>CAJGYO010000002.1:95113045-96313045 GCA_904845875.1 Miscanthus lutarioriparius | reverse complement strand
ATACCTTGGTGCTAACTTTTCTTTCATGTTAAATCTTCTCACACTTCTCATTGGTGATACTTTTAGGTAAACGTAATCCCCTATTTTGAAAACCAATTCTCTTCTCCTAGTGTCAACATAACTCTTCTGTTGAGACTGTGCCATGTAACACCCTAGGTGTTAAACATGCATTTAACCTTGACATTGCAAGAGCGCAAGCATCATTGATCATTCATGAGCATGAGCATTTCATGTATCCTATCTATGTTAGCTTATATTGCATGTGTTATTACTTAATTGCCTTACTTATGTTAGGGTTTTCATGTAACCAATGTGTAAAATGATTGTGGAACCTTAAGAGTACCTTAAACATGTTTAGAATATCATAAGGAACAACTTTGGTATTCATGACTAAGGCTAGTTTGGTCTCTAAGTCTTAGTTATAGTGTAAGTCATCATTTTAAAGTGGTATGTTTGACCTAGGTTGAACTATGTCATAGAGTATTTGCATGGCAAGTCACCCTTAAGCAAAGTTGTAGTATTTGAGTAGAGCAACAACTTTTAGTTTTGGGTCATGAGCTAATTCAATGCATAGCTTGGTCATTTTGAGCTCACAAAAATCAGCAAAACACAACTTTTCCACACTTAGAAATTTTCTAAGTCAAAGTGCGTTTACAGTTTCGTCGTGCTGACTTTGTGATGATTTTACTTCCTAATCATTGCGATTTAGACTTTGATCATGTAATCAATATTGGAGCCGGTATATAGGGCTACAACTTTTGTTAAGAAAGATTTCGCTAATGTGCCGTGGATTAGGAGATTGAACAACGTTATTTGGCGCTGTCAGTCCAGAACACGAGCTCTAATGGCTGAGCTGCATCGCGCCGACAGTGGCCGACCACGGACAGAACTTGGCCACTGCATGGCCGCCGCTGGCCGACGTTGGGCCCCCGCTATGGCGTGCTGGCGCGCTCTTAAGGAGACCACGCGTGGCTCAGTTCAATCACATCCGCGCCTCCAGTTCCTCTTTGTGCATCCTCCTTCGCTCGTGCATTAGCCCGCAGTAGCGCAGCGCTCGCCGCCGACGCCATTGCTGGCCGCCCGGCTTCGCACCATGCTCGCGTCGCTCCTTCACCACCGCTGTAGCTCCATCATGTTCCCACCACCTCACCGCGCTCCTTGACTAGCTAGCAGCGCACGGTAAGCCTCCATGCAGCGCGCAGCCATCGCCATCGTCTCGCCACCGTGCCATGCCGCACATGGCTGCGCCGCCTCCGACCACCGCTTGCCGTGATTCAGTGCACGCAAGACTCGTCGTAGGATGTAGAAGCTCGACCATACCCTAGATTGTGTTGTCTTGGTCAGCTCCGGTGGCTCGCCGTCGACCCAGGTCCACCGTGCTGCCATGAGCACCACCGTCACCCTTCGTGTCGGGAATCGACCTAGATAGCTATCCCGATGTGTGCGCAAGGTCATGGGGATCACTGTGGTGCCGGTGCCATCGCCAGAGAGCTCGCCGTCGGCGAACTCCGGCCGGTCAGCGCCGGTACTCTATTTTTTGAGCCTATGACACGCGGGCCCGGCTGACTCAAGCGCCCCAGCTGTCAGCGGCTTAGGTCTAGATGCTAGTTCATTTATTTTAGAAATGTATGTCAACTTTGAAAAATCATAAGTGGAGTTGTAGATGTCCAATTCTAGTGAACCAAATTTTGTTGTAATCCTCACGAAATGTAGTGTTTTATAAAAATATGAAATGTATAGTTCTGGTATTTTTCATGGTGATTAAAATATAGTTATATGAGTGCTTTTTGAATGTTAGAAATCTTGTAAAATAGATATCTTGAGCTAGAAAACTCATAAAATTGTGATTCCAATTTTGTTGGTCTTGTGTTGACATACTCTAGCTAGGAAAAATAATAAACTAGCTGTAAACTTGATTGAAGTAGTGTCTTTCTATTTATCTATTAATAAATGACATTTTCTGAGGAAAATTGTAGGGATAAAAATGTGTAACATATTGCTAATAAATCAATTTTTGTACAGTTGTATAGCACTAATATGAAGCTAGGAAAAATATATAATCTATTGTTTGACACTTCTCTATAGGGTTAACTATTTTCACTAAAATAGACCTTGCTAGCTTGTCATTTTTGTAAAAGGATGTTATACATGGTCAAATGTCATGAAACCTTTATAGTAGTCTATTGGGAGCACTTGAAAGCCACTGTAATTTTTTGAGAATTTATTGTGCACATTTGATATATGTTTGTTATTTTCCCTAATTATCATATTAAATTAATACATGCATTTAAATGAATAGATTGGGCTTTACCATTATATTTTCTTGAGTGTATTTGATGTTCCTGAACTGTAGGTATAGTTGGTGATGTGAAATTTTGAATGCTTACATGTAGTAAACATATTGTTGCTCTATAATTCGATTTAGAAGTGCTTTTGGACATATTCTGTTGTGGGGTATGTTACCTATTCAAGATGATGTTTAATGTTGAAATGGTTAATAACAAAGTTGTAGGGAACTTCTTCATCTATCTTGTGTTAAAATTTCAGGGCAATAGGTCAAAGGGTTTAGGAGTTATATCTATTTCAAGTTAGTCTCCCGAAATGCTTGTTCTCTAGAATTTGTGGACAGCACTGGATAGATTGCCTATTTTGGTTAGGATAGAGTGTGAATTAGCTTTTGGTGATTAAATAAGAGTTGTAGGAAATTTTATAAGATTTCCAGAAAGTCTAAGATCACAGCATTTGGATAAGTAGAACTTTAGTTATGATGTAAAGTTGTAACTGCCGTGTGTAGCTAGAAATTGTCTTGTGTAGAATTTTGGTAAAGAATAGAGAAGAGATATGCACCTACTCAGTAAATAAGGAGTCATCATTGTTATCATTGTGCTACTTAACCTCATTATCACAGCATGTACATTCCCCTATCACATCATCCATGATCCTTCTTATGCATTCATGAGACTTACTTATGCATATGCATGCAATAGGTGCAACCGAGGAGATCAGTGGAGCTCGATGTTGACCCCCAGGAGGAGAACCAAGAGGTGCAGCACCAGGAGGTTCTCAGAGAAGGAGAGCTTGAAGCTGATCACCTTCCCAAGTACCCGGATCACCAGCCTACAACGTTCATGAAAGGCAAGCCCCGGAGCATTATAAGTCTCCCTACTTTATTAATGTCACCTAAAGTTATTCGTATTGATGCATTACGTGAAAGGAGTTATTTGAAAACACTTGCTGCATATTACCTTTCCTTGACCAGAAATATCTACCATGAATCCTATTTAAGTCTAGGAACGCTTATTTTGCTTAGCTATGCTTAGACCGGTAGAACTCGGGTGATTTCCTGTCACCTGTGAGCTATAGGCGATAACTTGATCACGGTTGGCTATATTGTGCTATCATAGAACATAACCTGGTACTGTTGAATAAATGGAGACCGGGTGGAGTCTTATGTTGTGGTATCGTAGTGATTCCGTCTGTGTCGTTTAAGGACCGACCGTTGGAGGTCATCTTGTCATGTTGAACGTATGCCTCTCACATAGTTGGCCGGATAAGTCGTTCCGACTGCGAAGTCGAGTAGCTCAACTCAGGCCGGGGACATGAGCAATTAAAGTGCACACCCTGGAGGCAGTAAGGATGTGCAGAGAGCCAATGGCATAAGCCCAAGGGTGGGTTAGAGTCCCGAGCCCCCTTGGCAGATTGGTTGTATCTTTGAGGGTGCGGCACTGGTCCTACCCACGATTGTACTTGAGTTGTCCCAAAGGTGACATGATGCGATCCCGATGGGGGAAGTATGTGTGTGTGTTAGGAATAATTCCCTAGCTGGGTAGGAATCGATTCGAATCACCGTCTCTCCCGAATAGTGAGAACTTGACAGGATCACACTTCATCGTAGTAATTGATGGAAGTGTGGTTATGAGATTATGCAAGAACACAACTAGATATGGTTATTATTGTGATGACTTAATGGTACCAACATATTTGGCATAGGATAGTGCTAATGTAGTATGAGATAGGATTAATAACTGGTGATTCACAATTAAAGAGATATTGGAAAACTTATGCTTTTATGCAAATATTGTCTACCAGCTCTACTTATAAAGCCTTGCATACTCCTTGGTGTCTTAGCATTTTAGTTGGACGGGTAAGTCTAGCTGAGTACCTTCTCATACTCAGGGTTTTATTCCCATTGTTGCAGATAATGTTATGTAACACGGCTACTGCAAGAACTGCTTTGCTCCTGCAGTGGATGAGGACTAGGACCATGGGCAATGGTCATTCTGTGTATCATCTCACCCTTGTGCTTTTGATTGGAGATGACTATGAAACTAGCTTTGTATTAAACTATGTGTGATGTTGAGGTCAAACTACTTTGCTTTCGCTACTTTTAAACTTGGTTTGTAATAACTATGTGAACTCCGATGTATGTGAGATATTTGTGAACTGTGATGTAACATGTGATTGGTTATGTTAAATCTCTACGATCTTGGTTTGCATGTTAGTTGTTTGAGATCCTTTGAGATTTCATCAGACTACCGGGTTAATATGGGCTCAAGTATGATGGTTTGATCGCTTCGGTGATTCCTATTGTACTTGTGCTCTTATAAATTGGATGGTTCTGTGACATGCCACTCTCAAGTTATCCCTGGTCATCCTTACTTGCTCTTCTGCGTCTCTTAAAACGTCCAGTCTGAACACTTGAGTTTCTCCCGTTTGATTCCAAAACAACGGGTTCTACACTTTTGTCCATACAAAGCCTCGAAAGGTGCCATTTTGAGACTCTTTTGATAACTGTTGTTATATGAGAACTCTACATAAGGCAAGCTCTTGTCCCAACTTATGCCATTCTACAATGCATAAGCTCTCAACATGTCCTCTAATATCTAATTAATTCTCTCAGTTTGCCCATCGGTCTGAGGGTGATACGCCGTACTAAAATTCAACTTTGTTCCCAATAAGGTATGTACTGTTTGCCAAAAGTGTGACGTGAATTGAGTACCTCTGTTAGAAATGATCTTCTTTGGAACACCATGTAGACATACTATTCTTTCCATATATAATGCAGCCAATTGGGATCTAGTATAGGTAGTCTTGACCGGTAAGAAGTGAGCAACTATAGTTAACCGATCCACTATCACCCAAATTGAATCATAACCTCTCTGAGTGTGTGGTAACCCCACAATAAAATCTATACCAACTTCCTCCCACTTCCACTCAGGTATCTTCATTGGTTGTAGCAATCCTGTAGGTCTTTGATGTTCTACTTTAACTCTTGGACAGGTATCACATATAGCAACATACTCAGCAACATCTCTCTTTAGTCCATACCACCAATACTTCTCTTTTAGATCCAAGTACATCTTGATACTCCTAGGGTGAATAGAGTAAGCAGACTCGTGTGCCTCACGAAGAATTGCATCTCAGATAGCCTTAAACTCAGGTACACATAGTCTTTTCCCAAACCACAGAGTTCCATTATCATCCATACAAAAACCTGGTGCCTTGCCAATCACTATGTTCTCCGCTATCTCTTTCAACTTCGCATCCTGTAACTGGCCCTTACGTATTTCTTGCTCCAGTGTGGGTTCTATCACCAACTCCACTATATTAGTGACAAAGCCCAAGTTCAGTTGCTCAAATTCAGCACACAACTCACTTGAAATAGGTGCCACTTGCACCTCATTGGCATAACTCTTCCTGCTAAGAGCATTAGCAACAACGTTCGCCTTTCCAGGATGATAGTGTACTTCTAGATCGTAATCCTTAATCAACTCTAATCATTGACGTTGTCTCATATTCAGATCCGTCTGAGTGAAAATGTACTTGAGACTCTTGTTGTCACTATAGATATCACTCTTATGTCCAATAAGATAGTGCCTCCATATTTTTAGAGCATGAACCACTGTTGCTAACTCCAAATCATGAGTAGGATAGTTTAGCTTATGCTTTCTAAAGTGTGCCAGTGGTCATCTCCTTTATGCCTAGTTAAGGACTTTTAGGTGGCTATTTAAGTACTAACAGGGGGGTTTTTTACTTTCATCATCCATACGGCGTGCTATTGTATGGACGCCATTCACTTGAGTGGTAATGTATGGATCAAATGCCTCTATGCCAAGGTAAGAAGGTAAGTTGATGAGTGGCAAGACCGCAAGATGTGAGCATGCGGTCGGGGAGAGCTAGCTTTGATACGGCTGTATATGCATGCTTGCATGTGTATATGGTGTGTATTTAATTGTGGGTAACAAATTGTCATCAGGTAGCTTTGATACGGAAGTATATGTATGGGTATACATATATGGAAGTATTTAGTTGCAACCTAGAGCCTAGATTTACATTTATGTACTTATAACTGTTGGGTTGGGCTAAAATGAATTTTCTGCAGGTACACTAACAACAAAACGTGTAGCTCGCTTAGTTACGATTATATTGAGAGAACGTATGTATGCCACCATGTATGTTGTTAGGAATTATTTTTTCTAAGTTTGTGAGGACATACGGAACGAGCATACATCATGGTGCATTATTTCTTCATGTTATTGCATTGTTTCCCCCTTAAATGATCTTATGGTTAAGTAACTCGTTTCTATAATCGCGTTGTCTCACTTAATTGTAACCTTTTGTTATAGATGGCAGCCCCAGGAGCCCCTGTTGCTAGCAACACCTTTCTGGCATTGTTTGGGACTCCAACCTTACTATGGCGGGTGCTGAACTCTGTTGGGTACGCTGAACCGCTTCGCTACTTTTGGAGCAAAGTGGTAACTGAATGACAGAGGTGGTATGATGTGCAAGTCACTATCGTAGCCCATGAGGACAATCCTCAGTGGCAAGGATGGAGTGTAGAGTCAGATAGACAGACCCCTTAGGAAGGTGCCCAAGTGGTCGCTTTGAGGTTCTCAGTGAGATTTGTTAGGAATTTGGCGATGAGCTTGTAAATGGGCCTGTTGGATCTTTCCCCCGTGTCGATGCATCACAAACTGCTTGGGTCCAGCAAGGCAATAATGCTTTTGTAAGGGACAGGGATGAAAGAGCTAGAAGTAGTAATGCTGCTATGAGTGCCATGTATGCAGTCATGAAGATGTTTTATTCACGCCAAGATAGCTACATCAACTGTATGTAAGAGCTCCAAAGAGCACAGGCCACACAACACAGGATGCGTGGACATGTTCACAGACACCGAAGGGTAGTTAGAGCAGCCCAGCATAAGATAGATAACTTCACGATAGCCTTAGAAGCTCGTCGGAGGCAGTTTGGCCGTGCTGTTGCAGAAAGAGATGCAGCTAGAGCTGAATTATAGGGCGTCCATGCTGAAAGGGATGATGTCATTTGTCTTGCTGAAACAAGAGAGGCAGCTAGGATTAGAACTGTATTCTAGGCTACTAGGTAGGCCACAGAGTTTAACCATAGAGAGCAAGAACTCATTTGCCAGATCGAGGAGCTTTAGATTGATGTTCATCTCCTCAACAACATAATCAACCCAATTATTCCTCCAGCTCCAGCGATGGAAGAAGGCCCTAATGTGTTGATTGCTAAGGATGATGGCATGGAGATGGATGCCGAGGAGGAGCCCGAAGATGAAGAGGTGGAGCCTTGGGAGGACGACCACGGTGATGGTGTGTCTGACGTCGACAGCGATCACTCTAAGGAGTAGCTTAGCTGTAGTAGTAGCGAGCTTGATGTCTTAGCTCTTTATTCTTGATCATTATGTAAGGAGCTCATAATGTAGGTCTCAATTTCATGATGTACCCTTGTGATGTTATTGGAACTATGCATGTACTACTTGAAGTGATTGTACTGTTTAATGGACTTCCAGTTGTTTTTACATGAAAATTTGGCATGTATGGAACACGTTGCGAGCACGATAAGTGATCATTTGGTGATGTTATGTTGTGGAAACAAATTATTATGCCTCTGTGTTATTGTATGAATTTATGATTCTCTCCAGTAATTAAAGTATGGCTTAATTATATAATTCTTCTTCAATCTCTTGACATCATCCAATAATCACTTGTTGCAACTTTGCAGATGACGCACACTCATAGGGGAGCTGGTGGTGATGATGCTGGTGGTAGTGAGGGCCATGGCAATGGCAATGAGGATCTTACACCACCACCACATCCTACCCCAGCAGACATGATGGCTCAACTCATGGAGACTCAACATTCCATGGGAGAAGTGATGCGTGGTCTCGCGTAGAATGTTGGCCAAGGACAAGGAAGAGACCAGCATCAAGGACCTAAACCTAACCAATTTAGTACTTTCAAGGACTTCCTTGACACCAAGCCTCCTATTTTTAAGGAAGCAGAAGAACCATTGCAATCAGATGAGTGGCTAGATACAATTGAATAGAAGTTCCATCTTTTAAGGCTCACCAAGCACCTAAAGACAGAATATGCATCGCACCAGCTGCATGGACCTGCGGGCATATGGTGGAGTCATCATTGATCCACTTTGCTTGAAGATGCTCAAATCACCTGGAATCAATTCAAGGCTGCATTTAGGGGACATTATATTCCCCCAGGTCTGATGAGTATGAAGCATACAAAATTCATGAGGCTGACGCAAGGTACTAAGAGTCTAACTGAGTATCTGCATGCCTTTAACAACCTATCAAGTATGCCATAGAGTTTGTGGATACAGATGCCAAGAAGATTGCCAGTTTTAAGTAAGGACTTAGCCTAAAGCTGATGAAAACACTAGCTAACAACAAATGTGCCACTTTCAATGAGTTTGTTAGTGATGCATTAACCCAAGAGAATTATAACAACATCTATTCTACATCCAAGAGTTGCAAGAGAGCTTATGAAGTAGGTGTATCTCAGTCAAAAGCTCCTACCACTGTGAGACCACAGTTTTGCCCTCCCGCTCTAAAGTATAGGCCACCTCAGAAGAAGGCACAGACTAGTCAGAACCAGAAAGTGTATCACAAGGCCTACTCTATTGCCCTACCAAAGGGTAGCAACGGCCAAGGAAGCTCCAACGTTCCACCTAACAGTATGCCATGCTAGAATTGCAACAAGACTAGCCATTGGTCTAGAAATTGCCCTTATCCCAAGAAGAACAACAACCAGAAGTAGGGCAATTCAAATGGACGTCAGGGACATGTGCACTATACCACCATGGAAGAGATTCCCTCTGGTGAGGTTGTCACGGCTGGTATGTTTCTTGTGAATCATCACCCTACAGTCATTTTATTTGATTCTGGAGCTTCACATTCATTCATGAGTCCAACATTTGCATCCAAGTATTATCAGAAAATAATTGTAGTAGACAAGGGTGGTTATTGTATAAGTGCTGCTGGGAGTAACATTTCTACCAATCAGATAGTTAGAGATGTACGTATCCAAATAAGTGAACGAGAGTATACTGCAAACTTAGTGATCTTACCGGGATTGGGTATTGATGTGATCTTGGGTATGAATTGGATGAAAAACCATGGTGTTCTTATCGATACCTCGACTAGAACCATTATGTTGAGAGATCCCAAGAATAATGAGGCTTATCTAGTACCCCTTCCTAGGGAGTTTGATCTCCATAATGTGGCCAATGCTATCCAGCCTGTGGCCCTTACTGATATTCCAGTAGTATGTGAATTTCCGGATGTCTTTCCTGATGAATTGCCAGGGTTACCACCGGGCAGGGAGATAGGGTTCAAGATAGAATTGTTACCGGGTACCGCACCTATTTCTCGAAGACCGTATAGAATTCCACCCAATGAGTTAGCAGAATTGAAGATTTAATTACATGAACTTTTAGAAATGGGTCTCATTCGCCCTAGTTCATCATCATGGGGTTGTCCGGCTATATTTGTGAAAAAGAAGGACAAGTCTTTGTGGATGTGTGTGGACTATCGACCACTCAATGCTGTTACTATCAAGAACAAATATCCTTTGCCTCGCATTGATATCTTGTTTGATCAATTGGCAAAAGCCAAAGTGTTCTCTAAGATTGATTTGAGGTCAGGTTATCACCAAATCAAGATTAGGCCGGAAGACGTACCTAAGACGACTTTTTCCACTAGGTATGGGCCTTTATGAGTATTTAGTCATGTCCTTTGGATTGACCAATGCTCCTGCCTATTTCATGTATTTGATGAACTCGGTGTTCATGCCCGAACTTGACAAGTTCGTGGTTGTGTTCATCGATGATATCTTGATTTATTCTGAGATGACAGAAGAACATGAAGAGCACTTGAGAGTGGTATTGTAGAGACTAAGAGAGCATAAGTTGTATGCAAAGTTAAGTAGATGCGAGTTTTGGTTGAAGAAGGTACCTTTCCTAGGTCACATATTATCGGAGGATGGAATTTCTGTAGACCCATCCAAAGTGCAAGAAGTGATGGATTGGAAAGCCCCAACCTCAGTTCATGAAGTTAGAAGTTTTCTTGGTTTAGCTGGATACTATCATCGGTTTATGCTAGATTTCTCCAAGATATCCAAGCCTATGACGAGGTTACTTCAGAAGGATGAAAAGTTTATATGGACACCGGAGTGTGAAGCAGCTTTTCACATTTTGCCGACTTTGCTAACTACTGCTCCTGTGTTGGCATAGCCTAACATTGAGAAACCATTTGATGTATTTTGTGATGCCTCAGGTATCGGTTTAGGTGTCTTTTATTGTAGGAAGGATGAGTCATTGCTTATGCCTCATGCCTGTTGAGAAAGCATGAAGTCAATTATCCAACGCATGATTTAGAGCTTGCAGCAGTTGTCCATGCTCTAAAAATTTGGAGACATTACCTGCTTGGTAATGTTTGCCATATCTACACTGATCACAAGAGCCTTAAGTATATTTTTACTCAACCTGAGTTGAACATGAGGCAGCGCAGATGGTTAGAATTGATCAAGGATTACAACCTAGAAGTGCATTTTCATCCGGGGAAGGCCAATGTGGTTGTCGATGCCTTAAGTCGGAAGTATCATGGTAATTCTTTGTTGGAAGATGGTTTCAACTTATTGCATTCGACAGTCCTACACAGTATCACTGTTAGTTGTTCCCTTGAGTCCAAGATCATTGAGCTACAAAAGACTGATATTGGTATATTCCATATCAAGAGAAAGATGATAGAAGAAGAAAGTAAGCATTTTTGATTGGATGAGAATGGTGTTCTGTGGTTTAAAGATCGACTTGTAATACCAAAGGATAGGGAGTTGAGAAACCAAATCCTAGAGGAAGCTCATTCTTCCAAGCTATCCATTCACTCGGGTAGTAGCAAGATATACCAAGACTTGAAGACTAGATTTTGGTGGACAAAAATGAAGAAAGAAATTGCGGCATACGTTGCAAGATGTGATAATTGTTGCCGAGTTAAGGCCATTCATATGAAACCAGCAGGGTTACTTCAGGCACTGTCCATTCCAAGTTGGAAATGGGAGGACATTAGTATAGATTTCATTGTTGGACTTCCGAACACCCAAAAGGGTCATGATTCTATATGGGTAATTGTTGACCGTCTTACCAAGTCTGCACATTTTATTCCTGTCAATGCCATGTATCGACCTCATCAATATGCAAAGCTATACATTGAGCAAATTGTCAGATTGCATGGTGTACCTAAGAGTATTATATCAGATCGAGGGCCCCAATTTGTTAATCATTTTTGGGAACATCTACATAAGTACTTGGGTACCACATTGATTCGCAGCTCTGCTTATCACCCCCAAACCATAGGTCAAACTGAACGTGTAAATCAGATCTTAGAAGATATGCTGAGAGCATGTGTGATTTCTTCAAAGGGTTTATGAGAGGACTGGTTACCATTGGTTGAATTCTCCTATAATAATAGTTATCAAGAGAGCATCAAGATGGCTCCATTTGAAGCTTTATATGGTCGCAAGTGTAGGACCCCTCTGAATTGGATTGAGCCTGGTGAAAGAAGGTATTACGGGATTGACTTTGTCAAAGAAGCAGAAGAGCGAGTTCAAATCATTCGACAACATATAGAAGCCGCTCAATCAAGACAAAAGAGTTATGCAGATAAGAGGAGATGTCCTATTGCATTCCAAGTTGGAGATTATGTGTATCTGAAGGTATCCCCAATGAGGAAAGTACAAAGGTTTGGAGTAAAGCAAAAACTTGCTCCTAGGTATATTGGACCATACCAGATCATTGCACAAAAAGGCCTAGTAGCCTACCAACTCCAGTTACCTCTAGAAATGAAAGCTATATTCAGTGCTTTTTATGTCTCCAAACTCAAGAAATGTCTTCATGTGCCCAATGAAGCTATTGAACCCACTAGTATCAAGATTCAGTCAGATTTGACCTATGAAGAAAGACCTATTAGAGAGCTTGAAGAAATGGAAAGAGTGACTCATAGCAAAGTCATCAAGTTCTATAAGGTGATTTGGAATAATCATAGTGAGCAAGACGCTATGTGGGAACATGACTATCTTCGTGAGGTTTATTTGAGTTTCTACGAGGAATGGTAGGTCGCACAATCTCGGGATGAGATTTGTTTTAGGGGGGAAGGGCTGTAACACCCTAGGTGTTAAGCATGTATTTAACCTTGACATTGCATGAGCACAAGCATCATGGATCATTCATGAGCATGAGCATATCATGTATTCTATCTATGTTAGCTTATATTGCATGTGTTATTACTTAATTGCCTTACTTATGTTAGGGTTTTCATGTAACCAATGTGTAAAATGATTGTGGAACCTTAAGAGTACCTTAAACATGTTTAGAATATCATAAGGAACAACTTTGGTATTCATGACTAAGGCTAGTTTGGTCTCTAAGTCTTAGTTATAGTGTAAGTCATCATTTTAAAGTTGTATGTTTGACCTAGGTTGAACTATGTCATAGAGTATTTGCATGGCAAAGCACCCTTAAGCAAAGTTGTAGTATTTGAGTAGAGCAACAACTTTTAGTTTTGGGTCATGAGCTAATTCAGTGCATAGCTTGGTCATTTTGAGCTCACAATAATCAGCAAAACACAAGTATTCCACACTTAGAAAATTTCTAAGTCAAAGTGCATTTACAGTTTCGCCGTGCTGACTTTGTGATGATTTTACTTCCTAATCGTTGCAATTTAGACATTGATCATGTAATCAATATTGGTGCTGGTATATAGGGCTACAAATTTTGTTAAGAAATATTTCGCTAATGTGTTGTGGATTAGGAGATTGAGCAACGTTATTTCGCGCTGTCAGTCACGAACACGAGCTTTGATGGCCGAGCTACGTCGCGCCAGTAGTGACCGACCACGGACAGAACTTGGCCGCCGTGTGGCCGCTGCTTGCCGACATTGGGCCCCCGCCATGGCGTGTTGGCACGCGCTTAATTAGACTACGCGTGGCTCAGTTCACTCACACACGCGCCTCCAGTTCCTCTCTGTGCCTCCTCCTTCGCTCGCGCATTCGCCCGCAGCAGCGCAGCGCTCACCGTCGACGCCATTGCCGGTCGCCACGCTTCGCACCATGCTCGTGTCGCTCCTTCGCCACCGCCGTAGCTCGTCATGTTTCCACCACCTCACTGTGCTCGTTGACAAGCTAGCAGCGCACGGTAAGCCGCCTCCGACCACCGCTTGCCGTGATTCATTTCGCGCTAGACTCGCCATAGGATGTAGAAGCTCGACCGTACCCTAGATTGTGTTGTCTTGGTCAGCTACGGTGGCTCATCGTCGACCCACGTCCGCCGTGCCACCATGAGCGCCGCTGTCACCCTTCGCATCGGGAATCGACCTAGATAGCTAGCCCGGTGTGTGCGCAAGGTCATGGGGATCACTGTGGTGCCGATGCCATCGCCAGAGAGCTCGCCGTCGGTGAACTCCGTTCGGTCAGCGCCGGTACTCTATTTTTTTGAGCCTATGACATGCGGGCCCGGCTGACTCAAGGGCCCTAGCTGTTAGCAGCTTAGGTCTAGATGCTAGTTCATTTATTTCAGAAATATATGTCAACTTTGAAAAATCATAAGTGGAGTTGTAGATGTCCAATTCTAGTGAACCAAATTTTGTTGTAATCCTCATGAAATGTAGAGTTTTATAAAAATATGAAATGTACAGTTTCTGGTATTTTTCGTGGTGATTAAAATATAGTTATTTGAGTGCTTTTTGAATGTTAGTAATCTTGTAAAATAGATATCTTGAGATAGAAAACTCATAAAATTGTGATTCTAATTTTGTTGGTCTTGTGTTGACATGCTCTAGTTAGGAAAAATAATAAACTTGATTGAAGTAGTGTCTTTCTATTTATCTATTAATAAATGGCATTTTCTGAGGAAAATTGTACGGATAAAAATATGTAACATATTGCTATGCAAAATTTTTGTACAGTACTATGGCACTAATATGAAGCTAGGAAAAATATATAATTTGTTGTTTGACACTTCTCTATAGGGTTAACTATTTTCACTAAAATAGACCTTGCTACCTTGTCATTTTTGTAAAGGATGTTATACATGGTCAAATGGCATGAAACTTTTACAATAGTCTATTGGGAGCACTTCAAAGCCATTGTAATTTTCTCAGAATTTATTTTGCACATTTGGTATATGTTTGTTATTTTCCCTAATTGTCTAATTAAATTAATAAAGGCATTTAAATGAATAGATTGGGCTTTACCATTATATTTTCTTGAGTGTATTTGATGTTCCTGAACTGTTGGTATAGTTGGTGATGTCAAATTTTGAATGCTTACATGTAGTAAAAATATTGTCGCTCTATAATTCGATTTAGAAGTGCTTTCGGACAGATTCTGTTGTGGGGTATGTTACCTAGTCAAAATTATGTTTACTGTAGAAATGGTTAATAAAAAAGTTGTAGGGAACTTCTTTATATATCTTGTGTTAAAATTTTAGGGCAATACGCCAAAGGGTTTAGGAGTTATAGCTGTTTTAATTTAGTCTCCCGAAATGCTTGTTCTCTGGAATTTCTAGACAACACTGGATAGATTGCCTGTTTTGGTTAGGATAGATTGTGAATTAGCTTTTGGTGATTAAATAAGAGTTGTAGAAAATTTTATAAGATTTCCAGAAAGTCCAAGATCACGGCATTTGGATAAGTTGAACTTCAGTTATGATGTAAACTTTTAACTGCCAATTTTTTAGCTCGAAATTGTCTTGTGTAGAATTTCGGTAATGAATAGAGAAGAGATATGCACCTACTCAGTAAACAAGGAGTTAGCATTGTTATCATTGTGCTACTTAACCTCATTGTCGCAGCATGTACATTCCCCTATCACATCATCCATGATCCTTCTTATGCATTCATGAGACTTACTTATGCATATGCATGCAATAGGTGCAACCGAGGAGATCACGTTGGTGGAGCTCGACGTCGACCCCTAGGAGGAGAACCAAGAGGTGTAGCACCAGGAGGTTCCCGGAGAAGGAGAGCCTGAAGCCGATCACCTTACCGAGTGCCCGGATCACCAGCCTGCAACGTTCGTGAAAGGCAAGCCTCGGAGCATTATAAGTCTCCCTACTTTATTAATGTTACCTAAAGTTATTCGTATTGATGCATTACGTGACAGGAGTTGTTTGGAAACACTTGCTGCATATTACCTTTCCTTGACCAAAAATATCTACCTTGAATCCTATTTAAGTCAAGAAACACTTATTATGCTTAGCTATGCTTAGACCGGTAGAAGTCGGGTGATTTCTTGTCACCTGCGAGCTATAGGCGATAACTTGATCACGGTTGGCTATATTGTGCTATCGTGGAATATAACCTAGTACTATTGAATAAATGGAGACCGGGTGGAGTCTTAGGTTGTGGTATCATAGTGATTCCGTCTGTGTCGTTTAAGGACCGCCATTGGAGGTCATCTTATCATGTTGAACGTATGCCTCTCACATAGTTGGCCAGATAAGTCATTCCGACCATGAAGCCGAGTAGCTCAACTCAGGCTAGGGACACGAGCAGCTAAAGTGCACACCCTGGAGATAGTAAGGATGTGCGGAGAGCCAATGGCGTAAGCCTAAGGGCGGGTTAGAGTCCCGAGCCCCCTTGACAGATTGGTTGTATCTTTGAGGGTGCAGCGCTGGTCCAACCCGCGATTGTACTTGAGTTGTCCCAAAGGTGTCCTGATGCAACCCCGATGGGGGAAGTATGGGTGTGTGTTAGGAAAAATTCCCCAGCTGGGTAGGAATCGATTCGAATCGCCGTCTCTCCCGGATAGTGAGAACTTGACAGGATCATACTTAATCGTAGTAATTGATGGAAGTGTGGTTATGAGATTATGCAAGAACTCAACTGGATATGGTTATTATTGTGATGACTTAATGGTACCAACATATTTGGCATAGGATAGTGCTAATGTAGTATGAGATAGGATTAATAACTGGTGATTCACAATTAAAGAGATATTGGATAACTTATGCTTTTTATGCAAATATTGTCTACCAGCTCTACTTATAAAGCCTTGCATACTCCTTGGTGTCTTAGCATTTTAGTTGGATGGGTAAGTCTAGCTAAGTACCTTCTTGTACTCAGGGTTTTATTCCCATTATTACAGATAATGTTATATATCATGGCTACTGCAAGAACTGTTTTGCTCCTACAGTGGATAAGGACTAGGACCATGGGCAATGCTCATTCTGTGTATCATCTCACCCTTGTGCTTTTGGTTGGAGATGACTATGAAACTGGCTTTGTATTAAACTATGTGTGATGTTGAGGTCAAACTACTTTGCTTCCGCTACTTTTAAATTCGGTTTGTAATAACTATGTGAACTCCGATGTATGTGAGATATTTGTGAACTGTGATGTAACATGTGACTGGTTATGTTGAATCTCTACGATCTTAGTTTGTATGTTAGTTGTTTGAGATCCTTCGAGATTTCATCGGACTGCCGGGTTTATATGGGCTCAAGTATGACGGTTTGATCGCTTCGGTGATTCCTATTGTACTTGTGCTCTTATAAATTGGACTGTTCTGTGACATGCCACTCTCAAGTTATCCCTGGTCATCCTTACTTGCTCTTCTACATCTCTTAAAACATCCTGTCTGAACAGTTGAGTTTCTCCCGTTTGATTCCAAAACAACGGGTTCTACACTTTTGTCCATACAAAGCCTCGAAAGGTGCCATATTGAGACTCTTTTGATAACTGTTGTTATATGAGAACTTTGCATAAGGCAAGCTCTTGTCCCAACTTATACCATTCTACAATGCACAAGCTCTCAAAATGTCCTCTAATATCTAATTAATTCTCTCAGTTTGCCCATCGGTCTGAGGGTGATACGCCGTACTGAAATTCAACTTTGTTCCCAATGAGGTATGTATTGTTTGCCAAAAGTGTGACGTGAATTGAGTACCTCTGTCAGACTTGTTCTTCTTTGGAACACCATGCAGACATACTATTCTTTCCATATATAAAGCAGCCAATTGGGGTCTAGTATAGGCAGTCTTGACCGGTAAAAAGTGAGCAACTTTAGTTAACTGATCCACTATCACCCAAATTGAATCATAACCTCTCTGAGTGTGTGGTAACCCCACAATAAAATCCATACCAACTTCCTCCCACTTCCACTCAGGTATCTTCATTGGTTGTAGCAATCCTGTAGGTCTTTGATGTTCTACTTTGACTCTTTGACAGGTATCACATATAACAACATACTCAGCAACATCTCTCTTCAGTCCGTACCACCAATACTTCTCTTTTAGATCCAAGTACATCTTGGTACTCCCGGGGTGAATAGAGTAAGCGAACTCATGTGCCTAACGAAGAATTGCATCTCATATAGCCTTAAACTCAGGTACACATAGTCTTTTCCCAAACCACAGAGTTCCATTATCATCCATACGAAAACCTGGTGCCTTGCCAATCACTATGTTCTCCGCTATCTCTTTCAACTTCGCGTCCTGTAACTGGCCCTTACGTATTTCTTGCTCCAGTGTGGTTCTATCACCAACTCCACTACATTAGTGACAAAGCCCAAGTTCAGTTGCTCAAATTTAGCACACAACTCACTTGAAATAGGTGCCACTTGCACCTCATTGGCATAACTCTTCCTGCTAAGAGCATTGGCAACAACGTTCGCCTTTCCAGGATGATAGTGTACCTCTAGATCGTAATCCTTGATCAACTTCAATCATCGACGTTGTCTCATATTCAGATCCATCTGAGTGAAAATATACTTGAGACTCTTGTTGTCACTATAGATATCACTCTTATGTCCGATAAGATAGTGCCTCCATATTTTCAGAGCATGAACCACTGCTGCTAACTCCAAATCATGAGTAGGATAGTTTAGCTCATGCTTTCTCAACTGTCGGGATGCATAGGCCACTACTCTTCCTTCGTGCATAAGAACACATCCGAGACCTTGACGAGATGCATCACAATAGATAGAAAAGTTCTTGCTCAAATCTGGCAAAACCAATACTGGGGCTGTAGTTAACCTCTTCTTCAATTCTTCAAAGTTAGCCTGGCACTTTTTAGACCACACAAACTTAGCATTTTTCTCCAACAGAGTTGTCATAGGCTTGGCAAGTTTAGAAAACCCTTCTATGAACCTTCTGTAGTATCCAACCAATCCCAAGAAACTACGAATCTCTCCCACATCGGTTGGTGGTTTCCAATTCAACACATCTCTCACCTTGCTTGGATCTACTGCTATTCCACCATTAGAGACAACATGGCCTAGGAAAGAAACTTCCTTCAACCAGAACTCACACTTGCTTCGCTTAGCATACAACTTGTGTTCCCTAAGTTTTTGCAAGACCAACCTTAGATGTTCAGCGTGCTCTTCTTTCGTTTTGGAGAATACCAATATATCATCGATAAATACCACCACAAACGTATCCAAAAGCTCCATGAACACCTTATTCATCAAGTACATAAAGTATGCAAGTGCATTGGTCAATCCAAAGGACATAACAGTGTACTCATACAAACCATACCTCATAGTAAAAGTTGTCTTGGGTATGTCAGTTGCATAAATCTTCAACTGATGATAACCAGAACGAAGATTAATCTTAGAGAAAACACAAGCACCTCTCAACTGATCAAAGAAGTCATCAATTCTAGGTAGCGAGTACTTGTTCTTGATAGTAACCTCATTTAGGGACTGATAATCCACACACATCCTTTGAGTACCATCCTTCTTGTCGACAAATATAACCAGTGCTCCCCAAGGTGACGAACTAGGACAAATGAAACATTTCTCCTGTAACTCCTTTGTTTGTTTCTTAAGTTCCTCTAGTTCATTAACCTCCATTCTATATGGACGCTTAGCTATAGGTGTAGTTCTAGGTAATAATTCAATAATAAATTCAATATCACGGTCAGGTGGCATACCTGGCAAGTCATCGGGGAACACATCTAGAAACTCATCCACTACTGGGTCCTCCTTGTTGACGCAATCATCAAGCTGGTTCACTATGGCTGTCGGCTGTGCTTGTACTACAACATCGACACTGATTCTATCCCCCTTTGGTGTTGTCAAAGCTACTGCCTTTTCTTTACACTAAATCACTACTTGTTGTTGCATCATCCAATCCATACCCAAAATAAGATCAATTCTGGTTGTTCTCAACACAATGGGGGTCACTTGAAACTCTACCCCTTAAGGATAGACTAGTCGGGAGACAATGGTAAGAAGCTAGCATACTCCCTCTCGGTGAATTTACTAGTATGGGTTTTTTCATTGCACATAAGGGTATGCTATGCGTTCTAACAAATGCTTGTGATATGAAAGAATGCGAAGCTCCAAAATAAAAAAGAATAGTGGCAGGAGTGGAATTGACATCAAACGTACCGAGCATGATTTCTGGTTCTACAAGCGCCATCTCTGTAGACACATGATTCACATTTCTTGTGTTGGGTGCTGGATTCTGATAACTATTCTGCCTCTGTGGGGTCTGCTGGTTTGGCTTCTCAGGGCAATTATAAGATAGGTGACCCTCTTTACCATAGTAAAAACACTTGTTGGGAGTGCTAGGGGCACTGGTCTTCATGGGAGTGTTGTTAGGCGCTCCCTGTCATGGCGTCTGCTAGCCACTCTGCTGCTGGGGACATTGATTGCCATTCTGCTGCTGGTACAGTGGACGTTGCTAGTTCTAGTTGCGATTCCATTGATTAGGTGGTCCCTAGTACCTCTACTGGAAGCCTTGCTGAGGATTAGTGCGCGGATGAGTATTACTCCTAGAGGCCTGTCCCTAAAGCCTCCTCTTCTTAGCCTCCATCTCTTTGTGCTTATTATCAATAACAATAGCGCGATTCACCAGCGTCTGGAAATTGGGGTATGTATTGGACATAAGCTAGAGTTGCAAACCATCATACAGACCCTTGAGAAAGTGGCGTTGCTTATCAGCATCATTAGCCACCTCATTCAGAATGTAACATGATAACTGAGCAAATTTGTCATGATACTCAGCTATAGACATAGATCCCTATTTCAGAGCTTTGAATTCCTCCTGCTTGAGCTCTATCAATCCTTCAGGTATGTGGTAGAATCTAAAATTCTCTCTAAATTCCTGCTAGGTGATAGGGGGAGCATTAGTGGGACATCCATACTCGAATGCCTCCCACCAGTCTTGAGCTTCTCCCTGAAGTTGTCCTGACGTGTACAACACCTTCTGCTGGTCATTGCACTGCGCTATGTTGAGTTGCTCTTCCACTGCACGAAACCTATCATTTGCTTCCAGTGGATCAGTGGCATGAGAAAACACCAAGGGTGACGCTTCAAGAATTCACCACGCTTGTCACGCGGTGCTCCACCAATTGGATGATTCTCCTGATTCTACACCAGAGCTTGCATAAGTTGTGTCTACACTGCCAGGAGCTGCTCAATAGTAGGTGGCGGTGGTGGTGGTGGATGTGGGGGAACACCTGCATGACCTCGGCCTCTTCCTCTTCCAGACATCTGACATCCAACATAAATATTCAAAATTTAGAGATTTTCAAGTTATAGATACTTGTTGAGATTTAGAATACATTCTGAAAATTTTATGGACGAGTTCCAACATCAGTAGCTCGGTAAAATAGCATATCTCGAGTTCCAGATATCCAAAAGAGGCATTATTTACATGGTTGGAAATCTTAAGAAATTATATACAACTTTTATTTAGATCACATGCCCAGATTCTATCGTTATGTTAAGCAAAAATAGGAGACAACCGAAATTGTTCTAGAATCCAGACTGCGCAGAAACTTCAACTTGAAATAGCTATATCTCTCAAACCAGATCAGGTATAGGGATGGTTCTAGAGGCATTAGAAAGATACTTAAGTATAGTTATTCCCATAAAAATTTCACAATTTTTGGTCAAGTAGATTTCGATTGGCATTGAGATAAGGGAAGACTGCTTTGAAAAACAGATCCGAGAGAACAAGATGTACCAAACCTAACTATTTATTTATTGACTCAAACTTTAATATTCTTAACTATGGAACTTGCAGACATGCCCACAAAGTTCTAGCACTCTTTACAAAATTCCAACTCACATATAAACATAATAAAAAATCAACTAGGCACACCAAAGTTCACACCACACTATTTGACTCAACTTGACCCGTGCTACTAACGTCTTTATTACATAAGGGACTCTAAACTCCTATGGTGATGAACTCTGGGTAGCTTCTCATAGATCTTGGGAAAATTGAGCTAGGTCCTATACTCATCAAGCTGCCTTGCAACTCGTTTGCGAGCCTTCTTTTCCTTTTCCAATTCTTCCTTAAGGACATCATTCTTCTGGAGTATCTCCCTAGCAAAACGGACCATCGCCTTTGTAGTAGTATTAAGACCTTGAGGCTCCATCATCTCCCATCATTATTTTTTAGGGTCACAATGAGGAAGGAACCTAAATGGATCTTCCTTCATTTTCTCAAATCGTCGGGCACGGTATATCGTACAAGCTTCATAGGCTACATCCTCCATACTTTCCTCCATAGTGGCACGACTCACAAGGTGAGTGACTAGTTTCCACCCTACGAGCCTTTCTAGCTTCATCCCAACTAGTGGCAAACAAGTTTGTCTTCCAGTATGTAGCTTCATGGGGGTGCCGGTACTCGGTGCAACGATATTGCACAGCGGGACACAAGTCAGAGTAGTAGCATACAAGCACTGTCATGAGTAGGGAATGGAAGTAGGCAGTGTCATCCCCATGCTTGAAATAGAACTCCTTGGTCCACTCCACACCTAGGGGGTGATTTCCTTCAGTGAAGCATGGACGTCTATAGCTAATGCGGGCGATGTTGTTGGAACAGGGCATCTATAGAATTAGATTTAGTTAGAATAGAAGCAAAAAAAATTATAACAGAGTGAGGCAAAAGATGCATAAAATTTAGCAAATTACAAGAGTGAGATGGGAAGCATGAAATGAGTGAAACAAAAGAGGCTAGAACGACCATTGCTAACTAGGCTTGCGTCCTATAGTCAACACGGCTCTGATACCAATCTATCACACCCAATTTTAAGGATAAAATGGGATGCATAATCTTATGTGCGCCCAGAGATCAGTCACACACATAAGCCAATAAATTATAAATAGTATCATCACAAGTGTTTATTACATCACGAATAATAAGACATAGTTTTCACATAGATGTAGCGAAAGTATAAAGAAAAATCTCTCGTGGAAGCTCCATATCACAGGGACGTCAACTGGTTGACCACAAGTCTAGTAATTCTCAGGAAAGTTGTCATTACCATAGCCATCTGTTACCCATCCAGGATTTTTATCCAAATAATGAAAATAAACAAGCGTAAGTACGTATCGTACTCAACAAGTGTAACATGGGGTTCATGAGGCTCAAAAGGCTTGACACAGGTTTAATAGCATTCAGCTTTTAGTTGTCACAATTTTAGCACAAGAGTAGCAACAAGTTGTTTCAATCCCAAAGTAAAACACATGATCAATGTAAACATGAATAATGAATAGCATAAACAGATAATTCTTAGTGATCATCTATTCCATAAATATTCCAAGGCCGCTCGTAACCGTGAGCATGAATGATATACCAATTTTACACTCTGCAGAGGTTGTACAGTTTCACTATGAGTCATGATACCCATATACCTGGGTTAATTACTCCAAAAACACTTCCAAGGTGAGTAGGCAGGGTTCACTATGAAGCCTTTCAAAGGTTCATCTAAAAAGTTAGGGCCATTAGATTTACTCAGCAAATAGATGTAGAGCCCCCTTCTCGATGGCACATTGACGCGCAGCCTATACACATGGGGACAGAGGCCGCACTATACCCGATTCGGCAAGCCATTCTTACGCCAATAAAGGTAACCACTAACAAGCTAGAAAAGGTCCTCATACTGAGCTAAAGCCAGAGCCATGTAGCCCTTACAGCTGTACTGTAAGTCCTGGATGATCACTTATAGATAAGTCCTTAGGGAGAGGAATCTGAAGCATTTAGAAAGTAGCTAAATACCCTAGCCCCCTGTTTCCAAGTTGCTAAAAAGCCATATTTTAATGTTTAGTACATATACCATTAGTCAAGTTATAAGATCATGGTTTAATTGAGCACTAGCAAAGCTACCCAATGCATATCCCATAGGAGACAAGGTATGAGTTCAATTCTAGGGAATCCCTATCAAGGTGACACTTGCAACATGAATTAAATGTATTAAATTTGATAGGAAACAAGGATAATCCCATGTTATACTTGCCTTGAACAAAGTGCTCCTACTATTCCTGCTCGTCAAAGTAGTACTCTTGATCCCCCATAAATTGTTCACCATCTATACTCGATAACCACAGCAACATACTAGCATCCAGAAGCAATCATGCAAAGCAAACAAAGGCTATAGATTAGAGAAGTACACCAATAGCATAAAATTAAGATGGAAAGTTTGTAAAATGAATCTACATCTCACTACGAACACACGGAAGCAAAGATCACAAAAATCGGAGCTAAAACAAAGAAGTTATGAATTAAACAAGATTTCCTTTAGTAAAATAATAGATTAAATCTAACCTCGAATTTTAAAAGTTGAAAACATGCTTAACAGTAGTATGAACATGTAGATTACTCAATTACGAACCTAACGCAACTTGAATGGATCAAATCAAAGTTAAAACGAAAATTTATGGCTAAAACAAGATTAGTGGCAAAACTGTAAATAGATGAAACTTGATTTTAGAATTTAAATCAATAAAATCACATTTTAAACTGAGCCAGGGACTGTGGATACTATTTTGAAGAAAGACAGGGGCTCATTAACAAAATCGCAGGGATGACGGGTTCTATTTAGATAAAACTTAGGGGCTCTTTTGCAAAAATCACAGTGAAGGGATACCGGCCGATCTGGACCGTAGGATCTAAAGGGAATGACACAGATCAGATGGGAGGGGGAGAGAGAGCGCAACCGCTAGAGAAAAAGATGGCGCAGCGGCAGCCATGAACGACGGCGAGAAGCTCGCCGACGGAGCTTGATTGGGGCCACAGACCACCACAGAGCAAAGCGAGGGCACGGGGAGAGAGAGGGGATGATGGTGAACTCACCTAGATGGAATACCAAGGTAGGGGACCGATGACGACATGCGGCGGCTGCGCAGAACCAATGGCGGCGGTGGAGCTCAGGGTTACGGCTTTGCTATGGCTCGGAGTGAGGGCAGCACTGGCTCTAGGCTTAGATAGGAGTGCATCGCAGCTCGGGCGGCTATTTATGAGCGGGGTGGCCTAGAGCGCACACCAGCGGGCGTAGCGGAGGTGGACTCGGTGGTGGTGTCCGGCTCGGACGGAGTTCGGCCCAGAGATGAGCTGGAGAAGAAGATAACCCTAACACGCGGGCCTGAGCTATCAGCGAGATAGGCGAGGGAGCAGAGCGCGGGTAGCTGTGCGGGCCTTTGGCTTGGCTGGGCCATGGCGAGAAGAAGAGAGGAGCGGTTCGAGAGGAAGGAAGAGCGGGCCAGCACTGCTGCTGGGCTGCGGTGGCGTGCTAGCTCAAGCGAGGAGAAGGCGGCCCGAAGTGGAGATCTGGCCCAAGTGGGAAGGAAAGGGGCCTGCAGTGGTGGGCTGAAAACCGAAGAGGGTGAGGGGGGAGAAAGAAATCATTTTCTTTTTCTAAAACATATTTTCAGAACCAATTCCAATTCAAATTTAAATTCTCTTTAAAACTTTGATCAAAATCGCACATCACAAAATAATATGCACCGGCTTGTATGCACCAGCATGTAGGTAAACCCTATAGTTGATTTTAATTTAACAAAAAATATTATTCCACTAGGTTTAAATGCTCACACCAATGCATAAATAAATCATTTTCTCCTATTTTAAAATCATGCAAATTTTAGGGTGTTACACTCGATCATCTCTGAGATTGGATGTAGGGCTCTGGCCTGAACCAGTATAAATCCTGGTGTCTATTAGATGCTACCATCATCTTCCTAGAGCAGCGCGGCAATTGTATAAGTGTACTAGTTCGGTTTACAAAACACCGACAGTTGGTGCGCTAGGTAGGGGGCAGTCGCGCACTCTCATTTGTTGAGAAGGAAGTGATGGCTCCTCGCACTGCCGATGGACTCGCTGGTGGAATGGACCTCGGTGGCCACATCCATCGCAAAAACTATGAGTTCACCAGCATCAAAGGGCTAGCACCCACGACCGCCCACGGATATGACCCAAACCTCTGCCATAGAGATCTAGGACATGTAGCTCGCAGCGAACACACTCTAGGAATTGCCTCCGGTGGTAGCATCCTGGAGTTCACCTACCCAGAGGGGCCAATATCCTCGCTCACCGCCGGCCATGGCTAGGTGAAAGGTCCTAATGGCTAGAGGGGGGTGAATAGCCTAATAAAAATTCTACAACAACACTTAATAAAAGGAGTAGACAATTATGAGGTGAAGCGAGTTATGCGCTTGCCTACCAAAATGCAAGCCACCTACCACAATTCTAGTTTAGATAGTATCTATTCACACAATAGCTATGACACTACTCTATGTTAGTGTGCTCTCAAAGGCTAACTAAAGAGCCACACCAACCAACCAAGCAAGCTCTCACAACTAACTACACTAAAGAGCTTGACAACTAGTTTACGGTAATGTAAAGAGAGTGATCAAGAAAGTTATACCGCCGTGTCTTGATCACCAAAACAAAATAGCTCCTATGGTTTATACCTTTGCCTTGAGCTTTTTGTTTTTCTCTTTCTTCTTTCCAAGTCCAAGCACTTGATCATTACCATGGCATCATCTTCATCATGCTATGATCTTTGTTTGCTTCACAACTTGGAGTGTGCTACCCATCTCATGATCACTTGATAAACTAGGTTAGCACTTACGCATCAATTCACCAAAACCAAACTAGAGCTTTCACCAGGCCTCCCATTCGGGAAACCAAAGGTCCATGACTCACAATGAACATGCCCAGGGAATGGCCTCAACTGGCCACTTCTTCTGGGAAACCACGCGGTCAATCGTGCCAAAGGGTCGACGCCCGTGTCCGCCCTCGGTCACGAACTGAACCTCTATCTCGTAGGTCTGGATCTTGTGGTCCACGACAGACACACTCTCAGAATTGCCCTTGGGGGTTGCATCTCTGAGTGCACCCATGTGAGGGGCCCAGTGCCCTCTCTCATTACTAGCCATGGACGAGACCTCCACTTGGGAAACCAGATGGCCATGGCTCACGGCGATCTCACCCAAGGAATGGCCCTCGGTGGCCACATCCTTCTACGGAATCATGAGATCGCTCAAACCAACTGGTCAACACCCGTCACCAGCTCCCACCTAGTCTAGACTTACCACGTGGGAAAACTGGACTCTACGGTAGAGCTACGTCCAGGACAACGCCACCGCCGCCATGTTCGAGACAGCATCATTATGTATATGGTGCTATCAAAGGATTTATTCAGGACTCTATTGGATGAAGCCTAGGGTGTAGTCAGAAATGGTTCCTTATCTTTGTAGGACTGTCCCTCCACGTGGAGTATGCATTGTGCCCCACAAAAACAAACCACAAATCAAGTGCTTGTGCATCGGCGAGTTGGTGTCTAAATCAATGGTTGAGGTTGTTTCCTAAGAGGCATGTAAGGAAAAACCCTAGCCTCCATCCTCAGTGAGAAAGCTACTGCTACTTCTATAAGAAGAGTTAGAGAGTGCAGAACACACTACATAATGTGTGATACAAAGAAAAAGAAGAGTGGAAAATCTGTCCAGATTTCATGGCACCAAACTAGTTATCTTTAAGCCTAGGCACACACGAGCGGCGAAACTACATACCACCATGCGGCGATGCCACTGGTAACTAGGTGGCCGCGTGGCACCGCATCGCGTAGGGCCAGGCCCAGAACCAGGATCCACCTCTGCATGATGAGCATGACATACAACAAGACCATGTGAACTGTCAGCTATCACTCAGGGGCGCATGCATTCAAGGAGGAGGGCCCCATGAGCATGTCGTGCACCACAAAACAAGCCGCGTTGCACTCAGAACCCTCTTCCATAGCGACAGGTCACGCCAGCTCTTCGTCGGGAGCAGCAACTGCACCCAGAGGTGGGGGCATGATGATCACAACATCATTGTGCCATGAGGGCTCAAACACTAGAACACATGGGCCCTCCTGGCCAGAAGATACAGTGGGCCGGACACAAAGAAGGCACGCTTGGGGGCTCATAGCCCCACCTAGGGTATCGAGCCAACAAGAGTCAACCCAAAGCCAGCCGAGAGGTCAATCCACACCGTCTACAACCATTCCAAACACTGAAGAAGCGCCCTCATCAGCTCATAGCCCGAAGATTGTAGCAACTTCATCACAAGCAGGTGCTCAGGGGCTCACCGCACCCTGAGCAATGGCAACCAGTCCCATGACAACTTCCGGTACATTGGTCAGTCTCATCTACTTTGACCTTAACCTCTCTGCCCAAACATGTCCACATACACCTATAGGCTTGCCCTTAGCTTTAGAACATCGCAACTAACCCATGGAGCGAACCAAGAATAGCGCACTAGAGCCACTTAGATCCCTGAGTGACCTGATTCGGCTCGCGCTAGCAGCCAAACATGAGTCACTCATGGAGGACACACATGAGGGCGCATATACATGTCCCATGACGTAGCACTGCTTGTCACCGTCCTAGCGACCCTTTCCTGAGCGCCTTCTAATCGCTCCTCACGCCGCGATGAGCCAGTGACCCATGTCCTGACCTCTTGCTCGGGTCACCCCGGCCATCCCAACGGACTAGCTCCTAGGTAATGGCAGGCACCCACGCATGAGCATGAGAGGAAACAGGAAACCCGTTCGCTCAGGACCAGTGGAGCGAAAGGAAGGGTGCTCATGTCGTTCTCTTGCTTTCTTCTTGCATCGTGCTGGATCTACAATCATCCTCCGTTGTCCTATCGATCCAACGGATCACACACATTTTAGCCCCATAGGCCAGCCCTCAGGCTAAGATACGCATTCGCAGGCACAGACCTAGGGGGATGAAGCACATTCCAATTCGAATGGAAAGTAAGTAAAAAAATAGCGTAATGATAAACGAATACGCCAATCACACTCTAGGTGCAAAGACCCCAAGCACCATCCATCGTAGAATGAGAGACCTACTTTGAGCTTCTCCACATGTACCCACGGTGGGATGGAACAGCAAACTATTTCCCAAACTCCTTACCGCAACGAGATGCCTCTCAGACCAAGCCTCCCAGACCTACATGAAGATTAAGTAGCTTGGGCAAAAACCCTTCACGTCGAGAACCACTGAGACAAATCGTCCAAACAATTAGCACTGGCGGTGTCAAAAGAGAAGTCAAAAAAAGCAATGCATGAATCAAAGCCTCAAGGACTCATGCGTTCACCGATTACAACACTGTCCTAAACATTGGGATCACTGGCTTCTAAAAGCCACACTAAAGACATCTAGTCCAACATGCTACAGGACTAGATGGACCCGAGGTTACAATAATCGTCGAATCCCCTCCCGCTCACGATAGATATCTCATAAAGCGGAGAGACCAGTACAAGGTGTCTCTAGCCTTCAGAGCTGCATTATGGGCAGGAGAGGGTGGTTGAAAGAAGCCTCGGGGATAACCACCTTGCGAAACTTCCCCTAACACCCATGGATGACGAACACCAGCAAGGTGTGGTGGAGCCCGGTCTCTGAAGGTCCCTCTCGACGGCGGCGAAGCCGTCGGAACGGACCGTGAACCAGGACGCCCGATGGAGACAGCCGTTCTCTCACTCGGATTAGACATTGGTAAAAACTCGGAAGACATGGGAGAAGTGGGGAAGAGGCACACTGCCCTCCTCTCCCATGACTTAAATAGGCGGCACGAAGACAAAGGTGGAGAAGACGACGGTCGACATTCATGACGGGCATAAACCCCAAGATGCACTCACAATCTAGAGGTATAAGACATGGCGATTCAGTCTCCCAGGCGACACAGGACCCAACAATGGTCATAGGAGGTACATCAAACACACGCGTACACTCTGCCATTTACTAACCACCTTCTCGCAGCGTAGGGGAAGCAGCCAGATGAAAGACCGAGCGGTGGACGCCAGCACGGTAGCATGTCCCGAGTAAGCCTCGTATCTTTCATTATCTTTCGATTCATGTGCCCGTGTTTTATGGTGCACAACCATTTACAAGAGGGCACCTCCAAGACGCAATGTGGCTATGGGAGGTCGATAGCCCCTAGGTTCACATGCCGAGCGGCCCTCCACATCCATGGCCCCATGTCGTGCTTCAGAAACTCTCTATCAGGCCGGTCCTTAGAAGGGTTTGAGGCCACAAAAGGGATAGGGGCAGGGAGGAGATGGGCCCCATGGCTCTAATCGGTGGTACAGAGCCACATGACCATCTCTCCCTATGTTCGAGTCATCCACTTCGAAGTCTCCTAGGTTGACCCCCTCTGGGGGGAGGCATCTTGCCCTCTGGGCGCTGCGAAGGTGGTTGGGGACCAACGGGATTGATGGCCGATGATTTATGGGACGTCTCCTATGAGGCACAGCCGAACTCCATGTCGATTGGGGAGGATATCAGGTCCCACTTGAATTACCCATAGACCCCGACGAGGCTCACCGCTCCGACCATGTGGTTATGATGGACTTGCCTCTCCCCACGTGGGGCAAAACCAAACCCGCCTTCAACAAGGCAACACGACCTCTTAGGGTCGGCAAGGACGTTGGGGAAAAACACGGAGTTGGGTCCCCATGACCCTGAAAGAAGTCAGGGCCAAGCCACGACTAACTCCTCCCTGTGTCCCATTGACGGTCACTAACACCTATTTTCACCATCAACATTTCACCCAAAATCAAGATAAAGTTAGGAAAATCATCATCACATGTGTAGGATTTTCTTTATAATTCACCTAGTTCCACTTGTACATGGAAATATATTTGTATGCAGGAATTTTGGCCAAAATGGTGACAAATACACACATAGGAGGCAAGTGGACATGGCAGGGAGCCAAGGGGCCCACATGCCATGCTGGCCGGTGACACATAGGTGCCGCCCGATGCCCCACTTGCCCCTTCCACATCACTGATCCATGGGAGCAACTCCCGAAGCCCTCTAAAACGTAGATCTAATGTCGATTTGCACCGATGGTCACGATGGAGTGGTCTTGGATCCAAGGGTCCACTGTCATGGACTTGGAGCCCTCCAATGACCTTGGAACCACCTTAGCTACCAAATTTCTACATGTGCCGACTTCATAACCGCCTTTAGGAGCCAACCAAGGCCCTATGATCTAAAGGCGGTGAAATCAAGGGCCGGTCGGTGCCCCTACCACATCGTCTAGTGCCCAAGTTACCTCCACCAACTTACTTGACATCTATAAGTACCGCCCTATGGCAACTGACCTTGGAGAGCTATAAATAGTGGTGCAAGGCGCCATTTGTAATCAGCACCATCTCATTCCATCATTCCAAGTGAGAGTAGTAGCTAGGCGAAGCTCTGTAGCTCTACTACTTAGAAGTAGAAGATAGGGAGAGAGTGAGTAGAAGCTTGGGGAGGAGCTAGGGTTGTTGGCATCCTCTCCACTTGTGCTTCATCAGATGAAGCTCTTTTTTGAGTGAAGTATGGCATCTTCTGTGGTAACTCTGCTCTTTTGCATTACTTAAGTATTATTTATATTATTGTGTTTACTAGTTTCACCGCTTGGTTAGAGTGCTCTAGACTCATTTAATCATGTACAGGATTAGAGTAGTGAGTCTATAGATTAAGCATGGTGCTTAGGCTATTGCTTGCCTGTGTTTACAGCTAGGCCTCTGGATAGATTGTGGTAGGTGGCAGGTGGTGACAACCCTATCCATCCTATGTATTCCACCATGATAGGTCTAGTTATTAAATCGTAGGGCTCATGGCAGACCTTGTCTAGTTATCCCTCCTGGTTGCTAGGCGGGTTGTGCCCCGAAGTAAACAACCGTGATATAGGTTTCCTTAGTCTTGCATTAGTTCATAGAAACCATAGATATCCTTTCTACCCATTATCTTTACCCTTGTGCTATCCTTGGACAACTTAGTTCTTAGTCTAGTTCACTTTGTGTTCCCCGTGGAAATATGATACATTGGAATACTCCTAGGTGAAGGCTACATTGACATCCGTGTGCTTGTGGGTTTATCTGTTTGCCATATCTAGTGTCAACAAGTTTTCTAGCGCCGTTGCTGGGGAACAGTAGCTATTCTAGTTTAGAACCGAGTCATCCAAGTATCTTTTATCCTATATGTTTCATTCCATTCCTCTCATTCAATTCGCTGCTCCAATGGGTGCTAGTTTGGAGCCACCTCCATCATCAAAACCTATCCTCACCAATAGTTATGAAATTCATCCTTGTTTCATAACTAAAGTTCAGGAACAATCTTTTTCTGGGGAAAAAGATGACAACCCATATGCTCATCTGCGAGAGTTTGAGCAAGTGTGTTCATGCCTTCACATTTCGGGCATGTCACACGAAACCCTTAAGTGGAAGCAATTTCCGTTCTCTTTGACGGGATTAGCCAAACTGTGGTATGCTCGAACCATAAAGAGTACACAATTTTATAGAGTGGGAAGTTCTTTGAGCCAATTTTGCTTAACCTTCTTCCCCATCCCCTGAGTTGGTAGTCTTCGAAGAGAGGTCCTAAGCTTCAAGCAAAAAGAGAAGGAATATCTAGGTGCCGCATGGGCACGCTTGATGGATCTCTATTCATCTAGCCCTGATCTTGGTATACCCAATCCTATCCTTCTACAACACTTCTATATAGGTCTTAGAGAGGAATCTACACAATTCCTTGACATTGCTTCAGGAGGAGCCTTCTTACATCTTACTGAAAGTGAGGGGAGAGCTATCCTTGACACAATCCTTGAAAACTCTCTCTACACCATTGTCCATGATGATTCCCCTAAAGAAAAGGACATTCCAACCCCCAAGCAAGAAGAAGTTTTGACGGCTAAATCATTGCCAATTCCATCTAAAGCTTTAGCTACCGACCCAATTCCTAGACCATTCCAAGGGACACCAAAGGAAGAAGAAATTCATCCTATGGAGCTTCCTTTTAAATTCAAGGAGTATCTCTCTCATGATGTTGGGAACACCTTCAATCATCTAATCCAACAGAGATCTTTGGCATCATTGACCCCGAATCATCATCTTCCCTATTCATCACATGATTTGGTTGTCCAAGAGCCCCTCGAATCAACACCATCTTACACCTCAGACATCAATGATCCCCCATTTATCCCTCCTTGTTTCTTTGTTGATAATTCAAACCAAGGAGGCACTTCACCCCTTTTGGTTGACACCAAATGGGAGCACAAATCATCTGAGGTGAAAATTCCAATCCTAATGGAGGACGAGGATGGGAATCCACTCGTTGAATGCCACAAACAAGAGATGGACGAATATGTTTGGTCTATGGACATTCTCAAGGGATCAACTTTCGAGTCCAAGAAGGAGGATCATGTGGACGAACATCAAAGCTACATTCTAGAAGACCCACAAGATCCACTCCTTCATGAGAAATCTCCAGAGCCAATCTTTCCTTGCGCTACCTACACCTATGAGAGTTACACCCATCCTATGCTTCTCTTTTATCAAATCCTCGAGAGGATGGTTGTGGATGCTTTTGTTTACCATAAGTATTCCAAAGCTCGTAGTTGCCTTGGTGCAAGTTCTTGTAGTTAAAACAACAAAGGTCGAGCTTATGACTTAAAACAAAGCACTGCTGGGAGATAACCTGTTTGCCTACTATTTTCAATTCAAAAAAGTTTGTTTAGTTTCTATTATCATAAGTAGTAGTAGTAGTGGTAGTAGTAAATAAAAATAGTTTACCTTTATGCTTTTCCCTTCAAATAAAATAGAGTGAACCCATAGAAGATTGAGATTGATTGTTGCACCGGCCGATGTACTCACACATCGGTCCTCGGTCGGGTTTGTAGTATCACCTTGCACTAGTCTTTGTTGCAGATATCAAAATCCTGAATCAAGACTTTTGAGCAAGCATCAGGAGTGACATCAAGAAGAAGGAATTCAAGTCAAGGACAAGGTACAATTGTACAATTCAAGAGTGAAGCCTAATTGGGCATGGGGAGCTTGGAAGCAAATGTGATGGTCCACTCGAAGTCATCATCACATCATCAAAGCAACAAAGGTAACATCTCTAAGGTATGTGGTTAATGTTTAAATCATTACCTTTGACCCGATAAGCATAAAAATGAAATGATATGATTGAACTTGTTTAGTTTTACTAACACAATGGGCAAGCTTATCTTTTCAATCATGCCATCTTTCTGTTCATGATCATAGCCAACTCTTTTAAACTCTTATCACATTGAGTAGTAGAAGTGTGCCCAAAATGATTGTGCATATATTCTTCTCTCTTGTCTTGTCTGAATCCAACATAGAAAGAGTGTAGATTGAGATGTTAAAATTGAATGATCTTGTTATGCTTTTACATCCTCAACTCTAAAACAAATGCTTAAACATGAACCTCTTCTTATGCAACCTGTTATCATGTTGAGTTTAGATAAATTTTGTGACCTTATGAACTAGTGGCACCTCAAAGTAAATACCCCTTTTGCCTTTTTGTGAAGAGACATGGAGTTAAAAAAAGTTGGGCACATGAACGTCCAAGTAAAATAAAAAAAAAGAGGATGAGCATCAAAGATAGCCCATGATCTCAATCATCTAGATTTGGAGAGAGAATCTTTAAGGAGTCAACCTTCCACTCATAGCCACATACTTGCACTCTTGATCATGTTTGTATGTTGTTTTCCTCCATGATCCATGCTTTGACTTTACAATATAAACATTCTAAGTATGCCTTTCAAGTTCTCCTACCCAAAACTCCACATAAGCTATAGTGTAGGGCCTTGATGCAAAGTAAGATCTTGGTGAGGACACATACACAAATACCATTGAGTGATTTGAGAGAACCATATGAGGAGTAACATGAGCTATGTTTTATTTTGAGAGAGAAAATTGTCAAAAACTCCAATCTCACTTGAGAAGGAGAAGTGATCTATGTCTTCAAGTCTGAACTGTTCGATTTCTCAACCACCCAAGGTGATGTTCTAGCCGCTTCAAAGCCCATAGGTATGAGTATGTGACTTGGAATATCTTTTATGCTTGCATCATATCCTGAGAAAGTTGTGTATCATATCCACCTGAATCTTGGCTCGGTACCCTTTCTTGTTCGAGTCCTTTACTCGGGACGAGCAAAGGTTCGGTGTGGGGGAGCTTGTTGACGGTCACTAACACCTATTTTGACCATCAACATTTCACTCAAAAGCAAGATAAAGTTAGGAAAATCATCATCACATGTGTAGGATTTGCTTTATAATTGACCTAGTTCCACTTGTACATTTCCTTAGTCTTGCATAAGTTCATAGAAACCATAGATATCCTTTCTATCCATTATCTTTACCCTTGTGCTATCCTTGGACAACTTAGTTCTTAGTCTAGTTCACTTCGCGTTCCCCGTGGAAATACGATACCTTGTAATATTCCTGGGTGAAAGCTACATTGACATCCATGCGCTTGTGGGTTTATCTGTTTGCCATATCTAGTGTCAACATGTCCCAGGTCATAGGCCTAAGGCTCGCTCTAGAGACTCATAAATCGTCAGGGGTCCATGACCTCACCGGGAGAGATCAACGAAGCAAAAGGCCAGGGCGATGCGCAATGCGGAGCCCAAAGTGTGATCATGGCTTAGTCATGTAGCATAACAGAAGGTCCTAGACCTACAAGCCAGGGCACAATCGCAAAAAATCCTCACGATCGAGCTAAAGAGAGGTTGGGGAAACGACTCCTCAAAAAAATCCCAAAAAGGACACCCTCCCTATTCGGTGACTTCGCAGCAACAGCGCAACCACGACCCACTGGCTCGGGGGCTCATAGCGGTAATGAGAGCAACCGCAACAAACCCAAGGAGAAAGGATTTGATAGAATCCGAGTATCCTCAACACACCAAAAGCGGGCAAACCGCTTACAAGACAAGGAATGAATGAAGATCTGGGGGGTATAACCCTAGGTACCCACAGCAATGGACATGGGCCGCACCGCTAGGGGTGGTCCAACCCATAAGAAGAAGGTGTGTGATGCAAGACACTGATCGACATGCATCACACAGTTTTAGGAAGGAATCTTGAAGATAGAGAAGGATCTGTTCGGATATGATAGATATCGTATTCCTTGTAAATACTTACCATATACCCGAATAGATCTAGATCTAACCGACTTGTAACCCTGCCCCCTAGACTATATAAGGTGGGTATGGACCCCCCCTTGAACTCATCTCATATTCAATACAATCCAACAAAGACACAAGACATAGGGTATTATGTCGAACAGATGGCCCGAACATGTCTAAATCGCTGTCTCTGCGCCTTATGTCACCATCTAGTTCCTATTACATGCACCTCCACCGTTCATCTACTACCATGGGTATACCCCTCTATAGACTATCGACTAGATTTTGTCGATAGTGGCGCGCTAGGTAGGGGGTGTGCGTGCTGATTCCATGGCCAACCAGATGGTCACTTTCTCGAGCTCCATAGCCTTTCCTGAGCTGGGCCAGATCTTCATGGTCGGATCCATGACTTGGGTCATCGGCCTTGACGGCAGTGGGGAAATCATGGAGGCGATGCTAGATCACCCTACGCCGATCGTGCCAACATCTACAATGACATCTCTGATCTTGATGCCTCGCCGCTGGGTTAGGAGATCCATCAACAATGACGATCTGATTGAAGCTATCGATCGGGTCATGGACCGCTTAGCGGAATGTTAGCTCCTCGTGGATTCGGTCTTAGATCGATCTAGAGTGAGCGATGAACCTCCTGCACTCCAAGGTCACCATGCCACTAATGCTGAGCACCCCGCTCGTGCATGTCATCCGAGGTGGCAAGATGAAGATTTGGTGATCATGGCAACTCCGAAACGGCGTACCATTCAACACCGACCACTCCCTGCCCCAACGGACAGCATGCTGAGGCCCTATCCTTTTGGGCTAGTGGGTGCAGATCTGACCTCTCAGGACACCATGCACCACATGTCCACCGACCACGCTGAGCACAGCCATGTCAATGACCTCTATTAGATCGACTTCCTTGAGGCTAACCAGCCTACGCCAATGATAAACATGGTGCAAATCCGAGCAGATCTTCCGGATGACATGCTCCATACAATCCTAGAGGAAAGCCCCGAGCCATACTTCGAGGGCTCTACTAGCACCTATCCACCTTTCCCTCCAGACTTTGGGAGAGAGCTCTTCATGGTTAGCCACGATAGCTTTGCTATCGATGGAGAGACGAGTGTCCAGCGTCGTGAATGTGAAACCAGGAACACTGATCGCCAATGGCATCACAATGAAGAAGACACCATCCAAGCTGCTGGAGGTGACCCGCCGCCTCTCGCTTGTAATGTCCAATATTAGTTCCTCATGGTGGACAACCAGCAAGTGGAGCAGACGCCGAATGCCAATCTGGCTGTGGCCACCCATGAGTTGGCTCGACTCCCGCCAACGCCGGAGGTACTCAAAATTCAAGCGCTGCTTAAAGCAGCTTAGGTCCAAGTCAATGACATATGAAACCTAGCTCCATCTTATTCGATAGCGACCGCACACAGTCGTAACCGCCGTAGGTTTTGCCGTGATGGGGGGAGTCGTTACCATAGCGGCTAGACCATCCAAAGGGGCTCTAGGAGCAATGTTGCCATCAATCCTGAATCACAAGGACCACGAAATCAGCAACCAGCTTGTAATGCCAACCAGGAGGTTAATCAACCCCTGTGTGGTGATGCCTATGACTGCATCAACGCCAATCTCGATGTCCGTAATCGCATCAAGAATAGTCATGCTCAGCGACATCAGGTAGAACTTCAACGTCGATAGGAGTACGATGACCAACACGATGACCCCGTCGGCCTCCGACCACTCCCTGCTATCAAGCCGACGAGACCCCACCCCTTCACAGCAAGGTTGTGAGCTATACAGTGGCCCACAGGCTTCAATATCTTTGGGGTTGATCCCTATGACGGCAAGGCTAATCCCAAGCGGTGGATGCAACTATATGAGATCGCCGTATGTGCCACCGAGGGAAACAACGATGTAATGGCAAATTATTTGCCTGTCATGCTCTCCTAGATAGCCAACAATTGGCTTATGGGCCTAAGGGAGGATTCCATCAAATCTTGGGATGATCTCAAGAAAGTCTTCGTCAAGAATTACATGGCAACGTGCCAGCAACCTGGCACGAAGTATGATCTGAAGAAACTCTATCAGACCTCTAGGGAACCTCTGCAAAGCTACATCAGGTGCTTCTTCGAAATAAGGAACACCAACCCCAACATTAGGGACAGCGAAGCCATCTCCGCTTTCACTAGAGGACTCCATCACCATCAGGAGCTATGTTCCAAACTTTACCGGAAGAGGCCCCAGACCATCAGCGAACTCCTTAAGATTGCAAACTCATACGCAGATTCTAAAGAAGTTGATTGACAGTTCAAGGACGACGTTGCTTGTGCTTCCCGCTTGCATTGCCACCCACGTCGTGATGATGATCGCCACGAAGAACGACATTATGAAGATCGCGACAGGCATTATGATGATCGCGAACGCCAGCATAATGATCGGCTAGAGGGATCGAGGACTACACAGCCACATCGCGGTCAATCAGAAAACTTCATCAACAACGTAGAGCAGCCACAAGCTAAGAGCATTTTTAATTCTGCCTACGAAAAGCTCCTTGATGGTCCATGCCCAATTCACAAGAACAGCAAGCACACCATGCGACAATGCTATGGCATGGCCAAAGCTTTCCGCGATGAACAGCAAAAATGGCAGACACGCAAGGACGATGAGTCCAATGATGGTAAGGAGGAGGAGCGTCCTAAGTATGCAAGACTTGCTTTCCAAGATGCTAACAAGATGGTCGCCACAATCTTCAGAGGATGCACCGCCTCCAAGAGCAAACACCAGCACAAGGTCACCGCTCGGTAGGTCATGTCGATCACCAAGTACGACACGGTCACCGATCCTAAATATCTGGACTGATCAGAGCATCATGTCACATTTAGTAGGGCCGACCAGTGGGCAGATATCCCATACCCTGGGTGTTTCCCACTCGTGCTAGATCCAACCATCCACAACGTGCGGTTCAAGAAGGTCCTCATTGATGGAGGGAGTGCCCTCAATATCCTCTTTGCTAGAGCAATAACTGAGTTAGGCCTCACAAAGGACGATCTTGTCCATGTTGATTCTCCATTTTGGCGTATTATACCTGGCAGAGCGTCCCAACCTTTGGGGTAGATCACCTTGCCAGTCCAGTTTGGCAGTGTCGACCACTTCTGTACTGAGTACATGAATTTCTTTGTGGCAGACTTCGACACCGCCTACCATGCCATCCTTGGCCGACTAGCTCTCGCCAAGTTCATGGCCGTGACCCATTATGTCTATCTGGTGTTGAAGATTCCAATGGAGCAGGGCGTCCTCACCCTGCATGCCAATGTCTCCACCGCCTACGAATGCGAAAGAGAAGGACTTGCCCTCGCTGAAGCAACAGATCTCTCAGCAAGAATGGAGGCTTGCATTGCTGGCTCCAAGAAGGCCCATATGATGTAAAGGCTGCAACTCGACCAGTGTCATATAGGCTCTGCGATCAAGATGGCATCGACACCCCTAATTCATGGCGCATTGAACACATTAGGCGTTTCTATCCTTGAGACTTTCTACTAAAGATATGTACCTTTTTTATGTATTTCAATAATAATTATAGTTGTGACATTTTCTCCATTTCTTTTCCATAATTTCTCTCAAGTTACTTATTTCTCCATACTAAACATCTTTAAGATAACATATGCTATCACCCTTCGATTCACCGACCAATCAAGTTCTCCTTCGCGTTATCTAGAAGAAGTCCTATTCTCGGTCTAGCACCTAAACATGCAAGGGCAATAGTGCTCTGTGTCATGGGCAGTCGACAGTGGCTCCTTGGTGATACCCTATATTCCTAAGCGCGCACAGGAGCTAAGCTCTTAACACCATGGGGTGTGGAATAGTCGAGGCAGATAACAAGATAAAGGACTAACAATGCATTGCTAATATCAAATATTAACATTTCGTACATCTTAAACATAATGTTTCATACATAGCTGTTCGGCATAACGTAGATAAATTTATTACATGTCATCATGGTTGAGGATCAGCATCATCGAACCGTCGAACAGATCCAAGTCGTTCGCTAGCCTAATTGCCAAATCAGACACCTCCTCCTCCAGCTCGGTGATTTGCTCGTCGCTTAGATTTTAGGCAAAGCCACCATCGATTCGTTCAAGCTTCACCGAGGGGTAGAATGACCGGACAACTGCCAATGCATGGCCTACGGTAGAACAAGCGATGCCACGAGCGTAATGGTTGAAGTTCTCCATCGCTAACCTGCACCTCTCTATGATGACATCTGACTCTGGTCACCTATCGGGCTCCAGCAACTGTGGGTCAATGAGGTCCAGCACGGGGTTTATCCCATTGGTCATGGTCTTCATCGTCTCTTTGTTGGCCTCCAGCCAAAGCACGAAGTCACGGAACTGTGCCTGACTATTAGTTCAGATCACTACAGACAAGGAAGGCAATCGTCTTAAAAAGCTTCTCATAGCAAGATGAGTATTAACATGAAGAATAACTCATGTTGCAGTTCGTCGGTGAGTTGTTTTTCCATCGTCCGAGCTTCATCCCTTTGTTTCTCCACTAGCATTGTGGCTTCCCATGCTAGCAGAGCTTGGGTCTCTGCCTCTGCCTTAGCATCACGCACCAAGCGCATTTTGGTTTCCGCCTCCACCTTGGCAGCATGCGCCAAACCCGCTTCGGCCTCCGCCTGCCTCAGAGCTTCAACAAGCTCTTCACCAATAAAAGATTTCAGCTAGCATGGGCAAACTAAAGATATGAAAGCAATACACCGAAGGGCCTAAGGCCTTACTTTTTTCTCGACTTACGCCATCACCTAGCTGATTCTTTAGCTCCCAATTCTCCGCTTCAAGTTGCATCTTTTCTGCTTGCAGCTTATCCTGGTCGGCGTGTGCTTTAGCCAACATCTTCTCCAGAGTCTTCATAGACTCGCGTAACCTCTGGTTTTCAGCAACCAATGGAGCCGCTCATTCTAGTTGGCATTTGTGGCTTTCAGAGATCTTCATTACCTCCTATGGTAACCAGCAGTTAATAGGCATAATCTATAATCTCAATTAGTTGCGCAGATTGACTTACTTCAATTTGCCCAGACACCGACGCTAGTACAGCCCTGAGCTTCTTCACCTACTCACTCGCCTCCTCGTCCTCCACCACCTCCATCATATCTCCATGGCATATGAAGGTCCACAAAAGCTGAGGAGGAGGATCCCGGGTATTTGGCGCTTCACGCTCAATTTCTTCAATCGCCTCGGGGGACTCCCTTGCCTGCCTCGGTGCTCGGTCGGCTCATGGTTGGACTGAGGGGATAAATTCCATCCCTGGCGTCTAAGCCTAGCGACTGGCCCTTGGCTCTAGGTGACTGCTCGCCTCGATAGCAACATCTTCGTTTGTTCACTCCGGGTGCTCAGGGACTTCGTCTTGGGGAGCAACCTGGTCTACAGGTGCCACTCATGTTTCTTCTAGCTGCCCTGCCTCAGCACCCTGAGCAGTGGCACTTGGCATGGCCACCCACCGAGTAGTGTCAATATCGACTGAGTGAAGCTCCTCGGCCAATGTTTCCCTGCAACATGATGTCTTATCATCGATACTTCCACACTGGTTTTGCTTGGACTAAGTCTAGAGCAGAAACACTTACTCTTGGACCGCCTACATGCAGCTTTAAATGGCTAGGGCTTTTTGGAGCTCCCCTGCCCTCCACTTGCCGGTACAAATCTTGAGAACACTGGAGGAGTCCGGTTCGCCTCTGGTGCTTCTGTCCTCGCCACGGTGGCCCTCTCGGCCGAAGCCTCTCATCTAGGCTCGGGGACTTCGCCTCGACCAGATCTCTAGCTAGCGGTGCCTTGGGCTAGCCCGTCGGAGGCTCTGGTAGTCGGTGCCAGAGCGGCCATCCACGTAGCTCGCCGCTGCAACATCTCACCTGCATCTTCATCATCGTCCGACCAGTTTGCGATGACTTGTCGGCTGGCCAGAGGTTCTCTCATTGAGATTCCACCCTTAGGTGCTGGCGGATTGTTCAGTTTCTTCTTCTTCTTTGCCGGCTCTTCTAGGGCCGGCTCTTTCCCGTGTGGTGGCTGTCGACGCCTGGGATGTTTTTCCACCATGTCCTTGAATGAGGACGACGAACTACTCTCCGATGGTAGAACGACAGGAGCCTTGGTCGGATGGGCATCTACGCCCTTTGTCCAGGTGCCATCCGGCATGTCGGAGACATAAACAACACAATCCTGCTCACAAGTTTTTAAGAAGACATTTTAACATCATCAAGATTTGACATTATAAGGACTTCAAATAGTACACTCTTACCCGTGGTGGTGGATTCATGATGTTGTATGCCCTCTGTTGCCCCACATTGTTCAGTTGGGTGTTAGTTGAAAAAAGCTCTAGGCGGCTTCCCACGTGGTATCTTCATCACCTGCGTATTCATATGTAGGGTGGACTCTCTCCTTGCTCAGCTGAATCCGACGGCAGACGAAGTTGATGGCTACACCAACTCTGTTAACATTGTTTGCATCTGACCTAGAATCTGTAGAAGCTCAGCGACCTGGGTCATCTCCTCATTGTTTGGTCTTGACGACCAGTTTGCGCTTAGCACTGCTAAGTGGTCTATGCCGGCAGACAGGCTCGGTTCAACATTTCTAATATAAAACCACTTAGCATTCCATCCTTTCAACAACATGTTAAGAGGCACTTGTACGTATTCTCTAACCATTCCATCCCTTAGCTGCAGATAAACACCACCGACCACTTTGGGGGACCTAGATCTAGAAAAGGGTTTGAGGCAGAAGAAAATAGCGAAAAAGATTGAAGTGCGGAGCGATTCCGATGAATGCTTCGCACAGATTAATGAAGAGGGAGATATGAAGGATATTGTTGGGATGGAGATGGCACAGGCTAATGCCGTAGTAACCAAGAAGTTTCTGCAGGAAAGGATGTGCAGGAATCCCAAACTTGAGAACAAAATAAGCCACGAATACAATGAGTTCGCTGGTATCGGGGGTTGGGAACGGTTCACCTGCAGCAGGGCGCCATCCGGCGGTTGCTTGATCCTATAGGATGCCTTCAAACACCATTCCTTCCAGGATCTTTTAGGTGGTCATAGATTTGACCCACTCCTAGTCGCGCATGAACCTCGCTGGTACTCTCCGCCACCTCCCTCCTTGGCTTCTTCGAGCTCGAGCGGCTGCATTTTTTCCCGCCCTTCGCCGTGGATCGGATTTGATTCAATTTGGCTGCGATTTCGATTGCGGAGATGCTGCGGTTGTCGCTATAGCAGTGTGCGAGAAGGCGAAGCACCCAGTACTCTACAATTGGGAGGAAGAAGGTGTGCTAATGTGGAATGAGGAGAGTGCGCCGCCACGGGTGGATTGAAACAGTTTGACCCTGACCCTTTATCTTCAGGGTTTTTAGGAAACCGCGCTGACCCCGCCGCATTGTTTGCCCCCCTTCGCAATATTTGCGCCACCTCCTTCACGCCCCTCCAACTTCTCCATCAATTGTTATTTGGGCCGGTATAATGGGCCTCGGGCATACTGAACGTTTTAGCCTGCTTCGTCGGTTTACATCTCCAATTTTTGCCACGGGTCTCTAACCACAATCTCCAATTTTCGCCATGATCTCCAATTTTTGCCACGGGTCTCCAATTTTCGCCATGATCTCTAATTTTTGCCACGGGTTTCCAATTTTTGCCACGATCTCCTATTTTTGCCACGATCTCCAATTTTCACCACGGGTCTCCAGTTTTCGCCACGATCTCCAATTTTCACCACGGGTCTCCAGTTTTCACCACGGTCTCCAATTTTCGCCACGGGTCTCCAATTTTTGCCACCGTCTCCATATTTCTCCATGATCTCCACATTTCTCCATGGTCTCCAAATTTTTCCACGCTCTCCATATTTCTTCAGGTCTCCAATTTTCTCCACGGTCTCCAAATTTTTCCACGGTCTCCAATTTTCGCCACGGTCTCCAATTTTCATCGCGGTTCTCCATTTTTGCCATGGTTCTCCAATGCTCTCCGTGCTCTCCAATTTTTCTCTATCTTTAAGTGTTTAGCACTCTCCAAATTTTAAGGATCATATTCTTTTATACAATTATGAATAAACTCCAAATAAACATAAATTGCTTGGTAGGATATAAAATTCATCGATACATTGCTCCTGATAAACTCTGCTATGTTTTCTTCATCACCGAGTTCATATATTTCCTTTTTAAATCATGTACTACCCATCTTACATATTTGTATGGTAGGATCATCATCTGGGTGGTTGCGCCACCTGACCTTCGGATTTATCCGCCGATCAACTGGTCGGACCACTAGATTCATGACTTCGTCGCCGACCAGTTGGTCGAACCTTTCGGCATTCACTTATACTCGGCGCTCACTCCGCCGCCGACCAGTTAGTTGGGCTGCTCGGTACTTGATTCTTCAATAACCAACTGGTCAGATTGTCTGTCGTTTTCATCGTCAGTTACGCTGGGGGCTCGCCAGCTAAGCTGGGGACTTCATCTGCCAATTTGCTTGTTGGCTTACTACGTTTTGCCGACGCTGCACGTTATGTGTGATATCAAGGTTTTCCATGCTATCCAGATCAGGGTGCTGATCTTGGGCGCCATGTCAGGGGCTTTGATAAGTATATCTATCACAGCAATCCAGTGCTAGGCACTTTCTGTTTTCTCCATGTTTTACCGCTCGGTATTATTGAATTTTACTCCAAGTACCCCATGCTAAGCGCGGGGACTTCGTCCTTTACACTTCATTCTTTGATCCTACTACAAGATGTTTCTTTATCTTAAAGAAGGCTCGGGGACTAAGTGTGTACAATTTACCTTACGGTGAATGTACTATTTTTTTCTTGCTATTTTTTCAGCTAAGCTAGGGACTAGCTGTGTGCTCAGCTAAGCTAGGAATTGGTTGTTTTGACTAAGTGATCCTTGAAATTCTTTGATCCTGACACCAGGTGTCTTCTTCACCTACTGTTAGGCTCGGGGACTACAATGTATATATTGCACCTTACGGCGCATATATCAGTACTAATATCCTCTTTGCATAAGTCATGGATGATGATCATCTGACTTCGCCAACAAAGCCTAATTGTGTACACTTCACCTAAGGTGGAAAAGTTTTAAATTTTAAACTTGAGCTCCTTATATCCTTCTGGCAAGCCTTACTTGGCCAAGTCCGAGATCAGGTCACCTGATAAATTGGCTGGTTTCAATTACCACCGGTTGGATTACCAGTTAAACTGGTCGGCACTTCGTTCTGTTGATTGGATTACCAGTTGAACTGGTCGGATTACCAGTTAAACTAGTTGGCACTTCGTTTTATTGATTGGATTACCAGTTAGACTGGTCAGATTGCTAGATTTGCTGGCTGACTCCAAGTTAAACTGCTCAGACTTGCTCAAGATGGCGTTGGTCAGATTGCTAGATTTGCTGGCTGATAAGAAGAAGGCATGTGATGCAAGACACTAATCGACATGCATCACATGGTTTCAGGAAGGAATCTTGAAGATAGAGAAGGTTATGTTCGGATATGATAGATATCGTATTCCATGTAAATACTTACCATATACCCGAATAGATCTAGATCTAACCGACTTGTAACCCTGCCCCCCAGACTATATAAGGTGGGCAAGGACCCCCTCGAATTCATCTCATATTCAAAACAATCCAACAAAGACACAGGACATAGGGTATTACATCAATCAGACGGCCCAAACATGTCTAAATCATTGTCTCTACGCCTTCTGTCACCATCCGGTTTCTATTACGCGCACCTCCACCGTTCATCTACTACCATGGGTATACCCCTCGGTAGACTGCCGACCAGATTTCATCAATAGAAGAGGAATCTCCCTTTGTTCACTACCTGATAATTACGGATGCGGCCACGCCGCACAAGGGGCACAAAGCGCCAAACACCGCCACAGGTGACGACGAGCACCTCTCGGGTCGACGGCTGTGGGAGCATGAAAGAGGCAGATAAAATGTCTTGTGGATCTCATCATGCTATCGTAGCCCATGGACCAAAGAAGATAGGGATGGCGAGGGGAGAAGATGTCAAGTTCCCAATGATTTCACGAGGAACTGACATCTTTGCTAATCTTCGCCGCCTCTCACCTCCCTGCCCGCAAAATCCCTTTTAGCACCTGTTGTTGGAGGACGCCACACCAGCTCCCGACCACCATGAGGGACTCCCAGCAAGGTGCGTGACTAGAGCCACGTGGTTCCCCCTAAACGCACAACCCTCGGTTCCTCATCATCTCCCCAAAAGCCCAGCCATTCAGGGAAATCTAAGATAACACGAGGCCACAGCCACGAATGGTCCGAACGAAAGAAAAACACCAACTTATAGGCCCAAGGGCTGACCAAACAACCTAAAGCCTCTACGCCACGTGGCACACCATGGGAGGTCAGAACCAATGACAAATACCCATAAAAAGTTGGGAAAAACAAGACCTTCCTAAAGGAAAGACCAGTACAGCGTCGACAAGACTGCTCAGTCCCTCCTGAGTCACGAACCCCGACGCATGGTGCACAGACACGACAAGGATTGATGGCCACGTACCGCATCATCAGGGTGTCCTAACAAAGCTCAACAACCACCTACCGCATTAAACACACTAGCCTACAAGGGGTCGAGCAACGAAGCTCGAGTAGGACGTGACCACGAGCCCATGCTCTAACACATGTGCGTACCAGCCCAAACGACCGAGGCTCGGTGAAAGCCAAGCAAAGCAAGCAAGGCGCCAAGTCCGGGGTCATCGCAGACCCCTTCCACCCGCCTTAGTCACATGGCATCCACAAGATGCATGACTTCTCCCCGTCACAACCCCCGGAAGTGATGGGGGTAGGTCGAGCGTGGCTAGGCATGCCTGCTCTAACAAGAGCAAACAAGCCGCACTGACCCCGTAAGGACCGAGGGGACAACAGTCACCTCGGCCTAGTCAAACGCCATCACTATGCCATGCTGCACCAATGAGACAACACCGCACCACGGTGGCAACGGGTACGACATCCACCGTCCAAATACGGACCGACTAGACGCTTGTATGATCCCAGCCACTACGGGATAGGGATCCATGATAAGGGGCTTGATGAAAAGGCCATCTAGACCGACAGAGTGCCTCGACCCCAACGATCGGGTCATGGCCCTCGGCCACGTAAAGCCACCAGGTGAACGATGACCCGAGGCTGTTACCTACTTTGGGTACGACCCCCCTGGGGACCAAGAGCGATGATGGAGGGCACGATGGACACCGCGTTGCATAGGATGGCTGATGATTCATCATCGAGGCTACAATGCCACCATGGTTGGCACAGTAGCACTACGCCACACCCTATCACAACGTGGCCAAAAGACCATGACGATAGCCATGACCGGACGTGCACCAGAAGATGGCGTAGCTTGCAAGCCAAATTAGCTAGGACCTCCCTCAGACTCTCGACCCTTCGGTTGTGAGAACCTCTTGCTTTATATGCGCCCTAGCCCCGAACTCTATATAAGGGCAGCCAGGGCACCCTCTCTAGACATTCTGAATCCTCTACTATTCTATTCATTCTTCATTGTAGTAGGGCTCCTGGAGCTTCTATTCGGGCAGCCCTTCGTCTATCATAGGTTCTTCCATCTCTTCCACCTTTCTTGCACCCCCATTGTAAGAACTTTAGAGCATTTAAGTGAGGAACACGTACTCGATCATCTCTGAGACTAGACGTAGGGCTCCGCCTAAACCAGTATAAATCCTTATGTCTATTGGATGCTACCATTATCTTCCTATAACAGTGTGGCAATCGTATAAGTTTACTAGTCCTGTTTACAAATAGGTATACAAAAATGTACACCCTCTATTTTTATCGTCCTTATCAACTTATGTAACTAATTATGCTAATCAAGGAATGCATATATCAAAATATCATAGCATCTTTTAGTTGATTAATTAACACATGGATAAATTTAGTCTCCAAATGAATGCCGTAAATAATGCAACGGCTTATCCTCGTTGTGGTCATCATATAGAACTAATTTATTTTGATTATTCAGCGTGATTTGTAGTTTAGTATGTTATTATAACTTGCCACAGTAAAACACCAACTATTTCATAGTCCTCGTCTCAATACAAGAATATATTAAAATGACTTATTTAAATATATTCTTATTTTTATGCATATCTACAAAATAAAAATAGAATACATTATTCAAAATGCCTCAAAAAATAGACCATTTAAAAACACAAAGCTCTAACTTTTCCTTCTAGAATCAAAATAAAGGCTTCTAAAATGCATGAATATTGTAGAAATCATACTAAAAATTTGTAGAAATCAGTTTATTTTTAGAAAAAAAAACATAAAATAAATAGAAAAAAAATCCAAATACCAAATGCATATTACAAAGAGGGCATAAAAGAAAAATCTGTCCTCTCATACCTAATCATGGTAAAAATATAAATCACATCCTCAAAGTTTTAAAATAAATAAAAAGTCAATCTTGCCATCTCTCCTCCCATTACCTTGGTGTAGAAGAATATAAAATATAAGCAATCCTCGTCCGGAGCAATGATCCCAATTACAAGGAATCATTTGCCAAAAGTCCCATAGATTTAAATATATTTCCATTTTAAAACTCATAATGAATACCATAATTTGGAGGATCCAAAGGTGCACCACATTCCACCATATATCTCAATTATGTGCCCCTGCAAACATTACCCAAATAGATATCAAAATTGCCGCAACTATCTATTATAGAAGTAAATGAGTATATGGAATTCTATGTCCAAGTAGTGGACAAGGGTTTCATTCATAATTTTACAAAATGGTCCTAAACATACATAGGTTGACATAAAAATAATTCACTTGATCAAAAGTCAAAAACAATAAAATCTAATCCCTTTGTATGTATTGTCACTCCTAGAGGATAAGGTTGTAAATATGTAAATCGTTGTCCTAGAGGAGCAAAACTAGCAAGTTTCCTAATAATTATTTAAAAATGGTTCATCCTCTATCTCAATTTTGCAACCCTCATGTAATAATAAAGATAAAAGTTTTGCAACTATGGCAAAGTTATTCTAAAAGTAAATAATGAACACAACCCACTACAAGTCCAAATAGGTCACATATATACCATTGTAATATTTTTACTAAATGGTCCTAAACAAACGCATTCATAGCCAAGTTTTCCAAATGATTAGAAGAATATACCTAATCATAATAAAAAATTATTTACATCCTCACAAAAAAATTGATATCAATAGAAAAACAATCCTCCTATGTCTCCTATGTCTCATGTCCCTCCTGAAGGGGAAGAGTGTAAATATATAATCATTGGCATAGAATAATAAAATTTGCATGTTTCATAATACATGCACATCCTATTTCACAATATCTAAATTGTGCAGCCCATATGACAAAAATTGACCATATAGAGATCAAATTTACCTTGATTGTGGCAAGGATATTTTAAAAGCATATGAACTTGGCACATCAGAGTCTAAAACAATGCACATATATTTCATCATGACATCTTTACAAAATGATCCTATACAAGCACACAATCATGATAAAAAATATAATCACATCCTCATATCCTTTTGAAATAAATAATAAACCAATCTGTGGCAGAACCGTCTAATCTAATGCTCTCTCAAGGGTACTTATCCTCCATTAGACACTAAGTACCCAAGGGAGTGCACTAAATCATACCGTTCCGTCGAACCCACCTAAAGGGAGAGCTTGAAAATCCACATTTTTTATCAGGATCATAAATGAGAGGATAAAGCTTACAACATTCTTAGCCATTTCTTACATCACTTTATTACAACATCCGAGTACTTAAACAAGTTGAATGCAACAGCGGGATTAAAATAGTTTACATGTAAACGAGTTTATACATTTCAGGTTCACAAGTTTTATCTTGCAGCGGAAAATAACATATGATCAGAGTTACAGCGGAAATAAAGATTAATTTAATGACATGGTAAAGCATTAACATAGTGACCATTTATATACAAGATATGCTAGAAGATTTTACATATTTTCTTATAAAACCTTTAGTGAGGGTTATAAATAAACACTACGATCGCAGCGTGAAAGGAATCCTCTCTTAGCTCACCAGGAGGTTTCCACACATAAGAGTCAGCTCTAGCATCCACCTGTCACCTACAACAGGGGGAATAAAACCCTGAGTACTCGATTGTACTCAGCAAGACTTACCCAACAGGAGGAAAGTAAAAGACTCTAAGGATATGCAAGGCTTATTTGGCTTGCTGGTTATTGCATCTGCAAGAAGCATTACTAAACATGTGTCCTTATATTCAATTTTATTAGCAGTCATCATTAGTTCATTAACTTACCATTCTATGTAAGCACCTATGCTACTTTCAAGCAGGTGGTAAGCAATCAGAACTATTTTACCATCTTTCATAATCTAGTTCTTACTACGGTGCTAGACCATAGCCAAGTCGTACCGTCTCACAGAAACAGCGATTCATGAATCAATGTATCCCAGCTAGGTACCCCGAAACATGCCTTGTTTGTACCCCAGGCTCAAACGAGACCAACCCATTTCACTCTGGTCGAGGGGTCTAGATTCCCATCCAAACTTGGACTCCAAGCCCCCATACTTTGAGACCCGGTCTCAGTGTGGTGCTTAGACCTTCACCTTTTCCCGCCTCCAATCAGTCGGTTCGGAAACAGCTAGAACCCACGACAAGAGCACAACGAGCCTTCCCACTCTTATAAGCAAGTATGTGCTCAGGATAATAAGTCTATGATCTGACTACCATCCATAGCAACGGACGGTCCTCAATCGACACAGGCGAAACAAGTGCAATCCGAGCCTCGCTCGAATGCCTAACCAAGTCTAGATCTAAAGTACCATTCCGCCCGGTCTCCAATTATCTTCCACATACATTCTATGTGACAGTAATATAATAACAACAATAATATCTTTCCTATCTCTCACAAGTGATAGGTAATCACTTGACTTCTACCGGATTCTATAGCATAGCAATCTACACGATCCTGGCATACTAGTAGGACTCATAGGGTAAGGATATATATGCAAGTGGTTTTCATTCAACTCCTTAAAACTTAATGCACAAGCATAAGATAAAGTACAGAATAATAAGGGTTATGCACCGGAGCTTGCCTGGGCAAGATATAACCAAGGACGAGCATTCCATCAGGGCGACACGATCACCAAGGCTCCATCTTTTCTGCATTTCCGGTTGACTCCACGATCTATCGTTGTCCCTATTATGATATAGGTAGACGCAACGTAGAAAACGTAATTAACCAACGACAACCGCAACTCTAAGAATATGATTATGCCTCTCACACTAACGAGCTAGCTTTAACGGCAAACGCACTAGGCTACGTATCCTTGTTGCCGAATAAGGCGTTATTTCCCAACAAATATTTCCGTTCTACCATCTTGAGGTGTTTGACATTTCATTGATTTAATATATATATATATTCAAACTAGGACTCATTAGCTATCTTAGCAAACTAATTATTATAGAGCTACAAAAATTACAGTGAGCACTTAATAATATTAATAATTTACTGTGAAATTTTTAGAGCCAACACTATCACCAATTTATTATAAAAATTCCTATAAATTTATATCTTAACAATATTAAGCATCTCAATTTAATTAGATAACTCCTGAAAATACTATGAAACTATGTGAACAAGATATACTAGCAGATAGATCATGATTTTAGGAACCTAACAAAATTAGTTTCACAATTTTTGGTCAACTACACAAATTTATATTGAATTTATAAGTTTGCCTTAGAAACTAAATTGGAAAATGCTTAGAAAAGGAAAAGGGCTGGTGGCAACCAATTCAGCCCGGCAACCCAGCGGCCCACACGCAAGACGGCCCATGGCGAGGAGCACGCATGCTGGCACTTTAGCAAATGAGCCCTCAGACTTTTCTCGAACCACGACTAAGTCCTAATACTATTTCTTCCTTTCTCTGGCGAATTCACTTAACCCCCTAGATTTTTTCAAATTTCCCCGAGCGCACCCTCGACCACCCCGTGCATGACAGCGTGGCGAGCGGAGGCACTAGGCATCCACGCCGGCCACGAGGGGCCTGTGTGGACCCATTTAGCGGGTCGGTCGCCATCTATGGCTAAACGTGCCAAGGTGGGTGGCGGTTAGGGTCTCGGAGGCACACTAGTGCGAGCTGCAGTGGCGAGCGACTATCCACAGCGGCGGCATGATCGTTCCGACAAGAGAGGAGGACGGAGGGGGAAGAAAAGTGGTGTGTGAGCACCAATGACATACCATGAGTACAACCAACGCATCCATGAAGTGGGAGAGACCCCGTGCGGTGCTGGCCACGTATGACCGAGCAGAGACGGCGACGCTCCGCGATGGACACCGATGCATCACCATGCCATCGATTAGCATCTTGGCCAAAATAGCGCGAGCACCAGATGGAGGGAGTCAAGGCAAGCTCAGGGTTACGAGCAATCGAACTGCTACCACTCCTACATGCCTTACCTCCCAACCTACCGATTCGGCGGTGCCCATGACCGATGATGAGCAAAAGGCCAAATTGTCGATTGGTAGGGCATGACCGAGCTTGAGGGGGAAGAGATGTCTAGCCTACTTCCTAAGCTACCGCTAGAGTGAGGAATTATATGGCAAAGCCGCTGGCGCTAGGAGGAAAGGAGGAGCGGTGGCTCAGCACACCGTGCGATCATGGAGAGGGCACATGAGCAAACCCGAACAAGTTAAGATGGGTGGCTCCGCTCGATGGTGGCAGCAGTACGATCCTATGCGTATGGACGACGAGACCTCGAGGCTTGGCATGAAATGCTCGAAATGGCATGGCTAGACCTGAGCAGGGCTCCCCAACGTCGGCTAGCGAGGGCAAGTGAGGTATCACATCACCGTTGTGACTAGGGTCATCGACCTAGACGTGGCGGGCAGCGGCACATGCTTGGAGACTCGACGCAGTAGGTAAAATGAAGGGCGAGGCAAGCACCACGACGGCAAGGCGATGATAGCCACAGCTCCATCTCAACCATGCGCGTAGCTCGACAGCTAGATGTTGGCGCATGCACATCGTGGTAGTGGGACCAGACCGAAGCCAGCCGAGTCGGCCAACACAAGGCCAGGGCACAGCATGCCATCAACCTGGTGCACGAGCTAGCCAGCGACCGTAGCTCGGTCATGATGTGAGCCCGACGCTAACAGCGTTGTGCCCGCAGTGACCGTGAACTCAGACCGAGCGACTGCTATTGGTGACGTGCACGCATTTTAAAGCAAAACGAAAGCTACTAACGATCACAATTGAGGCATAACTAATTCTCCTATCCTAAAGTCAACATTACCAGCAACCTAGCAAAGCCATCGCCATGGCCAGAGAGCAACCCAAGAGGGGGATAGAAGGATGCTAACATGAGCTCGTCGCGCTGAATGTCCGTTCACGAATAGAGTGTCAACAACATGGTTATAGCATGTTCCAACGAAGTTTAAGGAATTTTTAAGGGAGCAACGCGACACCCAACGCAACTACGACCTACCCCATGCCTAGGAGCTTACTTAGATGCAACCAACAATACAAGAATATGAAACTAGACTTTAAACATTTTAGTAAGAACTTAAACGTCAAAATGGCATTATCTACTGCTCTTTCAGACTTGAAAAAGACAAGAGTTCAGTTTGAACTTAACAACCATGAACACTTTTGCCATAATTTTTAAAAGGCCTAATCTTGATTAACTTCAACCAATAAGTACTTCATGTAATAGTTCATACTTTATACTAAATCATACGAACCAAATATTTAAGCATTATTTAATTACTTTGCTCAATATAACTCGCCAAAAATAATACTTTAACATAAGTTCAGATCTTTGCCAACTTAACGAAAAGGTTGATTTTAATTCTCAATTTGATTTTTGGAGCTCCCACAAACATTAGTTAACATGTTTATTTTCCAAAAATTAAAGTTGCATTTTCATCTACACCACTTGCTCATCATCTTTACATAGGTCCTGTTCGCTTCTCTTATAATCCGTACTTTTTAGCTTATTTTTTCAGTCAAAACAATGTTTTTCTCTCATAATAAATTAGCCGGAACAGTGTTTCGGCTTATTTTTTCAGCGAAGCGAACGAGGTCATAAGCACTATACACAAGTTACATTTTATTTTTGTTTATAGAAATTGTTTTTTCGTACCAAACAATTAAAACTACTTATTTTATTCTTCTTGTTAGGATTTTTATTAGCACATTTACACACTGAGTAAATTAACTTAGATATTTATTTGATTTCTCTCAACCATAAAAGTGAGTCACACAGGGTTTGTTTATCATTTCATGTGTGTTTTAAAATTTTAAAACTCGAGAACTTATTTTGCTAATTTCTCTTAGTCCTTAACCTAGGTGCTACGCAACCTCGTAACACCAAAGGTGTTACACAATCTCATCATCTCTCATCCTCTTACCTTGGTGAAGAATATAAAATATATGTGTTCCTCATCTAGTGCAATGAATTAAAAAACAAGGAATCCTTTGCAATTACTCCAATAGATTTAACTATATTTTCATTCTCCAGTTCATGGTGAGTATCAAACTCCAAAGGATCAAATGGTGCCCATATTACCATATATCAATTATGCGTTCCTCATTTAGCAAAAAAAATATCTAAATAGATATCAAAATCACCTCAACTATCAAAAGGATATGGTGGAAGTGAAAATGATGTATTCTAAGTCCAAGTAGTGGATATGTATTACATTTCTAGTGTTACAAAATGGTCATGAACAAACATAAGATCAAAAGAAATTATTGGTTCACATGGTAAGAAATCAAAATATTAAAATAATAATCCCTTTGTATCTGTAGTCTCTCCCTAAGGGAGAAAATTGTAATGTGTAAACTTGGAGGAGCAAAAGTAGCATGTTTCATAATAATTGTTTCAAAAATTGGGCACCCACTTTCATCGCATCTCAGCTCTGTACTCCATGTAATAAGAGTTTTCCATATAAGGAGCAATTCTTTTACTAAATGGTCCAAAACAGACACGTTCATTGCCAAATTTTCAAAATGGTCCTAAACTTATACGTAATCACAATAAAAAAGCATATGCATATGCTCACAGAAATTGAAAACCAATAGAAAAGCAGCCCTCTTGTATCTAATGTCCCTCCCAGAAGGAGAAGATTGTAAATATATAAATCATTGACACAGAAGAGCAACACTCACATGTTTCATAAATGTATAAAAATTATGCATGCTCTATCACAATATCTAAGTTGTGCACCATATGAAAACATTTGTTAATATAAAGATTGAATTTTCCTTGGCTGTGGCAAGGATATTTTAAAACCAAATGAACTTGGCACATTAGAAGTCCAAAACAATGCACATATATTTCATTGGGACATTTTTACTAAATGGTCTTATACAAACACAAAATCATGGTAAAAAATGTAATCACATCCTCATTTTTTTTAAGTCAATAAAAACAATCTTGTTATCTTTCCTTTGCTTACCTTAGTGAAGAATATAAAATATATGCAATCCTTGAGCAATGAATTTGAATATAAAGAATCCTTTGCAATAACTCCCATCGATTTAAATATATTTCTGTTTTTCCTATTCACCATGAGTACCAAAAGTCAAGAGGACCTGATTGTGTACTATTTCACCATATCTCAATTGTCTACCCCCTTTTGGCAAAAGAGATACATAAATAAATATCAAAATCGCCACATCTATCGAAAGGATATTGCAGAAATAAATGAATATGTCGCATTCTAAGTTCGAGAAGTGGACATAGATTTCATTTCTAGCTTTACAAAATGCTCCTAATAATATATAAAATCACAATAAAAATATATTCACATGATAAGCAATATCAAAACTAATAAAAATAACCCCCATGTATTTATCATCACTATTTACCCTAAACATGGACTGCATATATCAAAATATCATAGCATCTTTTAGTTGATTTACACATGAATATATTTAGTCTCCAAATGAATGGCGTAAATAATGTAACGGCTTATCCTCGCTATGGTCGTCATATAGTACTAATTTATTTTGATTATTCAGCGCGGTTTGCGGTTTAGTATGTTATTATAACTTGCCACGGAAAAACACCTATTCTTTCATAGTCCTCGTCTTAATACAAGAATATATTAAAATTACTATTAAATATATTCTCATTTTTATGTATAATCTACAAAATAAAAATAGAATACATCATTCAAAATGCCTCAAAAAATAGACCACTTAAAAACACAAAGCTCTAACTTCTCCATCTAGAATCAAAATAAAGGCTCCTAAAAATGCAGGAATTTTGTAGGAATCATAACGAAAATTTGTAGAAATCAGTTTTTTTCATGAAAAAACACATAAAATAAATAGTAAAAATTGAAATACTAAATACATATTACAAAGAGGGCCTAAAAGAAAATTCCTAGGCTCCCTCTCTCTTTCCTAAGCCTCCGTGTAAATAGCAACACCCACCCCTCCCTCTACTGTCCTCATTATTCCCGGGCTTCCTCCTGTGTACACCGCTCCCGCCCCGCCTACCATTTAATCCCCGCCTCCCCTGGCCTCTGCCGCCCCGCCGCACAGAATCGCTTGGTGCACCCGGCGAGGGTGGGCCTCCTTGAAACCCTAGCTTGCCCAGCCCCGCCGGGCCATGGGCAAGTACATGCGCAAGGTCAAGGTTTCCGGCGAGGTCGCCATCATGGATGTGTCCTCCGCTCCGCTCGGAGTCCGCACCCGCGCGCGCGCCCTCGCGCTGCAGCGCCTGCAGAAGCAGCAGGCGCAGGGGGAGGAGGGCGCCGGCGGTGAGTACCTGGAGCTAAGGAGCCGGAGGCTCGAGAAGCTGCCGCCGCCGGCGTCGGCCATGAGGAGGAAGGCGGCGGCCGCGGCCGCCGCCGCTAAGGAGGAGGTGGAGGCGTCGTGCGGGGAGAACATGCTCGAGTTGGAGGCCATGGAGAGGTGAGTTTTTTCTTTCCCCAATTTTCTGCCGCGTTCTTGGGTTGCTTGCTCGGGTCTCGGGGGGATTAGGGGATTGGTGTTTAGGGGGATTATGCCGTACCAAGATGTTTTTGTGTCAGAAAGTTGAAAGTTTAGCGCTATGCGTTTCTATTCGAATGTTTTCGGTGTTTTCCCCCTTTTTCGCGCGGTGCGTTCGGCTTGAAATTGGGAGTCATGCAAATTTCCCCGACACGCTTGTAAAGCTCCTATGCTTTCTTGCGAATTTTTGCTGCTCTAGGAACCCCTATTTTGCTTTCTTGCCGTGCTCTCCTTCCGCTTAATTTTTCGGCGGTGTCTCTTGCGTTGTCTTCTGAAAACAAAAGTTATCCCCGTATTTTAATACCAAAACCATTGTCGCTGCCTTGTGTCGAAGAAATTAGTGTCCAATTCCTGCAATAATCGCTTGCCGCCGTCCAATTTCACCCCATAAAGCGTCCAATTTTTTCGTTCCTCTCGTTTGGTTTCAATCTCTGAAGCACCGAGTTAGTTGTGCTCAATCTTGTACCAGAGCCCAATTAATCCACTAGCTTAGTGGGGTTTCTTGCAGTGGCCAGCCATGGCGTCCTCCTTTTCCATAGTGGAAGGGAAAAGCGGCCTCCTTTCCCCTTGTTCTTTCCCCTTCCCCATGGACTCACACCACACGCCCTTGTTTCTTTTGTTTGGGGGAGACGAGTAGTCGGGGACCCCTCAAATCTTTTACCAATCAAAAGCCCTCGTCACTTTTCGCAAGAAATTTCTCTGTTCCGCCCCCCGGAAAAGCGCCCTCTGCTCTCACAGCCTCATTTCTGGCTTGGGTCTCTCTCACCACTGGCCTGTCACCTCTCTGGGTTCTGGAACGCGAGGAAATGGCATGTCCTTGCAAGGTCTCTTCCTGGGCCATGGCCCCAAATTGGCACCGCCATTAAATGTTTGAGGTGAAAGGGGGTGGGACTCCTCCCCTTCTAGTACTAGAGGTTTTTTTTTTTTTTTTTTTTTTTTTTTTTTATCCTTGCTGGAGCTATGGTATGGAAGAACATTTTCGAGATAAGGAAACTACGTCATAGCTTTGCTCAACTCTTGATATAAATGTTTGACAGTATCACGAGCTTGTTTGCAAATGTTTTTGGCCCTACTATTATCTTGCACAAGTGGGGTCCTCTTCCCTGCCTAAACAGGTCAGAATCCATGTTTAGCCCTGCTTCGATTAGCCCCATCTATAGTTTGTAGACTGAACGCTGGCTACATGCATTGCATTATGAGCAGCCAAGTACCCCCATTGTGGGGGCAATTGCTCGCATGAGAGAGATGAACGAAAGCAGCTTATGATGTGCCTTTTCTTTTGTCGTTCTTGGTTCAACATCTCGGGGCACTTGAGGTGTCTCGGTGTGGGGGTCGCATGCTAGTACTATCCAAGAGCGTATCTATTGGCCAACTCGTGCCGTTTGCAGCTCTAGCCATGGCCTGATGGTTGCACCGCCTAAAAGGAGGGACCATAGTACGGAACAGTAGTTAAGCTGAGCCTCTAATCCCTTTGGGCCCTCCATGTATGGCAGCCTAAACAGTAATTGGAGGGTGGAGGTGTGCACTACTATGATATGAACAGTCTGCATCAGTGGCCACCTCCGAGCATAGCCAGGTGCATGTTGCTGGGCCACTGTTCGGTGCTCGGCCTACCTCATGCAGTTTGGGTTCTGGGGTTCGCCTGCCTTCGGTGTCGTCTCGGGCGAGAGTGAGCCTTACCTACACATGGGACTGCGAGTTGAGGCTCTCTAGTCCTAACCATTTTGTTGTTTCCTCTGGCTGGATGCTTGGTTGTCGGCTAGCCTTTTTATGGTACCTGAGCTAGATATCGAGAGGAATGGTAGATTTGCAGGACCACAAATGATGATGATGTGCATACTTACTAATGGTTTTGTATTACGTTTTTAGACATTTTTTTTGTTTGCTTGTTTAGAATTTGTCCAGTGACATTGGAACTAGAGAATTGACCTTGCTTTGTATGGAATTGGCTTCAGATTTTTCATGTATGTATACTAACCTTGTTGCTTGCAGGAATACCAGGGAGACGACGCCCTGCAGCTTGATTAACTCTGAGATGATTGGCACTCCCAGGACTCCCGGATCCACAACAAGATCCAGTCACTCTTCCCACCGCAGGGTGAAAGCTCCTCCGGTGCAGGCCGTCCCAAGTTCAAGGGAGATGAATGAGTACTTTGCTGCTGAACAGCGACGCCAACAACAGGCTTTCATTGACAAGTACGGGCCTCTTATGTATTCAGTTAACGAGCTGCATAATCTGTTGTCGATTCTTGATTCATTAGAAATTATTCTGATGATGCATTCTGCTTTTCTTGATGATGCCTTGCACTAACTACAAACATGTATGATGTATGGCTTAATCTTCAGGTACAACTTTGATCCTGTAAATGACTGCCCTCTCCCAGGCAGGTTTGAATGGGTGAAGCTAGACTGATTGATTCAGAGGCCAAGAGAGCAGCAGCATGGAACTCACCTCCGCTCCCTCCACCACCGCAGTGTCGTGGCAGAGGCGCATACCATCGTGTTAGCTTTGTTTCTGTTGTAAAAACTTAGTGTTAGCCTGTAGCCTTAATTGTCGTGTGTTACAGTACAGAACTGATGCTGAGTTACAACACCCTGATCTGATCTGATCCCTCAACTCCAATGTAACCCTTAACAGCTCATTCTGTAAGGAACCTATCACCCTGTTACCAGTTGCTGAATTAATGAAGTAGAGATAATGATGTTTTATCATAGTTATTAATAACTTATCCTCTGTGATGTTGCACCTGAAGTTGATATAATTTTTGTGTATGATCCTGCTCTTGGTATCTGCAAAGCTAGCTGCCATGGTTGAACTTTGGGGCCTTGTGCTGTGCCCTTCAATGATTGGCAGTGGCATCTTCTCTCTCAGGCCTCAGGATGCTGCTGCTTGTGTCATTATTGCTGGCCATGCTTTGCATTTGCTATGCTCAAATTGCTCCTGCATTCTCTCGGTTGCTGCGATGGTCATGAGAGTTTGGGTTGTATCCTGCTTGGAGTCCTCCATCTGGTGATTGGTGAATGCATGCCTGAGTGGTGCATGCTCGCAAACTTTTGTGCATTGTGGGCTGATCTCCACTTGTGCTTAGTGGGTGATCCTTTCACTGCGTGTGCAAGCTGACAGTGCCTTTGGCTGCTGTGTATTCGTGCATGTTGCGCTGCCTGGCAGCCTGAGCCTGGCACAGCCTCTCTTGGCCCCTTGTGTTCTTACCACAGTGCTGGACTGCTGGTGACTGGTCGTGGTAACTGGTAAAAAGAGCGCCCTTTCCACAGTATATCCTTTCTGGTGGTGCCTACCCACTGGTTCAGGGGGGCTTTCCTCCTTTTTTTTCACTTGCCTTCCTAACCTTTCCTTTTGAGTTGCAAATGGCAAGATCCTTTTTTCTTTGAGTTGCAAATGACAAATCTTTTGATTTACTATTAGGCCCTGTTTAGATCCCATCCAAAATCCAAAAATTTTCAAGATTCCCCGTCACATCAAATCTTGCGGCACATGCATGGAGCATTAAATGTAGGTAAAAAGAATAACTAATTGCACAGTTTGCCCGTAATTGACGAGACGAATCTTTTAAGCCTAAATAGTCCATAATTGGATAATTTTTACCAAATACAAACGAAAATGCTATAGTATCCAAAAGCCAAAAAATTTCGCATCTAAACGGCGCCTTAGATCAACTCTTTTTGTACGAGTGGTGGGTGCTTGCTTCTTTGAACTCTTTTACTTCGGGACTACTTTCATCAGCATAGGTAGGGTTTTTTTTTTGGCTCCATGTCTTGTATATATTGGGTCATGGTCAGTATAGACGCCAAAATAAGCTGCCCCTCGTATTTACTTCTGAAATCTCAAGCTAATGCACAACTAGCAGTGTACTGGTTTTACTTTCAGGACATGGTTTAACAATGTTACGCACAAATCTGATTCCTTTGTTCTTGACAAGGCCATGCGGATGCATTTCATACTATTAAACTAGTGAGCACATCCGACAAAAGTACAAATTCTGATGAGTACAATCCATGTCCTGTCATTATCTTATCTGAAACAGTTTCACTTTTGAAATGTTGTAGTACCAAATACTACCAAATTCCTTAGAATCTTACTGCAGGTTTTATTAAATCTGGTGATGAGGTGACTCAGCCCATGATGTTGTTCACTTTAGTAATGGAAAACTATATTCCGCTTCTTCCAAGCTAATAACTATTATGAAGGACACTGATTCCTCCATAGTGATTATCAGGTGAAACTAGTACTCGGTCCAGGAATGTCAAATTTTGTGTTGACGTGGCCAGGCACAGTTTCGTCATTCAATCAATGCTACACAGTACGAAAAACATCAAAAACTATGAACATTGTGAAACCTTATCACTTTATGTTGATAGACATACAACTCTTTCTACAGGAGTTTGCAGTGTTACGAGATGAAATTCATTTTCCTTTTTAAACAGGAGCACTAGGGGAGAGAGTTCTGCTGAAAATTTTCAACGAAATTCCAGGTTGCGTTGCAGCATCATTGCTGATGCATCTCTTCCAATGTTGATGAGCATCCAAACTCTACTCGAACACATTGGTCACTGGGGCCAGTAGCAGCACTTGGTGGATCCTGCTGACCGGCAAGTGTTAGGAACTAGCCATGGTTGGGACAGTCATATGGGTTATGGGCCTCCAGCTCAGTCCAGACATTGGATGGGAGATTACATATGTCAAGGGTCAGCAGCGAGATGGGCATCAAAGATTACAGAACCAATTAACCAACAGGTTAACTCTCCCCTCTTACTGTTCCTCTTCTTCCACTTGATACCTTAAGATTCTGCTACTTCCTCCTCTGATTCCCTCCTATTCTCCGCAATCCAGTACAGGTTGCTAACAATTGGTATCGAGAGCTTTTCAATTCTCTTCCGTGTTTCCTATCTTCTACTCTGATTTGCATTTTGCCGAGGTTGGTTGATCTCGTCGCGCCGCAGTGAGCTGCTGTAGCGCGCTTGAGTTCCTGAAATTCCTCGAATCCGCGAATCGAGCCGAGAATAGGCGTCCTGGATCAATCACCACCGCCGCCACCGCCACCACCATCGAAGCCTCCGATCCGATTCCACTACACCCGCCGAGCCCCGCAGAGTGAAACAATGAACCCCGACACGCAACTTCTGCTGAAGGAGATCCAGAAGCTCTCCGTCGAGCAGGCCACCATCCAGAAGCAACTCTCCGATCAAAAGGACCTTCTCGAGCGCCGGTCCGTCGAGGCGGATGAGAGCCTGGACAAGCGCTTCCAGGTCGCCGACAACTGGGGCGGCCTCTTCAACGAAGGCGACGACTCCGACGAGCAGCACTGTGGGGCACGATCCATCGTCGCCGACAACTGGGGTGGGTTGTTCGAGCAGCCTGCCCACATCCTGGAGGAGTCGGCCGCCACCGACGCTGCTAATGGCGCCGACATCTCCCTCGAGCTCGCGTCCGACGCCATCTCCACCGACGAGCCCCACCCCGAGGCAGTCCAAGCCACGCTCGACACCGCGGAGAGTCCTCACCGCCTAGCCACTGTCATCGACCACTCCACCATGGTCGATCCCATCAGAACCAACCTCTCCGCACACCTTCTCGGTGGCCAAGCTGAGCAGGGTCCGATGCTCGTTCAAGCGCAGCTTCCAGCGCCGCTCCTCTTTCCTTGCGCCACCTCTGCCGTCGATGCGCCCGCGCTCTTCGCCTGGGAGCACCCAGGCCATCACCAGTACCAGCTTCTCTAGGACAACCTCGTCTCGCTCACCTCCGCGCCCACTCCGGCTCCACCGACCGCAGCGTGCTCCTGCACGCCCGTCTCGGCTTCGCCGACCGTGGCGTTCTCCTCCGCGCCCACTTCGGCTGCACCGACCGCGGCATGCTTCCATGCACCTACCTCGGTTTCGCAGACCACGGCGTGCTCCGCGCCCGCCTCGGCTTCGGGGACTATGGCCTGCTCCTGCGCGTCTGCCTCAGCCACGCGTGCATGCTCGGCACGCGACGAACGAGCGGCGGAGGCATCTGCTCTGGCGTCTCAAGTGGCGTCCTCCCTGGTGTCTCGCATGGTGCGGTCGGCGGCCGCGTCTACGTGGACATCGCCTCCATGCCTGTCGAGGAGCGACATCGGCTCTACTGGCTGTTCTACAAGGCGGTGGACGCGGTCCGCAACCTTTTCCCCGACGCCTGCGTTCGTCGTCCACGGCGCCTCCCAACCATGGCTATGAGCCGCCAAGGGTCTAGGTCGCAGCCTTGAGTAAGCCTGCCACCATCTCCATTCGTGCCCAAGGGGTGTTCGATGAAATGTCGCACCGTCGACGAACTACGACAGCAAGCGAGCAAGCACCAGTGTTCTCTCAGTATGCTGCTTTGATGTCTGCCGTGGTGCTCCATGCTCGTGCTATTGACAAGGAATCACGACCACCGTGCAACGGCCTCAAGCTTGCCATTGATGTCACTTCCAAGCTGGTTACCCCGATGTCGATTGCAACGATGGCTCCTGCAAGCCTGTCTGAGCTGCTTGGTGGGCCATTCAGCAGGTATATTACCATGTTTGCCTCTACTCCTGTGCTGGGTGTTTTGTTGTTGGATTGCAAAGCCACTGTGCGTGAGGTACATCTAGAATTTCAGCAAATGACTAAGTCGAGTTCGGTGATCCTGTGGCCAACTCAGATTCATCAGCGATACATACTCAAGCATGGCTTCGAAAAGGTTGTGGACCTGTGGTCACCATGGCCTCCACCTAGATCGTTATCTCTATAGGATTGAGATACAAGAGGTATAGAGCAGATCCATTATTCCTAGAGTTTGTTCGTTGTTCACTTGGAGTGGTGTCTCGTTCTCCGTACTAAGTTCTTCCAGGCTGCTAGCAACTGGTGCACATGCCGCTGTTCAGCTATGCACCTAGAGCTTCCATGGCCTTCTTTCAGATATTCTCATGCTGTCCTAAAGAACTGTGGAAAAGTAATTGGAGAGGTGATCTTCTTGGGTCAGCTATGCATCACTGAGGTTGATTTCTTTGCTGCTGTGGATGGTACAGGCTCAATACAATGTTGCTTATATGGTGAGTTATGCGTAACCATCCATCCTTGGTTGTTATCTGTTGGGCAGTGTGAATTCCATGATATAGCTTTGTGGTGTCTTGGGGTTAAGCTTTGGTCTGGGACACCAACGGGTCAACAAGTGAAGCTTTTATTTCTCAGCTGTGTAATCAATCCAAAAGCAATGCAACAGAACAAGTCCAAGGATATCTATTACTACAGCACATCCAACATAAAAGCTATGAAGGCCAAGACTTGTCCATATCTACTGCTAGAGACAACAGAACTGCAGGGTGTTGTTCATGGAAAGACGCAACTACTGTGGTCATCTTATGAGTTGTTGTCTCCTATTCAGTTTGCTTCTATTTCAGCCGTATCCAGTCTGAGGTTGCTTCAGTCAAGTGTAGTTTCACTGATCTACAACACATGTTGGGTTCACATGAAGCATTGTGGGGTCTGCATCAATTTTTGGAGCACAACTTCCGGGCATCGTCAGCTGGTCAGTCTTGTACAAATTGCAGAGAACAGCTATCTTTCAGCACCCCACCACGCAGAGTTAATTGAGCGACAATGGGGTAGTTCAACTCACATCACAATAGAAGAGGTGAAGAAGAGGATTGCTGATCTACTACAGCAATACATCAAAAATGGTGATACAACTGAGGCTTGTGGGTGCATCAGAGAATGGGCAGTGCCCCTTTTTCATCATGAAGTGGTGAAGCGAGCTCTTACTCTTGGAATGGAGAGTCCAGCTGCAGTAGCTCTTATTGTCATACATCTGAAGGAAGCATCTGCACAATGTTTAGTAGGCTTTAGTCAGATGATGAAAGGATTCTATCGTATTGATGAGAGTCTTGATGATCTCATTCTTGATATCCTATCCTCCAAGTCTGCAAAGTCTAAACCAACTGTGAAGAATGCTGCAGCTCCACCTGCCCTACACAAAAATGCTGGCAGACATCTTTCCATGAAGGAACTGAAGAAACACAGGATCGTTCAGTTTCCTTGGGATCCCGGTGGTTCCATCCTTCTCTATCGGCTTGGGGGCAAGCCGAATCTTAAGGAGAGAGGAATGTTAGGAACTAGCTATGGTTGGGACAGTCATATGGGACATGGGCCTCGAGCCCAGTCCAGACATTGGATGGGAGATTACATATGTCAAGGGTCAGCAGCGAGAAGGGCATTAAAGATTACAAAACCAATTAACCAACATGTTATCTCTCTTCCTAGAACTCTCCCCTCTTACTGTTCCTCTTCTTCCTCTTGATACCCTAAGATTCTACTACTTCCTCCTCTGATTCCCTCCTATTCTCTGCAATCCAGTACCAGGTTGCTAACAGCAAATTTGGAGGCATCATTTGAGTGCACCAAGAATCAAGAGCTGCAAAAGACAAGGGTGACTGAAAGTGTAGGTAAGAGTTGGAACTTGGCTATCATGTGTACATCTCTTAAAAGCTTCAATGTGTACTTCCTTCTTGCAATGTCCAGTTGGTCATATGATCGCCTTACCTACACCTCAACTTTCTATTTTCTAGCACTACAAAAGATTGATTCCCAAGCATTTCCTGCTGCAAGATGTGCAAGGATCATTCCAGCACTTTGTCACATATGTATAGAAGCAGCCAAGTTCTCTCTAGATTCTAGTTGCCCAAAACAGACCTTTCCGAGATGTGTGCTCTTATCTTAAAACAGTTACAGAATTAACAGGGTGTTTATTTTGAGAAATCAAACATTTTAGATGATGATGTACATCATGAGTCCATTCTTTAAACATGGTAAAATGATTTTATTTCTCGTACTATTACTAAACTACTTCTTCCATGGAACAGAGAGAGTATTAATTATTTGCTAGTGACGAATGAGGAGATAATGGATCAACATATTCTATTCCACAAACCAAACAATATAAAGAGTGAGAAGATGATAACTAACTCGTTCCTCGGACCAAACATCCTATAATTGTGTCTTTGATTTCTGTACAGACTGAGACCCTAATTACGTGTTGGTACTTGCTGGTCATCGGAGGTTTGGAAGGCCATGTTACGGGGGCGAACTCAACGTTAGCCTGGGCCATCTTCAGAAGGAGCAGCAGCAGACTGTGCGAAGCATTTAGAACAAACATTTATAGAGGTCCCCGCTGCTGCTTTTTCGCTTGATTAGAGGATGATTTCGTCTGAACATTTGGTCAGTCAGGTGCTGAATTGTTTAATTTATTATTATACAGTAATTATTGTAAGGTTTGGGTGAACCCAGGATCTAGTTGGTGCCGTACACTTTGTACACTGTGCATTCAGTTTAAACTTGTCTCCGTGAAAGACTCAGAGTGAAGCGTGAGGCTTCGAAACTATTATTTTCCTTTTCCACTTGTTTGGACCCTGTTAATGGGAAGAAAGTAAAGGTAATACTAATTTGTTATCTTAAGCTGTTGTTCAACAATATAGAGAAATTGGTGGACTTACAAATTGTCTGGACCCAGTCTTGCTCATCGTCAGGATCACCTAGCATCTCCTTGATCCAAGAGCCAAGAAATGGTGCAGCCGTACAGGCTTAGCAGCGAAGATAATGTACCCTGCTCCAAGAAACAGTGTACCACTACTCACTTCGGTTAATAATAATCACGACCCGGACAAGTTTTTGAGCGTACTGTATTTCATGTCTCCATTTCTAAAATGTGGTAATATTAAAAACCGATAATAAAATAGGTTCTTTCAAAGTTTTATTTCAATGTTGGGTAAATTTGTTGTAGGATACTCTTCAATGATGGTATTTGCTAATAGATACTACTCAATGTTATTTTTTTGTTAAGAAACACTATTTAATTGTGGTATTTGGTTCATGGACGCTATAGCTATTAAAATAATATTATTTAGAAGTGAATGGGAGAGAGAAGTTAAAAACGACCAAAATACCCCTAGCTATTATAGTACAACCCTTAATATTTATTTAAAAATTTTATAACTTTTCTATATGAAGTCAGACGAATCAACCTTTATATCAAAATTGTAGGGCTTAGTGAGACGTACAACTTTGTAGTTGGCGAGTTTTTTATTTGAAACTATATAAGATGTCAAAACTTTTTTTTAAGTTCTCATAATTTGAAATTCAAATTTTAAAATTATCGAATGACTTAGATCATGGAATATACAAAAGTTGCAGTTAATAAAATTTTAATGGGATAATTGTCTGTTAGACATTCAAAGTGATGGTCATTTACTGGCGGACGCCCACTTTGGAGCATTTTACCAGAAGACACTCTGGTTCGGTGAAATTAGGCCACAGAACACCGTGGACCCGTTGCAGCCGGTTGAGGAGAGAGAACAGCGGTGAAATGACATTATTGCCCCTGCCGCTTTCTTCTTCCTCTCTTCATTTCTCTTTTTTTCTGTTTCCTGTCCCCACCACCCTCTCCGCCACCCGCACCCGTCGTCTCGCATCACGCCATCGCGGGCGGCTGCGCCTCCGGCGGCCCGCTTCGGCGCCGTGCCCTAGCCTCGCGCCTCGAGTGGGCCGCGCCTCCGGCGCTGCTCCCCCGGCGCCCGGGCCCGCACCTCCGACGTCCGTGGCTCCGTGCCCAGGACCGCGCCTCCGACGTCCTTTTTGCCCCTGGCCCCTTCTTCTTCCTCTCTCCCTTTCTCTTTTTTTCCTCAGCTCACCTAGCTGCGCCGTGGACTCCAAGAGCAGAGCACAACGCATAGCCGATGGCCAAATCCGGCCGGCGCTACTGCTGCTACGCGTGCAGAACAGGCGCCGCCACCAGGGGCCCCGCGAGGAGGTAGCGCAGGGCGCTTGAGGGCGCCTCAATGGATCTCGGCCTCGCCGTCGCCAGCATGGGCGTGGCCCATCACCTGGCGCTCCGCGGCGGCGCGCCATGTCCGAGCGCGCCGCTCGACTCCGTTGACGACCTCACGGGGGACGATCTCGACGTGTGGTGCGCGCTGGAGAAGCTCGGGAACGCCGCCGCGCTCGCCACCCGTGTGCACGATGGCGTGGAGCGCGCTTGCGGCCACCTACGCGCTGCCAAGCTCCTAGGGTTCCTAGACAAGGCTAGCGACGGTGGCGGCAATGGCGACGGCGACGGCAACACCACGCTGTGGGAGCAGAGCCCGTGCTTTTGCACGTCGATGCTGGTGTTGGGGTACAACGGCACCATCCCCTCCGTTGGGTCCAACCAGACCAGGTTGGGGGTGGACCGAAGTGTGGCTCAGGGGCACCGGTTGTCCAAAACAGAATTTTCTCTCTTCTCAACCAGCTTAAACCGGACCACGGTGTCCTGTGGCATAATTTCAACGACCCAGAGTGTCTTCTGGCAAACTGCTCAAAACAGGGTGTCCGTCAGCAAATGACCATCACTTTGGATGTCCGTCAGACAATTGTCCTAATTTTAACCTAAGATCATTTAGAGTCATAAATATCTATTTTATTTTCTTAAATTTAGAAATTTCAAATGGCTTCGAACGTTAACACGATCTATATACCACAAACATTAGAAAAAATTAAAATTACAATATAAATAATAAAATAAATATTTAGGATTCTAAATGACTTTAGATATTCTAAAATTTAAATTTCAAGATTTGAGAATTTAAAAATAATTTTCATATCATAAATAATTTTCAATCAAAAAGTTGTTACCTACAAACTGTATATCTCACTGAACACTATAATTTTGATATAAAATTTGTCTTTATCTGACTTCGTTTGCAAAAGTTATGAAATTTTTAGATAACTATAAAAGACTGCATTGTAATAGTCAGGGACATTTTGGTCACTTTTAACTTATCTCTCCCATCCACTCCTAAAAAATATAATTTAAATAGTTCTAGTGTATAAGAGCTAATTACTACAATTGAAGAGTGTCTTCTAATAAATACAACATTGAGCAGTGTCCATCAACAAACGTCATCATTGAAGAGTGTCCTACGACAAATTTACCCAAGTGATCCCTCTTTGCTAGCGGACATGTAAAATGGAGCTTTGCTGGTAGACACTATGGTTGTTGTCAAATTTGCTCCTGAACACTGCACCGAATAAAATATTCATTTCTGGCTTAGAAGGAGAGGAGAGGAGCGGTGAAATGTCCTTTTTGCCCCTTTCTTCTTTCTATCTCCCTTTCTTTTCTGTGAGCAGCAGGCACGCAGCAACGATGGGGAGGAGAGGGTGTAGCAATGGTTGGAGAGCAGCGTGTGGGCGCGAGGCAGTTGCGGACACGTACGGCGGTGACCTACGGGTGGATGCACACGACCTGCCGCTGTGGACGCGGGTGACATGTGCACTTGCGGGGGCGGCTGCGAACATGTAGGAGGACCTGCGCAACCTCATCATGGAGGAGGCGCCCGGCAGACCTAGGCCAGCGGTGGTGCGGCACCCGCGTGGGTGGGCGCACGTGCGATCACGGGGGCAGTGGGGAACCAGTGGGTCCTAATCTCGAGGGCCTAGGCACGGAGGCAGACCCAGGAGGTGCAAGGCATCGGCACCAACGAGCTCCGAGCTCGCGGCCATGGCAGTAGCACCGGCGAGGAAGAAAAGAAAGGAGAGGGGAAGAAGAAAGGGGCAAAAAGGACATTTCACCGCTGTTCTCTCTCCTTCTAAGCCAGAAATGAATATTTTATTCGGCATAGTGTCCAAGAGCAAATTTGACAATAACCAAAGTGTCCACCAATAAATCGCTTTATTTTAAATGTCTGCTAGCAAAGAAGGGTCACTTTTAGTGTCATGTAGCAAATTTTGTCTTTATTTAGTGGTTCAAAAGCACTAATTGTAATTGTTGACGCCGGAGGGTATCTAGATCACACAACAATAGGGCTAGCATGCCCAAGAGGTTGCACGTGACCTACAATGCAGCAAGAACGCAACGTGATCGACTAAACCGATCTAGAGACAGGTTAGGCCAATATTAAGCTCGTTCTTGGCTTGGATAGACTCTCGAACTTCTCCTGGAAAGACCCGTCGGGGAGGAGCACGTGGAGGTTGCCCTCAGTAAGGCCGCCTAGGACATCGCCGAATCTCACTAGGAGACGAGACGAACAACAAGAGTGGATGGAAAAGGGGTAAAATGATGTTTGTAGATTGATTTTGACGATAGGATAGTTGGGAACTTAATCGGTCATGATCATCTCATATTGTCGGTGTTTTGTAAAACGGACTAGTAAATTTATACGATTACCGTGCTGCTCTAGGAAGACAATGATAGCATCCAAAAGACGCGAGGATTTATACTTGTTCAGGTCAAAGCCCTACGTCTAGTCTCAGAGATGATCGAGTGTGTGTTCCTCGCTTGAATGCTCTAAAGTTCTTACAATGGGGGTGCAAGTATGGTGGAAGAGGTTGGAGAGCTAGAGCTAAGAGATGGACTGCCTAAAGGGAAGCTCCAGGAGCCCAATTATGATGGAGAATGAGTAAAATGGTAGAGGATCCCCAAGATGGGTGCCTTGGCTGCCCTTATATAGAGTTCGGGGCCAGGGCTTGTACAAAGCAGTAGGTTCTCTCGATCGAAGGGTCATGAGCCTAAGGGAGGTCCTAGCTAACTGACTTGAAAGCTACGTTGTCTTGTGGAGCACGTCTAGGCATGGTTGTCGTCATGGTCTTGTGGCCACATCGTGACATGATGTGACATGGTGCTACTATGCCGGTTGTGGTGGCACTATAGGCACGATGGTGGTTCGTCAGCCATCCTGTGCGACATGGTCCTCGTCGTGGTCTTCATCATCGCCTCCTGGTTTTCTAGGGCATCGTACAGGAGTTGGTAGCCGCCCTCGGGTCATCGATCGCCTTGTTGGCTTGAGGAGCTGAGGGCCACGATCCCAATCATTGGGGTCATGGCTCCTGCTAGTGTGGTTGGCCTCTAAGTCAAGGCCTTTATCATAGATCCCATCCCATAGCAGGTGGAATCGTACATGCATCTTGTCGGGCCATATTTGGCCTTTGGTTATCGTACCGGTCATCACCGCCGTGCGGTGTTGTCTTGTCTACATAGCGTGGTGCAGGGATAGCGTCTGACTGGACTGAGGTGACCGTTGTCCCCTCGGTCCTTGCGGAGTCAGAGTAGCATGCTTACCTTTTCTAGAGTGGGCACGCTTGGCTGGGCTTGACCTCTCCCCGTTCCTCCCAGGGGTCATGACGATGGGGAGGTCATGAGTCTCTTGCGCATCATGTGGCTAAGTATGGTGGAGGGAGAGGTCATGGCTGACCCTAGCCTTGGCGTCTGGTCTAGTTCGCTTGGCTCAGCTGGGCCTTAGTCATCCGGGCCTTTGCTAGCTAATATATCATGGGCCATGTGGCCCGCCAACTAATTGGTGCCTTGAGACACCCCGGGGTTATGACCCCAACAATAGCTATGGCAAAACCTTCCAGTTTAAACCTGATCCCAAGTCTACTTGTCAGCCATTTGACGCTAAGTACACAAGAGACCAAGTTAAACCCGGTAGTCAGTCGAGCCCACCCAAAGGGAGAACTCGAATAACCATGTTTTCATCAGGATCACAAATAAGTGAATAGAGCTAACAACATTTTTAACCATTTCATACATCACAATGTTACATAAAATTGAAGTTAAAACATAATTCATTAAAGTAGCGAAAGAAAGGTTATTTTATACAAAAGCAGCGGAAATTAACAGTTTTGAATATTGAAGCAGAAGTAGGAATATAAGAATAAAGCTTCTACAATCATGACGATAAAGGAAGCCTCACTGAGCCCACCAGGAGGTGTCCACACACGGCAACAATTAGCTCCAGCATCCACCTGTTACCTGCAATAGGGGAAATAAAACCCTGAGTACACAATGTACTCCGCAAGACTTACCCGACTAAGTGGCAGTAGTCTGCCGACTCTCAAGGATATGTAGGGGGGCTATTTGGCTAGCTATTTCATTGTTTTTGCATAGAAGCATTACTAATAGTGCACCCTTATATTCAAAGTTTTAGCAGTCACATCAAGTTCATTACTTAACCATTCTAGGTAAGCACCTGATCTACTTTCAATCCTGTGATAATCAGTCAGAATATATTTCATGATCTGGCAGTAGCCTCATCAACATCTCCATACTCCAGTTGCTACTACAATGCTAGATAGTGGCAAGTGGTATCCATATCTGAGGAGGGCGACGATTGCAATCGATGTACATCGAGCTGGGCAATCCCAAACACACGCCCGTACTTCCCAAAGGATCAAGTACAAGTCTACCTTTCCTCTCGTACGACCTAGGTCTGAAAGCGACCTGACCATCCTAGGGAACCCACCCTTGAGGCCCGCCCCACCGAGCGGCGACAGGTTTCCACCTCATAAGTTTAACCATGGATATTCCCCGCCTCCTAACAACTCCTCGAATGGCCAGTGTAACACTCCAATAAACTTTTTAGGGACCCTGAGTCATAGGAAAGTACTTAGCTTCACGGTCAACTGTAACTCAGGCCCCTGCTATGTGTTCGGTACCTTCAAACTTAACCAGTGGTCTAGCCAACGGTACGGTCCTTGATCGACATAGGCGGGACTAATGCAACTAGAGCCCCGCTCTGTTGCCCAACCAAGTCCACATCCAAAGTCCCCAGTCCCGCCTGGTCTCCAATTTATTATCCATCTCTGAATCCAAAACCATGTCATAGTAGTCGTATAAGGACCTATCTCTCGTGAGTGACAGCCCATCACTCGACTTCTACCGTAAGTCCTATAGCATGGCATACTATACGATTCCTATCATACTAGCAGGACTCTTAGGATAGAATATTTATGCAGGTCGGTTTCCATCAACTCCTGTAACTTAATGCACATCAACATAATAACAAATGCTTGAAAAATAAGGGTTATGCACCGGGGCTTGCCTAGGTAAACCATACTTATACTATGTTAGTCGACTCCATCTTTGGGACGTGATCCAACCATCTCCATCTTCTGGACATGGTCACATTACACCAGCTTCTGGTTCAACTCAATAGGCCATCAATCCATCCATCAACCACCAACTCACCTAAATGATATGCATAGATGCAAATGAATGCTTAAGTCAAACAAGCATAACAAGACAATTTACAAACACTACAAGACAAGCAACACGTCATCATAGTGAAGGGTAACTAAATGTTGGAGGTTCGACTCTCATCCTCTCCTAGCGACTTACTTGCGAGTTACTATTATCAACATAACACAAGTGAGCAAAACAACCATTTGCATTTTAAACATACAAGTGAAAGCTTATCATACATGTCAAGCACACTTCTACTTACTAAACATATTTTTTCCTAGTCATCATGTAAAACAAGTAGTATAGACAAACGTATATTAACCCTAATCTAAACACCTAACATATATAAAAGCTTTAATAATTATAACCAAGGAATGAAAAGGTGACGCACCAAGCATCTCTTTTTGAGGTGAAACTTTTATTCAAGGTATATCTTAACTAAACAAAGCTAGTGTATGAATTTCATAATTTTTGGATAAGCAGATTATTTACTAGCATTTAATTAAGACTTAATGGTAACAAAAGCATGTGACACGTGATAAATCAATAACTCAAGAAATATGCATTCACTGGACATGAAATTTTTACCACAGCACACACACATCAAGAGCAACTTACTATAAATATTTCACTACATTGGATTCATATAACAACAGATATGAATTTAGCATTAAAAAGCATAAGCAAAAATCTATAGCAAAACTTTTGTACTAAAACATGTCATATTATGTATCTACTGCATAGATCTAGTTGTGAGGTGTGTAACAAAACTAGTTTGGCATTTTTAGGATTTTTCTACAATTTACTACGAATTGTTAAAGTTCCAGCCGATTTAAAGAAAAGGATAAACCATAAAAGACAGGCACTTTGCATCGAGGCCCCTGAGCTTTTCCTGAATCAACCCGTAGTTGAGAAGTACTATTCATGTGAGCCACAAGATTTACATTGGAAACCCTATAAAAGCTTCTATTTAAGCGCGAGGTCCTTCTCTTCTTCTTCCACGTCTTCACCGAGCAGAGGAGGTGCTCGGGGCGCGGCCGAGTTCGCACGGCAGGCCATCGACGAGGGCGAGGGCGGTGCACGAGGGAAAAAGAGGCCACGCCCACATGCGTTGGGGGTGGTAGCTTGGCCAGGCGCAGCCGGTGGTGGCTCGGCCACACGCACGGCGGCCGCAGCGGGCGGCTGCATGGCGGTGGCGGTGCTGTGAGGCACGGTGGCTGACAAGTATGGGCTGTGTGGCACCAGGCAAACACGGTGCACCCACGGCTGGCACCACCCATGAGGTGGTAGGGCGCAGTGGCCTGGCCACGTGTGTGATGCGTTGCGGTGGCCTGAGCAGGGGCCGCGGTGGCTCCCGACAATGCAGGCTCTAGCGAGCGTGAGCAGGGCACAAAGGGGAGCGAGGAGGAGGCAGTGGTGTCGATAGTCAAGCATGAAGAGGGTAGAGTGGTGGAAGCGGTGGTGGTGGAGGGAGCTCGGAGCCGGCCATGGCAGGCGTGCTCGCGTTCCTGCGGTAGGGAGCGAGAGAGAGCCGAGAGAGGGAGGGAGATGGACCGCGAGGACGAGCAAGGCCATGGCCTGCAGAACAATGGAGGGAGCAGCGTGGAGTGGGTGGCCATGGCGCACACTGTGCGTGGCCAGAGCACAGGGCAGGCAGAGCAGGGCATGGGCGACGGCAGTGCCATGTGCCTGACTTTGAACCCCCAGATCGGCATATTCCAAAAAGATTCTGAGTCGATGCCTATAAGGAAATATCTTCCCTGCTGATCACTCTCCAACTTTGATTAAGGGATTAATGTCATTAGGGCAATGGATTAGCGGGTAATTAGGGCCAAAATTAGCAGTGTCAGCGAAAACACTTAGAAACTTTCAAAGTCACCTAGGGAACAACATTTTTTTGAAACTTTGAAGCACTAATTAACCTATCAAACTATTAAACTAGGCATGAACAAACACTCTACCACAAAATACAAAACTTAAACTAAGTTTTTCATACCAACATATTTTACAATTTCTATATAAAATAATTATTTATTTATCCTCCAAAAAGCTATTGAGCAATTAAAACAAGGTAAGGTTTTTGGCATTTTTAATCATTTTCTCCACATTTTTCGAACATGGACCCTAAATAACTTTTGTTCGCAAACTCATTTAGAGATGTTTAATCACAACAGCAAGGTTGATTGACATCACACATATTGATTTTATTCATGAAAGTGATTCCAACAAATACATACTTATCATTTCATGCAAGAGTTCATCACCGAACCTAGGTAAACCTATTTATCAGGTTTTATTAAGCCTTAAACTATTGTTAAACAGGTACGTAACACCGAGGGTGTTATAGTAGCCCCCACGAAGTGATCGTGAAAGCGTTGAGATGCGTATGCGTTGAGCGTGGGCTCGTAGTCGCGGCTTGTTCGAGCTTCGTTGCTCGACCCCTTACGGGCTGGTGCGTTCAATGCGGTAGGTGGCCATCATGCTCCGCCCCGTCAGGATGCCCTGACAATGTGGTACGTGACCGCTGAGCCCTGCCATGTCAGTGTGCTGTGTTTTGGGGTTTGTGACCCAGGCGAGACCTAGTGGTCTCGTCGACACTGTACTGGCCTTGCCTTTGGGAAGGTCTCGATTTCCCTGACCTCATGCGGGTATTTGACATTGGCTTTGACCTCCCATGGTTTGCTACATGGCATGGGGGTTTCAGGCTACTCAGTCTGCCTTTGGGCATATAAATGGAGGTATTCCTACCATTTGAGCCACTCATGGCTGTGGCTACAAATTGCTCCCTACTTCCCTGTTGAGAGAGTGTGGTAATAGGAGAGAGATTAGGAAAGAACCATGAGGTCCCAAGCATGTGACCCACTAAGGGTCGCTTTCTTCCACCCCTTCCAACAGCCAGTGCCAGAAGGAGATTTTTGGGCGAGGGGGGATGAGTTGGCATGGCCCTTGAATTCGTAGTCTAGTGGCCTCCTCGCTCTCCATGGCTTTCGGTCCAGAGATGCGAGGTGGTCCCAAGGTCTGGATGGTCTCACCACCATATCCTCGTCCTGGCGAAAATGGTGTTGTCTGTCTTTCGCACTGCCTCTTCAGCTTCGCCAGTCGCGATGCTTGAAAGGGGTTTGCGAGGCATCCCTTTATACTAGGCTTTTGATCGGCGATAGAGGGGCATGTCTCGTAAGACTCCTTCTAGCATCGTGGCCTTTGGAGCTTGTGACCTTTCCACCGTATTGGCGTCATCAGGATTTTGATGTGGCATACGGCTCGGCCATGCTTGCAATCACTGACCCTAGACAAGGGATGGTTCCTTGTTCGAAGATCGCGATGTTTATTAAAAGATCACAGCGAACCCCTGAGCCTGCTCGGGCGTGGGCGCCTAGACTTTAGGGTTAGGATTTTCGAGTGGGTCATTGGCTTGCCTCCACGCGAAGTGGGGGTGTCATCAATGGCCCTAACTCGGGTGCCCTAGCCCTAAATGTGCCCTTCACTATCGTTGATGTGGTTTCAGGGCGGCTCCCCCATTCTGGGATCATCGTGTGCCCTTGCCCATGGATTGCATCCTTTCTTTCTTAGGGCAAGTACTACTCTTATGAAGGAAGGCGTCGCCATGAGTTTTCGGCCATTTTGTTCCGTCGACTTCTCTCTAGAGGGGTCGATGACTCCTATCGGATTGTGAGGTCACGGAGCGAGCCGCGGGTCATTGACCCAGGGCATGGGGAGGAGTCTGCTCACGGCTTGGCCTCGTCCTTGGACGGGACCATGGGGCCCCCACACCTCTTTCCCCGATGCCCTTTTTTGACCCCAAGGGGTCATGACACCTTGTTACAGGCGGGGCAGATTTTTGCCCCATGTGGGGAGAGGCTCGTCCACCATAACCACACGGTCGAAGCGGTGCGCCTCATCGAGGTTAATGGGTAATTCGAGTGGGACCCGATATCCTCCCTAATCGATGTGGAGTTCAGTTGTGCCTCATTGAGAGGGCATCCCATAAATTGTTGACCGTCAAGCCCATCGGTCCCCAACCGCCTCCACAACGGCCAGAGGGCAAGATGCCTCCCCCCAGAGGGGTCAACCCTAGCGACTTCGAAGCAAATGACTCAAACATAGGAAGAGATGGTCGCAAGGCTCTGCACCACTGATTAGAGCCACTAGGGTCCATCTCATCCTGCCCCTATCTCTAGGTGGCCACGAGCCCTTCTAAGGGCCAGCCAGAGGGAAATTTTCCTAAACACGACATGGGGTCATGGGCGTGCTTGTTGCTTTGTGTGTGGACTTGAGGGATTATTGCCTCCCTGGTCGCTGATGATGGAGGGTCATGATGATGGAGGGTCACTTGCACGTGAACGGGAGCTATGCCGCCTAGTCATGATGAAGGACGGTCACTCGACATGAATCCTGGGGGCGGCCAACCAACCTGGTTTTCATGACTTAGTGGTGCCCTCATGCACAATCATGAGTTGTGGTGTGCTGCCTCATTTCCTGAGGGCTCGTGGGACTTTCTCTGAGGTGGACTCCCTACGGCGCGGTTCGTATCTCGGGGCACCACAACTTAAATAGCCCCTTCTGCCTGGGCCCGATCCTTACCTTTGCTTTTGCTTTCCACTGCCATATGCTGCAAATGAAAGAGCTAAAGGGAACTAGGAGATTAGGCCTAAGAGTTTTACCTAGGTTGCGTGCCACTGCTCGTCGTTGTACGGTGTATTCGCCGTCCCCTGCTAGTTCCATCGTTGCCGCCCTGCTTTCCTCTTGCACAGCGAGATGGGTGAATGGGTACCTTCGGAGGTGACGGAGGCGAGGCTGCAGTGGCTGGAGGAGAAAGCCCTTCTTCCTCTAAAGGAGGTTGCCTGGTGGAGGGCTACCATCGGAGATGTCCTCCTATTCTCGCAGCCCAACGAGGTGGTGTCGTTCGTCGACTTCCATGAGCGTGATTTCACGACCTCGGTGTCAGACTTCTTCCGTGGATTCCTCCATGAGTATGGCGTCCAACTGCAGCACCTTCCTCCTAACGTGGTGCCACAGTTGGCGGGCTTCGTTGTTGTCTGTGAGGCCTTCCTGGGGATTAAGCCTAATAAGGATCTATTTCAGTGGGTGTTCGAGGTCAAGACTTGTAAGACGCATGGCTCTGATGGTGGCGTGATGTAAGACTTCTAGTGTTATGAGCTCGTTTAGCACCGCGATTTTGGCCTAAGTCAAATTTTCGAAATGAGTTTCTCAGAATTTTTGATTTAAAATATACTTGATGCGATAAGCGAATCCTATGTGACTTAGTTTTGTGGACTCAAATAAACGCCCAAGTCAAATTACTCAGTGCGTAAAGATATTCGGCAATGTCGAATGACAATTCTAGCCAATAGATAGCGAATGGTGTAACACCTCGGGTGTTAGCCTTGCATAACTTGACTTGCATAACATGAGCATGATCATCAAGCATTCATAAACAAGTATTTACAATTGAAACATTTGATTGAAACATCTGTAACATTTGCTTGTTATCGCATGTTTCTTTGAACATATGTAACTTTTCTCATTATTTCATGTTTCCATGTGTTATTGCATATGATCATGCGTGTATACATGTAGATGGTTGATTTGAGTCACAAAAATATATGGGCAACACTTAGGTTAGCAAATGGAACATAGTTCATGAATGTCATTTCCCATGATCAAGCCGTAAGTCATATTTCATGTGATTACACTAAATAGCTCTATGAGTGACTAATACATGAAATGATTGTATGACCTTGCAATTAGCCTAAACATGTTTAGAGTATCATTATGAACAACTTTGATATTCATGGTTAGGGGTAATTAGGTCATTGAGCCATAGTTTGAAGTGTATCATCATTTAAATGTGACATGTTTGACCAAGTTTGAACTAGGTGCTAGAGACCTTGCATGGATGAGGTCACTAAAGCAAAGTTGTAGTGTTTGGCATGGGGAACAACTTTTATTTTTAGGTCATTGACTGATTTAGCTTCTAACATGATTGAATTTGGATCACAAAAATCATCAAAGCACTGATTTCAACACTTAGCAAATTTCACCAAGTCTTTTCGTTGACAGCTGATAAGCTCGATTTTGGATGGATTTTTCTCGGCACTGGTCGCGAATTAGCACTGGGTCCTTGAATAGAAATTTGAGCTGGAACATAGGTCTACAATTTTAGTTTAGATTATGCGCGCTAATTCTTCACGTATTAGAAGATCGAGCTTCGCAAAAATGCGCTGTCAGGCTTCTTCGTGGACTCTGAACCAACTGAATCGCCGAGCTCGATGGCCGACCGGCTTCAGGCATCGCCCGCCGCGTGGAGGTCCACAGCGGCCACACATCATCGGCGCCCTGCCTAGCGTGGCCAAGGCAGGCAGACGCGCGCTACTTCACTCCTAGCTACCGCCCGCACTCAGTCGCGCACGCCATTCACCTCGCCTCGGCTTCCTTCCTCGCCCGCAGCAGCCGCCGCCTCCGCACCGAGCGCCGTCGTCGCCATTACCGACGCCAACTTGCCCTCACCGCTTCTCCACCACCACAGCTGCTCCACCAGCACCCCCGTGACTCGCCTCCTTCCCCAGTGCTCGCTGACTGTGCTCGGTAAGCTCCAGCACCGCGCGTGAGCTCTCCGGAGCATCCCCGCCGCGCCCGTCACCGTGGCTGGGGCACCTCCCTCCACCATCGGCCATGCAACCTTGTGCGCTAGGTTCGCCTGAGCCCGTGGAAGCTCTTCCGCGCCTTATAGTGCTTCGCCGTAGTCTCCGCCGGCGTAGTGCTGTTGTCCAGCTCTGCCGTGCCGCCATGAATGCCGCCCCCGTGCTTAGCTCCGACGATAGGCTCGGTCAAGTAGGTCAATAGGTTCGGGAGGTAGTGGGGACCATGATGTGTAGATGCCATCGCCGGTGAACCTCGCCGTCGACGAGCTCTGGCCGCGCAGCGTTGAGCAGCGCCGTCGTGCTCTGTTTTGTCTCGCTGACTGATGGGGCCGACTATCTAGTGGGTCCCAGTCGTCAGTGACAGTAGTACAGAAGATAGTTCATTTGTTCCTGTTTCATGTGCCACTTTGAAAATTTGATAAGTTGAGCTATGTAGATTCAAAAAGTGTGGAATAAATTTTGTAGTGTTCCTCAGGAAGTGTAGTATTTAGGAAAAACATATACTTGACATTTATAGTAGAATTTTTGGAAGATTTAAATAGAGATTTGAAATGTGTTTTTGAATGCATGCAAATTTGTTTGTTTTATATCTAGAGTTCCTATGCTCCAAAAATTATGAAATTTTTATGGTAAGCTATTATTGTCATGTATGAGCTCTGGTAAAAATTTGAGGATCAGTGCATGGGTAGATTTATAGTTATAGATTTTTATTTTATAATTAGGAGATCCTTGTGTGAATTTTTATAAATTATTTGGGAATCCAATATTCATGAAATTTGTTGGAGGTTATCCTAGTAGTATTTGGATGCTAAGAAAAATACAAAATCTGTTGCTTGACACTTTTCAATAGGGTTTTCTATTTATGCTATTTCAAGCCTTGCTGCATTGTCATTTTTGTATAGAATGTTTTACTATACAAAATGGCATGAAACTTTTACAGTAGTCTATTGGTAAGACTAGTAAGCCACTGTAATTTTCTGAGAATTTATGATGCACATTTGGTATATGTTTATTATTTAACCTATGTATCTAAATAAAATAATAAAGGCATAATAAGAAATAGTTTGGACTTCACCATTATATTTTCTTGAGGGTATTTGGTGTGCTTAAACTGGTGGTAAACTTTGTGTTGTCAAACTATGAATGATTACTTGAAGTAGAAGTATGGTTACATTGTAATGCGAATTAGAATAGTTTCCGGATAGATTCTGGAGTTTGATAAGTTGCATGATAAAAATGATGTTTGCTGTAAAAATAGTTAATAACAAAGTTGTAGATAACTTCATCATATGTCTTGTGTTAAAATTTCAGGACCATGGGTCAAACGGTTTAGGAGTTACAACTGTTTAAAGTTAGCCTTTCCGAATTTGCTGGTTCTCAGGAATTTCTGGACAGCGCTGGATTGATTATCTGTTTTGGTTAAGATAAAGTGTGAATTAGCTTTTGGTGATTAAATAAGAGTTGTAGACAATTTTATAAGCTTTCCAGAAAGTCTAATATCACAGCATTTGGATAAGTAGAACTTCAGTTATGAGTAAACCAAGCAGCTACTGTTTTGTGTGTAGTGAATGAATTGTAAATGTGTTTGATTAAGTAATTAAGAGAGATATGCACCTACTCGGTAAAATATGATGCATTTGTTAACACCATGCTGTTAAGAATACTTATACGAATGCATTCCTCATGTGTCATCATTTTATACTTGTACGTATGTATGCATTCGCAATATCTTATGCCATATTCATGCATCTAGGATCGGAGGAAGAAATAACATTGCTGGAATTCGACGAAGTAGAGGAAGGGGACCAGCAGGAGAATCCTCAAGTCGCAGCTCCCGAAGGCGAGGAGCAGAATCTTGAAGAGCTTCCGGAGTGTCCTGATCACCGCCCTACTTCCTTTCTGCGAGGCAAGCCCCGGAGCATTCTAAGTCTCCTAGTATTTTACAAATGATTACTTAAGTACTTATGATTGATGCATTAGGTTATAAGAGTTGAATGGAACCACTTGATGCATCTAAATTCCTTGTCCAGCTATTACACCTTTAACCGGTATAGGTCCAGGATCGAATATATGCTTAGCCATGCTTAGACCGGTAGAAGTCGGGTGATTTCCTGTCACCTACGAGATATAGGTGGATACCGGAGCACGGTTGCCTATATTTGCTATCGTGGGAAAAGAACCATGGGTAATGTAAATGGAGACCGGGCGGGATGTCGATAGAGAAGCAACAAGACATGGAGGTCTTGGGTGTGGATCTATCCCTGTCTGTGTCGATTAAGGACCGTACCGTTGTTGGTGCTTCTGACAAGATTGAACGCATGCCTATCACTTAGCTGGCCGGATAACTCGTTCCGACCGTGAAGCCGAGTAATTCAACTCAGGTCGGGACCTGTTTTGTTGTGCGCTCCTTGCAGGGGGCGATCAGACTGAGTCCAAGGGCAAGCTAGGCCTGAACGTCCTGGCATCTAGTGTCCCAGATTGTGCGGCGCAGTACGGACCCGCGAAATGTAGACCTGAGTTGTACCAAAGGTGACCTAAGGCTGCCTTCGCGCGGTATGCCTGGGTTTGTGTTAGGAATAAATTCTCAGCTGGTTGAAATCGATTCGAATCGCCGTCTCTCCCGGATAGTGAGAAACTTGGCTAGTCCCAACATCGTAGTAACTGTGTTATGGAACATGATGGTTTGAATGAATATGGAATTACAATACCTGCTATGGTTACTATTGTATGCTTTTAAATGGATATACCACATGTTTGGCACAGGATAGTTGCTAATCTAGAGATGGATAGTTATAATTAACCTGATATTGGAACCATAATTGTATAGCTAAGTTAACCGCTTTTATGCAAAATATTGTCAAGCTATCCCCACTTATATAGCCTTGCATAATCCTTGGAGTCATTTTTATTTCTGGTTTATGACGGGTAAGTCTAGCTGAGTACCTTCTCGTACTCAGGGTTTTATTTCCCATGTTGCAGATGGCACTGTGTATCATGGTTATTGCAAGAGTTGCTTCTATCCCGCTGTGGATGAGGAGTAAGCCTTGGGCAGGCTTCTTATTAATCCTTCTACATGCTTTTGTGGACCGTGATCGTATCTTGGCACTGTATCAAACTATGTTGGAAACTTTACTTTCGAACTTAATTGCTTCCGCTTTATCTATCAAACTTGGTTTGTAATAACTGGTTTCATACTCTGATGATGAAAATGTATTTGTGAGCATTATGTAATATGTGGCATGTATGTTGAATCATGTACGATCTTGGTTGTTGTAAATCGTTTATCGAGACCCGTCGTGGTACTCGACAGACTACCGGGTTTATATGGGTTCAAGTATGACAGTGCGACCGCTTGCGGGACGCCATTGTACTTGTACTCTTATAAATTGGTCGGTTCTGCGACAGCTGGTATCAGAGCAAGATTCAACGTTAATTGTCACATGTGTATTTAAAACAAAAGTTTTTGTTTTTCCAAAAACCCTTCTCTAGCAATTGATAGCTATATAATAGGTATTTGAAATCTAAAGTGTGCCAATGATCACTTTCCTTATGCCCAAATTAAGGACTATTAGGTGGCTATTTAAGTACTAACATGGGGGTTTTTACTTCGTCGTCCATACGACGTGCTATTGTATGGATGTCATTCACTTGAATGGTAATGAATGGATCAAATGCATCTACGCCAAGGTAAGATGATGAGTGACATGACCGCAAGATGTGAGCGTGCGGTCGGGGAGAGTTAGCTTTGGTACGGCTATGTATGCATGCTTGCATGTGTATATGGTGCGTATTTAATTGTGGGTTTAAATTATTATCGGGTAGTTTGATACGGAAGTATATGTATGGGTATACATATATGGAAGTATTTAGATTTACATTCTGCATATTTCATTATGGGTTTGGGCTGAAATGAAATTCTTATGCAGGTACACTAACAACGAAACGTGTAGCTCGACTAGTTACGCTATATATGAGAGAACGTATGTATGCCACCGTGTCTACCGCTAGAAACAAATTTTTCCTAAGTTTGTGAGGACGTACGGAACGAGCATGCATCATGATAATTATCATTCACATGATTAAATTGTTCCTCCCCTTATAAAAATTCTTACTCGGTTATGTAACTCTTATCCATTATGGCATTTGTCTCACCAAGTGGTACATGTTAATGGTGCAGATGGCATGCACAAAGCAGACCGCTCGCAAGTCCACCGAAGGCAGAGCTCCCAGCCGTCAGCTTGCTCCACGTACCCGTCAACGTCACACGTTTCTTGGAGAGTTCGGGATGCCTACACTCTTGTGGAGAGTGCTCAGCTATGTAGGCTATCCTGATGGAATGGAGCCCCGCTACTTCTGGGCGAATGAGCAGTTGGGGGAAGGTCTCTTAGTTACTGTGGAGGCCATTGTTCGTCCCCGAGGTGATGATTCTGAGTGGACAGGTTGGTGTTATGAGTCAACTGGTAGGACTGCTGAAGAAGCAGCTGGCAGGGCAGCCTTTGGGATACTGAGGGATATCATGGATCATTTTCCTCAGGAGCTGGCAGCCGCTTTGGTTGGAGTCTTTCCGAGGGGCAACCCCTCCACTGACTCATGGCAGCAGGCAAGAGGAAGATCTTTGGAGATTGGTGCAGCAGAAGGGCAGAACAGTGATAACCCTGCCATGAGCGCCATGTTTGCAGTGATGAAGGTGTTAGATGGAGTAGAAGGTAGCCTAAGACGTGTGTCTAGTGCTCTTGGTCATGCCCACGAGGACTGATGTCAGCTTCAGAGGGAGCACGACGCCGAGATTGAGAGGCTCAATGTAGAGATGGCTCAGTTAACTCACCAGAGGAATGAAGCCTGGTCCAGGGAACATGTTCTGAGAGCTCGACAGTTTGAGCTGGAGCAGCAGCTGGCCAATGCGGAAGAATACAATGACAACCTACATGAGGAGGTTCATCAGTTGAATAACCAGCTCCACCCTTACGTTCCGCCTGGAGCCACAGAGATGGATCTAGAGGAGGACGAGGAAGAAGAAGAAGTGGAGCCTGAGGAAGAAGTAGAGCCTGAGGGAGGAGAGGATCCTACCTCTGACCTCGATAGTGATCATGATGAGGATTAGATCGCTTAGTACTTAGTGGAAAGGCAAATGTATCACCTTTATTCATGTAATGGACCTGTAGTTCGAATTTGGTATTGGTAATCCGACTATCATGTAATATTGTTAATTGCATGACTATCGCACGTTTGGTTGAACATCAATGCAATTCCAGTCCTTGTTGGTGATCATGATTTAAATTTGCATGTGTTATGAGCACGATAAGTGGTCAAATTGGGGATGCCATGTTGCGAGAATGAATTATTATGCCTCTGTTTTTATTGTGAATTTGAGAATTTTCTCCAGTAATTTTAGTTTGGCATGATTATGATTCATCTGCAATCTCTTGACATCAACCAATAATCGTTTATTGTTGCAACTTCGCAGATGACGCGCACCAGTGCTGGAGCTAGTAGCAGTCATGATGGCAATGGTGATGACTTACCACCACCGCCGCCGTCGTCTGCTCAGGAGTTCTTTGCTCAGTTCTTGGGGAGCCAAAGGGCAATGGCGGAAGCTCTGTGCAGAATACCGCTCGTGGCCACCCATAGCAACCAGGGGCCGAGCCAAATCAGCACAGTACATTCAAGGAATTTCTAGATACAAAGCCTCCTATCTTCAAGGTGGCTGAGGAACCACTACAGGCTAACGAGTGGCTCAACACCATTGAGCAGAAGTTTTGCTTGCTAAGAGTCATCGAGCATCTGAAAGCTGAGTATGCTTCTCATCAGCTGCAAGGACCAGTAGGGATCTGGTGGACACATTTCTTATCATCACTACCTGCTAATGCGCGAGTGACATGGGAACAGTTCAAGCTGGCTTTTAGGGGACATCACATTCCCCCGGGCCTAATGCACATGAAAGCTGCTGAATTTATGAGGCTCACTCAGGGAACGAAGACTCTCATAGAATACATGCACGCATTCAACAACCTGTCCAGATATGCTCCAGGTTTTGTGGATACCGAGGAGAAAAAGATAGAGAGTTTCAAGCGGGGCCTGGGTACCAAACTGATGAAGACCATGGCCAATTCTAGGTGTGCCACTTACAACGAGTTTATTAGTGATGCTCTGACCTAGGAAAACCACAATAATATGCATGCAACTGCTAAGAGTCGCAAGAGGGCATTCGAGGCAGGTGCCTCCGGATCTTCACATGCAAGAGCGCCTATCACAACTAGGCCACAATTCCATCCACCTGCATCCAAGTTTAGGCCTCCACCACCTAAAGCTTAGAATAATAGGCCACAGAAATCATTCCATAAGGCATTCACTATTGTCTTACCAAAAGGGACTGGCAGTCAGGAAAGCTCCACCGGACCGAGGAATAATCAGCCATGTTTCAACTACAACCAAATGGGTCATTGGGCCAAGGAATACCCCCACCCCAAGAAGAATGGCAACCCAAATCAGAACAATCAGAGGCAGGCGAACGCAAGGGCACGTCTAGGATACATGCATTATACCGCTGTTGAGGAAGTGCCCGCTGGAGAAGTTGTCATGGCTGGTATGTTTCTCGTCAACAAGCATCCTGCTGTTGTTTTATTTGATTCGGGAGCTTCTCATTCATTTATGAGTCAAGCATTTGCATCTAGACATGATCAGGAAATAATTGAAGTAAGCAAAGGGGGTTATAATATAAGTTCAGCAGGGGGTACTGTTACTACCAAAAAGATAGTCAAAAATGTACTCATCTCTATACAAGGGAGGGAGTACACCACGGATTTGATAATATTGCCCGGGTTATCGATAAGTGTAATCTTAGGCATGAATTGGATGAAGCATCATGGTGTTCTTATGTTGAGAATGTACTATTATGTTGAGAAAACCCACGGGAGGGAATGCTTTTCTAGTACCACTCTCCCGCAATTTCGAACTCCAACATTTAGCTTGTGCTATCCAAACCACCACACTTTGTAATATCCCAGTGGTTTGTGAGTTTCCGGATGTATTTCCAGAGGAATTACCAGGCTTACCACCGGATAGGGATGTGGAATTTAAGATTGAGTTAGTGCCAGGTACAGCACCTATATCAAGAAGTCCCTATAGAATGCCACCCAATGAGTTAGCAGAACTTAAGGTTCAATTACAAGATCTATTGGACAAGGGTCTTATCCAACCTAGCTCATCTCCGTGGGGATGTCCAGCCTTGTTTGTGAAAAAGAAGGACAAGTCACTGAGAATGTGTGTAGATTACAGACCACTCAATGCTGTGACCATCAAGAACAAATATCCATTGCCTCGCATCGACATCTTGTTCGATCAGCTCGCAAAGGCAAAGGTATTCTCCAAAATTGACTTGAGATCGGGCTACCATCAGATAAAGATCAGACCAGAGGATATACCTAAAACTGCTTTCTCTACTAGGTACGGCTTATATGAGTATTTAGTTATGTCTTTCGGACTAACGAATGCTCCTGCCTACTTCATGTACCTGATGAATTCAGTATTCATACCTGAACTTGACAAGTTCGTGGTCGTGTTTATCGATGACATATTGATTTATTCGGAAAATGAGTCAGATCATGAAGAGCATCTGAGGATTGTCCTATCCAGATTGAGGGAGCATAAGTTATATGCAAAGTTTAGTAAGTGTGAATTTTGGTTGAGCAAGGTACCTTTTTTAGGTCACATCTTATCAAGGGATGGAATCTCTGTAGACCCATCAAAAGTACAAGAGGTCATGGATTGGAAAGCCCCAACTTTGGTTCATGAAGTTTGGAGTTTTCTAGGGTTAGCAGGATATTATCATCGTTTCATTCCAGATTTCTCAAAGATAGCTAAGCCCATGACCAGACTACTTCAGAAAGATGAGAAGTACAAATGGACACCAGAATGTGAAGCAGCTTTTCACACTCTCAGAACTCTGTTGACTACAGCACCTGTGCTAGCACAGCCAGACATTGAAAAGCCTTTCGATGTATTTTGTGATGCATCGGGAATAGGTTTGGGTTGTGTGCTTATGCAAGAAGGAAGAGTTATTGCATATGCTTCTCGGCAGTTGAGAAAGCATGAAGTCAACTACCCCACTCATGATTTAGAACTTGCAGCAGTGGTTCACGCATTAAAGATATGGAGACATTACTTGTTGGGCAATGTATGTCATATATATACTGACCACAAAAGTCTCAAGTATATCTTTACCCAACCAGAGCTGAACATGAGACAATGAAGATGTAGAGCTAATTAAGGATTACAATTTGGAAGTGCACTACCATCCAGGAAAAACTAATGTAGTAGCAGATGCACTCAGTCGAAAGTCTCATTGCAACACTATGGAAGCATTATTGGAAGATGGATTCAACTTGTTACATCCTGCTGTACTACACAATATCACAATCAGTTATTCACTTGAGAGCAAAATCATAGAGCTACAGCAGACAGATGTAGGAATAAGTCACATCAAGAGAAAAATGCAGGAGCAAGAGACCAAGCATTTTAGATTGGATGAAAGAGGTGTGTTATGGTTTGAGGACCGACTTGTGGTACCAAAAGACCATGAGCTGAGGAACCAAATTTTAGATGAAGCTCACTCGTCCAAATTGTCTATCCATCCGGGTAGTAGCAAGATGTATCAAGATTTGAAAACCCGTTTTTGGTGGACTAAGATGAAGAAAGAGATCACAGCCTATGTTGCTAGGTGTGATAACTGTAGTAGAGTAAAAGCTGTTCATATGAAATCTGCCGGATTACTTCAGCCATTGCCTATCCTAGGTTGGAAATGGGAAGAAATCAGTATGGACTTTATCACAGGCCTTCCAATGACACCACAAGGTCACGATTCAATATGGGTTATTGTCGATCGTCTCACCAAGTCAGCATATTTTATACCCGTGAACACAAGGTATATAGTTGGGAAGTACGCTGAGATATATGTTTCTCAGATCGTGAGACTGCATGGAGTACCCAGGACTATAATCTCAGATCGAGGACCACAGTTCATAGCTTATTTCTAGGAGCACTTACACCAGGCTTTGGGAACCAAGCTAATCAGAAGTTCGGCATACCATCCGCAAACTTCAGGACAGACAGAGCGAGTGAACCAAATCCTAGAAGATTTGCTTAGAGCTTGTGTTATATCTTCAAAAGGTTCATGGGAGAAATGGTTACCTTTAGCTGAGTTCTCCTATAACAACAGTTATCAAGCGAGTATCAAAATGGCTCCATTTGAAGCATTGTATGGCAGAAAATGTAGAACTCCATTGAATTGGATTGAGCCCGGTGAAAGGAGATACTTTGGTATTGACTTTGTCAATGAAGCCGAAGAGCAAGTGCGTGTGATCCAACATCATATGAAGGCAGCTCAATCGAGACAAAAGAGTTATGCTGATAGAAGAAGGAGACCACTGACTTTTGAAGTAGGTGACTATGTGTACTTGAAAGTATCACCCATGAAACGTGTGAAGAGATTTGGGATGAAAAAGAAGCTTCCACCTAGATATGTGGGGCCATACAAGATTTTGGAACGAAAAGGAAATGTTGCGTATAAGTTACAACTTCCCCTAGAGATGAGTGCAATATTTGATGTCTTCCATGTTTCTTAGTTGAAGAAATGTCTTCGAGTACCTAAAGAAGCCATTGCACCCACCAATGTGCAGCTTCAATTGGATTTGACCTACGAAGAAAAGCTAATTTGAGTATTAGAGGAGTTGGAAAGAGTAACACGGAGTAAGATTATTAAGTTCTATAAGGTGGTGTGGAACAATCATAGTGAACAAGATGCTACGTGGGAAAGAGAAGATTATTTACGAGAAGTTTATAATGCCTTTTTCCAAAAATGGTAGGTCTTGCAAATCTCGGGACGAGATTTTTATAAGGGGGACGGGCTGTAACACCTCGGGTGTTAGCCTTGCATAACTTGACTTGCATAACATGAGCATGATCATCAAGCATTCATAAACAAGTATTTACAATTGAAACATTTGATTGAAACATCTGTAACATTTGCTTGTTATCGCATGTTTCTTTGAACATATGCAACTTTTCTCATTATTTCATGTTTCCATGTGTTATTGCATATGATCATGCGTGTATACATGTAGATGGTTGATTTGAGTCACAAAAATATATGGGCAACACTTAGGTTAGCAAATGGAACATAGTTTATGAATGTCATTTCCCATGATCAAGCCGTAAGTCATATTTCATGTGATTACACTAAATAGCTCTATGAGTGACTAATACATGAAATGAGTGTATGACCTTGCAATTAGCCTAAACATGTTTAGAGTATCATTATGAACAACTTTGATATTCATGGTTAGGGGTAATTAGGTCATTGAGCCATAGTTTGAAGTGTATCATCATTTAAATGTGACATGTTTGACCAAGTTTGAACTAGGTGCTAAAGACCTTCCATGGATGAGGTCACTAAAGCAAAGTTGTAGTGTTTGGCATGGGGAACAACTTTTATTTTTAGGTCATTGACTGATTTAGCTTCTAACATGATTGAATTTGGATCACAAAAATCATCAAAGCACTGATTTCAACACTTAGCAAATTTCACCAAGTCTTTTCGGTTGACAGCTGACAAGCTCGATTTTGGATGGATTTTTCTCGGCACTGGTCGCGAATTAGCACTGGGTCCTTGAATAGAAATTTGAGCTGGAACATAGGTCTACAATTTCAGTTTAGATTATGCGCGCTAATTCTTCACGTATTGGAAGATCGAGCTTCGCAAAAACGCGCTATCAGGCTTCTTCGTGGACTCTGAACCAACTGAATCGCCTAGCTCGATGGTCGACCGGCTTCAGGCATCGCCCGCCACGTGGAGGTCCGCAGCGGCCGCACGTCATCGGCGCCCTGCCTAGCGCGGCCAAGGCAGGCAGACGCGCGCTACTTCACTCCCAGCTACCGACCGCACTCAGCCGCGCACGCCATTCACCTCGCCTCGGCTTCCTTCCTCGCCCGCAGCAGCCGCCGCCTCCGCTTTGAAAAATTTGATAAGTTAAGCTGTGTAGATTCAAAAAGTGTGGAATAAATTTTGTAGTGTTCCTCAGGAAGTGTAGTATTTAGGAAAAATATATTCTTGACATTTACAGTAGAATTTTTGGAAGATTTAAATAGAGATTTGAAATGTGTTTTTGAATGCAGGCAAATTTGTTTATTTTATATCTAGAGTTCCTTTGCTCCAAAAATTATGAAATTTTTGTGCTAAGCTATTCTTGTCATGTATGAGCTTTGGTAAAAATTTGAGGATCAGTGCATGGGTAGATTTATAGTTATAGATTTTTCTTTTATAATTAGGAGATCCTTGTATGAATTTTTATAAATTATTTAGGAATCCAATATTCATGAAATTTGTTGGAGGTTATCCTAGTAGTATTTGGATGCTAAGAAAAATAGGAAATCTGTTGCTTGACACTTTTCAATAGGGTTTTCTATTTATGCTATTTCAAGCCTTGCTGCCTTGTCATTTTTGTATAGAATGTTTTACTGTACAAAATGGCATGAAACTTTTACAGTAGTCTATTGGTAGCACTATTAAGCCACTGTAATTTTCTGAGAATTTATGATGCACATTTGGTATATGTTTATTATTTAACCTATGTATCTAAATAAAATAATAAAGGCATAATAAGAAATAGTTTGGACTTCACCATTATATTTTCTTGAGGGTATTTGGTGTGCTTAAACTGGTGGTAAACTTTGTGTTGTCAAACTATGAATGATTACATGAAGTAGAAGTATGGTTACATTGTAATGCGAATTAGAATAGTTTCCGGACAGATTCTGGAGTTTGATAAGTTGCATGATAAAAATAATGTTTGCTGTAAAAATAGTTAATAACAAAGTTGTAGATAACTTCATCATATGTCTTGTGTTAAAATTTCAGGACCATAGGTCAAACGGTTTAGGAGTTACAGCTGTTTAAAGTTTGCCTTTTCGAATTTGCTGGTTCTTGGGAATTTCTGGACAGCGCTGGATTGATTATATTTTTTGGTTAAGATAAAGTGTGAATTAGCTTTTGGTGATTAAATAAGAGTTGTATACAATTTTATAACCTTTCCAAAAAGTCTAATATCATAGCATTTGGATAAGTAGAACTTCAGTTATGAGTAAACCAAGCAGCTACTGTTTTGTGTGTAGTGAATGAATTGTAAATGTGTTTGATTAAGTAATTAAGAGAGATATGCACCTACTCGGTAAAATATGATGCATTTGTTAACACCATGCTGTTAAGAATACTTATACGAATGCATTCCTCATGTGTCATCATTTTATACTTGTACGCATGTATGCATTCGCAATATCTTATGCCATATTCATGCATCTAGGATCGGAGGAAGAAATAACATTGCTGGAATTCAACGAAGTAGAGGAAGGGGACCAGCAGGAGAATCCTCAAGTCGCAGCTCCCAAAGGCGAGGAGCAGAATCCTGAAGAGCTTCCGGAGTGTCCTGATCACCGCCCTACTTCCTTTCTGCGAGGCAAGCCCCAGAGCATTCTAAGTCTCCTAGTATTTTACAAATGATTACTTAAGTACTTATGATTGATGCATTAGGTTATAAGAGTTGAATGAAACCACTTGATGCATCTAAATTCCTTGTCCAGCTATTACACCTTTAACCGGTATAGGTCCAGGATCGAATATATGTTTAGCCATGCTTAGACCGGTAGAAGTCGGGTGATTTCCTGTAACCTACGAGATATAGGTGGATACCGGAGCACGGTTGCCTATATTTGCTATCGTGGGAAAAGAACCATGGGTAATGTAAATGGAGACCGGGCGGGATGTCAATAGAGAAGCAACAAGACATGGAGGTCTTGGGTGTGGATCTATCCCCGTCTATGTCGATTAAGGATCGTACCGTTGTTGGTGCTTCTGACAAGATTGAACGCATGCCTATCACTTAGCTGGCCGGATAACTCGTTCCGACCGCGAAGCCGAGTAATTCAACTTAGGCCAGGACCCGTTTTGTTGTGCGCTCCTTGCGGGGGGCGATCAGACTGAGTCTAAGGGCAGGCTAGGCCTGAACGTCCTAGCATCTGGTGTCCCAGATTATGCGGCGTAGTACGGACCCGTGAAATGTAGACCTGAGTTGTACCAAAGGTGACCTAAGGCTGCCTTCGCGCGGTATGCCTGGGTTTGTGTTAGGAATAAATTCCCAGCTGGTTGAAATCGATTCGAATCACGGTCTCTCCCGAATAGTGACAAACTTGGCTAGTCCCAACATCGTAGTAACTGTGTTATGGAACATGATGGTTCGAATGAATATGGAATTACAATACCTGCTATGGTTACTATTGTATGCTTTTAAATGGATATACCACATGTTTGGCACAGGATAGTTGCTAATCTAGAGATGGATAGTTATAATTAACCTGATATTGAAACCATAATTGTATAGCTAAGTTAACCCCTTTTATGCAAAATGTTGTCAAGCTATCCCCACTTATACAGCCTTGCATAATCCTTGGAGTCATTTTTATTTCTGGTTTATGATGGGTAAGTCTAGCTGAGTATCTTCTCGTACTCAGGGTTTTATTTCCCATGTTGCAGATGGCACTGTGTATCATGGTTATTGCAAGAGTTGCTTCTATCCCGCTGTGGATGAGGAGTAAGCCTTAGGCAGGCTTCTTATTAATCCTTCTACATGCTTTTGTGGACCGTGATCATATCTTGGCACTGTATCAAACTATGTTGGAAACTTTACTTTCGAACTTAATTGCTTCCGCTTTATCTATCAAACTCGGTTTGTAATAATTGGTTTCATACTCTGATGATGAAAATGTATCTGTGAACTTTATGTAATATGTGGCATGTATGTTGAATCATGTACGATCTTGGTTGTTGTAAATCGTTTATCGAGACCCGTCGTGGTACTCGACGGACTACCGGGTTTATATGGGTTCAAGTATGACAGTGCAACCGCTTGCGGGACGCCATTGTACTTGTACTCTTATAAATTGGTCAGTTCTATGACAAATGGTTTGTTCTATTAGATTAAGCGGGAAAAACAACTTTTATAAATAAAATAAAAGCCATTAATAAATAGAATGATATATATATATAGCCTTAGTCTAGTGACATGTTTAAGTATAGACATGTTTTAGTCCCTATGATAAGTTGGTAACGTACCCGCGACAGCTGCCCGTCTGGCCGCTTCACAAATTTACGTGGTTGGTGTGAAACACGTTACAGACGTGAGAGAGCACAATAGCTTAGCAGTCTTCATTTATTTTTCCTGGCGCAGCTTTAGCGTACTCGCCTTGCTTTGCAATTATGCACTGTCTCGTCTTCTATCGTGGCTCTGCACCCCGGCGCGTCCGTTTGCCTGTGCCCCTGTCTTCACTCCCTCGCTTGCATCATGTCTGAAATTTTAATGGGAGCACGTGGCTTTGTCGTGTCCACACCTCACTGCTCCCACTCCTTGCGCTCCTTCTTCTACACGCCAAGGCTGAGTTGTTGTATGTCTCTGCTTGTCCTTGCCTATCTCTGCTTGTCTCTGTGGTCTGCCGTCGTTGTCCCATCGCGCTCTTGTCGCTGTCGCAGCGTAGTGGTATGCCTTAGCGTTCCGCCAAGCTAAGTTGTCTCGGCCTTGCCTCTATCTGCCTCTGCGCATCTCTGCTCCTCTTTTCCCTTTTCCATTCGACCTCTTCTTGAGCTCCTGAAGCACGCAGTGCCCACCATGGTCTTGTGCTGCCCTTCCTCTCCCCTGCTCTCCACTTCCCCATGTGCAGTACCGGCAGGTCCTTCACTGCTCTGCTCCACGATGCTGCCCCTTCCTCCTCCGCCTCGATCCGCGCTGTGGCTAGGCACGCCCGTGCCCTGCTGCCTCTCCCGTGCGCGAGCTCCTCGGCCATGCTGGTCCTTCAGCACCAGCCTTGGCGAGCTCCCACAGCGCCCTCAGCCCCGCGCCAGCTTGTAGAGCCGTTTTCCCCTTCCCTGCTCCTCGGCCACCGCCGTTAGGCTACCGTGCCACATCCGGCCACCCACGCCCCTTGTCCTGCACGTCCGCACCCCGTTGTAGCCATGCCCGTTGTATCGAGTCGCAACGCCCCACCTTGGCTGCGTCCGCCGATGCCGGCTCTCCCCCCCCCCCCCCACGCGCGAGGATCCCTTAGCCCCGCGCTGGAGCCGCGGCCCCAGCTCCTGCTGTTTCCCCCATGCCGTTCGCCTCGCCTCGCTCCTCCACGCCGCCGTGGCCACTTCCTCTGCCGCCACTGCGCGCGCAAGCGCGCAAGTCCACATCGCGCCTAGGCTGCGTGGACCCACGCCGCTCCACCTCCGTCGTCACTGCGCCTTCCATAGTTCACCGCCGGCGCATCCCCATGTTGCACCGCTCCACCTCCTATCACGCCCTGCCATCGCCCCTTGGCTGGCCGTGCGCATGTGTGGCCAGGGTGCCGTGGGCCACCTTTGGCCGCATTGCCAACGCCCGTGGACACGGGCGGGTCCGATGCTGCTCCTGTGCCGCCTGGTCACCGTTCCACCGGCGAGAATCGGTCGGAGCCGGTGCTCCTCTGTTCCTCTATTTCGCCATGGGAGAGAGAAGGGTAAGAATCCAAGTAGAAAGTTTGTACAGGGTTCTAGGTGTAAAATACATGACTCACAAGAATAGTGCGTTTGTACTGCGGGATGATTTGAGGAGAACTCAGGGGCCCTCGTGCAAATTTGCCATCGCACCTGTGGATTCGTTCGCGTGGGCCGGCCTATCGAGCCGCTCCCCCTATGCCTCCGCGGCCACGGCCTGCTCGCCGCCGTGCCTGGGCCGCTCCCGTTTGTGCCACGATGGGCCACGCGCGCCGCGCGCCCTGTCCCTGCCTGCCTGCTGGGCGAAATGGTGCCACCCGCGCCTGGGCCGCGCGCTGCACGTCTTCGGGCTAGGCCGGTTCGCCGATCGTGGGCCACGGTACTTGTTTCGTTTTTCCAAGGAATTAGAGAAGATTTCATAATATAAATTCTAAGCTGATTTTGTTATTTAAATATAAAATCATTTAGGAGTCCAAAAATTATGAAACCAATTTTTTTAGGCTCCTAAAATCATGATCTATCTGTTAGCATAATTAGTTCATTAGTTTTAAAATGTTTCTAAGGTTGCTTTAATTATTTTAACATGCTTAATATTGCTAAAATCTGAACTTGTAGGAGTTTATGTGATAAATCGGTGATAGTGTTGACTCTGAAAATTTTACAGTAAATTACTAATATTATTAGCGGCTCACTGTAATTTTTGTAGCTTCAGAATAATTAGTTTGCTAGATAGATAATGATGCCCTATTTTGAATAATGATTAAATCGATAGGATGGAATAAAGAAACAACTTGGGTTTCTATAACTAAAACACTTGTTGGAAAATGGCACCTTTCTTGACGATGTTGCTGCGTAGATTAAAACATTAGTCATTAGAGCTAGCTTGTTAGTTCGTAGTATGTACTATGTTTAAGAGTTGTTGCCTGGTTAATTAATTGTTGCATCATCTCTGCATCGCATTGCATACCATAATAGGGACGACGATGGATCGTGGAGTCATCGGGAGATGCTGGTGAAATGGTACTTTTGGAGATCGTGTCGCCAAGATGGAATGCTAACTGTTGGTTGTATTTTACCCGGGCAAGCCCCGGTGCATAACCCCTACTTTTCTGCAGTTTAAATTATAATTGTGCCTTAAGTTTTAAGGAGTTGATTGAAACCCACTTGCATATATATCTTTATCCTATGAGTCTTACTAGTATGATAGGATCGTGTAGATTGCTATGCTCCAGGACTCCGGTAGAAGTCGAGTGATTGACTGTCACTCGCGAGAGATAGGAAATATATTACTGTATTATTATCACTTAGAAAATATAAATGGTGGAAAGGAAAAATAGTGACCAGGCAGGGATATGGTTTGGGTATTCGTGGGTGTAAGAGGTTGTGTCCTGCGGCCAACGGGGCATAGCTTGGTTACACTGCTTTCCCTGTCCGTGTTGGTTAAGGACCGGCCGTTGCATAAGGCTCTAGGCAAGTCATAGACTTATTATCCCGAGCACATCCTTGGGTATGGGCGCTTGGAAGACTTGTTACTCTCTTGTCATGGGTTCTGGCTCTTTTGGACCGACTGTCATGGTGGTTTTTGGGTTAGGAGGTCCTTGCACCACACTGAGTCCGGGACTCAGGGGCGGGGGCTTGGAGTCCCAGTTTGGATGGGGAACTGGACCCCATGACAGGAGGGTAGTGGGTTGGTCTTGCTTGTGCTCAGGGTACAAGCGGGGCATGTGTTTTTGGGGTACCCAGCTGGGGGCATTGATTCACGAATCGCTAGCGTTCCGGTACGGCTTGTCTACAGTTTAGCATCGTAGTAAGAACTGAAAGATGAAGGATGGAAAAAGCAAATCTGATTGCTTACCATCTGCTTGAAAGTATCACAGGTGCTTACATAGAACAGTTGGTTAATGAACTAATGCGGCTGTTAATAAAAATCAAATAGAATGACGCACTTATAGTAATGCTCCTGCAGATGCAACAAACCCACAAGCCAGATAGCCTTGCATATCCTTGGAGTCTTTTCTTTCCTCCTGTCGGGTAAGTCTTGCTGAGTACAATTGAGTACTCAGGGTTTTATTTCCCCCTGTTGCAGGTGATAGGTGGAGGCTAGAGCTAACCTTTGTGTGTGGATTCCTCCTGGTGGGCTTAGAGAGGATTTCCTTTACGCTACGATCGTAGTTTTTATTTATAACTCTCACCAAATGTTTTACCAAATGAAAGTTTTATAATTTGTTGTCATAGTTTATATATCAATACTTCATCATGCCATGAATAGATGTTTATTTCCGCTGTAACTCTGTTCACATGTTTATATTCCATTATTAAATTAAATTATTCCTAACTCTGATAACATGTTCATATTCCGCTATTATAAATAATGAATGTTATACCCTGATGTTACATGTAAGTGATGTAAGAAATGGTCAAGAATAATGTCAGCTTTATTCTCTCATTTGTGATCCTGATGTAAAAATGTGGATTTTTGGGTTCTCCCCTGGGGTGTGCACGACAGGACCACGTAATTTGGTGTTCTCCTTTGATTGCTTAGTGTCTAATGGAAAACAAGCACTCCTGAGAGGCATTAGATTAGGCGGTTCTGCCACACGTGCTCACCCTGGTGGGCAGGATGAATATCCAGATGCGCTACGATGCGTCCCGCAGCTATCTATGTCAGCCGTTGTGGAGTTCGGACTCTGGCTGCCATGGGAATTGGTTCTACATTCGTTACGCCGCCATCGCCCCCCTTCCTCGGTTCTCCGTTGATGCATCGGTGAGGCTAGAGTCATGGAGTTGGGGGTGCGACTGGAGCCAATCGACGAAGGTGTTGGAGATCCTCAGGATCCTTGAGGGACAAGTGTCGGCCGGCCTAAATGGCGTCATGGTCCTGCGCACCATGGTTGAACGGTGGGTTCAGCCACTAAAGCTGTGGGCGAGCTTGTTGTGTGACTATGCCGGGGTCGAGGACCTAAGCTAGGAGACCAGGGAGATGCTCGAGGCTAGCGAAGTCATGAAGTGGGTCGCTGGATTGGTCACCCCCGCCACTGTTGTTGCGGTCAAGAATGCCATGGAGGCGTTCTCGGACACCTATCGGCAAAATCTGGTGAGGCCTCTTTTCATCCGCATCTTCTTTTCACTCGAAACCCCTAATCTTGTCGAACTCGTTTTCGTAGCCCATGCCTTCATTTGTCTCTCGATTCTACCTCCCTCACCCCCAGGGGCACCAAGCGTGCCACGCGGGAGATGGCAGCTGCTGAGGAGAAGAAACGGCTCCGCCGTGAGAAGGCGAGGAAGAATGAGGTGTGCTAGAAGCGCGGGGTCTTGCCATCGGACGATGATGATGATGACGATGAGGATGTCGAGGACGAGGACGAGGGCCTAGTGGTCCTTGATGCTCCATAGGGATCCGGCGACACCGCCATACCGAGCGGTTCTAGTTGTCCAGTGGGTGTTTTGGATGGGAGTGCCACCCAGAAGCATCCGCTCCCATCCCCACCGCGGGGGTCAAGTCCGAAGCGCTCCTGCACCGCCGTGGGCGGCGGCCGGATCCCCTTGTCTTTAGCCCATGTCAATCCTTCCCTAGTGGGGGATGAAGTCCCTATCCAAGGGGAGGATGTCAAGGACACCGCGGCAATGAGGGTCATGCTCCTTGGAGGGGTTTGGAAGGAAGGATGGTGACCTCCTCTGGCTCCCTATTGTTTGTGACGAGACTGGGTGCCCTGCTTCCTCAACACCCCCTTTAGAGGCGTCCAAAGTAGTGGAAGCGGAGGTTGTCAGGGGGCGCGATGTGGAAGATGTTGGCGCCACCATCGTGGCTGGTGAAACCTCGTTGGCTTCCGTCCCTATGGCATCGTCAGCGGTATCTCCTATCTCGGCCCCTCCTAGAATGTCGTGCAATGGAGGGAGCATTGTTCTACCTTTTGTGGAATGCTCCAGCACATGTGTCATGTTCCCCACTATTCCCCTTTCGGCCGGGGTGATTGATGTTTTCTCTTACCTGATCCTGACGACTTTTGGGTGCAGCGAACCTCCCATAGGACTCACCGTCCTGAGGCCGTCGTCGGGTGCTGTGTGTTCTCCTGCGTAGCCAGAACCGTCCTTGAGTGATAGTGTGGTTTCTAGGCCATTGGCCAGGCTTCCCCCTATTATGGCGCTATGCTGGCCCCTCAGAGAGGATCCTGTTTTGGCGGGGGACCGCCATTGTGTTGGCGCGGAGGTGAGCAAGGCCAAGGGAAAGAGGCTAGCCATCGAAGGGTCCGAAGTTGCCATAAGTCTGTAGGGGGGTGTAGGTTCATCAACCACAGATGGCCCCCCGTTCACGAAGGTGATCTTCGTCGGGCCGGCCATGTCGACCTTCTCCTTCCACAAGGAGGATTTCGAGCTAGGCGAAGATTTTTTCGTTTGTCCACACCCCACGGACTCCGGTAAGGCTGTATTCATGGTGGATGGCGTGGCCGAACGAACCGTAAGGGAGGCGGTCTCCCAAAGTCATATGGGTGTCCGGGAGACCATGTTTAAACTGGGCGACGCGGTCGCCATGGTTGCTCGGCTGGGCATGGAGGCTTAGCGTCAGATGACCGATGAGGTGGTGGTCCAAACACAGGTGAGTCTTCTCATCTTTTGTCTTCATTGTGCTTGCTCCGTTCTTGCTATAGGTGTCCGATTGCCCCTCTTTTGTGTAGGCATTGATGAGAACTTCGATGGTGAAGTCTCGGTTCCTACGCCTAGCCTACTAGACCTAGGTAGGAGGCACTGCCAACCACAGCCATCTGGAAGTGGCGGAGGCCGAGGTGCGGCGCTTGCGCGGGGAGTTGGAGGCTTCCTAGAGGTCGAAGGAGGAATCAACCCACCGAGAGTCACAGGCTCGGTCCCAGATCGATGTTCTGGCATCCTAGATGTCCGGCCTCAAGGACACGATAGCTGCCCAAGAGACAGAGCTCACCTCGGTTGGCGCTGCCCAGAGAAGGGGCACCAGCACCTCGAGGCTGAATGCCAGAGACTACTCTCCGCCTGTAGTGGTGAGTCTTCATCGATTCTGCATTGCACCTCTGTTTTGTCGCTGTGCCTGGTAATGAACCGATATGTCTCTCTTTAGGGTTGCGCACAAGGGCGCTCTTGGATCAGGAGGAGAAGGTGGCCAGGCACCAGAGGATACTAGAGATGGAAGACCAGCTAGCAACGTTGATCGCCTCTGGATGGGCTCTCTATGACGTCATGCTCAGCACCAAGCGGGGGAATACCCAGCTGGTGTCTCATCTTGATGAGGCCCGTTTCCAAGTGGACTCCATTATTTCTGAGGGAGTTCGCTATGGCGCTCTTGCCTCCTTGACGTCGGTTGGCTCGTATTATGGTGGCATCGATTTTGATGCTGTCAGATGAGGGTATGCGCCGTGGAAATTCGAGAGCGATATCCTCACCATTGGTAGCGCCGCCGCTCGAGGCGCGGAGGTCCTTGCTAGCAAGATGTTGGCTACGAGCATTCGCCTCCAGTACCAGTCTTCCGGTGTGTGAACATTTTTTTGAGCGTCTATTGTTGTAAGGGTGGTCTTGTTGTGATGGACATGTCTGAGTTTTATGTGTGTATGATACGTGATCGGCGCATTCATTTGCTGTTTTGTTGCCTTTTCACTTTTCTTTTCATTCAAATTGGAATGTGCTTCGTTCCCCCTGGCCCTATGCTCGTGGGTGCGTGTTTTAACCTAGGTGCTAGCCCGTGGGGTTAAAAGGTGTGTGATCCACTAGAGTGACGAGGCATCGAGAGTAGGTTGCAGATCCGGCATGATGTGAGAAGAAGGCGACCTGGCGATGAAAGATTCCTTTCCTTTTGCTCCATTCGTCTTGAGCGAGCGAGTTCCCCATTTCCTTTTAGACTCATGAGAGCAGGGGATCAAGGTGTGGGTCACTAGATCATCATGACGAGAGGTGTGATTGGAAGGAGTTTGAAATGGACTAGTCATTGGGACGATGACAAATAGTGATGCGCCGTAGGTTGTGCACATGTACCTATGTGTGTAGCCCCTACGAGTGAGTCGTGTCCGGCCACGAGCGCGAGTTGAATCGAGTCACTCGGGAGTTGAGGGCTACTAGGACGTAGGGTATGGGCATCATGCTATCTGGTCTACTCTTTGGGTTGGCCCTAAGTTTCTACAACTATTGGCAGGCTCATATGTGTATGTGGACGTGCTTAGGTAGAGAGGCTAAGGACAAAGCAGGTGTGACTGACTGATATACCGGAAGTTGTCGTGAAACTGGCTGTCGCTGCTCGGGGTGCGTCGAGCCCCAGAGCGTCTGGTCATGACGAAGTCGTTGCGGTCTCTGGGCCATGAGCTGATGATGGCGCTTCTTTAGTGCTTGGGATGGTCGCAGCCGACGTGGATCGACCCCTCGGCTGACTGGGGGTCGACCCTTGCCAGCTCGACATCCTCGGCGGGCCTACGAGCCCCTAAGGGTGACTTCTTCGAGTTCGGCCCACTGTAGCTTCTGGCCGAGAGGGCTCGTGCGCTCTGATGCTTAAGCCTTCGTGGCGCGATGGCATCACCGTCATCGCATCCCCGCCTCTGGGTGCTGTTGCCGCTCTCGACGAGGAACTAGCATGACCTGTCGCTGCGGAAGTGGGGTCTGAGCGCCGCACGGTTTGGTCCGCTCAGCGCGGTGCGCTCAGGGAGCCCGCTTCCTCGAATGCACGTGCCTCTAAGTGACAGCTGACAGTCCGCTGAGGCGTGATGGGCGGTTTGTCCGCCATGCGGGATTGAAACCTAGTTCTGGGCTTGCCTACACGAGGCATGGTACTGGGTAGCCACTTGCTCACTTAGAACATCGCCGCGTGATGGCGGGTAATTTCATCGTTCATACGTGCCCTGACACGCTTCGCTCCGCTGGTTGCGGGGACGCTGCTTGGGGCGTGGTTCTACTGCGGGACCCAGGCTTCCCATGCAGTTGGCCTAGATGGGGTAGAAGCTGGTGATGAGTGTTGACCCATTAGTGTGGATAACCTTGTGGTTTCCTAAAAGGATGTGGCTAGTTGAGGCCATTCCCTAGGCGAGTTCGTCACGAGCCATGGTCTTCTAGCTTCCTAGATGGACGACCTGGCCATGGTTGGTGATGAGTGAAGGTACGGGGCCCCCTATGCAGGTGTACTATGGGATGCTGCCGCTGAGGGCAGTTCTAAGAGTGCATCCACCGTAGACCATGGGGTCTAGATTCCTGGAGCGAAGGTCTAGGATGTGGCTGAAGGCGGATGCGAGCGCTAGCCCTCCGACGCCAGTGAACTCATAGTTTTCGTGGTGGATGTGGCCACCGTGGGCCATTCCGCAATCGGGTCCACCAACGATGCGAGGAGCCATCGCTTCCTTCTCAACAATCGAGAGTGCTCGACTGTCCCCTACCTGGCGTGCCAACTGTTGATGTTTTGTAAATCGGACTAGTAAATTTATACGATTGCCACACTGCTCTAGGATGACGATGGTAGCATCCAAAAGATGCGAGGATTTATATTGGTTCAGGCCGGAGCCCTACGTCCAGTCTCAGAGATGATCGAGTGCGTGTTCCTCGCTTGAATGCTCTAAAGTTCTTACAATGGGGGTGCAAGAATGGTGGAAGAGGTTGGAGAGCTAGAGCTAGGAGATGGACTGCCTCCAGGGAAGCTCCAGGAGCCCTACTACGATGGAGAATGAGTAAAATGGTAGAGGATCCCTAAGATGGGTGCCCTGGCTGCCCTTATATAGAGTTCAGGGCTAGGGCTTGCACAAAGTAGTAGGTTCTCCCGACCGAAGGGTCGTGAGCCCGAGGGAGGTCCAAGCTAAGTTGGCTTGCAAGCTACGCCGTCTTGTGAAGCACGTCTGGGCATGGTTGTTGTCATGGTCTTGTGGCCACGTCGTGGCATGGTATGACATAGTGCTACTGTGCCGGTCATGGTGGCACTGTAGGCACGGTGGTGGTTCGTCAGCCGTCCTGTGCGATGTGGTCCTCGTCGTGGTCTTCGTCATCATCTGCTGGTTTCCTGGGGCGTCCTATAGGAGTTGGTGGCCGCCCCCGGGTCATCAATCACCTTGTTGGCTTGAGGAGCTAAGGGTCATGATCCCGATCATTGGGGTCATGGCTCCCGCTGGTCTGGTTGGCCTCTAGTCATGGCCTTCCTTGTGGATCCCATCCCGTACCGGGTGGAATCGTACATGCGTTTTGTCGGGCCATATTTGGCCGGTGGTTATCGTACCAGTCGTCATCGTCGTGCGGTGTTGTCTTGTCTGCACAGCGTGGCGCAGGGATGGCGTCTGACCGAACCGAGGTGACCGCTGTCCCCTCGGTCCTTGCGGCGTTTCTATAGCGGGCATGCTTGGCTAGGCTTGACCTCTTCCCATTCCTCCCAGGGGTCGTGACGATGGGGAGGTCGTGAGTCTCTTGCGCGTCATGTCGCTAAGTCTGGTGGAGGGAGAGGTAATGGCTGACCCTAGCCTTGGCGTCTGGCCTGGTTCGCTTGGCTCAGCTAGGCCTCAGTCGTTCGGGTCTTTGCTAGCTAATATATCATGGGCCGCGTGGATCGCCAACTAATCGGTGCCTTGAGACACCCCGAGGTTATGACCCCGACACATATATACAGAGGGGGTGGTCTTATCTCAGTAGGAAACAAGTCCAAAACGCATTCTCCAAGTTTCTCATATCCAAAACATACCAAAACCGATTTGTAAACTAATCGGTTCGGAATTGCAGGGTAGTCGGCTTAGCCGACTCGGCCGACCAGCAAGACGGGGTCTGCTTAGCCAACCCTGGCAGTCGGCTAAGCCGACTGGGGTATAGGAGTAGGCTAAGCCGGCTGCAGGAGCCGGCTAAGCCGACAGGGAATGGCTCGCCCGACTCGCCGTCTTCTCTGCATATCTCTTTCTCTATTTGGTTGCATCATTTGATCTCCAACATGTATATGAAGTCTATGATTTGTTGATGATGCCCATAATCCTCCTTAAGACACACTTTTAGTCACTCAACCCAGTCGTTTTTTTTACTAATTCGAAAGTGAATAGCTTCAACCTTGTAACGATTGATGATGAGATTATAGTTAAAATCAAACACCTATGCATCATGATAAAGTCTTATCGACGTTTGAAAACTTTGATACTCATTTGTTCTTGGCACGTTTGATGAGGATGGAGATTAGGATAGGGATAAAAAGCCATCCGTTTTTCTTAGCTCATTTAATCCTAACCATTCATTTATTTTCCTTTCTTTATCTCACCACTTGTATCCCGACATCCAAACGGCACCTTAGCGGATGTAAGAACCGCACGCAGCGCGGCAGTGGTGTCGATGGAGTGAGCGAGAGCAGCGCAGCGCTAAGGTCGGTGCAACGCAGTACACGTCCATTGATTGCTTCATTTGTTGCACTGCATGCTTGTCCTCGAAGGGCGTGTTTAGTTGGCTGAAATTTGGATGTGCAAAGTTTGCATAGTGCCAAATTCCCTACTGTAGCATTTCGTTTGTATTTGGTAATAATTGTCCAACCGTTGACTAATTAGGCTCAAAATGTTCGTCTCGCAAAGTACAACCAAATTGTGTAATTAGTTTTTAATTTCATCTACTTTTAGTATTCCATGCATATACCGCAAGTTTGATGTGACGGGGAATCTTATTTTTGCATAGTGTCAAAGTTGGGAATTAAACAAGGGAGAAGTTTTACGTACGTAGTACTCGGTGTGTACCCGTGGACCAATCCTCATTCGCACGCACGCATGGCAGCGATCCAATCAGCCACTGACTAGGCAGGTGGTCAGTGCTCCTTGCCTCGCACGGGTGGAGGACACAACACAGCACAGCACGGGAAAGGAGGGTCTGAACGCTGGTCAGTATTTTCCGTGTATGAAACAGCGGTCTGATCGCCGCATTTGTTACGTGCTGTTCAAATCGGCAGTGACTACGTTTTGTTCTGGTCGCAGTGTGTACTGTACTACTACTGCTACTACCGTACTGTGTTTGGACGCTGCCTGAAGTGTATAATCTTTATTTTAATTGTGTTTATTACTCAAATGATATTAAGTAAGATTATATATACAAGAAAACATATTCTCTCTTATTAAATTTCTTAGGCACATGTTTCCAACCAAACAAACTATCTCACTACTTGCCCGGCTAGGTAGATTTTATTAAAATCTCATGCAACATTTTTTACAGACAAGTTATCCAGACTTACAGCCAAATAGGCTCTTTGTGTGTGAGGATTTTACGAATTAATTGTAGGGAAGAAAGAACCTTTCATGTTGAACATGAAAACAGGACCTTGTAATGAGTCAGAATCTATGCTGAAGATTCTGATTATAATTAAATAAATAGTGGTTTAATCAATGGCTGAAAATTGGAGGCCAACAACAGGCGACAGGTTGGTAATGGCGCTGACAGGCCAGACTGGGCAAAATCAAGGCAGCCGTGTGCCTGCCAGCTTCGAGGTTCGGGCCGTTCCTCATTGGCCCAAAAGTGGACCACTGTTCATACTCTGTCTCAACGTGGGCTCCAGAAAAACCAGTGTCGTCGACACGGCCCGACATCGTCGCTGATCGCCGCAGCCCACAGAATGAGTCAGCGAGGAAGGCGCTTGCTGCCTGGCACAGGCCCACAGCCTCGCCTGCGCCCGCGTCCTTCAGCGACGAGCTTAAGGCCTTGTTTAGCTCCAGATGTAAGGGTCTAAGGTGTGACGTCGGGTATGATATTTGAGTGATGTATGGAATGTTCGAATACTAATAAAAAAATAAATTATAGAATCCGTCAGTAAACCACTGAGACGAATGTATTAGGTCTAATTAATCAATCATATAATGTAGCACTTTATTGTTAAATCATGAATTAATTAGGCTTAAAAGACTCATCTCGTAAAGTAGTCACAATCTGTGTAATTAGTTATTTTTTTAGTATATATTTAATACTCTATGCATGCGTTCAAACATTTGATGGGATATGGTGTAAACTTTTGGAGAGAAACTAAATAAGGCCGAAGTGTGCACTGTACAGTGCTAGACGACACACGCATACACGTGCATGTGCGACAATTTTGACGCTATTTTCCGTGCCACATCTGTGCTTCGGAAAACAAAGGGCGTGTTTAGCGACAGCTCTCGAGGCACCCCTAAAGAGACGAGTATAAGTTAGTTACCGGCTCTAACTCTATGATAACTTCTCTAATAATATTTACTTTTAGCATATACTAGTTTATAACCTCACATGATTTTTAAATATGTGCATGTCATTACTTGATGAAGAGATAAATTTTCTCTCTTCTATCGCCCGCGACCCGCGTCGTAGGAGTCGCGCGCCCACGCGTGAAGCCGCCGCAGCGCCGCTCGATGGATGCCGATGGGTGGTTTCTTTCACTTGTTGGACATTGACCTTGGCTGGATAATTCTCTGCCTCTATAGATCTGGCCCAATTAGCAAAAGAGGTTTAGCAAATCTTAGCCCCCCTTACGTGTACATCTACAGCTGAAATTTCGAGCGGGCTCAAGAGGGGCTTCACGTTCCCGGGAGCGGTAGGGGGGCTTGAGCCCCCCGCCCCATGTAACATCCCAAAAATCCAAATAAATAAATCATGCGAATTAAAACTATTTTCAAAATCATGTCAATATTAATTCTCAATTGAGCTCTAATTTATCACTTGTCCAAATATTCTCCAACTCCAACTCTCACTATTCTTCTCCATCCTAATCGTCGGAGCAACGCACTCAGCACACTCGCAGGGCAAGCCCGCATAGCACGTTTGCAGTACACTTTATTGGCAAGGTTCGCCGCAGTTAGGCAGCAACCTACTCTGCTTAGCCCACGCAGCGCGCGCACGGCAACGACCGATCGCAGCAGCTCATAGAAATTCACGTGCCATCCATTAATGGCTACTATAGCACTACAATTTTCCACTAGCCAACCATGACGCTCCTCCCTGCCAAGTCTTCTCCACAAGCAATCAATGACGGCCACCCCGTCCACCACTCCGCAGAGTACGTGCGCCATTAATAGTCCATTGCCAAATTTTCACCCTGCGCCGATGACCGACCGCACAAGCAAGCCCCAGCAGCACCTTATTACCATTAACCAAGTTCCATCGCTCTGCAAAATTAGCCACCGACCTCACGACGCATCACTGTCCGCACCTTTACTTCGCATGCTAGCCTCGTTCCATCGCTCTGCAAAATTATCAACGCACTGCCATAGTGTGCCACACACGTTGGGCGTCCCTCCCCAGTGCCAGCTCCACCTCCAGCCCCACATCTCCTGCCTATAAAGGACACGCTGCGCAACCCCCCATCACGCCGAGCTCCAGAGCCATCATGCTCCGCCGCTCACCATCTTACTCCCCAAATCGAGTTTCTCTATTCTTGCTCGGGAAACCTGCTCCGTCGATCTTCCTCCCCGAGTTGCAAGCGACCGAGGTAGCTAGCCTGCAACATTCTCCATTATTTCCTTGACTCACGGTCTCCTCCGTTAAATCCTTGACCTGCATGAATGAACCAGACCCCCCCCTCATCACGTCAAGGACCAAAGACTCACAGTCATGTGCAGGGCAACAAGTCCAATGGCGTGATTGGCGTGATTAGCCTCCTCCAATAATGCCATTTTAATTTTTGGATTTAATTAACAGCTCACCTTGTAAAAGCCATATCTCCCTCATACGACCTCTGATTCACTCGATTCTTCTTCCTAAAATCATCTAAAATCAAGACCTATCCATCCATATCATTTTCTTATTTTCTAGAGCTCATTTGATTTTATTTATTTATTGTGTTTGTTTGTGTGTTCTAGTTGACGGAGTGAAAGAGTCGGAAAACGAGGACACCGGAGGCGAGTACCGCGAGTTCGACCCCGAGGACCCGAACTACGAGCAGGAGTTTGCCGAGGACGCCGGCGGAGGCAAGTCCAATCTAATCCTCTTTGATGCATATTGATCCTATTTCTAAACATAACCCGTAGAAGCCGATTTAAATATTACATGTACGATTATACGTATGAATTATTTTTGCTGCTTAGTTAAACCCATTTAAATGTCCACTCTTGAATTGTTTGATTTTATCATCTTGCTCAAACTTAGGAATAAATGTTATGATATGACAAAATATCGTTATTTAGTATGCTTAGGACTTTGTTACTCATCATGGAAACTTATCACTATGATTTCTCAAATACAATGATTTCAAATAAAACTGTGTGAGTTGTCAGAACAAATTGTGGGTAATGTGAAATGGTTAATGAACAAATTAGAAATGGTGATTACCCAAGAGATGGGGTGGATCGATGTTCCTTTTGTGGGATGTCGTGGTGTTGTGGCTTGTATCTTTCGTGGTTAAGCATGAAGATATCGGTCTTGTCTCGATTAAGGACTGAGTTGATGATTCATCTTGCCTAACTCATTTTATCGTACAACCACTCGACCTTGGATGAGGCAAGGTGAAAGGATCTAACAATGCCTAGAGGGAGGGGTGAATAGGCGTATCTAAAAATTTACTACAAATGCTAAGTTCAATTCTGTCAGTCACTGTCGGAAGTCCCGATGTTTGGGTCAGAACTCCCGACGTTGTCAGAAGTTCCGGCGCAAACGTCAGCAGTTCCAACACCTACGTGGACTGCAAAAGCAGTGCCAAATTTAACTTTGCGGACGAATAATCTTACAACCTCACTTCCTAGTGGTTTGGTAAAGATGTTGAGTCACTCCCTTGACGCCGTAATGCCTCCAAACCGTAGATCGGGTCCAAACCCTAAAATGCAAGTTTGGGAAAGAAAGAGACAAACACATACAAGTAATCTCTAGCAATCACAACAACAAGCACATGGGAGACAATGATTTATTCCGAGGTTCGCCAACCCCACTAAGGAGCTCCTACGTCCTCGTTGTTGAGGTGACCACCAAGGTCGGAGTCTTTTCCACCTCCTTGCCTCTCTCAAAGCGACCACAAAGGTCACTTAAGCTTTCCACTAAGAAATCGAATGGTGATACAAACTTCCCAAGGCTCTTCTACAAGATGGAAGCTCTTGGGCAATGCCTAGCCGGCTAGGGGCAAAGCCCCAAGAGTAATAGACGCAAAATCAATCGGCTTGACGAAGAAATCAAGTGCTCAAGCTTTCCAAAGTGATGCTCTCACTTAATCCACTCTCCTTTCACTCAAACCCTAAGGGAATCGAAGATTGGAGCAAAGGGGGAAGGAGAGGGGTGCTTTAGTTGCTTGGGAGCTGTTGAGCACGAAGTGAGTCAACTGTGAAATGAGTCCGTAACGGTTAGAAGTGAAGAGAGGAGTATTTATACTCCAAGTGAAAATCTAACCGTTCAGATATACGTCGAAAGTTCCGACGCAGATCTCGGGACTTCCGACGTTAATAGAAACACTGTTCATAACGGGTCAGAAGTCCGTGCGTGCAAGTCAGTGTCGGAACACCCGACAAACGCCAGGACTTCCAACGGTCGGAACTTCCGACGTACACAGTTAAACAAACAGCCAGCACCTCTGATGCCGGGACTCCCGGCTTGGGTCAAGTCAGTGTCGGAACTCCCGGGAAACGTTGGGACTTCCGATGGTCGGAACTTCCGACGAGTGTCGGGACTTCCGACGTGCACAGATAGTCAGCCAGTCAGAAGCATAGGTGCCGAGACTCCCGGCCTAGGTCGGGACTTCCGACCGTTGGAAGTTCCGACTTACGTCGGGACTTTCGACGTTCACAGTCACCACGCAGGCTAAGTGACTGGGAGTCAGAACTACCGGCAAAGGTCATGACTTCCGACTGTCGGGAGTTTCGGCTTACGTCGGGACTTCCGACACCGATAGTCACAGAAAATTATTCTATGTGCTCGTGAAGTGCTAGAGTGTCTCCCTTTTGAATTTATTTTTATGCTTGAGCACTCTATCTTCCTCAGACCAAATAACTTTGCATCCCTCTTTATAGTACGGCGGATCCTAAACTCAAAAACAAAATTAAAACCTTTGGAGAGCATTTTGAGTTCATCAGCCTTTTCAACTTCAAGAATTAAGGGATACCATTTCATCTTTATCAACTCTTTGAATCTTTCATGGGACTAATAGCTACGATATATCTCATTTAGATTACATTAGTCCCTAATTTGGATGTTATCAATACACCAAAACCCACATAGGGGGCAAATGCACTTTCAATCTCCCCCTTTTTGGTAATTGATGACAACCAACTTAGGATTTTATAAGAATAAAAGATTTTAAAACTTTTGAACCCCAAAATTTATGGAGAGCTCCCCCTTGATGTATGCATGAATTTCAATTTCAATTAGAATCATCTATACATGATTTGCATACACCAAGACAAAAGCTCCCCCTAAATTTTGCAATCCATGGGGTGCAACAAGTGTGTGTGAACAAATAAGTATCCGAGAAAAGAGATGCAATATGACATGTTATTTCACACAACAAGTAAAAAGAAGTATGATGGCCAAGATTTCAAAGTAGAAACTTGAAGGAACACATGGCCATAACAAAAAAACATTCATCATGACAAGTAGAGATAAACACAAGCAAATAAGATAGATTAAAACATTACTTATCCTACAATCATCCATCACACACAAATAAGTAGATAGTTGTCCATCACACGGTTGCCACCACACGACATAGTTCATACACGCTAAAGGTTTTAAAGTTCTGAAACCATAAGACCAACTATTACAAAAGAAATCAAAGCCTAACACTCCCCCTATGTCAACAAGTGCCAAAAGGGGTAGGCCGCGTGAATAAGCAACTACTCATCGTCGTAGTCATCATCCTCATCTTGGTCATCGTTGTCACCACCGTCGTCGTCTTCATCATCATCCTCTTCTATGTATTCCTCATCATCCTCAGTCGCCTTCCCTTTGCCATGCGGGCAAGAAGTCGCATCATCTTCGTACGCCGCACAAGCCTCATCATATAAAGCCAACGAATCACGGGGAGGCACAAACGGCGGTGAAGGAGAGGATACAATCCCTGCGTGCTGCTCCAACCGATATAGCCTCTCTTGCATATCGTGCTCATGTTGAGCACTAGCACAACACTGTCCAAACATGTATGTCATTAGGAACTTGAACTTGTTGGGCTTCTTTCCAGACGAGGATGAAGAGAGAGGCTCAGCACTTGAAGAGCGAGCAGCAGCAGCAAGTGTTGATGCACCACAGCGAGAGCAAGAACCAGACACACCTTTCCCTTTTCCCTGGGCTGCATCAGCTTTTTCCCGCAGTTCTCTGGTAGCAATGATGGAGGTCTTGTTGGATATCTTGAGAAGCTTTTGTTGAGTGTCATAGGGAAAATGAATGTCGGACACTTGCTCAATGACATGCATAATATATGGTGCATAGGGAAGATGCTTCACCGGATCCTCAGAAGCATCATGAATCTTGTTCCATATATAGCGGTTGATGGAGAACTTCTGAAACTCATCTCCAAATCTCTCAAGCACCTTCTATGAATCATCACGAAGGTAGGTGGAGTCATCGACCTTCGGATACAATATCTGTCTCAGGATGTTGTTCAGAACATAATAATAGGGCTTTAGAAACACTGTCTGATCCATCAGTTATGTGGCCTTCAAGATACATGTGTTGATACTCCTCCAAAGCGAGATCCTCATACTCAGTCAACTCAGTAGCAGTGCGGTCACTATGACTCAAACCAAGAAGGGGAGAGAAAGTGATGAAGTCCACTTTATAATGCTTGCCTTCAATGGTCCAGTGAACAATATCAATAGCACCGGTGTTGTCTCGCTCATGATGATAAGAAGCATAAAACTGACAGATAATCTCATTGTTCCAATGCTTCCTAAACTCTAGCAAGTAGGACAGCCCCATTGAGTTAATATCTCGAACCATCTACACCAACTCGGGCTCCTTGTACTTACCAAGGGAGTATGCATCAATGCACTTCATCTATAGGACCGGTGGCTCCTTCTTCTTCAAGAACCTCCGATAAAGAATGGAATCATAAAAGTCATAATGAAATGGATGCCAGAAATGGTACTCAAGTCGTAGATCCTTCTCATCCTCAGCATAGAGGTTCTGGCCCCTTTGTCTCCGGATGTCCCTAACCTTGTGGCAATAATCAACTGGGAGAGGAGTGCAGCCACCAGCAGGATTGGGAGCCATGGTGGGCTCCTACATGATTGGCGACACATCGGTGAACGGAACAAGCTGAGACACACCCACTGGGCCGCGAGTCGGGGTGCGAATCGGTGGAGTAGCAATGGTGCGTCCGGCACGCTCAAGCGCTTCCTCTTCTTCATCTACAATCGGCATATCCCCAACAAAAGCCAGAGCAGGAGGAGGAATGGCAACCGATGACCCTTGATCGTCACGTCGATGGGCAGCACGGGAACCACCAGCACCACCACGCGATTATGACGCCTTGGTGTGGCCAGGCGGCTTGGGAACAGCGACACAATCTTGATTCTTCTTGGAACGCTTTTCCCTATGACGCGAGGGACTACCACCACCTTCCATGGCTGCGAAGAACACGAAGTGGAACTAAGAAACAATACAAGGAGAGGTGAACAAACATCGAGAAATGAAGAAACATGAATGGAGTGGTCACCATAGGGTCGGTAGTCCTGGCCATAGTCGGGACTTCCGACAGCCGGGAGTTCCGACTTACGTCGGGAGTTCCGATGGTCAGAACTACCGACGGTCACCAGGACCTCCGGCGCACAAGATTACCATCCCATTCATGGGGCTTCAAATCACGACACTCATTCAAACAAGGAAGGTAGAGGAGTAGAGAAAGAAGAAGAATGGAGTCAAAACACAAGGTACATTGGAGTTAGGGTTCAACGCCACGGTAGTACCTTGAAACGAGAACGGAGGAGACGACAAAGAACGAAAACGCAGTCGATGAACCAATCCACGAGCGCAATCTCCTCCACCAAAGGAATCTCCTCCACACCAACGTCAAGATGCACAACCGATTCAAGGAAAGGCTAGGGCACAAGCGGTGGAACGGGGGGGCGAGGCCGTCGGGACTACCGGCGAAGCCACCGGCAACGCAGGAGGAAGGAGGGAGGGGGCGGAGCACCGAGCAGAACGGCGGTGCGGGCAGGTTGTTGGCGGCGCGAGCAAGAGCGAGGGCGGCGGTGCAAGGAGGAGCCAAAGGTGGCGCGTGGAAAAAGAATGAGGGCGACGGGCCGCAGAGAAGGGACCGGGCCGGTTAAAAGGAAATCGGGCAACCGACCCAGCGCAATCAAAAAAACGCAAATTTGCGTTGGAACTCCCGACGTACGTCGGGACTTCCGGAGGTCGGGAGTTTCGACGCAAGCCGGGACTTCTGGCCATCGGGACTTCCGATGAATGTCGGGACTTTCGATGCAGGGAAACAGAAAAACACCATAACCTGCACTTACTCTACCATGGGGGGCAATAATATGATGGACACAAACATTTTCACAAGTGACTAGATTTCATTCAACCAACACAAAGCAATAGTCTCTTATGAAAATTACAAAATAGATTTTGAAAGTGGCACACAATGTTTTCTTAATTCTTTTCTGCTAACTAGATCAAACAAAGAGTGTGTGCAAGGGATCAAGCCACGTTACGAGAATCAATGATATTTAGTTCACTCCTCAAAGCACAAAATCTTGACTCATCTAGAGGCTTTGTGAAGATATCGGCTAATTGCTTTTTGGTGCTCACATGGTGAATGGCGATATCTCCTTTGGCTTCGTGGTCTCTCAAAAAATGATGCCGGATGTCTATGTGCTTTGTTCGAGAGTGGTTTACAGGGTTGTTTGCCAACTTGATGGCACTCTCGTTGTCACACAAAAGTGGAATCTTGGTTAACTCACATCCAAAGTCCTTTAGTGTTTGCTTTTTTCAAAGTAGTTGGGCACAGCAAGCGCTGGCCACCACATACTCGGCTTCAGCGATGGATAAAGCAACGGAATTTTGCTTCTTAGAGCTCCAAGACACCAAGGATCAACCAATAAATTGATAAGTCCTGGTAGTACTCTTTTGGGTTACTTTGCAACCGGCATAATCTGAATCAGAATAGCCAAGTAACTCAAAAGTGGAGCCCTTAGGATACCACAAGCCAAGATTAGGAGTGTGCACTAAATACCGAAAAATTCTCTTAATGGCCATCAAATGACATTCTTTTGGATTAGCTTGAAATCTTGCATACATGCACACGCTAAGCATAATATCGGGCCTAGATGCACAAAGGTAAAGAAGTGATCCAATCATGGAGCGATATACCTTTTGATCGACGTCCTTTCCTCCTTGATCAAGATCAAGATGTCCATTGGTTGGCATGGGTGTCTTGATGGGCTTGGCCTTGTCCAAGTTAAACTTGTTCAACATGTCGTTGGTGTATTTGGTTTGACTTATGAACGTGCCATCCTTGAGTTGCTTGATTTGAAATCCAAGAAAGAACTTCAACTCTCCCATCATGGACATCTCGAACCTATTTGTCATAATCCTACTAAATTCCTCACAAAAAGCCACATTAGTACTACCAAATATTATGTCATCGACATATATTTGGCAAACAAAGATATCATTATTGACTTTGCGAGTAAATAAAGTAGCATCGGCCTTTCCTATCTCAAAACCTTGTTTGAGTACGAAATCTTTTAAACAATCATACCAAGCTCTAGGGGCTTGTTTGAGCCCATAGAGCGCCTTGTCGAGCTTGTAGACGTGGTTTGGATACTTGGGGTCTTCAAAGCCCGGTGGTTGCTCTACATACACCAACTCGGATAGGGGGCCATTGAGAAATGCACTCTTCACGTCCATTTGATATAGCTTGAAGTCATGATGAGCGGCATAGGCAAGTAGAATATGAATTGATTCTAGCCTAGCCACTGGTGCATAGGTCTCCCCAAAATCCAAGCCTTCAATTTGAGTGAATCCTTGAGCCACCAACCTTGCCTTGTTCCTTGTTACCACGCCATGCTCATCTTGCTTGTTGCGGAAGACCCACTTGGTTCTAATCACATTTTGCTTGGGTCTTTCCACCAAGGACCAGACTTCATTCCGAGTGAAGTTATTCAACTCCTCTTGCATGGCTATCATCCAATCTAGATCATCAAGTGCCTCTTCCACCCTACGAGGTTCCAAAGGAGAAACAAACGAGTAATATTCACAAAAACTTGCTAAACAGGAACATGTAGTTACCCCTCGTCGAATGCTCCCCAATATGTTATCAACAGGATGATCCCGTTGAATGGATTGATGCACTCTAGGATGTGGCACTTGAGTTGATTTTTGGATAGGGCCATCATCATGATCATGATCGATTGGAAGATCACAATCATAAGCTTGTGGAGGGTTGACTTCACTTCTTTCTTCATTGTTGAGTTGTGGTTGAGCTCGCTCATTGTTGACACCATCTTCATGAGAATGACTTTGTGCTTCATTTGATCTATCATCTTTATTATTTCTTATTACGGAAGCTTCACCATGTTCATTGGATAAAACATGATGAATGGTTGGATCAAGATCATCATGCACAATATGGTCTTCATCTTCATCTTCAATGGGCTTTACTTCACCAATAGCAAGCTTCTTGATTGCTTCGTGTGAAGCTTCTTCATTACCTACATTCTCAACATTGACTTGCTCTTTTTGAGAGCCGTCGGTTTCATCAAAAGTCATGTCTACCGTGATTTCAATCAAACCGGTGGTTTTATTGAAAACACGATATCCATGTTTGTTAGTACCATAACCAAGCATGAAACCTTCATCAACCTTTGGTGCAAACTTAGAACTTTTTGATTTCTTGTTAAGTATGAAACACTTGGATCCAAAAACTCTAAAGTAGTGCACCTTAGGCTTTTTACCGGTTAGAAGTTCGTAGGCGGTCTTTTCTCTTTTCTTGTGAAGATATAAACGGTTGATGGCATGACATGTCGTGTTGACCGCTTCCGCCCAATAGTTGGTTGGAGTCTTGTACTCATCCAACATTGCTCTTGCGGCTTCTATGAGCGTTCGGTTCCTCTCCACAACACCATTTTGTTGTGGAGTGTATGGAACCAAAAACTCATGCTTGATTCCTTCTTCATCAAAAAACTCTTCAATGTTAGTGTTCTTGAACTCCGTCCCGTTGTCACTTCTAACTCTTTTGATTTTGACATCAAACTCATTTTGGGCTCTTCTTGCAAACTTCTTGAAGATACCTTGGACTTCACTCTTTTTCACGCAAAAAGAATACCCAAGTGAAACGAGAATAATCATCAACAATTACAAAGCCATATTTGTTACCACCAATGCTTATATAAGCGATGGGTCCAAATATGCCCATGTGAAGCAACTCCAATGGCCTTTCGGTTGTCACAACATTCTTGACGGGATGTTTAGCTCCAACTTGTTTTCCCGCTTGGCATAGGCTACAAATCCTATCTTTCTCAAAACAAGCATTTGTTAGTCCAAGGATGTGTTCGCCTTTTTGAAGTTTGGCCAAGTTCCTCATCCCAACATGGGCAAGTCGGCGATGCCATAACCAACCCATGCTAGATTTTGCCATTAAACAAGTCTCGGGATTTACTATATTTGATGTAAAATCAACTAGATAGAGTTTCCCTTTTAAATGACCCATAAATGCAATAGAGGAATCCTCCCTTCTATAGACTTCCACACCCTTATCCGTAAAGAGACAATTGTAACCCATCTCACAAAGTTGTGAAACGGACAACAAATTGTATCTCAACAAATTCACAAGTAAAACATTGGAAATGGAATTATCATTTGATATAGCAATTTTACCCAAACCGAGGACTTCTCCTTTTCCATTGTCACCAAACACAATATTTCCACTTTGATCATGACTTGGTTGGAATGATGTGAACATGTCCTTTTCTCCGGTCATATGATTGGTGCATCCACTATCCAACACCCAACTTGTTCCACCGGAGGAATATTCCTACAAAGACAAATTAAGCTTTTGTTTTAGGTACCCAAAAAGATTTGGGTCCTAGGGGGTTAGTCACATAAAACTTGGGCACCCAAACACTCCTCATAATTTCCTTTCTCTTTTGGGCACCAACATATTTAACCACAATCTTGCCATCCTTGCCCCAACAACACATATAGTCACTAGCATAGCACCATGGAAGTGGTGCTTGTGGCTTGGGGACATCGGATTGCTTCATCTTGATTGTCTTGTTACTTGTAGGTTGGATCTTTGGAATGTAGACCTTGTTGTTGGCCTTGCATATTAGCTCATCAAGAGCAACGCCCTTGTTGAACTTCACACTAGGCACACCATTGATCATGTTCCTTCCATTTGCCTTTCCATCATACCTATTGTAGCCAATGCCTTCCTTGATTGATGGGTGCCTTGATGACTTGTATATAGTCTTGTTGGATTGCTCTTGACACTTGCACCCATTCTTCAATATCATCTTCAACCTATAAATTTCCTTGTCTTTCTTCTCTAACTCAACAAGGTTAGTTGTATATGCATTCACATTAATTTTATAGCATCTTTTACAACCATCACTAGTGGAGACATTAGAGTCTTCGGTTGCCTTAGGAGAAGTTGAAGTGCTAGCCCAAAGAGTACTATAGTTTAACTCAAGATTTTGGTATTTTTCTTCCAAGCTTGTGAGGCTTTCTTGAGCTATACTTTTCTCATACTTGAGGCTAGCTACTTGATCATTAACAAGGAATGTTTTTAGTCAATTTCCCAATTGAGTCATTGGCTAAAGACAATTCAATGGTTAACTTTTCAACCTTCATCTTTTCCTCGGCGATAGATGCTTCAAGTGCAATAATTTTCTCTCTCTTGAGTGATTACATCTCCTTGTATCTCTAAGCATATATCCCTCTTCTCTAATTTCTTCATTAGTGTTTTTATTTTAGTGAAGGCCTTTTTACCAAATTTCTTTATCATAATTGCTTCAATTTCTTCTATGTTCTCATCATAACTATCATTTTCATCACTAGAGGAAACGGGTATAGTATGTACCTTCTCCCCTTTTGCCATGAGACAAGTTGGGGTGTAGTAGTCGTTGTCGATGAGGTTGGAGAAAAGCCTCGGTGGTGAAGATAGGTTGGAGAAGAGTTTTGGTGGTGAAGTTGAGTCGGGGAAGATCATGGCCGGTGAAGAAGAGTGGTGGACGGCGATGTTTGCGGCTCCCTTCTTCTTATTCTCGTCATCACTTGAGTCACTATCACTTGACTCTCATTCTTCCCCAATATGAGCTTCACCTCTCTTCTTGCCCTTGTTCTTCTTATCTTCATCCTTGTCGTGCTTGTGCTTCTTTTTCTCATTAGGACAATCGGCTATGAAGTGATCGGTTTGACCACATCCATAGCAAAATATCTTTTTGAACCTTCTCTTCCCATCACCATAGGTCTTGCGGTTGCTCTTCTTCTTCATAAACTTTCTAAGATTTCTAATCACAAATGCAACCTCCGCATCGGAATCTTCTTCTCCACTTGAGGAATCATCCTTCACTTTCTTCTTCTTTTCTTGACTCAAACCTTGACCTTCATGATGTTGAGTTGCTTTAAGGGCTGCACTCTTGTTGAATCCCATTGCATTAGGATTTTGATTATGAGCATTGATTGCATCTTCATCTAGACACTCATGATGCTTGAGCTTTGAAAGAACTTCTTGAGGTGTCATCTCATCATAGCCGGGCCTTTCCATGATCACGGACGCTAGCATGTTGTTCTTGGCTCTATAGGTTCTCAACATCTTTCTAGCCACTTTGTTGTCATCCCATTCGGTGCTTCCAAGAGCTCTTATGCGGTTGATCAATGCCATGAGCCTATCAAACATGGATTGTGTTGTTTCATTTTGCAAGAAAACAAATCTTTACAATTCACCATGAAGTAACTCAATGTTGCATTTTCTCACACTTTTATCTCCTTCAAATGACACTTTCAAAGTATCCCAAATTTGTTTTGCACTTTCCATTCCATTCACTTTTCTAAACTCATCCGGTGCTAGGCTTGACACAAGCAATGCTACGGCTTGTGCATTTTGATGGAGGTTGTGCACTTCTTCCGAAGTTATCTCTCTATCTTCATTGGTAGGAATCATCACACCAATATCCATAACTTCCCAAAGTCTTGCGGCAATGAGATGCATCTTCATCTTGTAAGACCAATCGGTGTATCTTGTTCCATCAAAGTGAGGTGGCTTGCCAATGTTGACGGACGGAGTATGTAGTGTTGAACCTTTTATGAGTTGTCCATAGTCAAAGCCCATGTTTGAATATATTCCCTTTCCTTGAGCATGCTCATCGGCTCCAATATCACTAGCGGCATCTTTGCTTGCTTCATTCTTGTCACTTGCATCATTCTTGCCACTTATTGCATCATCAACTTTCTTGCTCAATTCTTCCTTCATTTTGCTCATCTCATCTTGCATCTTTTTCATTTCATCTTAAAAGAGCTTGGCTTGAGCAACCATCAACTCTTCAACTATTTTCTTGGCCATCTCAGCGGCAACGGCATGCATTTTGTCGGACTCCGACATTGTTTCTTCTCACGTGGTGAAACGTAAAGAGAAGACCTTGCTCCGATACCAATTGAAAGGATCTAGCAATGCCTAGAGGGGGGGTGAATAGGCGTATCTAAAAATTTATTGCAAATGCTAAGTTCAATTATGTCAGTCACTGTCGGAAGTCCTGACGTTTGGGTCGGAACTCCCGACGTTGTCAGAAGTTCCGGCGCAAACGTCAGCAGTTCCGACACATACGTGGACTACAAAAGCAGTGCCAAATTTAACTTTGTGGATGAATAATCTTACAACCTCACTTCCTAGTGGTTGGGTGAAGATGTTGAGTCACTCCCTTGACACCGTAATGCCTCCAAACCGTAGATCGGGTCCAAACCCTAAAATGCAAGTTTGGGAAAGAAAGAGACAAACACATACAAGTAATCTCTAGCAATCACAACAACAAGCACATGGGAGACAATGATTTATCCTAAGGTTCGGCAACCCCACTAAGGAGCTCCTACGTCCTCGTTGAGGTGACCACCAAGGTCGGAGTCTTTTCCACCTCCTTGCCTCTCTCAAAGCGACCACAAAGGTCACTTAAGCTTTCCACTAAGAAATCGAATGGTGATACAAACTTCACAAGGCTCTTCCACAAGATGGAAGATCATGGGCAACGCCTAGCAGGCTAGGGGCAAAGCCCCAAGAGTAATAGACGCAAAATCAATCGGCTTGACGAAGAAATCAAGTGCTCAAGCTTTTCAAAGTGATGCTCTCACTTAATCCACTCTCCTTTCACTCAAACCCTAAGGGAATCGAAGATTGGAGCAAAGGGGGAAGGAGAGGGGTGCTTTAGTTGCTTGGGAGCTGTTGAAGTGAGTCAACTGTGAAATGAGTCCGTAACGGTTAGAAGTGAAGAGAGGAGTATTTATACTCCAAGTGAAAATCTAACCATTCAGATCTACGTCGGAAGTTCCGATGCAGATCTCGGGACTTCCGACGTTAACAGAAACACTGTTCACAATGGGTCAAAAGTCGTGCGTGCAAGTCAGTGTCGGAACTCCCGACAAGCGTCAGGACTTCCGACGGTCGAAACTTCCGACGTACACAGTTAAACAAACAGCCAGCACCTCTGATGCCAGGACTCCCGGCTTGGGTCAAGTCAGTGTCGGAACTACCGGCAAACGTCAGAACTTCCGACGAGCGTCGGGACTTCTGGCGTGCATAGATAGTTAGCCAGTCAGAAGCATAGGTGCCGAGACTCCCGGCCTAGGTCAGGACTTTCGACCGTCGGAAGTTCCGACTTACGTCGGGACTTCCGACGTTCACAGTCACCGCGCAGGCTAAGTGACTGGGAGTCAGAACTATCGGCAAAGGTCATGACTTCTGACTGTCGGGAGTTCCGGCTCACGTCGGGACTTCCGACACCGACAGTCACAGAAAATTATTCTATGTGCTCGTGAAGTGCTAGAGTGTCTCCCTTTTGATTTTATTTTTATGCTTGAGCACTCTATCTTCCTCAGACCAAATAACTTTGCATCCCTCTTTATAGTACGGCGGATCCTAAACTCAAAAACAAAATTAAAACCTTTAGAGAGTGTTTTGAGTTCGTCCGCATTTTCAACTTCAAGAATTGAGGGATACCATTTCATCTTTATCAACTCTTTGAATCTTTCATGGGACTAATAGCTGCAATATATCTCATTTAGATTACATTAGTCCCTAATTTGGATGTCATCAATACACCAAAAACCACATAGGGGGCAAATGCACTTTCACAAGGCTTAGTCTAAATCCCCCTAGTTAGTAAGGTAATCACCTGAAGGCAGGTGTGCAACGGGACACTAAGAGATGTATGTATGAAATGTAATGAGCTCTGTAAATTATTGTATTATGATGATGTGGCCTTAGTGTTCCCGTGGTGAGCGCCGGTACTTAGCTATGGAGGGTAATGGCTATGTTGGATCTGTGCTTACACGACGGTGTTAAATTACGGTATCCTGCTGGTGGTGAATGTGTACAACCTCTGCAGAGTGTAAAATCTATATGGATAGCCGTGTCCACTGTAACACCCCAGGTGTTTGGCTTCCACATTTGCACTTGCATTTCATAAACATGAGCACCATTCATTCATTCATGAGATTAGATTGTTTGGAACATGCTTTTGAAACATTGCAACATATGTTTATATTCATGTGTGTTGTTCTATGAAATGGATAGTGTGCAACACTCAAGTGCAACATGTGCAACTCACTCTTGAAACATGTTACATACTTTAGTGAAACATGGTTAGTTAGTACTATGCAACAAACTCATGAAACGTATGAAACATGGCTTTGAAACAAAAGTAACATTTCACTTGTTCTTCCTTGTTTCAATGCATATGATGCTTGATTTTGGTGTGACCAATGTGTGGTGTGGCTAATTATCCTCTTAAACAACTTAGCTACACTTAGAATGTCATTAGGAACAATGTTCATGTTGACCATATTGCCTAATTATGTTTCCAAGGAATGGTTTGACTAGTGTTGACCCCTAGAGCTCTCTTGTTTGACTATTTAAAAAGTATAGCTTAGAGTGTTTGCATGTCTAAGCAACCTAAAGCAAAGTTGTAGCAAATTTTATAAGGAACAAAAGTTATTTTATGACCATTTCATGAAAATATGCAGAACATGCTCAAAAAGGGCCCACAAGTCAGTTTTTAGGTCTAATTGGAGACTTGGAAATTTTCTAAGTCTGAGAATAGATTTTCAGTTTCATGTACTTGACTTGTCAGCCTTGTAGCTCCTTAACCAAGCCGAAGGAGCTCAAGATCCAATTGGAAAAGTTGTAGCCCTCACTTAGACATCTAACTTTGTCAATTACACCGGATCCTGGATCATCACGGTTTGGGAGATCGAACGCTGTCAAGTATCGCTGTCAGGCTCGGTTTTGAACGCTGAATCGAAATTTCAGATCGCTACAGTGACCCGACCGGTCGCAGGTTGTTGCCGCCGCGTGGCCGCCAAGCGCCGTGACCGGCCTGGTGTCGCTGGCCGTGGTCGACAGCAAGGAGGCCACGTCTGCCTGCCCTCCCGCTCGCTCTCAGTCACTCTCTCCCTTGCACCCTCGCCTCGCTGTTGCTCGCGAACGCGCGCAGCCATGGCCGCCATGGTCGAGCTCGGTCTCACCGCGTCCCCGCTGCTCGGCCCTTCATCTTTCCAAGCCGATAGTGCCATCATATTCCTCTCACCACGCCACCCCTCCCGTACTCCCCCGTCGGCCATGCCACGCCCCGCAGCGCTGCTGCCGCCTGATATATCCTGAAGATGGAAGGACTAAGCAAGTGCCAGGACCGAAGGTGTCACCAAGACGGTGCAAGCTAACTGAACTGACTTGTGTCAGATCCCAGGCAAGCCCCGGAGCATTCTAAGCCTCCCATGTTTTTACAAATATCTTGGGTATCTTTTATTGTTGATGATGCATTAAGTATAGGAATTGGTTGGAACCAATTGTTGCATTATATCCTTACCTTGTCTAGATAAAATCCTATGAATCCTAATTAAGTGTAGGATCGAATGATGCTTAGCTATGCTTAGACCGGTAGAAGTCAGGTGATTTCCTGTCACCTGCGAGATGTAGGATGAGCTCTGGTCACGGTTGGCTATATTTGCTATCATGAAAAAGAACCATGTGTTAATAATGAAAAAGGAGATCGGACGGGATGATGGTAGTGCAACAACAAGGCATGGAGGTCTTGGGTGTGAATCTATCCCTGTCTGTGTCGTTTAAGGACCGATACGATGTACGTCCTCATGTCATGTTGAACGCAGCCTAACACTTAGCTGGCCGGATAAGTCGTTCCGACCGCGAAGCCTAGTAGCTCGACTCAGGACGGGGACGCGAGCAGTGGCGTGCATTCTGGAGATAGTAAGGATGTGCGGAGATCCATTGGCATAAGTCCAAGGTGGGTTAGAGTTCCGAACAACCTTGGCAGAGTGGTTCTCTGAGAATGTCGATCTGTTCGGACTCGCGACTCCTGAATTGTACCAAAGGTGACTCGTTTGCGACCCTGATAGGGGAAGCAGGGTTTGTGTTTAGGAATACCCCTCCAGCTGCATAGGAATCGATTTGAATCACTGTCTCTCCCGGATAGTGAGAACTTGACTGAACAGCGGCAACGTAGATTCACTAAATTTAAAGATATGGTTAAATGATGATGATGATAATGACAATGAGCCATGAAATACCTGATATGGTTATTATTGTTTGCAACTTAATCAAGTGATTGATTAGTACAGGTGCTAATATAGATGGTAGGTAATGGCTAAAAGTCATTGCTAGTACAGGTGAATAATGCTAATGGTTACTCAAGCTTTTATGCAAAAAGGTTGTCCAGCCAGATCCACTAAATTAAGCTATGCATGATCCTTGGTGTCATTTGTTTTGGTTTTCGATGGGTAAGTCTGCCTGAGTACATTCGAGTACTCAGGGTTTATCCCACCATGTTGCATGTGGAGTTCTCGGCCTGTTGAAGGTGGTGGCTAACCGCCTGTGGGCTCGGTGATTCTATACTTACTTCTCATCTATATGCTTTTGTAGGATGATGTCACTTATGCTAGCAATATAATTGGAACTTATATTAATGTAATCATTTGAAAGCTATGTTGTTTTCACTAAGCGGTTTTGAAACCCAAAATTGTACTATTATTTGTGAACCCATTTGTAATATTATTTTCGCTGCAACTCTGCGTATGTGATGTGTATTTGCTTAATCCCGCGATCTTGGTTGTAATGTTGATTTACCGAGGTCTTTCGGGACACTCGGCGGACTACCGGGTTTATATGAGTGAAAGTATGCGCGTGTCAACGTGTTAGCGGGGACAGCCGTACTTGATCTTGTATAAATTGGACGGTTCTGTTATAGCTGGCATCAGAGCAAGATGAAGCATAATACTGTCATGTACGTCATTTTAAAAACAAAGTTTTGGTTTTAAAAAGTCTATTTTGACTAAAACTTTAGCTATAGGCAAATTTATGAAAACTTATTTGCAAAACTATGCTAGCGACATCCTCCTTTATGCCCAGTTAAGGACTATTAGGTGGCTATCTAAGTACTAACATGGGGTTTTTTTACTTTCGTCATCCATACGGCGTGCTATTGTATGGATGCCATTCGCTTGAACGGTAATGTATGGATCAATTGCCTCTATGCCTAGGTAAGTGTGAGTTGTGAGAGCATGACCGTCCAACTGTCGGTCTAGGGGAGAGTTAGCTGTGGTTATTGGAATATTTACATGTTACACACATATATATATGAAGATACTTAAATGTGGGTATATCTGTTGGGTAGCTATGGATACCAAAGTATATATATCTAGGGATGTATATATGGAGAGTATCTTAGTTTACTGCTTTCATTGTGTGCTTATTTATCTCTTGTGGGGATGGGCTACAATGAAATTGCCTGCAGGTACGCTAACCATGAATGCGTAGATTGAATGTAGCTAACGACTAGCTATATATCGAGAGAATACGTGTTATGCCACCGACATAGAATGTGATTGCCACCTTAGGCTGGCAATTCTATGAAGACGAATAGGGCGAGCATACATCATGATTGTGCTTGTGCATAAATATGCTTCCCTCACCTTGTTCTAATGCTAAGTAACTTGTGATCAATGTGATGTTACTATCTTCCCTGTGTGAAGCTAGACAAAATGCCTTGTCCCATGCTGCTTGAATAGCTATGCTTAAAGTTAGTGTGTGATTAGCTTTGCCTTGTATGTTGGCTTCTAAAGGAAATAGATGACAAGTTATTAATTAGCAAAAACTTCACCCCTTTGAAAACTAAATTGCTAAATGTAAGTAAAACTTGTTTTGTAGAGATATCCACCTACTCAGTAAAAAGGAAATAAAAGATAACAGTACCTTACCACCAGGTTCGCATGTTTATGTGTAGTGGAGTTACTGTAGGCGACTGCTTATTATGTACGAGCTTTGTGCTTAGTAATAGTCGCTTAAGCTAATCAGATTGAGTGTTTCGAAATGCTCGCTTAAGACCATGAGGTAGGCGTGGATGCTCGTTATCTAGGTAGTGCCGTAGTTGTCACCCTTTTGTCCTCGGTAAGCATATGAGTGTGGAAGAGCGCTATCCTGGAGCAGCGTCCAAGTTTTGATAATCTCATGGTTGTCGTCTCCAATTAAGTTCTCTGTTAGGAACCTAAGCCGGTACATGTGGTTGCTAGCCTTGAACGTTGTGCTATGAAGACTTTATCTATGTCTTTGCTTGACCTTAGGCCCAAGCTTAGTTCCCTTGAATGCTTGCATGTGTCATGGTTGTCCCGCTCCTATGTGGGAGGACCTTGCTCAAAAATCCTCGTCGGACTTTATTGCTCTTTCTCCTACTGATGAGCTAGTGAAACGCTAATCGCTATCTGCCCTGGCTTTGGAACCTTTTCCGCGTTGATCATGTCATTGCTTTATCAACTGAATCCCTAGTTAGTGCATTGGCTCTGGCCCTCGAATCTTGTTTATTTTGCCTCCAACCCGTTCAAGTCCCTAGATGTTTATCAGTCTTGATCTCATGTTGCTGCTCGACAAGACCAAATCTCATGTTAATCTTTATCTGGTAATCACTTTAGTGGACACGAGGCATATATGGAAATTAGGCAAGAAGTCCCCTACTCAGTTGTCTTTGGCAATTAAGCTATGTTCTCTTGCACTGTGCTTTGATCTTCTGATCACCTCCTTGTTGATTCCTAACCTTGTGACTATCCTTGTTTGCTATCCCTCTTTTGCACAATGCTTGTTCTTACAATCTAATTGGTGCCACTAGAAATTTCACTTTGGTTGTATGTACAGTAATGGTGCCACGATTAGCGATCTACGGTGCCACGACGGAACCTAGGGCCTCCTTGTGGGCGGTCGAAGCATGGTTGTGCTGCTGGGTGCGCGCTGGTATCGAGGTTCCTAGTTATGATCCATTATAGAACTACACCGATGTGTTATTTTCACGTGAGCTCTTCCTTGGTTATCTCTCCATATCCTATCGAACATCCATATATCAGACCGAAAGTAGTAGAGCTTCCTTTTGAAGTCACAAAAAGGATAACCTTTGAAGAACTGGTCACCGACATAAACATTAACAGGCTACAAGAGGTGGTAGATAAGTGACTCCACTTGGTTGTCCCACCAGTATTGACGTCCGTCACCTAGTGAACAACTTATGTCATCATTATTGGATCAGAAGGGCACACAACACTTAATGTTGGAAAAGTTGTTAGTCAGATAAGAATCGAACGTCACATTATGATTATGACCTGGCTATCCAAGTCTTGATTATTATGTGCATGCTGATCGCACGATCGAGATCAACAATCTCTAGTGTGACTCCTTGTCTGCAGACTTCGATGGCGACCGTCTATTTGTGCCTCGATTGCAATTATTGTTCTGGTCAAGAGTAAGAATTTAGAACTTTGAGTGTTGAGAGACAACTGATTAGTTACCCATAGTAAGGTTAACCTCTAGCTGGGTGACAACTTTTACTAATTACAAAGGCTATGTCGTGCAGAGCAATGTTAAACAATGAAACAGCAAGCCGTTAGCAATGCAACTACTGCCTTGTTTTCCAAAACCTATGCTATCAAGTTAATTCCATCTTGGACACTCACACAGATAGTACAAGACGTTGTATCGGCTATGTAGGAGCTAGCAAAAGCACGTCCCTAATTTTAGTCAGCATCTTTGTGCCCCAAGGTGCCACTAACACATGTGTCCGGACCCTATTGGATGAAGTGCCGAAGGATATATAGGAATGGTTCCTTATCTCTGTAGGACAGTCCCTCCATGAAGAGTATGCTTTGTGTTCCGAAAACATAGTCACAAGTCCAATGCTTGTGCATAGTCAAGTTGCTGTCTAAATCAAACGATTTAAGTTGTTTCCTGAGAACCACATATGGAAAACCTTAGTCTACATCCATAGAGAAAAGAGCTGCTGCTGCTGCTATACAAAGAGATCGAGAGTATAAATGTATAGAACACACACCACAACGTGTGAAGCAAAGAAAGAGAAGAACGAGAAATCTGTGTAGATTTTAAGATACAGGACCGAACATCTTCAAGCCAACGATTAGTGACTCAAACGAAGTTGGATTGACCCCAAACTTGGTGATCTCATTCCTTGCTTAGGACCCTTCAATGTCTTAAGTTGGTTTGAGTATTGGTTGAATAAAACATCGGATTTGAGAGATATCTTGTCGGCTTGGTTTGCTGCCATTTCAGAACATAGCTGTTTTGGTAGATGAATTGTTTGGATAGTCAAACGGTGTCCGGTTGAGTTGAATTTTGGTGAGTAGTTAGAAGACCCATGGATATACACATGCCCACAAAAATTTGTGCATATTGGAGCAGTAGTTTGTGAGATATGAATAGAAAACAAAAGAGTACAGAATCTGCAATTTCGCTGTGACTGCGATCATCCTTTGCATTAGACGGTTGTGTTTGTAATTCATGCCAAGAAATTACAACTTGTAGGTGTATTGCTATTAGACAACCCTCCATACCCTTGAGAAGATAAATTGCACCCCTATGTGCCTTGCTTTTGCCCTCTTAGATCAGCAATGCGTGAGCAGTCAAGGTGTTCTAGAAGTCAAATTGTGCCCTTGCAATTCGAAAGTAATTGGAAAGGTGTCAAACCATAGATTTTTGGATTATGGTTTTTGAGATATTGATTGGCCTAAGAATGGAAGCCTCGACGTCAAATATAGTTTAAGAAAGCTGGTTTTGCTACGATGCAAGTCAACCCAACTTGCTGTGCAACTGCACCACGAAGGCAAATTGTACTTAACCTGCTTGGTAGTGAACTAGTCACTAGTTTTGTGATTACTTGCAACTTGTGTTGCCCTCCAAGCCTCGCTAACATCCTTCTACATCAATGGTTCTCCAATGCTAACATGCCTAAGGTGTCTTCCATGTGTTTTACCCAAGGGGTTGCCTCAGATACAACTCAGATAACTGTTGCCGCTTGGATACAAGAATTCCCTTAAATAATGGTCGTCGAAAACGCTGAGTCAACAGGGTCAGCTATCACATTCACCACTCACTCAACGGACTCAGGTAATATAGTATTGTTATCAGAGAAAGAGCACTGCACACATGGAACATTATGTAGCTTTCCATCAGTTGACATATGAGTGAGTGCACCGCTACAACCAGTTTGGATATTGGTTAACTAGCTTCTCATGCCCTCAAAGGATGTTTACCCCGTCTATGATCACATCCTTTACGAGAAGTTGTGCTCAAGCTACTTTAGTAGAGAACTGCTTTTCAAACCTTGGGAGCAAATATAGCACCATTGCAAGGAATATCCATCAACCGACTGCGATCTAGTGCAAAGTCCATAGGTCTGTGCTATATCCACTAGGGAAGTAGATGTTATAAGTATTTAGTCTACGTTTGAATCACTCTTCGTACATCAAGGACGAAGTACGTGGGACAGTGCTATCTTGGATTCCTTCCAATGTAATAATGCTTTATGGACGCCAATGAAGGAAATTCTTCAGACAACAGCTTACGACAAAGAGTAAGTATCAGAAGTGTCATGACCAAATTAGCCTCTCTGATACTTCAAAGTTAAGTAGCCTAATGCTATCACTGATGTTGGAAACGGGATGACAAGTTTCTCTTCCCTTAAAAGTCTTTCGCACCGAATCTCGGGACGCTATTCCTTTAAGGGGGGAGGGCTGTAACACCCCAGGTGTTTGGCTTCCACATTTGCACTTGCATTTCATAAACATGAGCATCATTCATTCATTCATGAGATTAGATTGTTTGGAACATGCTTTTGAAACATTGCAACATATGTTTATATTCATGTGTGTTGTTCTATGAAATGGATAGTGTGCAACACTCAAGTGCAACATGTGCAACTCACTCTTGAAACATGTTACATACTTTAGTGAAACATGGTTAGTTAGTACTATGCAACAAACTCATGAAACATATGAAACATGGCTTTGAAACAAAAGTAACATTTCACTTGTTCTTCCTTGTTTCAATGCATATGATGCTTGATTTTGGTGTGACCAATGTGTGGTGTGGCTAATTATCCTCTTAAACAACTTAGCTACACTTAGAATGTCATTTGGAACAATGTTCATGTTGACCATATTGCCTAATTATGTTTCCAAGGAATGGTTTGACTAGTGTTGACCCCTAGAGCTCTCTTGTTTGACTATTTAAAAAGTACAGCTTAGAGTATTTGCATGTCTGAGCAACCTAAAGCAAAGTTGTAGCAAATTTTATAAGGAACAAAAGTTATTTTATGACCATTTCATGAAAATGTGCAGGACATGCTTAAAAAGGGCCCATAAGTCAGTTTTTAGGTCTAATTGGAGACTTGGAAATTTTCTAAGTCTGAGAACAGATTTTCAGTTTTATATACTTGACTTGTCAACCTTGTAGCTCCCTAACCAAGCCGAATGAGCTCAAGCTCCAATTGGAAAAGTTGTAGCCCTCACTTAGACATCCAACTTTGTCAATTACACCGGATCCTGGATCATCACGGTTTGGGAGATCGAACGCTGTCAAGTATCGCTGTCAGGCTCGGTTTTGAACGCTGAATCGAAATTTCAGATCGCTATAGTGACCCGACCGGCCGCAGGTCGTTGCCACCGCGTGGCCGCCACGCGCCGTGACCGGCCTGGCGTCGCTGGCCGCGGTCGACAGCAAGGAGGCCGTGTCTGCCTGCCCTCCCGCTCGCTCTCAGTCACTCTCTCCCTTGCACCCTCGCCTCGCTGTTGCTCGCGGACGTGCGCAGCCATGGCCGCCATGGCCGAGCTCGGTCTCACCGCGTCCCCGCTGCTCGGCCCTTCCTCTTTCCAAGCCGACAGTGCCATCATATTCCTCTCACCATGCCACCCCTCCCGCACTCCCCCGTCGGCCATGCCACGTCCCGCAGCGCTGCTGCCGCCTGCTGCTGTCACCCAGGCCGCCGATGTGCGCACCAACTTGCTGATGCTCCACCACCACTCCACCACCGCCGACAAGCCTCCTCCGGCCGTCCGTGGTGAACTCCCGGGCCTCCCCTGCTGTGATTTGCGACCAGGGACCCCGTGCTTGAATTCGACTAAGGGGAGGGGTCTAACTACGAAGTCTGTGACTCAAATGAATAGTGCCGATAAGGACCCATTTGCAGTAAAATTGCTGAATTTTTGGAAATTCATAGTAATTCATAGAAAATTCATAAAATCGTAAATGAGGACTTTTTGGAATATTTGTGAAATTATCTATGCATTAGATCTATAATATGGCATGTTTTAGTTTCAATATTTTGCGGTAAAAATAGATTTGTGCAGTAAGGTTGTAATACTAGTTGAATTTGTTATTTTCCATAACTGTAGATCTAGGGCTCCAAATGAAGTGAAATTTTTGTGGCATGCTACTCATGTGATAGTTGATGTGTGGAAAAAATTTCATGAGTATTGGATGAAGTATGAGTGAGTTATTGGTTTATCTTGCTCTCACATGATTTCTTGCTTTAGGAACTTGTCTTTTTCATAGAGGTTGATATACATATTCAAATGGAGTGAAATTTATACAGTAGACTAATGAGAGGATATGTGAGCCACTGCAATTTTTGTAGAATTTATTGTATACTTTTGGTATATGTTCATTAAGTCACCTTGTTATCTAAAATAAATTAAGAAATGCACTAAAAGAATTTATTTGGTCATGGACACTAGGTTTTATTGTGTTCTTTAGTCATGTGTGAAATGTTGGTAAAGTTGGTTTTGCCCAATTATGAATTTGCAACATAAGTTAATAATTATTTTCTTGCCGATGTGGTTTATGGACAGATCTGGGAACTTAGTAAAGTTCTTCATGATAATGTGTTTTGTTGTGAAACTTGTTTATACAAAACTTGTAGATAATTTTATAAGCTTTCCAAAATGTCTTCTTGTAAGTCATTTGGATTTGTGTAACTCCAGTTATAGCTAAATCTTGTAGCTGTTGTTTGCATGTCCAGAAATTGGCAGATTTCAATTATAGTGTTTGCTTGTATATTGTTAAGTGTGACTTATGCCTTGAATGATGACTGAGTTAGAGCACCTGAGATCTTGGGAAACTTGTGTCATGCTTGGTGTTGTCGTCTTCTTTGCCATCTTAGCATGATAGATTGTGTGATGTTTAAGTTAAGCATCGCAAAGTACTTAATTGTGTTAGTGTAAACTATGCTTGTCTTGCTTGCTATTTTGTGATGCGTCTCATGGTACTATTCTTCATATTTATGCACTTGTATATTGCATCTCATCTAGGTACGCTAGATGCACCACGTGAAGGATGCGATGTTGGAGCCAAACCCAAAGATTTGGTTTGGTGGATATATCCCGAAGATGGAAAGACTAAGCAAGTGCCAGGACCGTAGGTGTCACCAAGACGGTGCAAGCTAACTGAACTGATTTGTGTCGGATCCCAGGCAAGCCCCGGAGCATTCTAAGCCTCCCATATTTTTAAAAATATCTTGAGTATCTTTTATTGTTGATGATGCATTAAGTATAGGAATTGGTTGGAACCAATTGTTGCATTATATCCTTACCTTGTCCAGATAAAATCATATAAATCCTAATTAAGTGTAGGATCGAATGATGCTCAGCTATGCTTAGACCGGTAGAAGTCGGGTGGTTTCCTGTCACCTGCGAGATGTAGGATAAGCTCTGGTCACGGTTGGCTATATTTGCTATCATGAAAAAGAACCATGTGTTAATAATGAAAGGAGACCGGACGGGATGATGGTAGTGCAGCAACAAGGCATGGAGGTCTTAGGTGTGAATCTATACCCGTCTGTGTCGTTTAAAGACCGATACGTTGTACGTCCTCATGTCATGTTGAACGCAGCCTAACACTTAGCTGGCTGGATAAGTCGTTCCGACCGCGAAGCCTAGTAGCTTGACTCAGGCAGGGGACGCTAGCAGTGGCGTGCATTCTGGAGGTAGTAAGGATGTGCGGAGAGCCATTGGCATAAGTCTAAGGCGGGTTAGAGTCCTGAACAACCTTGGCAGAGTGGTTCTCTGAGAATGTCGATCTGTTCGGACTCACGACTCCTAAATCGTACCAAAGGTGACTCGTTTGCGACCCTGACGGTGGAAGCAGGGTTTGTGTTTAGGAATACCCCTCTAGCTGGATATGAATCAATTCGAATCGCCGTCTCTCCCGGATAGTGAGAACTTAACTGAGCAGCGGCAACGTAGATTCACTAAATTTAAAGATATGGTTAAATGATGATGATGATAATGACAATGAGCCATGAAATACCTGATATGGTTATTATTATTTGCAACTTAATCAAGTGATTGATTAGTACATGTGCTAATATAGATGGTAGGTAATGGCTAAAAGTCACTGCTAGTACAGGTGAATAATGCTAATGGTTACTCAAGCTTTTATGCAAAAAGGTTGTCCAGCCAGATCCACTAAATTAAGCTATGCATGATCCTTGGTGTCATTTATTTTGGTTTCCGACGGGTAAGTCTGGCTGAGTACATTCGAGTACTCAGGGTTTATCCCACCATGTTGCAGGTGGAGTTCTCGGCCTGTTGAAGGTGGTGGCTAACCGCCGGTGGGCTCGGTGATTCTATACTTACTTTTCATCTATATGCTTTTGTAGGATGATGTCACTTATGCTAGCAATATAATTAGAACTTATATTAATATAATCATTTGAAAGCTATGTTGTTTTCACTAAGCGGTTTTGAAACCTAAAATTGTACTATTATTTGTGGACCCATTTGTAATATTATTTTCGCTGCAACTCTACGTATGTGATGTGTATTTGCTTAATCCCGCGATCTTGATTGTGATGTTGATTTACCGAGGTCTTTCGGGACACTCGGCGGACTATCGGGTTTATATGAGTGAAAGTATGCGCGTGTCAACGTGTTAGCGAGGACAGCCATACTTGATCTTGTATAAATTGGACGGTTCTGTTACAGCGGTCTTGAACACGTTATGGTTTGGCTTCAACAACTAGATGGATTGGGATGAGTGGAAACATGATTGAGTGTGATTTTGGAAATAAATGGTTGACGGCCATGTGCTGTAGGAACAGAGCGTTCATCAGCACTTAAAATTATGGCAAACTCTTTTTCAGAAATACTCTTATATATGGAAAATAGATATATTTTGTAAAAATGTCTTTATAAAATGGAACCCTGCATGTGTCAAAAAGTTAGCTTTATGCAAATAAAACTAAGTCTTATTCTTGATTTATCCATATGCATATACTGTTATCCCCTTCCGTAGGGTAAGATTAGATTTGTTGAGTACTTTGTACTCACCCTTGCTTTGTTGTACAGAGGAAGACCTGGAAGCTGCGTTCGAGTAAGGTCGTGTCTACACCTAGCTTAGCTTGTGGCATGGGATCTCCAGATATTAGTGTGTTGGTTTGTGTGGATCTTTGGATCCATCTGTATCTTTTATTTTGACATGGTTTAAGTGTCCACTTCCGTTCGAACTACTACTTTGAGACTATCTGATGTAATAAATGTGCGTACTAGCCTTCTGGGACTAGTATTTTATCACATTTGAGTTTCCGGATAACCGGGGACGCTTCACCCCACCGCTGCCTCCGTGCTTGATAGCGGACCATCTTTGCCAAAGTTGTGCTGAATATGAACCCAAATCTTTGCCAAAGCATAAAGTTGAGGGGTTCCATTTCGCACCAACTATGCTCTCATCACCGAGATCATTCACACGGAAGACCCTCACCCATGCGATCACCCACACAGTAAACAGCAAATCACACGTATTCAAGTGAGACTTTGCACCAACCACTAAGGCAGGATACTGGACCTTATCAAAAAAAAAAAAAAAAAAAAAAAAGAGGGCAGGGAACTGGAAAGAAAAACACATGCTTCCTTCACTTGTCAGGGTAGGTACCAGTCAAATGCAAATGGCAAATGAACCCATAAACATGTTCGTTTCGGCTGAAACGATCGTGGATTATTACTGCTTGTTGGTTTGGTGTGAGAGAAAAATACTGTTCTGGCTTATAATCCACGATCGTTTACGACCAAGCGAACAGGCTGATAAACCCCAAGGGTTTCTCCTAGAGTTTAGCACAACGCGCTGATGAGGGCACATCTTTTCCTAGTCTCGATACAAAAAGATTCCGTGTCTCGGAAGGCTTTAAACCCTTCACCAAGGCATCTCTTTGGTTTCGGTTCGTTTGGTTGATAAGTTATGATTGAAAATATTGTTGGCTGATTTGTTGTGAGAGAAAAATATTGTTCGTTGACTAAAAAATACGGTTTATAAGCCAAGCGAACGGGACGTGTTAGCTTGCACTTTTAGCGAGCTTCTTGAGCAAGGTGTCAGTTGAGTAGTTGAACAACACAGTAGCTTGCAGCTGAGCCCTGATCCCTGAGGCTCAGGGGAAGCGAACATGAAAAGAGCAGTGCTAGACAAAGATCGCAGCTGTGTTTGCAGGTGGCATGGCAATCGGTCCTCCGATGATTCCGATCCCCCGTCGTGGCGGACAGTGAGAAGCTCAGAAATGAGAATGGTGACTGGGGCCTGGGACACGCCATGATTCTCAGCCAATAAAGCTCACCACGCGCCTTGCGATAATATGATTGCCCGGCCAGCTGGAGCTGACTAATGATTCTTTTTATTTTCTTGCTGTTAGTTACGACAGAAGTCCTGCCCGGCGAAAGGTTCACGGAGACGGAGGAGATCCGTCTGATGGGACGCAATTTGAAATCTAAGAATCTTTTAGATCCTTGCATTGTACTGGCGTGCAAGAATACAATATTCAGTGCCTTTTCGGTGGCGGGGAGAAAACATCTTTTGGTTCCTCCCAAGCAAGCATCTTCAGAGGCTACTACGCGAGAGCTTCAAGACAGGACTGGACCTCACTACTCACCATCGTCAATCTGACCCGAACACAAAAGGTTTCCTGTTTATTGGTTCATATATGGCCATTGATATCTTGAAATATCAAACTTATACTTTAGTTGCTCCTCAGAGTACGATATGGTGTGAAAACCAAAACCATACCGAGATATGAATGTGCTTTTTTTTCTTCTTCTTGACTCGAGTGGAAATCTGAACTATTCCAATCAATTCATTCGCCAGCACCGTTATATTCAAAACGAGGCCTTAATTGCTGTTTGGTAGGATTATCCATATGAACATAGTTTGATGATCAAGTTAGTATGAAGAATTTAGGTGTATTTGGTGGTCATTTGGTTCATCCAAGAAAAGGTAAAACATAATTTTCTAGTTTCTAGGAGAATTCGAGAGATGTTCTCCTGTTTCTCTCGTGAAACAATTTTACGTCTGGCAGGGATCTCATACTGTTTTTAGAGAGGAAACAGTTTAAATAATCACTACCAAAGGCAGCCCTAGGATTCTAAACACAAAAGCTTGTGGTCAAATACACGGGAAAAAGGCGTAAGCAAAAGCCCTGTTCGCTTGGCTTATAAGTCATGACTGAAAGTACCGTTGGCTGATTTGTTGTAAGAGAAAAATACTATTTGTTGGCTGAAAAAATACGGCTTATAAGCCAAACGAATTGGGTGAAATTTTCCAATTTCCAAATCCTAAGGGAAATTGAACTGACTATGTAAATCTAATGTGAGCACCGCTTTAAGCAGGAGGTTTCAGTAAACCCAATGTTAAATTATTCAAAACCACGAGGTATATCTGAAATAAACTTGCATCCGCATATCAATAAATAAACTGAGTCGCCGTACGACTACGACCCATTCTTTCCAACTACCCCCAACCTACTTTGTAAATATACAAAGCACCACCACCTGGCACAGTTCAAACCAAGATTTTTCTAGTCTCTACCCCCGTCCTCCGCCGCTTCTTTTTCTTGCATCCGGCTCAGGATTTCGAGCGGCCTCCTAACTCCCCTCCAGCTCACCCTTACGCTCCCCTCCCGATCCGACCGCCGTAGGAGCGTCGGTATCCCCGTGTCTCCGGCAGTCTTCTCGAACCCCGGTTGGTCCCAGTTGGTGAGAAACCCCCGCACCCGCATCGAATTGGCGGCCGGGGCGCGGGATGCATGATTCGATTCTTGGCGGCGGCTTGTGCTTGAGCGCTTGACAGAGCTTGGCGAGCTTGGCCTTTCTCTAGGTGGAAAGGTGAGCGATTTAACGAGTTCTTTAACCGATTTTGCGCTTTACTGTTGTTTTAGCCTCGCTTAGCTGGCGGCTCTTTTGCTCCTTTTCTCCCTTTCGCTTTATTCTTCGCAATATTTGATTCACCCTTTTGCTTTCCTTTCCCCCTCTCTCCATCTCGGGTTTTAAAGACGCGGAGGGGTTGTAAAGTCTAAATCTTGCGTTCACTTGGGGAATTGGATAGGTAGGGAGTGGATAGGCTTTGTCGGTAGGTCCTTTTTCCGGGGAGAGTTCGCCTGAGTTCCTTGGAATAAACGAGGATTTGCGATCCTTAGGCCTCGCGTTTCTTGATCTTCTGGTGTGCAAGTTGATCTTGATCCTGTTCCCGTTCGTCGTCTTCATGGGTAAGCTCAACCTCAAAGGTTTCTTCTCTGTTTTCTTGTCTTCAGCTTGGTGCCTACTGATGCGAAATTTGAGTTTGGTAAAGGTTTCGTGGTTCTTTTTTAACCACTGGGGCCATGTCGCAATTGGTGTATCATCACGGTGTGTATTGTGCTAAATTGGGTGAGGGTTTGCTGTCTAATGTTTGCGCATGGTTTTGTTGTTGCATTAAATGACTGGTCTTTGATGTGATTGTTGTGGTTAGCCATCAGAATCAGAAAATGGATAGTAATCTTCTGTTATGTTTATGATTGTTAGATAATTTGGGTTGGAGATGGGGCCGGAAATGATAGAACAGGATGGAGGGTAAGAAAAGGAAGGGAAAATTCAGGAATTCTCTCAGGCGGATGGTTATGGAGTGCCTGTGCTCTGGTGAGCAGCTGAAGGGGGCAGATGAGACCGTCCGGTCATCTGATTCTACAATCACAAAAGATTTCTCGGCCAGCGGGTACTCTTCTCGGAATGGAGAGATTGAGCAGTACCTTGATAATGGCAACATAGAGGAGGCAGAGTTGTCGCTTCGGGAGGGCATTTGCCTAAATTATGAGGTAAGGTGTTTTATTTTGTGAAACAAATTTTGTTATGGCACCAAGAACAGCTGAAATACATGCTGAATGTGACTTGGAAATGCCACAATTTTACCTCCTTGGGTATCTATCTTGTGCTTTAATGTGAAGAATTTTTTTGCAACAGCTAGTATGATTCCTAGTTAAGTCGATCTTGGGTTTCTTTTGTCAATTTTCCTTCCTTGTGAAGTTTTTTGTACATAACTAAATCAATCCGCGTTTCTGCAGCTAATTACCTAATTGAATAAATGTATGCTTATCTTTTTCTTCCACCAAAATTAGTTCACTACCTCCTACCTAGCAGTTTATCCGAGCTATCCTTTTCTATGCCAAAGTATTTAAAGGGTAAATTCTTTCTAATTTCAAGAAAAGATTTACCATTTTTGTTACTGCCATTCTCTTTCTTTGATTTCTTCAGATGCTAGTATGTCATCTGTCGCAGTTCTATATTTCAGCATTACATTTGGACCTAGCTGTTTCTAGCTTGACTAATAATAGCACCTGCTAAACAGGAAGCAAGGGCATTGCTAGGAAGGCTAGAATATCAACGGGGTCATGTAGAAGCAGCACTCCGTGTTTTTGATGGGATAGACATGTCTGCATTAGTCCCTAAGATGAAAATCTCAATTGCTAGAAAAGCAGATCGTCGGAAGACTCATTCACAGTGGGATTCTCCACCAATGCCCTTGCATGCTGTCAGCCTTCTTATGGAGGCCATATATCTTAAAGCAAGAGCACTTCATGATCTTGGGAAAGATAAAGGTGAGCTGCACCTTGCTATCACTGTTGCACACATGAACAGACTTGCAAATCATGCTCAGGTGTGATTGCTTTGCATTGTAGTATATCATGTTAGAAAAGGACTGTATTTCTTCTCTATCCCTCTCTTTTCCCTTTTGGCGCTTCAACTGTAACAATTTTATGCATGTGGCTAGTTACAACTTCAATTCAATATTTTTATTTCGCAGAAGCTGCACAAGAATGTAAAATGATATTGGATATTGTGGAGGCAGCCGTACCTGAGGGCTTGCCAGCAGGCTTTGGAAAAGGCTGTAAATTGAATGAAATAATATGCAAGTCTGTAGAGTTGCTCCCTGAGCTGTGGAAATCAGGGGGGTTTTCACTTGAAACCATTTCTTCATATAGGAGGTCACTTCTCAATAATTGGAATCTTGATGGAGAGACCATAGCAAGGATACAAAAGAAATTTGCTGTTTTTCTCCTATATAGTGGCTGTGAAGCACGCCCTCCGAATCTTCATTCTCAGCTGGACGGTTCATTTGTACCTCGCAACAATATGGAAGAGGCTATTCTTCTTTTGATGATTCTTTTGAGGAAGTTCAATCTCAAGAGGATTGAGCGAGATCCCTCTGTGATGCATCACCTTACTTTTGCACTGTCCATGTCAGGACAGCTAATTCCACTGGCTGGACAGTTCGAAGAATTGTTACCTGGTGTGTTAGACAAAAAAGAATGGTTGTACAGCGTTGCATTGTGTTATTTAGCAGAAGAAGATGATCTGAGTGCCCTGAATCTACTCAAAAGAATACTAAAGTCTGGAGAGGATTCTGATCATCTCAAAGAACTACTCCTAGCTTCAAAGGCTTGCATTGAGATGAGTGCTCATACTGAAGGTGCTTCTTATGCAAGGAGAGCCATTGCTAATATGCATGGAGGATGCAAACCAATGGCAGGACTTGCAGACCTATTGCTTGGTGTTGCGCTTTCTAATCAGGCTAGAAGTGCAGTATCTGATACAGATAGAGCTTCGTGGCAGTGTGAAGCGCTGGAAGCCCTTGGGAATGCTGAAAAAAAGATGCATGGGAAAGATTCTAGGGCATTGTACAGTCTCAGCCTTGAAAATGCTGTGCAGAGGAAATTAGAATTTGCTGCCTTTTATGCAAAGAGGCTGGTGAAACTTGAGGCTGGATCAGAGTTGAGGAGTTGGCTCCTTTTAGCTCGAATACTTAGTGCTCAAAAGCTGTTTGCCGATGCTGAAACAGTTGTTGATGCTGCTCTAGATCAGACTGGGAAATGGTGTCAAGGAGATTTATTGCGAACCAAAGCCAGAATTCAGGCTGCACAGGGGCAATTCAGAGATGCAGTTGAAACTTACACCCAACTTCTTGCTATCATTCAACTTAGAACGAAAAGTTTAACTGCTGGATTTTGCTTGCCTAAGGTACTATACTACGAAACTTTTGTTATGAAACATGGTAGCCATAATTACACATTCTTGCTATTATGCCATATACACTCGGATTATAGCAAAAGGTGCAATTTCCTTGTTGCTATTTGATTGTTTGGTAGCATATTCTTCTGGTTAAAGCAGTATACATTATATAGTGATCTGAAGGCATGCAGATTTGATAGTTCAATACTTGTTTCAGTTCTGATATTCATGAACAGAACATGGTTCTTTCTTTGTTCAGAACAAAGCATAGTTCTGTATTTTTTTTTAATTATTGTGAGCTTACTCTGGTATCCTTTTTTTCTGCCAACAAAAGGATAAGTTCTGGTCACAATGGATTTGCATAGCAGACAATAGACATAGGGTTATTGCTACAGCCTTGATCTTTTTGGTTATAAGTTTTATCTATACCATGTATTTAATTTCATTTAGGGCGTGCTTGGTTCCTAGAAGTTCCCTCGCCTTGCCTTGCTTAACAAGGACTGCCCTTTAGCAAGTGCTTGGAATCTTGCTTCGCCGACAACTTTGCTTGCCGCATGGATTTCCTTGTCCGTGCAAGCGAGCCAAATCGACTCGCCCACTCAAGCAAGGTCGCTGGCTGCTCTCGTCTTCCCGTGCTTCTGCTCAACGACCCAACTGCTTCTCAATGGCCCAACGAGAAGGCCACTGGCTGCTGTACCACTGCGGCGAGGGCAATGACCCAGCGAGCTGGTTGCAGCACCGTGCTGTCCCAGATCCAGCTGCCAGCCCTCAAATTGAATCTCCTCCCCACAGAGATAGAGATCCATGGTGCCCAATCAGGTTCTTTGATGCTTCAAACTAACTCGTCTTTTTTTTCCGCGACCATGCCTTGCCACGTTTTGCCTCAAACTAACTCGTCAGCCCCACCTTTGCGAAATCGATGATGTTCTTGCCCTAAATCAAACTCATCTACTCTGGAATCGACCTCCTAAGAGTTGGAATCGGCTTCGCCAATCATTCATGAATTGAGCTTCCTGCTATTGTATCAAAGGTTTCCCCACCTCAATCGTGCTCCTGGCCACCGATTCAGGCTCTAGTATGGATGAGTTCATGGTCTATAGGGGGAAGAGAGGGGAGAAGGGAGGAAAAGGAGAGCAAGAGAACCAAATAGAGAAAGGAAACCTCACCTTGCTTTGCCGGTTGGGGGAGGCGAGCTTGGCAAGGTGAGCAACGGTGGCAAAGGTTCTAAGCACGCCCTTAATCTCTACACGGAACTACTGGGACTTTTGCCGGTTGGGGGAGGCAAGGCGAACAACCTGCTGTCATCTTTTAGCTTTTAATGCAGTTGTTTGCCCATAGCACAGTAGCAATTAGGTTGTCAGTTGTTCATGCTCTTGTGTTACTTTCTACAGGGCAACAAGGATGATAAAGGCCTGGAAACAGAGACCTGGTATGATCTAGCTCTCTTATACCTAGGTATGGCACAATGGAGAGATGCAGAGGTCTGTGTATTGAAGATAAGATCCATCAGTCCTTATTCTGCATTGGCTTGGCATGCTACAGGTGATTCCTGTTCATTTTTTCTAAATATGACTGAAATCTAGCTCGCCGCATTTTCATTTTGTTTTTGTTGTGACCTTGATAATTAAAATGTATATCTAATTCTAATGTCCAATCAATAATTTCCATCCATATAGACCTATTCAGAGTCTTACAGCTGCTAGTTCATAAATTTGAACTGTTTTCTTTTTCAAATTGTTAAATTTGGTAATTCAATTGTATATGTATTATGTATAGCATTCAGTTGTATGTTGAGTTTTATCTACATAAGCTTCATCATAAGTCGAGGATTTGAGAACTAGATACATTTATTTCAGTAAACTTTGACAACAGCCACCTTTTACCCTGGATACTTCCTTTCATATTTTTCACAAAGTATTCATTTTCAGGAAAAATATATGAAGCAAAAGGTCTTACAAAAGAAGCTTTGGGAGCTTTTTTCAGAGCTTTAGACCTTGATCCTAAACATGTCCCAAGTTTGATATCAACTGCCACTGTTCTGCAACAACTTGGTGACAGGCCATTGCCTTCTATACGGTGCTTCCTGACTGATGCATTGCAACTGGATAGAACTAATCATGTTGCATGGTTCAATCTTGGCCTGCTTTACAAAGAGGAAGGTGGTAGGTCAGTGGCTGAGGCTGCTGAATGCTTTCAAGCTGCTGCTTTTCTTAAAGAAACAGCACCTGTAGAACCTTTCAGATGACAGATATGTCTACAGGGGCTATAGATGTAAGCTAATGTATGTATTTTTGATATATTTCACTGATGAAATAGTGGATTACAGAGTTCTAGAAATGATCTTCTTGGGGAGATCATAACATCAGAAACTGTTGGAAAAAAATGTTTAACAATTCAATCTATAGTTCCAATTGTTGCCTATGTAGCAACAAGAAAGACGATGCTCTTCAACCTTGTGTAGGAACAGTGCTTACTGTGATATATAGATAGATGACCAGTACATTGTGTATCTTGAGTAAAATGGTTTCACATATGAGGTATCAGACTACACTCTTCGTTTATTAAGAATTTAGTAAAGATATAAAAGATGTTCTGGGGTCCTTCAGTATTTACTATTAACTGTAACCTTCCATGCATGTCAATTATGGATTACAAGTTATTGATAGATTGCCTATTTCCTGATATCTGATTTTTTAAAAAAATGACCCTCCTTAACCTTGTGATTCGACATGACAGTGCCAAATACTCCCTCGGTTTCAATTATAAGTCGTTCTGGCTTTTCTAGATACATAGTAAAAGTTATATATCCAGACATAGCATATACCTAGATACATAACAAAAGCTATGTACCTAGAAATGACAGAATGACTTATAATTTGGAAAGGATGGAGTACTTGAATTATGACAGTCATTTTGAGTCCACATTGCACATGTTTTGAAGCATCAATGGTGTGCTATCATCTATTGTGACAGTACTGTGTAATTTCTCTTGAGGCCTTCCTCCATGGAAGGCCCTTCATTTGCTGTCAACTTGTCATGTTGCAGCTTAGCTAGTTGCATCAATTAATGGGGCAGATATTGGTCTCTGTACAGCATTAATGAAATGGTATACCAGATTGCCAGCAACTGATTGAATTATGTCACAATCTTCTTGTCTGGTTTTGCCCAAGTCTGAAGGACAATTGCTGGTACGTGTTCTTTTCAACCAATTGAGTAATGATGAGACCAAGGCTTCCTGCTTCTTAGTGTGCCTTTATCTTTACTGTCTTTGTACTAAATTTTTTGAGGGTTGTCCTTGCCAAGGTTTAACTATGCAGGTAAGTGTAGAATACTGTTGCCTAAAAAACTGTTAGTTATATGTGGTACTGGTTTGATTTTTTTTTTTTTTTTTTATTATCAGTTAGTTTAACCACAAGATCTGAAAAATATTTGACCCTCCAATCATTTTTAGCTGTGATTCATCGTATGACTTAATTCTGTCATTTTCTGTTGTTTCCAGTTTACTATATCATAGCAGTACAATCTGTACATGTGCTTTATTTCGGAGTCACTAGAGTTTTAACCGTATGATATTATTTTTCATTCATTTGTTGTCTAATTGATTTGAGTTGTTTGTCTGTACAGGTAAACATCTGGAAAGTTAAACCATGGAAATATTGAGTTGTAATGTATGTAACTATGGAACATGGAATCAGTAACTAGGATACTAGGAATATATATCATTGTTCTCAATGCAATTTTCAGGACCTTATGTGTTTTTTTGACATCCTCTGTGCAAATAAAGGCAGATACCCAACTTTGTTCCTTGGATTTTTGGTAGATGCATTGTGATTGTGATCTTGTGTTTTATTGGCCCTGTTTTGTCTTATAATCCGTACTTTTCGGCTTGTCTTTTCAGCCAGAACAGTGTTTTTCTCTCACAACAAATAAACTGGAACAGTGTTTCAACTTGTTTTTTCAGCGAAGCGAACGGGGCCATTGTCTAGTCAATCCTCATGGGTGCACTATTCTAGAGTTATATAAACCCCGTTCCAGATTTGCCACCCTGTTTTGTTGGATGGGCGAGATCTAGTAATATCCACACAAATAGCAGAACCTCAGAGCCTGATTCGGTTGTATAAGAAGTTTCATTGTTGTTTGGTGATGCAAATATGAGTCTTAATGCTATCTGTTCCATAGCTGTTTAGTGATGCAAATATGAGTCTTATGCTATTTATTCGATGCTTGTGCTAAATTCTAAGGCCGAGGATTGGTGAAATTATAATAATTCACAGAGTGTTTGTAACAAATCTAATGCTGACTGCTGAGTATTCACAAATTTGTAGTGTTGTGTTATTTGAATGCTTTTTTTATGCCAACGGTTAGTAGGTCAGATTCTACCAAATAGCTTAAATTCAGATTTTGAGGCATGAATAATCGAGGTTGTAGACTTGTAGTGATCTATGCAGGTCAGGTTTTGCAGTATATTATTCATATTTCCACTTCATGTTATGGTTGGAGCAGAGTTTACTAGTTAGGTAGTTATGAATGTTCTGTGGCAGTTATCTCCTGCTCTTAGATTGATGCTACTGCCTACTGCGGTACTGCCTGTTCTCTCCCCCGAATGGTTGTAGATATTCGCCCTGTTTGCTTGAGCTTATCAACCGTGGTATAGTGTTTTTTTCTCGTAACAAAACAGTATCAGCCGGCTTATCAGCCACAGAAACCATCAGCCGAATAGCTAATCGTAATTACTGTCCATGATTTGTTTGCTCAGTTGCAGGAGCAAAATGAAAATTCTTTTTCTTTTTTCTTTATCTTAAAGGGTGAAATTATTTGTTTTGACTTCTGACTTATGGGGCTATTGTGGTATATTATCATGATTATGTGCATATACTGTATTGATAATTTGACATAGGTTATGTTTGGCACGGCTTTGGTAGCACCTTTTGCAGAAAAGCTGTACCAAACACTTTAGAATGAGTGAACAGTAGATGATCTGGAGCTGTTTGAGGTCATAAATCAAAGCTGCCAGTTTTGAGGTCATAAATCAGAGGCGCAAAAAGTGGCTCATCTTTAAATGCTCTGCTTGTCTAGAGGAGCACTTGAGGAGAAGTACTGCCAAACTTCCATAATGCCCCCCTACCCTAAAAATACAACCTACTTATCAACATCGGTGAAAAAGTACTAATAGCGTGTTTTAGATGGGTTTATACGGATTAGATGTAAGGAAGGGTTATTTTGTATTTGTATGCCACGTCTACCTCATGCAAGATTCTCCTCCCACTAGGTTGGTTTCACCGAAATGAGATTGAAATCTCTCTCACGGGCTTGACTGGCACAGTGCAATTTGGACGCTTATTATCCCTAAATCAGTAGTTCGATGCAATCTGGCGAGAGAAAAACAAGCAACCGAATAAAAATGTCCGCAACCGCATGCGCACATATTGGCCACCGTGGGAATGGTTTTAGCCCTGCCAGACTGTTGTCGAGCACTCAACCAATCACGCTACTATAGCTAAATTGATCGAATATTTGCCCTAGCCAGTCAGGTTGCGGACCCGCAAGCAGCTAGTTCAGCGCTGCTTTGTGCCTGAGAGATGATTCGACACGACGCTCAAGTCTTCCAATGCAGTCATGGCTTTATAATTGATCGGAATCATTTGGTGATCTTGTTATGTTCCTGTCAGGCCTTGAACCGAACCCAGTGTTCTAGTGTCTCACGAAGTCACCGTCGAATGAGTTATTGTATTCTCTCCGTTCTAAAATAAATACACATCTCATTTCCCAATAAGTCAAATTTTAAAGTTTAACCAAATTTGTATAAAAATATATTAATATTTATGATATGTACTCCTTCATACTCAAAAATGAAGTCGTTTTGGAACAACCGACACGGTCTCCAAAGCATAACTTTGACTACATATTTTTATAAAGATATTTATCAAAAAGTGATATATGTAAATTTTTGTAAAAGTATTTTTCAAGACAAATCTATACATATGGTTTTCACATTTTCAAACTCAACAACTTAAAAGTTATTCATGATTTATATTTCCAATATTTAACCCAATCTTTATCTAAAACGACTTCATTTTTTAGTATGGAGGGAGTAATAAGTATCACTAGATTGAGCATAGAGTATACTTCCATAACAAAATTATTTGAAAATAAAAATGTTGATACTATTTTTTATATTCTTAGTCAAACTTTTAAAAGTTTGACTCCTCAAAAAATGATATATGCATTTATTTTGGGACGAAGGAAGTATGTCGAATCTCAAACTTTCAACATTAGACTTGGAGAGAAATTACCCACCACTACCATGGATTACATGACCTTTGTATCATTCCGTTTGGCAGAACTGCTGGCGCCTAGGCGTCTGATCGGATACCGATCCTTCGGACGGTATCGTGGCTTTTGTTTCCCCTGCGTGCACCTACACTCCGCGCCCTGCCAGTACGCCTACGCCTGCTTTTTGTGCGCCCACACGGGGGCCGCTCACGCCCCCTCCTGCTTCCCAGGCTCATCCTGTGTGCAACACCCGGTCTACTTTTGAAACATCCAGATGCAACACTTGCAACATACGTCTAAAAACAGATGAAACACTTGCAAAAACACTTGAAAACCATTGCAAACATACGCAATATCCAGATAAAACACTTGCAACATATGTGTGAAACATGTAGCAATATCCAGATAAGCACACTTGCAACATACGTGTACAACCATTGCAACATCCCGATCTATGTTTGCAACATCTGTATGAAACACTTGCAACATACCTCTAAAACATATGAAACATTTGAAATGTACACCTGCAATATGCATCGTATCCCGATGCGGCCTCCTCCGCCGTCAACATCGGGGTGCCTCAGCCGTAGCAAGAGGCGAGGCTAGAAGGCTTCCGCACCAGGTGAAAGCTCTAGTTTGGTTTTGGTGAATTGATGAAACCCTAAGTGTTAACCTAGTTTATCAAAGTGATTATGAGATAGGTGGCACTACTCCAAGTGGTGAAGCAAATGAAGATTATAGCATGATGATGATGATGGCATGGTGATGATCAAGTGCTTTAACTTGGAAAGAAGAAAGAGAAAAATAAAAAGCTCAAGGCAAAGGTATATTTTGTAGAAGCTATTTTGTTTTGGTGATCAAGACACTTAGAGAGTGTGATCACATTTAGGTTTGATAGCCATACTATTAAGAGTGGTGAAACTCGTATCGAAATACGGTTATTAAAGTGCCACTAGATGCTCTAACTCATTGCATATGCATTTAAGATCTAGTGGAGTGCTAACACCCTTGAAAATATTTGTGAAAATATGCTAACACATGTGCACAAGGTGATACACTTGGTGGTTGGCATATTTGAGCAAGGGTGAAGAAGTTAGAGGTGAAGAGGAGTTAGTCTTGCTGGTCACTGAGTGACTGGACGCTGGTCTCAGAGGGACCGGTGCGTCCGGTCAAGTGTGATAGCGTAGACGCCAGCGTCGGTCATCGATCGGACGTTGGGTCTTAGACTGACCGGACGCTGAGGTCCAGTGTCCGGTCGTGTTGACCAACAGCGCAGAATGAAGTCAATGAGTGACCGGATGCTGGCTGTGTCCGGTCGAGCATGACCGGACGCGTCCGGTCGTGAAATATCATTTCTGGAACCTTACTGGAAACGACCGGACACTAGAGGCTCAGAGTCCGGTTAGTTTGTGCACAGCGTCCGGTCAACAGATGACCGTTGAAATCTGATGAACAGAATTTAAAGCAGGGGACACGTGGCGTGAATCACGTGACCGGACGCTGAGGGCCAGTGTTCGGTCGATCCGACCGGAGCGTCCGGTCACCCCGCGTTGTGCCCAGTGAAGGGGTACAACGGCTCTATTTCATGGGGGCTTCTATTTAAGCCCCATGGCTGACTCAAGCTCACTCTCTTGGCCATTTGCATTGACATAGCAACCTTGTGAGCTTAGCCAAAGCCCTCCCATTCATCTCTATCATTGATTCATTATCTTTGTGAGATTGGGAGAGAATCCAAGTGCATTGCTTGAGTGTTTGCATCTAGAGGCACTTGGTGTTCGTGTTTCGCTACGGGGTTCGCTTGTTACTCTTGGTGGTTGCCGCCACCTAGACGGCTTGGAGCAACAAGGATCATCGAGCGGAGGGTGGTGATTATCTCCGGCTCCGATTGTGGTGATTGTAAGGGGTTCTTGACCTTTCCCCGGCGGAGAGCCAAAAGGTACTCTAGTGGATTGCCCGTGGCTTGTGTGATCCTCATCTTGTGTTGGTTGTGCGGCACCCTATTGAGAGTTTGGCGTGTGAAGCCAATTAGCGCGTGAACCTCCAAGTGAGTGAATTGCCACAACGAGGACTAGCTTGCCGGCAAGCAAGTGAACCTCGGTAAAAATTATTGTGTTCATCATTGATTGCGAGGTGATTGGTCTTCATTGTTATTCATCCTTGTGATTGATTGGTTCCTTCATCTACACGGCGGTATAACTTTCTTGATCACTCTCTTTACATTACCGCAAACTAGTTATCAAGCTCTTTAGTGTAGCTAGTTGTGATAGCTTGCTTGGTTGGTTGGTGTGGCTCTTTAGTTAGCTTTTGAGAGCACACTAACATAGGGTAGTGTCATAGCTATTGTGTGTGAGTAGATACTATCTAAACTAGAATTGTGGTAGGTGGCTTGCATTTTGAGTAGACTAGCGCATCACTTTCTTTGCCTCATAATTGTCTAACCATTTTGTTAAGTGTTGTTGTAGAAATTTTTATTAGGCTATTCATCCCCCCCTCTAGCCATTAGTACCTTTCACCAGGGCCCGGTGCTTCTTCTTGCGCTAGCAGCACCTGTCGACGTTGTTGGGCGGGGCGGGCGGGCGGAGCAGGAGCAGCGGGGCGGGCGGCGGAATGGGAGTAGGAGCCGATGGGGCAAATGGCAGGAGCAACAGAAGGGACATACGTGAGAAGTCTATTGGGCTAGTCGCAGGCCAGGAAGAGGCCTTTGGACAGGGTGAATGTCCTACATAGCATTTTCATTTGTTTATTTTCTTTTGCGTCAACTCCGAAACTTCCTTCCTGCTCCTTCCATTCTTTCACAGTTGTCGCCCCCTTTCTCCCTAGGCTATGAGATGGTTGTTAGATGCTCCTTGGTAGGTTGGAGCTCATCGACGACGACAAGGGGGCATGTCGGCTTTTCAGGTCATCAATGTTCATATACCACTGGTCAGCTTCTAGTAGAGAGCTCGAGTCGGTAGGTGGCAGCTCCATGACCACGGATCAGATCCCTGGCAGAGAGCTTGAGTCGGTAGGTGGTGGCTCTGGCTCCGGTTACTAGGGCAGGTGGCTGTGTGCAAGGCAGGACTAGGCAGAGCGTACCAGCGGCATCTACAGGTCCGGATTCGGTGAGCCCGGCCTAGGGGCTAGGAGGAGTGTGACAAGTGCGATGATGAGGGGCCTAGCTTAGGGAGGGGACCTAATCCCAAGTATGCAACACCCCATGGCCCATTACCAATATGGCCTTCCCAACATGCCTAGCGAGGAGAGCCCAACCCAATTTTCCACGGGAAGGCCATCCTCCATTTCCATTTCAAGATAAAACAGAAATACAAGAGTTTGTTTTTAGAAGGAAAGAACAGACAGACTCAGACTCAATACCATCTAGCTGAACTAAAACTCTCAGAGATAGATAGCAAGACAAAGTTAAAGAACCAAGAAGTTAAAGAACCAAGATAGAGTATAGCCAGACATTACAGACAAACAACCACCCATGTTTTTCACACCAAACCAAACACATGGTTAGCCAGGATTCAAAAGATAGACAAAGGTAGCAACAGTCTTTGTGACCTGCGTCTTAGTTCTTACCTCACATGTTCCTGTCTTCATCATCTCTTAGCTTCAGGCGCTTTTGTCCCTCAGTTGGATCCTTAGGCAAGAGGAGCTTTGCTGCCACCTGCAGCATGGTGTTGACCCCGTTGATAAGTAGCTCTCGATCCACCTCATCATACAAACCTGCCCAAAACGCATTAGCGCCCCTGCGTGGTAGAGGATTTTTAATCATCTTCCCATCAAAACATGCTCTATTTCGAGCTTTCTAGATAGCCCAACAAATAACAAAGACCCCAGAAATGAAATTTCTTTCCAGTAGGGAGCCAACATTCACACCAACTCCAGCATTGGGTTAAAGATGTAGGTATGTTATTTGCTCCAACTTCTTTAGCAATTATAGCCCAGATCAATTTTGCAATAGAGCATGTAAAGAAAAGATGTTCAACATATTGATTTTGATCACAGAAATGACATAGTGGGCTACCAGACCATTTCCTTTTGATGAGGTTATCTTTGGTCAGCACAGCATTGTTGGTCATAAGCCACATGAAAATTTTAACCTTCTGTGGAGCTTTGCCTTTCCAAATTATCTTATGAGGTGGTCCAACATCATTTCTAGTAAAGGCATTATAGAAGGATTTCACAGAAAACTTTTGGTTTTCCTCAAATTTCCATAGAATGACATCATCGTCACTGAAGTTCAAAGTTATGAACATCATTTAGAATCATATTCCAACAAATTTGCAGGTATGAAGGAAGCCATCTTCGGAAAATGATATTTATTCTACCACTTTTCACACCAGCAACATTGTCTTCTTTCTGCTCACAGAGAATGAATAGAATGGGACACTGAAGATTGGTTTATCATTGTAGGATCGAGATGGCGGACTAGAAGGGGGTGAATAGTCCTTTCTAAAATTAAACGTGCTAGCTAACCGAAATAAATGCGGAATTAAAACTATCGGTCTAACCAAGACTACACCCCTCTATCTAAGTTTTCAAGCACCTTACAAAGATCCTAATTAGACAACAAAGGTGCCAGGCTAGTTAGAGCTCACCTAATCAATTCTAGAGTAAGGTCACACAAACCTATGCACTAGTACTTTGGCAACCGGAAGAGCTCCTACACAACTAGTATGCAAAAGCACAAAGCTCCTAAGCTCACTAGTAAAGCTCAATAACAAGGCTACACAAGCCAAATTATAGAGCCTAAATTACTTAGCTACACAAACTAATCAATGTGACTAATAAGGTTACTAAAACCAAATTAGTCACACAAGGGAGCTACTTCTATGCTACACAAGCAAGAAGGTAACTAGCAAGCTACACAAGCTAACTAATTACAAGAACAACTACACAAGCACAATGTATATGAAAGTAATTACAAGCTTGTATAAAGGGATGCAAACCAACAAGAAGATAAGGATGACACGGTGATTTTATCCCGAGGTTCACGTGCTTGCCAACACGCTAGTTCTCGTTGTGTCGACCGCTCACTTGGTGGTTCGGTGGCTAATTGGCATCACCCGCCAAGCCCACATGTTGGGCACCGCAAGAACCTACCCCAAAAGTGAGGGTAGCTCAATGACACGCTCTACTAGAGTTGCTCTTCGCGATCCCCGCGGAGTGAGCACAATCCCCCTCACAAATCCTCCTGCAGAGCACCGCACAATCTTCTCGCGTGCTTCAATGAAGTCACAAGCCACCAAGTCATCTAGGAGGTGGCAACCTCCAAGAGTAACAAGCACCACCAGCTTGCAACTCGATCACCTAGTGCCACTCGATGCAACATCACGATGCAACGCACTAGAATCACTCACTCGCAATGGATTCGCACTTCTCGCAAGCACAAGTGAGTTAGAGGCTTCTCAAACCAAGCACACACAAGGGCAACACATCCCCAAGCTGCTAAACCTCATCCAAGCCTAAGCTCCACCTCTATTTATAGCCCCTAAGCAAAATAGAGCCGTTGGAGCCTTGAAACACATTTCTGCGTGGTCACCGGACAGCAACGTGCGAGAACCGAACAAGGGGTGGTCGTGACCCAATGGTCGAATTGCAACGGCTATTGCAAACTAGCCGTTGGACATGTGGGCACCGGACAAGGGGTGGCGGTGCACCGCCCTAGGGGTGGCAGTGACCATCCAGGCTAAACACCCAAAACCGGTGCTCTCTGGAAAAATATGGCGGTGCCAGGCACCAGACAGTCTGATGACCATGGCGGTGCCCTCTTCAGCTCAAAGTTGATTTCTACCACTTCAAGCTTGTACAGCTACTTGTTAGCTTTCCAAAAAGTCTTAGATCATCGAAATCGGAGTTCGGAGCTAAGAGTTGTGCCCGAAATACGAAAGGGTGTCGCTGCAGCCCCTGGCACCGCCCGGGGGTGGCGGTGCCCTGTCCGGTGCACAGGGAAAGTGTGGTGCCACCCTCTACAATGGTTGTGAGTTGGCTACAAGTTAGGTTGCAACTTCCGACCGCCGGACAACCAAAACCTTGCCCTTTTCTTCTCCTTTTCAACTCCGAATTCATCCAAAACAACTCCAACACCTTCTTCTTTGTAAATGTGCCAACACCACCACGTGTCCACCATTTTGTGCATGTGTGTTAGCTTTTCACAAATATTTTTCAAAGGATTAGTCACTCCAATCACCACGCCACTTGATCCTAGCAACGATGCAAAGTTAGATCACTCGAGTGGCAGATGACCGATATGCAAACAAGTTTGTCCCTCTTGATAGTACGACCATCTATCCTAAACTTGGTCATAAACTTCTCTACACACCTATGACCGGTGAAATAAAATACCCTATAGGTTATACCTTTGACTTGCGCATTCCATTCCATCTCCTCCAATGTTGATGCAACACATGCACCAACCTTGATCAACAAATGATATGATCCACTTCATATCATTATGTGAACTTGTTCGTTCATCGATCTTGGCCTCACTTGCTCTTCACCGTTGCCTTCGTCCATCGGCGCCAAGTCTTGCTCAAGCTTCACCGCCACGCAGTCCATCGCTCCAAAGCCTCCAACTTACCCTTCACGCTTACAACCGGTCCATCAAGCCAAGTCTTGTCTTGATCTTCTCCACCTTAGTCACATGACTCCATGTCATGTCTCATATGCAATAATGAGCTTCTTCATCACATTGTGAGCCTTGCAATATATCTAAGCCATTTCACCTCCATGACATAGGTTGCTCACACATGATGTACTTATGGACTAATCACCTGTGTATCTCACTCAAACACATATTAGTCCATCTAAGGTTGTCACTCAATTACCAAAACCAAACAAGGACCTTTCAATCATACAGCTAGGGGGCAGACCAAAATATAGTCTTCTACCCATTCTTAATTCTAATAGATCTGCCAACCCGATTTGGCCAGCACAAATGTGGATTGTCGTCATCTCATCGATTCCATTCGTCGAGGTGTCGGGGTTTACTAATCGCTGCTCGTCGAGATGTCAAGTCGTCAATCGAGGCCTACGGCCCTATGGGTTTGCTACTTCATGATCCGGCGACAGAGGCATCGCGTGGTCATTGTTTACTTTAGTCGACTTGAAGCTTTGCAGGGCCCCTGCCCTGACTAAGGGCATGTCTGGAACGCGGGAATTTTTTTCCCTCTTTCTGTGTTGTTCTTGTGAAATTGAATTAATTCCTATGAAATTCCTGCGTTCCAAACATGCCCAAACACGTGATGCCCAGCCGCCGGCCTACCGGTCATCGTCGCCTCGGCCTACAGCAGTATGCTACCACTGAACTGCACATCCCACTGAGACTTCATCCTTAAACTTCAACCCAATTCTCCAACCAGTCCATCGAAATTATGGGAGTGTTTGAGACTACTCCGATGTACGTTTTTTAGCTCCGCTCCATGTTTTTTAGCCAAACGGTTTCAGCTCCACGCACTCTGTTCAAGAAAAAAAGGTGGAGTGTGAGAGCACCTAAAGAGGTGCTCCATAAACTCTAATTTTTTGTGAAGCTGCTCCATAATGAAGTTTATGGAGCAATTCCAAACACGCTGTTGACCCAAGACTCTAAACCAATAGGCCAGCCGACGAACCGTTTCCCCAACGCGTCAACAGGGAGCGACCCCGGGAAATCCCCGGTTTATTGGCAAAATACTAAGTGCAAACTAGGTTGTCAGTGCAACCTTGCAAACTCAGCTGTGCATCGTTTGATCCGAAATGTGCGGCCCACATGAATCGCTCCTACTCCTACTCCTACTGTGTAACCCCCTGCCTGCACATAGAGCATTTGACATGGAACACCCTGTTCGAACAGTCTTCCATCTCCCATCTCTAAAGTCTAAACCGCCTCCTGCAGCTCCAGACCTGCAGTCCTCCACCATGCCTTGGCCCAGGTCCACCGTACTGCCTATCTAGGATACCCCATCTCGAGACCGCCTCCAGCAGCTCCGGTCCTTCACCATGCCTCCGAGACCCAGATTCAGTCCTCAAGCACCATCAACTGCAGTCCTCCATCATGCTGCCCCCAAATTTCAGATCACCTCGAGCTAGGGTTAAGCCAATGTGATATCTCTTCACTAGTTTTTGTCCTCGTCCAAATCCATCCCCGTCCCCTGAGTCTCCTCTAGCATCCACACACAAGATCTGCTCTTGTTGAAGATTCAGTGCGAGCGGCGGCGCGGAGGCATTGACGATGACTTAGGTGGTGGTGGGCCAGTGGTGGCGGCTCCAGTGCTGGACCATTCGAGATTGGCGTCGTCGCTAGTGTGTTCTGCTCGAGTAGCGCCCTAATTTTATCCAGGACTCGCTTCTATATTGCTACATAATCTTAGGTATGGATCCATTCTTGCAATGATTTTTAAGTTCTCACATTGTGCCTCAAAATTGAAGGATAGCATTCTTTCACTAAAGCATTTCTGCAGTGCTGCTGTCAGCATAAAGTCCTTTAGTCATTTATTAAATTTTCTCCAGGAGTTTTGTTCAGTTTCATATTTCAATGACTACCAGACCGAATTGTATGGATGCATATATTGAATCATTTCTGAAATTCAATGTAACTGAGGAAACAAAACAGATAGAGCTAGAAGACTATGTGGGAAAATATTTTTTTGACGGCATATGTGGGAAAATATTGTAAATTTGGGCCAAACACTTTAGTTTTCCTTCCGTTGTGTTGTTGCAATGATTTTTAAGTTCTCACGTAGTGCCTAAATTCAAGGACAACATTCTTTTCACTAAAGCATTTTTGTACTGCTGTTGTTAGGTGATGTTTAGGTGGTGTTTGTTTGCCCCTCCTAAATTTTAGTCGATGTCCCATCGAATGTTTGGACACATGCATGTAGTATTAAATATAGACTAATTACAAAACTAATTGCATAGTTTGTGACTAATTTATAAGACGAATTTTTTAAGTCTAATTAGTCCATGATTTGACAATGTGACGCTACAGTAAACATGTGCTAATGACAGATTAATTAGGCTTAAAAAATTCGTCTCGTGGAGTACAGACGGATTATGTAATTTGTTTTTTTATTAGTATCCGAACACTCCATGCAACATTCTTCCGACACACCTCCTAAATTTTAGTCACTGGATCCAAACACGTCATTAGAATAAGCAGAAAAAGAAGAAAAATGTGAGACAACCACGAAGGTGTGGCTCTTGCAAGAAGGTCGTATTAAATGATTCTAGAACTTGCCCTGAGAAAGAAAACGAGGAATGAGCTAGGTACATGTCATTATTTGTCAACCATTCAGTTCATTATTAAGTACTCATGACATTTTGTCCTACTAATAATATGAAATTCTTCTTGCAGCCTTTTTTCTGGCTGGACCAAGGTATTTTGGGTGCTGCTATGTAAAAAGTATTATTGTATGAAGTTGGAAAATTTTAGTATTATTGGTAGACCAAGGCCCTATTCGGCTGACTGGAAAAACGGCTGATGCTAATGCTGATTTGTTGTGAGAAAAAAATATTGTTATTTTGCTAAAACGGTACGGCTGATAAGTTCCAGCGAACAGGCCCCAAATGTACCACATTCAAGACATATTAGTATTGCCTGGTATTCCACCAATTCTTAATCCAAAGTTCCAGACATTTGTTAAAAGAGAAAGAGACTCCCCTGGGCAGTACGATAAATACAAGATATAAGAAAGAAGGCAATGCTTTCTTTCTTTTTTCATTTTTGATCTGTAAATTGAGTTGTTAATGAATCCGCTTCATTTGCTGACTCACCTTCGGTGCTATCGTAGTATCCGCTAAGTTCACGGGCTGGAGATAAGCGGACTCGAACCGTTGACATCTGCCATAGGGTAAACCACCGCCTCTCAGGCCTCCCCGATGATCGTACATTGCTCATTGCTATGTTGTTGTTGTTGTTGTACATTGCTCACTGCCAAGGATGTACTGGAAGTTTGTAATGGAAATATATTGTGGTGCTGCTTTTTAAGTAACATGTTCATATGATTGACTAGTGTATTTGTGAATGTTGCACTAAGTGTTAATGGAGGTGATTTTGCAATTGTGGTCAATATGTTTATCTTAAGCAATGATAGGTATTCCAAAGGTGTTTTAACCTGAGTGGATGGTTCACAAAAATATAAATCATGTTCATTTGAGTGGATGAATAAAAACCTGAAGATACAATTTGAGCGCAATAGACAATTTTTTGTTTTTAGATGTAACATGTGATTCTTTCTTTGAAGAAAATACAGTGTCATTTGGGCTTTGGCTGGTCAAATGCAACGGCGATGGTCAATGGCATAAATCTGATTATAAGGTTCAGAAGGTTGGATGAAATTGTACAAAACCTTTGATAATTTAATTCATTAAGTTTGATCCTGTTGATTTAAAAATATGGGTATCATTTTTGCCAATTGTGAAACAACATTTTAACTTCCTTTCCACCTGTAGTTCCCAGCAAATCAAGAAACACTAAACAACAGTATTATACAGCTCCACGCTCAGCTACATCTCAGATCGTCCAAACAAATGAAGACAACACTGAGCCAAAAGTGCATTCTTTATTTTGATCCACCAGGGAGACACGCTGTACAGATCACACCAATTAAAACACAAATCAGTTAGGTTTACAATCGACACATGTAGGACATGATTGACCAGCTGACTCATACATCATATGAACTAACAGCTTCCATGGTAACAGTTGTTTCATCTTTCTTCCTTGGCAATGTGTAGCCTGAGTGAGCTCCTCGACTTGACTTCACAAGTACAGAATAGTAGCATCAATATCGGTCTGTATTATTTTTACATGAAGCCTGAATTTATCCAATCTCCATGTAGGTACCAGCCACCATTTCCCCCCTGTATTTCTACTGTGCAGCTTCGATGTATGTAGATGCAATGCAGTACATGAACACGGCCATCTTTCGACTTGCATTCTTGGAAACAAAGGCACTGAATTTAGCCAGTACTAGATAAGAATAATATTCCTTTTTATCTAAAAACATATATTTCTGTTGGCGCAAAAACGTGTCAATGCGTCTGGCACACAGCAAGCCAGAAGGATATGCTTGATGGAGTAAGGCTGGAGATCCGCTTGGCTTCAACGCAGGGCTAGCCGATCCTGAGAATTCCTCCTGAAGGCGTGCCAGTCAATTTGACTTGCAATTGACAAGGAGAGCAAGTTTATCAGTAATTTAAGGTGGAACATGCCGGTTTTGCCCAGACAGTGGAGCAAGGCTTGAGATCCGCTTGACTTCAAACACAGGATCGATTGGCTTCGAGGCTGGAGGTGTGCCAGTCAATTTGACCCTACAATTGACAAGGAGAGAATAATCAGTAGTTTAAGGTGTAACATGTCGGTGTTGCACCAGACAGTTCCAATATGTGGCCAAATAGCTAATTTAATGGGGCTATCGACTAAATAGTTGATATCCAACATAACAGTAAAGTAAGGATCGCTGAATTGAAGATTTTCGGCTAATATCAATGATGATGGTACGAATTCAAAATAACCGATACTCATGGGTCATAGCGATTTTATTATGATTGATTAATCTAGACAGAACAAGTACAATACACTCAAATATAAGTAATATAAACAAACATCATCAGCTAGATGGATATAACCAGTGTAAAGCATTGAGCCGATAAGTTTGACCATAAATGATATAACATGCTAACAAATTGACTGTCTAGTACAAATGGATCTACAAATGCTCTGAATCTAATCTGTTACCATCAACAATGAGGTTCGATCAGATCGATACAACTATGATGATAACAACAAACTAAAACCAAAGAATCTATAAAACCATCTATATATTGACAGGTTTATGAAAAACATGCTATACGTGTGAAATCACAGGCGAATCGACTGAAAATAACCGATTTACATAGAAAAAGGGTCACAACATATGAACAATCGACTATTCAATACGAGCAGACCTATAAACTTCTAAAATCTAACCTATTATCTTTGACAGTGGGATTCGACCGGATCGATGACAGCCATAATAAAAATAACAGATTAAACCTTTAAAGAAAAACGAATCTATTCAAACTTAACATGGTTATGAAAACATGCTATGAACGTTAAAGTGCGGGCGATCGGCTATTTAGCCGATGCAGGCATAACAAACAGTCAAGGTCACGTCTGATAAAAATAAATCTACCAACTAGCATCCTCTGATCTAAAGTGTCATCAGTGGGGATCGACCGGATCATTACAGCTATAATAGCGAACTATAGACCAGATTTAACTAGCCAGCAAACCTCCTCAAGATTAGACATGCCTTAACCGCGTACTATGCACGGTCAAGATCGAAGTAGAACAGCCGATGAAACGTAATCCATCGTTTAAAGTAAGAACTGTTGCAATTTTATAAGATAAATGATGGGTTAAAAAGATGTAAGGCCGATCTAGATCGATCTCGATCGGGCAGGTTCATATTGCTGAAAACTAATGACAGTAAGAATATCAGCAAGATCAGTAATTTAATTAATCTACCCGAATGATGACATCCTTAGACAGAGCCGATAACTTGACCATAATCTAATTCGAGCAGTGAAGGTTGAACTTAGCCGATGCAGCCGTACTCGAACTAGATAATGATCGATAACTAGCTTATATTAGAGCTCGCAGTGGAGGTCGAACTTAACCGATGCAGCCTTACAAAAGGAAGTATAAGTCGTGACGGTACTCACAGACAAGCCGGAGGTCGACTGGATATATGCAGCCCTGCTTGTTGAAGAACTTGTCGAGATCTACATTACTCCTACTCCTAAGGGTTGATGTGAAGCCGAAAAAGTAAAGACTGATTTTAATTTATGTGTGTTTTTTCATTACAATGGCCGTGAACTCGTATATATACACATACATGAGTCAGCTGGACCTTGTAGTGTACCAATTGGAGTCTACCTCTAAACCGACTAAATTTTGCTTAAAATATTATTTATTTATTCCTAATTGATCTCCCGAATAGGTCTGGTAGTCGCTTGACTTATCTTTGATCTCTTGGTCCTCATAGGCTTTCCCTCGACGTACAAAATCCAATTTGCATTTTCTCTTGCTTTCCGTATTCGCATGAGAAACACCTGGTCTGATCCAAATATATTAAACAATATTTCTTCATCGACAAGGGAGGCCAATTCGACGCTTAGCTCGTGTCGCAATTGGACTTTAATAGCACGTATATCATTTAGCACAGATCTTTTTCTCTTTGCTTCTAAAGTTACCGTCCCAATGGAACACGTAGTTCAGGCCAAGATCTCATGTGCGTCCTTTCCGTAACCAAGTCTTCTTCCGCAAGCTGTCTTTCCATCTTTGTCCTTCTAGTAAGCACGGCGTACGCTTCGTAAAGTCCAAATCAACATGCTTAGGGATGTTGTGCCTTGCATGCATATAAATATACATTAACTATTATCTGAACTATGCCTTGTGCATACGTGACGACATCAACCAAAATAATAATTTAGTTCCTTCTTGGGCATTGGCAATCGCATGTGATTTCCGAATTGATCCTGTGCGTGTGCCAAAGCTACGTTCAACTATCTTCGACCACGAAATATCTCTTATTTATGAAATCAACCGATCTCTTCTTTTTTATGGTAAGCTTACCAAATTTTGGTGTAAACATAGGCCCTTAGTTCGGAGTATGAATTTTCATGCTTCAAACTATTTTGATCTAATAATCTCCTTTCTCGAATCAGCAACATCTGACGGCAATACTTGGCTTTGATGACTTACTTGGGTTGACTGTTCATCTGCTTTACCCGATTAAGAGTTGGTCCCCGAGTTTATAACTATAATCGGCTATCAAATCATTGGTAAGGAGTTGAAGAATTCACTGGTAGCAATATTACTGTCGGATACCACAAGAAGGGGTACCCTAAGCAAGAATCGAAAATATTGCTTAAGCCTTGCAAAAATCAAAGTCAAAGGACAATCCATGAGGTCTCGGCAGATTCTCCGACTCGCCCAAGGTTTGCGCCGAGGCCTCAGACGAAAGGCCAAAGCCCTCCGCCCCGCCGAGGCCCCGCCCCGCAAGGCCTCGGACGGGATACCAATTCGCTCGAGGCTGGGCTCAACAACAACCTCGTCACCTCCGTCCCGACCGACTCCTCTAACAAAACGTCACGTCCAGTTAATGCGCCCCACTACTCCCGCAACGTCGGCCGCACGTTGGCACAGTACAGGCAGAATGACCAACGGGACAGGGGACCGGACGCAGCAGGGGTTGCCTGCCACTGTGCTCATCACTGTGCCCCCTGCTGACACCCGTACTGCCCTGTGCTACCTAACTCCTGCGCCAAGAACAAAGTGGCGTGGAGGGTCAAGTCTGGGTCCCTGTAGTCTCGGAATCAGCATGAAAGACCAACCGCTCGTCCTCGCCTCCTCCAAGGCCCCCCGGCAGGGCCTCGAACGTACTATTCCTTCTCCGCCTCGGCCGAGGCCGGGCTCGTCCCGCATCCTCATCGCCTCCGCCTCAACCGTCCCTCTGGCGAGCCATCCCGTCCGTTTGAGTGCGCCTGGCCACACCTACTACGTCAGCCACGACTGGCAGGGTACAGCAACAGGGGCGATGGGACAGCAGTCAAATCTCCTTTTTTACCATCCCCAACTGACGGTGCAGGGGTTACCGTGCCCTATGGACACACGCTCCGCACTTTTCCACCTGGACCGAGTACGACGCTGACCACCGAGACTCCCGTATCATACACGGGTCACCTCCGAGGCCTCGGCAAAGCAGGCCTCGGCATGATCAGCTACAACACCCGCTAGGCCTCGGCACTCCACCAAGTCAAGAACCCAAAAGGCACGACATGTCTCCTACAGTGGAGGCCATACTGACTAGACGTCAACAAGGACTCTCACGACCTCAACGACCTCGGGCCTGGCCAGCACGGCGTGCCAGTCAAGTACCAATCGTCATTCCCAACACCATGCTGCTACAGGACTGAACTACAGTAGGCTCCACGTGTAGCTCACTCATGTACTCCTTGCTCCCTCCTTGCGGTTATAAAAGGAAGTAGCCAGGGATAGCTCTAGGGGGGCAACAAAAAACATACGAAAGAACTACGCCCTCACACACGCCCAAGCAACACTCCGTAACACACACGCTCCCAAGCTGCCTGAGACCAACGACTTAAGCAGCCCGCATCGCTCCACGCCGAGACCTGGGACTAGCTCCCTCTCTCACCTAGCTTGTAACCCCCTACTACAAGCACTTCGGTGCAAGGAATACAAGATCGATCCCTCAGATTAGATGTAGGGCACCGATTGCCTAAACTAGTATAAACCTTGTGTCTCTTTGCATCACCATCCGGGATTAGGGGCACGCAGTTCAAATTCACTGGTTGGTTGAGGACCCCCCCGATCCGAAACACCGACAGTTGGTGCGCCAGGTAGGGGACTCTGCGTGTTAGCTTGATCGTCCCAACAAGTTCCAGATGGCAAACCATATACGCCCATTACGTCTCGGCACGGTGATCTGGTTCGGGAGCCTAGTGTTCATATCTCTAGGACGTGAGTATGACCTAGTACTCCTCCCACCCAGAGCCCCTTTGGCCGACGACGGCGTCGCGCACCAGCAGCCCGGGCGCAGGCCGCGCCCGGGCCGCCGCTCTCATCGCGCTCGCCAGGCACGGCGCGAACAGGATCACCCCGACACCGCACGACCTCGGGGTGATGCGCCGCGCTCCGCCGGTATCTCGTGCCCGGCTGTTGGTACGAGGTCGCTGGTTGGGGACCTGTCTGGCCTAAGCTTGGGCAGGGGAAGGACACCGGTGACGTGCAGCGATGCCCCGTCATCAAGTTTCGCACCGCCACCCCCTGAGGAGCCAACTCCGGTGGAGCAGGGCCCGGCGATGGCCCCATCTCCATACCCTTTCGGGTTGAGAAATGCCACCGCCGCCTACGCTTCCGCTCACACGGAACCCTCAGGGCGCCCCCAACGTTTTGCCCTTGACTTTTCAGCCACAACCTCGGCTCACACCCACACCGACTCCTCGAAGGAGGACGAGGCGTGGGCCGGAGCAGACTTCTTCTTGAGCCATGACACGAGGGCTATCGCGCTTTTTGGCCGCAGCGACTCATCGCTTGGCTACTCCGACTCCGATGACGAAGGCACTTATGATCCCACTCGAGAGTGCTTCCACATCGGGCTCGGAATGTCAGGGGCAAGTAATGAGAATGAAGGGGCAGGCAACCACTCCCCGCTCCGACAAAGGGCAGGTGATGCCACACCCCCGCTCGTCGAGCTTCGGGCGGCACGGAACGTGAATGCCGCCCCCGAGGAACTCCGACGCCTGGACTTGGAGCAGCTACATGAGCTCCAAGCAAAGATCGACCAAGACCGACTCCTGCTGCAGCAGCTCCGCGACACTCTCGAGCAGGAGCAGCGAGGTAGCGGTGATGGCGGAAGGGCCCGGCTGAGGGCCCACGACGTGCACCGCCGCATCAACAATGACGAAGGGAGTGAGCAACCCCCAATCTTCAATCGCGCTAGCCAGAACATCACGGCAGCGGCAATGCTAGTCCGGGCGATGCCCGAGCCCTCTACCATGGAGGGGCGATGGGTTCGCGGTGAGCTCCGAGACCTTCTCGAGACCGCCGCGGTATAGTAGGCCGAAAGCTCTGCGTCTCGACGGCGTGAGGACACCTCGAAACGGCCCTCAGCGCACGACCGCCTCAGGGCCCCTCAGTGCACGACCACCTCAGCGACCGACGTGAGGCGCAAGATGACCACGATGTGGTCAGCAGGCGACGATGCCACAACGACGATGGGCCCGCCCGAGGCTACCACCCACACCGAGGCGGCCGCTACGACAGTGGCGAGGACCACAGTCCTTCTCCTGGGCCACCTGGCCCTCGAGTCTTCAGTAGGGCCATCCGTGGCGCCCCGTTTCCTGCTCGGTTTCGGCAACCGGCCAACCTCGCAAAGTACAGCGGTGAGACCAACCCCGAGTTGTGGCTGGCCGATTACCGCCTGGCTTGTCAGTTAGGCGACGCAAATGATGACCTACTCATCATCCGCAACCTCCCTTTATTCATGTCAGACTCGGCGCGAGCCTGGCTCAAACACCTCCCTCCCTTGCAGATCCACAACTGGCGTGACTTGGTAAAGATCTTCGTCGGGAATTTCCAGGGCACATACGTGCGCCCCGGGAACTCCTGGGACCTCAAGAGTTGTTGCCAAAAGCCGAACGAGTCTCTCCGAGACTTCATCCGGCGATTCTCCAAGCAGTGTACTGAGTTGCCCAGCGTCGGCGACTCGGAAGTGGTCCAGTCTTTCCTCTCTGGCACCTCCTGTCGAGACCTAGTCCGAGAGTTAGGCCGGAACGTACCAACCTCAGCGGCCGCGCTCCTCGACATCGCCACCAACTTCGCCTCAGGTGAAGAGGCCGTCGGGGCCATCTTCCCTGAAGGCAACACAAAGGGGAAGCAGAGGGACGAGGCCCCCGGGGCCTCGGCCTCCCGTTTCCCCAAGAAAAAGAAAAAGGGACGCCCAGGGGAGCAAGAGGCCCTCGAGGCCGATTTCGTCGTAGCCGCGGATCGCAAGAATCTCCGAGGCCTCGGTAGGGGCCCTTTAGTATTCGACGATATGCTTAAGAAGCCCTGTCCTTACCACCAGGGCCTGGTGAAGCATACACTCGAAGAATGCACCATGCTCCGACGTTACTATGCCAAGCTTGGGCTCCCCAACGATGATGCCAGGAAGAAGGGTGCCGGTGATGGAGATAACGACAAGGACGACGGGTTCCCCGAAGTGCACAATGCCTTCATGATCTTCGGCGGGCCTTCAGCGTGCCTCACGGCACATCAGCGAAAGAGAAAACGCCAGGAGGTCTTCTCGGTCAAGGTAGCCACTCCCCAGTACCTAAACTGGTCTCGGGAGGCGATCACCTTCGATCGGGAAGACCACTCCAACTATGTCCCAAACCCCAGGCAATACCCGCTCGTCGTTGACCCGATCATCGGCAACACCCGACTCACCAAAGTGCTGATGGACGGAGGTAGCGGCCTCAACATCCTCTATGCCAACACCATGGAGCTCCTAGAGCTCGACCAGTCGCGGCTCCGAGGTGGTGCCGCGCCCTTTCACGACGTCATGCCAGGGAAGCGCGCACGACCCCTCGGATGCATTGACTTGTCGGTCTGCTTCGGTACTCCCTCCAACTACCGCAAGGAGATCCTCACCTTCGAAGTGGTTGGGTTCAAGGGGACCTACCATGCCATTTTGGGGCGCCCGTGCTACGTCAAGTTCATGGCGGTCCCGAACTACACCTACCTCAAGCTCAAAATGCCGAGCCCCAACGGCGTCATCACCATCGAGTCCACGTATGAGCATGCATATGACTGTGACGTCGAATGCATCGAGTACGCCGAGGCTATCGTGGAGGCCGAGGCACTCATCGTCAACCTCGACCAACTCGCTAGCGAAGTACCCAACTCCAAGCGCCGCGCCGGGACTTTCGAGCCTGTAGAGACCGTCAAGCTCGTCCCGATCGACCCCAACTGCTCCAACGGCCGAACGTTGAGGGTCAGCGCCACCCTCGACAGCAAATAGGAAGCCGTGCTCATCGACTTTCTCTGCGCGAATGCCGATATGTTCGCGTGGAGTCCCTCGGACATGCCGGGCATACCGAGGGAGGTCGCCGAGCATGCCTTGGACGTCCGGGCCGGCTCCAGACCGGTGAAGCAGCGCCTACGCTGATTCGATGAGGAGAAGCGTAGGGCCATCGGCGAGGAGGTGCAGAAGCTGTTGGCGGCCGGATTCATCAAGGAAGTGTCCCATCCAGAGTGGTTAGCTAATCCTATATTAGTTAAGAAGAAGAATAGAAAATGGAGGATGTGTGTAGACTACACTAGTTTAAATAAAGCGTGTCCAAAGGTTCCGTTTCCATTACCTCGAATCGATCAAATCGTTGACTCCACTGCAGGATGCGACACCCTATCTTTCCTTGATGCGTATTCCAGTTACCATCAAATCAAGATGAAAGAGTCCGACCAGCTCGTGACTTCTTTCATCACCCCGTTCGGCATGTACTGCTATGTGACCATGCCATTCGGTCTCAGAAACGCAGGGGCCACATATCAGCGGTGCATGACCTATGTCTTCGGCGAGCACATCGGGCAAACTATCGAGGCTTACGTGGACGACATCGTGGTCAAGTCTAGAAATGCCAGTGATCTCGTCAACGACCTGGAGATCGCTTTCAAATGCCTCAGAGAAAAGGGTATCAAGCTTAATCCCGAGAAGTGTGTCTTCGGGGTCCCCCGAGGCATGCTCTTGGGTTTCATAGTTTCGGAACGCGACATCGAGGCAAACCCGGAGAAAGTCTCGACCATGACCAACATGGGGCCAATCCGAGACCTCAAGGGAGTATAGAGAGTTATGGGATGCCTTGCGGCCCTGAGCCGCTTCATCTCGCGCCTTGGCAAAAAAGGTTTACCTCTGTACCGTCTCTTGAGAAAGTCCGAACGCTTTTCTTGGACCCCCAAGGCCGAAGAAGCCCTCACCAAGCTCAAAGCCTTGCTCACCAACCCTCCCGTCCTGGTACCGCCAACCAAGGGCGAGGCCCTCTTACTCTACGTCGCCGCAACAACCCAAGTAGTCAGTGCGGCCGTAGTAGTCGAGAGGCAGGAAGAGGGGCACGCTCTACCCATCCAATGACCTATTTACTTCATCAGCGAGGTACTTTCCGAAACTAAGACACGCTACCCCCATCCAGAAGATGATCTACACCATAGTCTTAGCTCGGCGCAAGCTGCGTCACTACTTCGAATCCCACCCAGTGACCATGGTGTCATCTTTCCCTCTGGGGGAGATAATCCAGAACCAGGAGGCCTCGGGTAGAATAGCCAAGTGGGTTGTTGAACTCATGGGGGAGGCCCTGTCTTTTGCGCCTCGGAAAGCAATTAAATCCTAGGTCTTAGTCGATTTTGTGGCTGAGTGGACCGATACCCAGCTGCCATCTGCTCAAATCCAAGCAGAATGCTGGACTATGTACTTTGATGGGTCTCTGATGAAGACCAGGGCAGGCGCGGGTCTGCTCTTCATCTCTCCCTCGAGAGTGCATGTGCGTTACATAATTCGGCTCCACTTTGTCGCCTCCAACAACGCAGCCGAGTACGAAGCTCTTGTCAATGGCTTGCAGATCGCCATCGAGCTTGGAGTGCGGTGTCTCAACGTACGGGGCGATTCACAGCTCGTCATCGACCAAGTCATGAAGACTCAAATTGTCACGACCCCAAAATGGAGGCGTACTGCAAACTGGTACGTTGCCTTGAAGATAAGTTCGACGGTCTCGAACTCAACCACATTACGCGGAAGTTCAATGAGGCCGCGGACGAACTGGCAAAGATGGCATCGGCATGGGCCCCGGTTCCCCCGAACATATTCGCCAGAGACCTGCACAAACCCTCGGTGGACTATGCCTCAGCGGCACCAGAGGGCCCACCGGTCGAGCCCACCACAGGGCCCGAGGCCCCTTCTGTTACCGAGACCCCGGCAGACTGGCGAGTCCCCCTCCTTGATCACCTCACTCGAGGAGTGCTTCCTGCAGACAAGACCAAGGCCCAATGACTGGCACGACGAGCCAAAACTTACGTCATCAGCAACGGCGAGTTGTACAGACGAAGCCCATCTGGCGTCCTCCAACGATGCATCACCACCAAGGAAGGCCAAGCCCTGCTTTGGGACTTGCACGTGGGAGCCTGCAGGCACCATGCTGCGCCTCAGACGCTCGTCGAAAACACCTTCTGCCAAGGGTTCTACTGGCCAATGGTGGTTGCCGACGCCACTAAGCTGGTACGCTCCTGCGAGAGATGTCAGTACTATGCGCGGCAGACGCACCTCCCGGCTCAAGCCCTCCAAACCATCCCCATCACATGGCCGTTCGCCATGTGGGGACTGGACATGGTTGGGCCTCTACAGAAAGCCCCTGGGGGCTACACCCACTTGTTGGTAGCTATTGACAAGTTCTCCAAGTGGATCGAGGCTCGTCCGATCACTCAAATCAAATCCGAGCAAGCAGTATTATTCTTCACTGATATCATCCTCAGGTTCGGGGTTCCAAACACCATCATCACCGACAATGGTACACAATTTACCGGACATAAATTTCTGACGTTCTGCGACGACCACCACATCCGTGTGGTCTGGTCAGCCGTAGGACACCCTAGGACGAACGGCCAAGTAGAACGTGCCAACGACATGATTCTACAGGGCCTCAAGCCAAGGATATACAACCGGTTGAAGAAATTCGGCAAGAAATGGTTGGTCGAACTCCCGTCGGTCATCTAGAGCCTGAGGAATACACCGAGCCGAGCCACGAGGTTCACGCTGTTCTTCCTGGTCTATGGAGCCAAGGCCATCCTCCCCACTGACTTGGAGTACGGCTCCCCAAGGCTGCAGGCTTACAACGAGCAGAGCAACCGCACTACTCGCGAGGACGCCCTCGACCAATTGGAGGAAGCCCGAGACGTTGCGTTGCTACATTTAGCCAAGTATCAGTAAGCCCTACGACGCTATCAAGCCCGGTGCATCCGAAGCTGAGACCTGAAGGTGGGCGACCTGGTGCTGAGACTGAGGCAGAGCAACAAGGGCCGCCACAAGTTGACCCCACCATGGGAAGGACCGTACATCGTCGCCCAAGTGCTAAAACCCGGGACCTACAAGCTGGCCAACGAGAAGGGTGAAATCTTCACCAATGCTTGGAACATAGAACAGCTACGTCGTTTCTACCCTTAAACTTCCAAGCATTGTATACATTTTTCTCGTAATATATTAAAGAAGCGTTCTTTAGTTGTTCAAATTTTCGAGAAACCCCCCCCCATCGACGGGGGATCGACGTTGCGATGACGCTATGAGCGAGGCTCGGCTCTGCCTCTATAGAACCAAGCCTCCCTTGGGGGCTAGAAGCGGGGGGAACCCCCTAAGTCCCAGGCTCTATTTTTTAATCGTTTTTCGAATAAATTTCCACGCCAAACTCTCTCGCGTACTCTGACAGGTCGATTGTAAAAAATCTAAGGACCGAAAGCACGCCTCGAGTGCAAAAGGCCGGCCGAGCCGCGAGACTGCCTATGCCTCTAGGCTACGGCAACTCCCTCACCACCTTTCGCCAGAGGGGCAGCTCAGGTTCCGAGGAAGTTTTTTACAAAGGACTTGTCTAGAAACAGGGCAGAGGGCAGAGGTTTGGAAAAACAATATAAACCAATTAAAAAAGCATACGCGTAGTCACAAATGTCACGACACAACAGGCTAGCCAGCGCCATACCGGGGGCCTCGACAGCCACAAATGTCACGACACAACAATAACTCACTTCGTTTACATGGCCCCCCTTTGGCCCAGGTCAAGGCTCAGGGCCTCGTACATCGACGGCCGGCGCGGAAGGAACCACCTCTTCTTCGAACAGGCTAGCCAGCGCCGTACCAGGGGCCTCAGCCGCCTCCATCAGCTTCGTGACCTCCTCATCGGCCTCCTCGTCATCATCAGGCAAGATGTAACCGTCACTGATGGCCTCGAGGTTGATGGCGTAGTGCGAGGAGACGACGGCCAGGGCACGCTTGACGCCCGTATGCAACGCCCCCCGAAGTCGCTCCCGCACTTGGCCACTCAACGCAGTCAGGCGGCTCCTGAGAGAGCTACCCGACTGAACCCCCTCAACCTCCAGGGCCTCGTAGACGGTACGAGCTGCGCTCTATAGCGCGTCATGCTCCCTGGTCTCGGCCTCGAGCGCCGCCTGCACTGCGGCTGAAGCCTCAGCCACCCGAGAAGCCTCTTTCTCCAACACTGCGCCAGAATACGCAGGACATGGTTAAGCGAGAAAGAAAAATAGGCCAGAATCGGGCAAAGCCCTATGGGACCCACCCTTGGTTTTCTCTTTCCAATGCTGGACTTTGACCTGAGAGGCCTCGGCCCTCCCCTTCCAGCGCTGGACCTCGACCTGAGAGGCCTCGGCTGCCCGGGAAGCCTCCTTCTCCAACTCTGTACCACACTGAGGAGTTAGGGGCCAAACGCAAGAAAAACAAGTAAAATAAAGGGAACAGAACTCACCCTCGAACTTCCCCTTCCAGGCCAAGGCATTGACCCGGGAGGCCTTGGCCGCCTTGAGGGCCTCGTCCAGGGCGCCCTTTGTCCGCACATGCGCGCCCTGCTCCTCACCTAACTGTGCAGCGATGGCCTTGGCAGAGACCGTCGCATCTTTAGCCTGGGAAAGGAGGGCGTCCCGCTCGCTGGCCACCCAGGTCAGCTCCTCCTCCAGCTCCTTGACTCATGCCGCCAAAGGAGCGACCTGCTCCCGAGCCGTGGCTGCCTCGGCCTTCATATCTGCACAGCGAAGGCGGAGGTCCTCTGTCTCCACGCTACGCGCCGATAGAAGCTTGTTGGCGTTGGCGAGCAGGTCCTTCTACTGCCCGAGCTGGTCCCAGACATCCCTCTCCTGACGGAGGAACAACGACTTCCTGAGAGACCGGGCCTCGAGCTCCTGGATAGGTAGAACAGGGGTCATGCATTGTGAAAAGACTCAAAACAAGACGACACCGCACGTGAAAAGAAGACACGTACCTAGGCAACGCCGGACAGATCGTCGTCCATGATGGACAGCGCCGTTCGCAGCGACTGCACCGCCAGCCGGCGATATTGCTCGAAGGAGCTCCAGCGCCCCCCCCCCTCGACCGCATCCTCAAGGGCGAATAGAGGCTCCCCCTCCGGGTCGTCCCAGCTCGGCCACGATACACGCGGGTGATTCCACCTGTGGGGCTTGGGTCTTACCACGCCGAGGGCCGAGTTTCCCTCGCCAGAAGCCAAAACTGGCTGCTTGGCGGTGCTGGCCGCCTCGACATCCGCTGCCTCCTTCCCCCAGGAAGTATCGGTAGGAGAGGTCGCCTGAACCTCCACCTCCCGGGCGCTCTCATGCGACGGCGGCAGGCCTTGGGCCAGGGGCGGCACCAAAGGTTGTCCCACCTCCATCTCCGAATCCCGGGCCACCGGGCCCGTCGCGCTCGACTCAACCATCTCGGCCTCGGAAGTCCCAGGGGCCTCGGCTTTGCTCCCGGCCTCGGCGACTAGGGGCGCCCAGCCCCTTCGGACTCGTGGGCCTCAACAATGCGTGGTGTAGGCCCTTCCTCCTCCGTCTGCTCTGTGGCCACCCCAGAAGCCTCTCCCTGAACGATCGGCCCCTCCAGGTCGGCCCCGGCCGATGCCGCACCACGCTGCATAGCGGCTTGCGCCTCTGCCGCCTGTTGAGCAGTGGAGCTGGAGCTCACCTTGAGTGCCTTGCACGGCGCCAAGGCTGGCACCTCCACCTGACGCTTCTAACTAAAGGCAAAACACCCACTTGGTCAGCATATGACCATGAAGCGAAAGCAGGAGACGATACGAACGTCGCTAAAAAAGCACTCACCTTGAGCGGGGTTGCAGCCGCTTCGGCACCGCGACTCTCCTCTGCAATGGCGGCGGTGGTGGCGGAGGCAAGGCCCCGGTATCCACTGGTGCCAGCCGACCCTCGTTGGACTCCGGCACCCCCTCGACCCTCTGTGGGGGTAGTTGTGTCGCCCCCACTACCGCCTGCTCCACCACTACCATCGAGCCCACCGGGCTGACGGCACGCTTCCTCAGTGCCCGTAGCACGGGCGTATCAGCTTCGGACGTGGGGTGAGCGATTGCTGACCCCGGGGCGCCATCTCCTCCTCCCGCTGGAAACGCCGGGCTGCTCGTCGACGCCCCGAGCGCTGTCTCCCCGACATCGGGGAGATGGTCTAGGGGACCTCGCCCCCTCTCGATCCCATCATCATCGTCCAAAGAATCCTCTGATAGCGACGGCGACAGAGACAACTCCACCAGGAGACCGTCCTGCTTTTGACGCCGGCGGCGTTTCTCCAGCGCTTCATGCTCGAGTATCTTCTTATTGCGCCTTGCCTCCTTGGCGTCCTTCTTCTTCTTCTACGCCTCGGCGTGTGCTCAGTTCGCCGCCCACCGCCTTGCGTCCTCGGGAACGGGTGGCGGGGAGTCTCGCACATCCCTCATCCCCTATAGGAACGGCGAACGCAAGTAAGGAAACGGGAAAACGGTGAGGAACGAGGAGGCCTTGGGAGCTGCAGTGGCGCGTGACTTACCGGGGAGAGATACCCCTGCGACGGGCGCATGACGATGTGGGTCAGACCACCACTCTTCAGCTTCCCATCCACCGTCTCCCTCACTCGACGTAGAACCACCTCATCGAAGAGGGCGGCGGCAGACATCCGGATGCCCTCGATCGGCTCATCCGGTCTCATATCAAACAGGCACCATCGCCGAGCCATCAGCGGCAGCACCCTCCAGCGGTGGAAGGCCGCCACGACCACAGCCGCTGTAAGGCAGCAGCTCCGCAGCCTCTCCAGCCCCTCTAGGAGCGGCTGCAGCTTGGGCTACTCCTCCCTCAGCACGCCATACCTCCACTTCTCCGGACAGTCCTCCACGATCCGCCCGGTGTAGGGGGGAAGTTCGTTGTCATCGTTGCGGAGATAGAACCAGCTGGTGTACCAGCGGCGATTGGTCGACGCGAGCTGAGCCGGGATGTAAAGGTGCTGCCAGTCTTGGCGCACCTAGAGAGTGCAGCTGCCGGCCCTCATCATCTTCCTTGTACCCGCCATACCCATCGGCTTGGTGGTATGCCCCACTCGGAAGAGATGGAGCCATAGCTCCCAATGGGGGGCAATCCCTAGATACCCCTCGCAGACGGCGACGAAAATAGCCGCCTGCGCGATGGAGTTGGGGTTGAAGTTGTGTAGCTCCACCCCATAGTAATGTAGGAGTGCCCGCATGAATCGGTCCGCCGGCACACCGAGACCACGCTCGTGGAAAGATATGAAGCTCACGAAGTACCCTTCGCGTGGCCTCGGCTCCGGCTCGCCCAACGGAGCAATCCACTCCGGCCTATCGGGGTCGGTGATCGGACGGAGAAGGCCGTCGTCGACGAGCAACTACAGCACCTCCACGAACACGTCGGATGGCTCCCAAGGATCCACCGGGAGGATGATAGGAGGGCCGCCGGCCATTGCGTGATGGAGAATGAGGGCTATGGCGGTAAGTCTTTCTCTCTCTCTCTCTCGCTCGCTCGCTCGCTCTCCTCCCTTCTTCTCCCCGGCGCTCTCTGTTCTTGGCAACGGCTCGAAGGCAGAAAAGGCAAGTATGGGAAAGGTAAGGAGGGGAGGGGCGAGACTCGTTTTGTATTTTTGCAGGGAAAGGACGAACCGGCCAGGCGACGAAATTGGGGAAGTTTCCCTCGAGTCCAGGCACAATTAATCCAGATCTGATTCTACCGCCCACGCGCCCACCTTTTTCTCATTAATCGCACGGATGGTTATGCCCTGCCCGCTGACACCACGTCGCATCCAACCGCAGCAACAGCAGGCCCCGAGAAACCACCTCAAAGGGCGCGCCTGCCATTGTCAGCCGATGGGAGGGGAATATTCCCCCAGCCAATTCCTTCTAGACTAAGGAACCGAGCGCCGAGCCCGTTACGGTCCAGGGGTTCTAAGGCTGGACCCCGAGGGTTTCGACAGCCGCCCTAGGATAACAGAGTCAGGGACAGCTATGGGCGATCCCATACATGGCCGAGGCCCGAGCAAGCGATCGCTCAGGATGCCCTAAGTCGTGTCTGAGACCAGCAGGGAGTTCTCTGAATGGGATCCCACCATAGGGAGACGCCGAGCCCCCGGGGCCAATCGAACGGCCCTGGGACCCACTAGAGAAGCCCTCTGGTAGTTTTGGAGTGCATCTCCAGACCACTAGCCGACCCCTATCGAATGGGGCACGGGCCTCCACTCAGACTTACCCGATAGCAGCTCACCGGAAGTGTCACCGCTCGCGCCCACCGAGGGTAGCCTGGCATATTCCACCCCTCCTTCCGAGCGAAAAGCATGCGCGAGGGTCACATAAAAAGCCAGGGAAACTCCTGACCACCCTCTCGCTCCGTGCGGAGGATCGGGGGCTCTCCTTGCAAACCTTGTCGAGACCCAGCGACCTAGGCTCGCACTCGCGGGGGCTCGGCGAACAAACCCCTCCTTCCGAACAAAAAGGATGCGCGAGGGTCACATAAAAAGCTAGGGGAACTCCTGATCACCCTCTCGCTCCGTGCAGGAGGCTCGGGGGCTCTTCCTACAACCTTGCCGAGACCCAGCGACCTAGGCTCGTACTCGATGGGCTCGGCAAACAACCCCTCCTTCCGAGCAAAAAGGATGCGCGAGGGTCGCATAAAAAGCCAGGGGAACTCCTGACCGCCCTCCCGCTCCATGCGGAGGCTCGGGGGCTCTCCCTGCAACCTTGCCGAGACCCAGCGACCCAGGCTCACACTCAAGGGGGCTCGGCAAACAAGCCCCTCCTTCCAAACAAAAAGGATGCGCGAGGGTCGCCTAAAGAGCCAGGGGAACTCCTGATCACCCTCTCACTCCGTGCGGAGGCTCAGGGGTTCTTCCTGCACCCAAAACGAAAGCAAGCCACCAAAGCTCGCACTCGGAGATTCGGAAAAACGCGACAGAAAGGGCACCGAGCCCGTTATGGTCCAGGAGTTCGAAGGCTGGACCCCCGAGGGTTTCGATAACCGCCCTAGGACAATAGAGTCAGGGACAGCTATGGGCGAGCCCGTACATGGCCGAGGCCCGAGCAAGCGATCGCTCGGGATGCCCTAAGTCGTGTCCGAGACCAACAGGGAATTCTCCAAATGGGATCCCACCGTAGGGAGGCGCCGAGCCCCTGGGGCCAATCGAACGGCCCTGGGACCCACTAGAGAAGCCCTCTAGTACTTTTGGAGTGCGTCTCTGGACCACCAGCCGACCCCTATCGAATGGGGCATGGGCCTCCGCTCGGACTTACCCGATAGCAGCTCACCGGAAGTGTCGCCGCTCGCACCCACCAAGGGTAGCCTAGCATATTCCACCCCTCCTTCCGAGCGAAAAGGATGTGTGAGGGTCGCATAAAAAGCCAGGGGAACTTCTGACCACCCCCTCGCTCTGTGCGGAGGCTCGGGGGCTCTTCCTGTAACCCGGCCAAGTCCCAGCGACCTGAACTCGCATTCATGGGCCCGGCAAACACGATAAAACTCCTTGCTCAATGGAGAAAAAAGCCCCTGGAGGAGTAAACCCACTCCTCCAGGGCCTCGGGGGCTACACCCGGCGGGTGCGCTCGCGCGCACCCACTGGAACCACCAAGTATAAAACACAATCCCGACGGGAGCTGCTACGAGCCAAGTCTCGTCAAAACCTCGGGAGAGTGCCCGCACTCCTCCTGAGGCTCGGGGGCTACTGTCGGATACCACAAGAAGGGGTACCCTAAGCAAGAACCGAAAATATTGCTTAAGCCTTGCAAAAATCAAAGCCAAAGGACAACCACGAGGTCTCGGCAGATTCTCCGACTCGCCCAAGGCTTGCGCCGAGGCCTCAGACGAAAGGCCAAAGCCCTCCGCCCCGCCGAGGCCCTCTCGCCGAGGCCCCGCCCCGCAAGGCCTCGGACGGGATACCAATTCTCCGATTCGCCCGAGGCTGGGCTCGACAACAACCTTGTCACCTCCGTCCCGACCGACTCCTCTAACAAAACATCATGTCCAGTTAATGCGCCCCACTACTCCCGCAGAACGCCGGCCGTTACGTTAACACAAGAGACAGAGCAGCGACCGACCGACGGGATAGGGGGGACGGCGCAGCAGCAGTTGCTCACCATCGTGCTCATCATCGTGTCCCCTCATCGACACCCGTACTACCCTATGCTACCTAACTCCTGAGCCAAGGACAAAGTGGCGTGGAGGGTCAAGTCTGGGTTCTTGTAGTCTCGGAATCAGCATGAAAGACCAACCGCTCGTCCTCCGCCTCGTCCGAGGCCCCCCGGTAGGGCCTCGAACGTACTATTCCTTCTCTGCCTCGGCTGAGGCCGGGCTCATCCTGCATCCTCATCGCCTCCGCCTCAACCGTCCCTCTGGCGAGCCGTCTCGTCTGTTTGAGTGCGCCTGGCCACACCTACTACGTCAGCCACGATTGGCATGGTACAGCAACAGGGGCGATGGGACAGCGGTCAAATCTCCTTTTTTACCATCCCCTACTGACGGTGCAGGGGTTACCATGCCCTGTGGACACACGCTCCGCACTTTTCCACCTGGACCAGGTACGACACTGACCACCGAGACCCCCGCATCATACATGGGTCACCTCCGAGGCCTCGGCAAAGCAGGCCTCGGCACGATCAGCTACAGCACCCGCCAGGCCTCGGCACTCCACCAAGTCAAGAACCCACAAGGCACGGCATGTCTCCTACAGTGGAGGCCATACTGACTAGACGTCAACAAGGACTCCCACGACCTCAACGACCTCGGCTCGCACAAGACGGGCGCCGCCCACCAAGTACCAATCGCCATTCCCAATACCATGTCACACAGATCGAACTACACAGAGGGCTCCACGTGTAGCTCACTCATGTACTCCTGGCTCCCTCCTTGCGGTTATAAAAGGAAGCAGCCAGGGATAGCTCTAGGGGGGGCAACAAAAAACATACGAAAGAACCACGCCCTCACACACGCCCAAGCAACACTCCGTAACACACGCGCTCCCAAGCTGCCTGAGAGCAACGACTCAAGCAGCCCGCATCGCTCCACGCCGAGACCTAGGACTAGCTCCCTCTCTCACCCAGCTTGTAACCTCCTACTACAAGCACTTCGATGCAAGGAATATAAGATCGATCCCTCAGACTGGACGTAGGGCACCGATTGCCTGAACCAGTATAAACCTTGTGTCTCTTTGCATCACCATCCGGAATTAGGGGCACGCAGTTCAAATTCACTGGTTAGTTGAGGACCCCCCGTTCCGAAACATCGACAATTACATTATTTCAAGCCTTACCTATACATGTGAACTTTGAAGTGCCTATCACACCATCTTGGGTGGTTGAAGAATGGAACAATTAGAATCCAATCATCCTCACTTCTCCTACTCAGAAAACTTAGGTTTTTGAAAGATTTTTAAATTAAAACATAGCTTTGCTCCCCAAATGATTCTCTCAAATCACTCAATGTGTATAGTTCCTCACCAAGACATTGTTTCACCTCTATTTACCCTACTTCGAAAAAGCTTATGTGGAGTTCGGGTAGGGACAAAGTATGTAGCATACTTAGCTTGCGTATCGTAAAGTCAAACCTCGGATCCAAGGAGAGAAGTGTCATACTCATAGATCAAGATGTGCATGTGTGTGGAATATTTAGTGGCTAACCTAATTCTACTATGCTTTCTGAAATATATTTCTCTCATGGAATATTTTTGCGAGAACATGAGTTATCTTTATTCTCATCTCTTTTTCTTTTTCTTTTATATTTTTGCATAACCCATGTCTCTTTTTACAACAACTTTTGAGAGAAATATTATCAAGAATTTGGGGCATTTATTCTGATAAAACCTAGCAAACATATTTCTTGTCTTCTCCTAGTGTAGGAGCAGAACATTTTGAGGTGGATGAAAAGCATGTTTTTGCGTACTTTCAGTGTAGAAGCAGCACACATATGTAGCGTGTACGTGATCTTGATCTTAGGAGCATGATAAATCTCTCAACAAGGGTCAACGAGTCTTGACAAAACTCAACACAAAATAAGCAGCTTATGTGGAAGGTTTTTAATAATAACATATGACCTTGGTAGGAAATTCAACATCATCAAGGAGACAAGCTATTGATTTTAAATTTTTGTAATAAAATTTCTCAAGTACTTTGTAAAAGAAGCAAGGTTCCTTTCATCATACCATATCTCATTCATCAACTACTTAGATAGCATACTTTTTCTATGATAGTTTGTTCACAAGTAGTAGGAAAAGCAAGGAATAAAGAATATACGAACCAACCATAGAAAGGCATGTACCTCATATCTGCATGTATGCTCCTTCACTCTGAGCCAATGAGTGCCTCTGCTTGAAATTTTATAGACATTGGCTCCTTCCTTGCTTGTCGGCCATTAATTATATGTAGAGCCACAATCCAAGACTTGCAGACTGACAACTTCATGCTTTAAATTCTGGCTCAAATAACATTTTATTATATTTACATCGGCTTCATGGATCACTCCAAAGGAGCCAATGGATGAAGATTCCTCCAAATGTTAATTAGCCGATTGCATTGCCTATTGCATCATCGGCTTCAGTGGGCCATCAAATTATTCTCCACATGCTGAGCCGGTTAGAAGTAATATTTTTCGTCTTTATGTATGTTTAGAATTTCTGGACGTCGGCTTTTATTTTCCTTCCCTTTCCTCTTACCTAAGTAAGTCTGAACTCTTCGTCCAATCGTGGTAGAAGATGGTAAACCGATTAGATCCATATTCCAGATCTTATTTATCAAAGGGACGAGAATCGGCTTCAAGCTCGGAGCATCAAGAAAACCATTGATGAGAGTGAGGCATTGCCTGCCCAGCTTCTTGAGCACGTCAACAAATCAACTGAAGAATTGGCTGGGCTTATTCGTTAAGGTGTGCAACTTCATAACGACATCAAGAAAATCTCCGGCTAACTGCTAGCAAACTCAAATACAATCCGTCCTCTGCCACTGATCATGCACCTCATTGGCAGTTTCTAGATCTTCTGCCAACCGCTCTTTGTGACCGACAAGGGTGCCGTGGCGGTGCGGTCATAGTCCACGCTTGGCTCTCCATCGGCTTGCCCCACATTGAGAAGAAAACTGAGAGCTGATGAGCCAGGAGCCGATGGAGAAATTCAATGTTTGTTTACTTTGGGTTCACCACCTCCATAAGAAAATATAGTTGATGTAGAGGAAAAGGCTCTCGGCCCTGTTTGCCAGCATCACGTTCTTGTTGTCGTCATTGGCCGCGAGCTCCTTAACCTTGCTCTCTGGCAGCTTGTTGTGGCTGCTGCTAGCTTTGCGTCGCCGCACGCATATGGCAGCCTCCACCCAGTTGGCCATCGCCGACACGTCATACTCCGATGAGATGTCGAGCATGCCAAGCAGGAATTCCAGTGAGAACTTGTTGGCGTGATGCGATACACCGAGTTCCCACATTTGTCTGTCCACTCTTGGGGAGCATGGCTATGAATGACTCGGGCATCTCTATGTCATCATGGACATCGCTACTGATGGCGATAGCGGCCTTTGTGGATCTTGTTGGCGGAGTCACGCCTCTGCTGAAGGTCCTTATGCGCTTTTTCAGTAAGGCTGGCATCCGGGACGCAAGGCACCGACAGCCACCATTTATCTTCGTTCCGGTGAGCTGACCTCCCGAACGATGATGACATCCTCGACGATAATGATGAAGTGACCGAGCCGAACAACCTTGTCCTGGCGGCTGCTTACCAGAACTCAACCTTCTGGAAGCTATCCAGAATGTCAATGGCGTCGAGCTTCTTGAAATAATAAATGTAATTGACTGTTGGTAGTGACCAAATAGTTACCATGGGCCTTTAAGCCAGATGCCTGGTCTCTTCTATAAAAGGGAACTCGGTATAAAAATCCTAATCAAATCCGGCTGCTTCTGCCTGCCTGCGTGTACATCGGACCTGATACGTATACATGACAGTAACTCATTCTCCGTTGTCGTGCTTTTAAACATATAATATTATATAGGGCCAATTCCTTTTTTAACAGCCGATTCCACTCTTTACAAGTTGCTGGTGCATAATGCTCTTCTGGCTTAAGAAAAATAATAAGCTACTTCTCAAAGATCTCCTCATATATCTCGCTTCCTTCAGCTAATAGAGTATGATGACCATATAAAAGGCCAGCTTCATTGGCTATTGGCATTGCTTCCCCGGTAGTAGAGGACTAAAATATTCCACGGGCCATCGGCTATCGTTTATTTATTACCTCCATCGGCTATTTATCGTACCAAGAAACAATAATAGCTGATGAAAGAATCCATCCCAGATATAACCTGACGTATTAACTCATCATTTAAAATCTTATACTGACATCGGACAGGTGTCATCACAAGTCCGTCCCTGTGTTCGCATTATGTGGCTGCTTGTAGACCGTATCCTCGACGAACGTCACCAAATCCATCTTTCAACCAATAATGCACGTATACAAGCAGTCATACACCACATACTTGGATATATGGTGCTGTGCAATCTGGCATACCATTATCATCCAACCAGCTGTATTTCTGTATATTTGGTCTTTGAACCGATGGAAGCAAACGAATAGTCGATGGAGGTGAACGTACGTGCCTCTTCTTCTGGTGTGAATTTTTTCAGGTTGTTTAGGCTTTGCCGATGGTTCCGGCAATTCACATCTTTCTTTGTACAGGTGGCCTTTATTATAACCGGTCCTTCTTAGGGGGCGAGCTTGGCCTTGATCTTGTCTATTTCCTTGTCGGGGATTTGGAATGCCTTGGTGAGCACGCCGTTGGGCAGCTTACGGGTAGCCTCGAAGAACATCATGGCGATGGACTGTGTGTCGGGAAGCTAGCTATTGAAGATAGAGATGACAGCGGCGGGTTCGGAACCCATGTTCTTTTGAAACTACACGAGGCCCCACGGGAAAGCAAAAATGTCGCCCTGGGCGATAATTTTGGAGATGAGCTTGTTGGTGATGATGACGAAGCCGACGATGAGCGTGCCGCAGAGGACAAAGATGAGCTGGGCAGCGCGCGGGTGCGTGTGCCATGGGCTTAGGCCCTCCGACGCGTAGTCGATGCGGGGAATCGAAACGCCGAGTTTGTTCATCTCTAGGATCTTCTCGGCATTGGCTCCTATGACGAGCTGATCGTGTTGTTGGTGACGTCAGGCTTGGCCAGGATATGTCGGAGAAGTCATCAGCGGTAGCTGCTTTCGCCTTGTATGGGGCCTGTTCATCTTCATCTTGCCTTGTATCTGACATATCGTGACAAACGAGCCGATATCTTTAGCCGATGTAATATACTTTATCATCAGCTTTTGTTTCCATAAATTAGGATTACAGCTCTGATACTCTTTTTAATCACAATATATGGAAGCATTTTTTATCTTTTCTCCTCCATCCCGTGAAAGTCCTTGCATGTAGAACTATGTGTTGTATATGTACTCGAGTTAGTCAATGCAATATCAATAGCTGATGGCCAATAGCCGATAGCAATAGCCGATGGAAGAACTCTGATCAGTTTTGGCTTCCAGAAAATTGTCTTGCCATGATCGACATGAAGCAGATCTCTGCTTTGATTGATTGTCAAGCACTAACCAAGGCAAATTGACCACGTACCCCTTTGACTTCCAAGCGGTTCAGGACAACAAGAAGCTTCCAGCCGAATAATTAATTGGTGCAAAAATCCTTCTCAAGAAGCACGGAGACATGAGTCCAAAATGCATATGGCTGCTACGTCTTTGCTTGATCGACTGGTCGCTACTTCTGTTCGTAGCTATAGGTGGAGCAAATGGCAGATCCTCGAGAACCCAAAACCTGTTCAGTTCCTTCCTCTAATACTTCTCTTTGCGTGCTTCCTGAAATCGGCTATCAGAGGCCGAAACTCCTTGCCCCATGTATGTATGGCCTTGAACTTCAAAGTTAACTAACCCCGCGCTTCGCGCAGGCAACAGTGGACGCATTGAGGGCAAAAAAAAAAAAAAAAGTACTGTTCTTTATCGGGTTGAATACTGTTCATCGTGATCCGTCACTTTCATCTACAGGGGTCCGAGTCTGCGCTCCGGATGAACAGTGATTCGATGTGATAGGCCTCAAATTTATAGTCTCTTATAGTTAACCGATTCTAGCCGATTCTTCTTCTTTTGACATTGGAGATATCTTTGAATGCTGATGTAAATGTTCTTGTTATTTGTTCACGTGACGGCTTCTGGTAGCTTCCTGTGTGCATCCTTTGATTTAATCTGATATTGCCTCGGGATAAGTTATTTGTCGACGATCATCGTGAACACCAACACTAGTAGATCGGCTCTGTAATCCAACAAGTAACCATCATCCAAGCAGAGAGTGATGAGGCAAGCAAATAAAGTCTGACATCTACAGTCAGATGACGGACATGACATATTTGTTAGGATCGATGATGTGTACCTCTGTGTAACCCGTAGATCCGGTGTGATCCTTCTCACCTTTTGCGAGGATTCACCGCTCTATCCATGACGCCGCAGCAGCTTGGATGCCGGTGTAGGGGCAGCTCCGGGTCGGTGGCGAGACAGCGAGGTAGCGATGCCGTAGAGATCCAGAGGGGACGGTGGTGACCCTGCAGTGAGTCGACGGCGGTGGTGGGGGCTCATCCTGTCGCTGGCAGCATCTCTTTAGGATCGGATTAGGGTTTCTCTGTAGGTGGGTGTGGCGGCTCCGTTCAACCTCGTTCCTTGAGCCCAGTCCCCACTCCTCTATTTATGTGTTGTACGACAGGGGCCCACCAACCAGTTAGGGTTGGGCTCCCCCGATCAGGGAGCAGAGGCAAGGGCCCAATAGGCCGTTGGGCCTATTGGTGGAGATCAACTAACATTCTCCCCCTTGATCTCATTCCATCTTTCACTTTCATATCATTTACTTTTGTTCATTCCATTACAGATTAGCTCATAGAGCATGTCTCATCGTCACGGTCCATTGCCGATAGACTTAACAGCTACAACTCACTACTCTGTTCTGAAATAGATACTTATCTTTGTGCCTTCTTTTGTTCAGGAATATTTTAGGCTTTCCCTTAAACCCAAGCTAGCTACATGTTCTCTGAACACTATGTCCTCTGAACATGTTGGGTGGTAAGCCTTTTGTAAGCGGATCCGCGAGCATCCTTTCTATTCTTATATGCTCAAGACTTATGACTTGATCTCGGACTTTATCTTTCACAACATAATACTCTATGTCAATATGTTTGGCAGCACCACTTGACTTATGTTGTGAGCATCCTATACTGCCAGATTATAATCGCAGTATTACTTTAGTGGTCTATAGATGTCGTCAACCACCTTCAAATCGGGTATGAACTTCGTTAGTTAGTTCACCTGTCCGTTGCCTCATAACACGCTACAAACTGTCATACATTGTGGACGATGTAGTGACAGTTTGCTTTGAGCTTTTCCATGAAATAGCTCCCCTTTGCGAGATGATAGAAAATCCACGTCTGGATATGCATTCACTCCCGCATAATCAGAATCTGAATATCCCACCATGTGGAGTGAATCAGATCTTCTATATGTCATCATGAGGTCTTTCGTTCCTTGCAAATAATGCAAGACTTTCTTTACTAATTTCAGTGTTCTATTCCAGAATTGCTCTGGAATCTGCCAAGTAAAACCCGGTAACAAATGCCAAGTCAGGACGTGTACATACTTGAGCATGTTGCAAGCTTCCGACAACTAAAGCATATGGAACCACTTTCACTTTATCAATTGAGCTCATATTGGTTCCTAGGGCATTGAAAATCCCCATATCTGTCGCCCTTGACTATAGGAGCAGGTGAGGGACTACATTTGTGCATATTGAATTTCTTTAAGATCTTTTTCATGTATGCCTTTTGTGACAGTCATTATACCCTTTTCTTTTATCTTGGTGAATCTCGATCCCTAGAACGAACGAGGCTTCCTCAAGATCTTTCATATCAAGTTTTGAGAACAAAACTTCTTTGTCTCCTGTAGTAGACTGACATCACTACTAGCAAGTAAGATATCATTTACATACAGGATAAGGAAGATAAACTTCCCAATCTTAAACTTTGCATAGACACAATTATCCTCTATATTCTCTTTAAAACCCAAAATTCTTTATTGACCGATCAAACTTCAAGTACCACTATCTTGAAGCTTGCTTTAATCCATAAATGAATTTCTTTAGGCGGTATCCCATTCGTTCTTTTCCTTCCATGACAAAACCTTTCGGTTGTGCCATGTAAACATTTTCCTCCAAGTCTCTGTTGAGAAATGCCGTCTTTACATCCATATGATGTAATTCTTAATCGTAATGTGCCACTAATGCCATTATGATTCTGAAGGAAACTTTACATGAGACTAGAGAAAAGGTCTCATTGTAATCAATCCCTTCTCTTTGCATAAAGCCTTTTGCCACAAGTCACACTTTATATGTCTCTATATTCCCTTGAGAGTCATGTTTAGTCTTGTAGACCCATTTATAGCCTACTGTTTTGACTCTTTTAGGAATTATTTTCAAATCCTAAACTTTATTGACATTCATCGATTTCATTTCATCTTCTATGGCCTCAAGCCACTTTGATGAATAATTACTTTTCATAGCTTATTCAAATGAGGTGGGATCATCCTCCATTTGAAATTTCTTAGTGTTGTACACTTCATAATCAGCAGGAATGGCTGATTTACTAACTCTTTCAAACCTTCTAGGGGCCTTCACATTTGGCACATTTTCTATTTGAGGCTGTTGTTGTCCCCCCTCATGTGTGGCAATCGGTTCTATAGAATCCTGAAGAACAGGTTCCTCATTTTCATTCATTGTTGCCACAGGTGAAATAACAACAGGTGCTGACACCATAGTATTTTACACTGTCGGTGCAGCGACAGCATGTAGTGAGAAAATTAGCTCATTAATCATTGGAGTGGGCGCATACACCCGCTTCACTTCAAGGACAATTTCTCGAGCTACCATGCTCCCCCTTATCTTTTCATCCTCTAGGAAAACAGCGTGTCTCGTTTCCACAAACTTTGTGTGTCTCTGTGGACAGTAGAAACGAAAACCTTTTGACTTTTCTATGTAGCCAAACAAATGGCAACTTACTGTTTTGGGATATAACTTTCCAATGTTTGGGTTAAATACTTTAGCCTCAGCAGGGCTCCCCCACACACACGCAAGTGATTTAGTGAGGGTACTCTTTCTATCCACAACTCATACGGCGTTTTGGGCACTGACTTTCCTGGTACTTTATTGAGAATATGAATGGCCGTTTTCAACGCCTCCATTCACAGGCTCAACTGTAAGGTGGAGTAACTTGTCATACTGCCCACCATATCCATCAAGGTACGATTGATTCTTTTAGCTACTCTATTCTGCTGAGGTTCGCCCGGTGTAGAATACTGGGCTACTATGCCATTCTTTTAGGGTATGCTGACCGTAGTACTCCTCCACGGTCAGACCTGACTATCTTAATCTTTAATATCTTAAATTTATCCAATACATCTTTTCTTTCTTTAATTGGATAAATATAGCCATAATGGGAGTAATCATCTGTGAATGTTATGAACGAATCATAACCATCCACACTCTTTACAGGAAAACTGACCACAGATGTTAGTGTGAATAATCTGTAAAATTCCTGTGCTTCGTTTGTCATCTTTCTTTACATACTTTCCTTTTATGCATTCTCTGCATTGAACTTAATCTGAGAGCTCTAATGGAGAAAGAATATCATTCTTAACTTGTCTTTCTATTCTCCCCCTCGAAATATGGCCTAAACGACAGTGCCATAATTTCGACAACGCATCGTGAGCTCTCTTATGCCACCATTTCTAGAGTAACACTCTGTGACCAGCTTTATCAGCTAAGTGGCATATGTCTTTAAAGAGTCAGTGAACTGCTCTTTATTCTATCGAGGTACTCGGTGACCGTGTCACATTCTGGGATCAGTGACCCACTTCCTATGCTCAAAAGCCATAGGATATCTTTTGGGATTCAAAATCCCTTTCTTTAGTTGCCCAAGTGGCATTATTCTCTTTTGTCTCCCTCACCGGTGCCACAATCTCGGTGGAACACGATGAGGTGACTACCCAGTCCACCTTAGACAAGATGAAAACCAGGTCAAAATTTTTCTTAACATAAAAATAACACCATTTGCATGCCTTGATTCCAACGTTGGTCAAAATCAAAACATACAATTATTTTTATACACTAATTCTACATCACCCTTGGGCAGAAATAGAATTAATGCATAAATCTTTAACTTTCACAACTGTTCTTACACACTAATTCTACATCACCGTTGGGCAGAAATAGAATTAATGCATAAATCATTAAAATTAACATCTGTTCTTATACACTAATTCTACATCACCGTTGGGCAGAAGTAGAATTAATGCATAAATCATTAAAATTATCAACTTTTCTTATACACTAATTCTACCTCACCGTTGGGCAGAACTAGAATCAATGCATAAATCATTAAAATTACGATATTGTTATTATCAACGTTGGTCAGAAAATAACAACATCATAATCATATCAAAACTCTTTTTCTCCAATTAAATACCACATTGGTTCAAAATAACTGGAGAATCAACAATTTCTTTAGCAGCGGAAAAACTTTCTTTTTCTCCAATTAAATACCACGTTGGTACAAATTAACCGGAGAATAAACAATTTCTCTAGCTGTGGAAAAACTTCTCCTTTTCTTGAATTTTACCCACAGGGAAAAATTGTATTTTCTATTTCCTTTAATCCATTAATCAATTTCCAGAAAATAAACATTTACTGGAAAAACTTTTTTTCTCCAGTTAAATATCATGTCGGTTCATATCTACTTTTTGGAAAAATAACACGTTGGTGTAATTTTACCAGAAATTTTGAACCATTGAAATTCTCTTTTCTCTATTCCTTTTGAGCCATTTTCCATTTTTCAATTTACTAAAAAAGAAAAACAGAAAATGTGGGCTCATTCTTTCTTTCTCGGTACAAAAACCGACAAAAGCCGGCTCGGCCCGCCTCTCCACACAAGACGCAGAGCCGCACCAGGCATAACTTTGGGCTGGGCCGGCAAAACTTCTGGCCAGCCTTCTCACTTTGGGCCCGCAGGTTGGCCCATCCAATCTCGACGGTCCGTCTTGATCCGACGGCCGAACGCGCATCTCGCTGAGTATAAAACCACGACGCCATGCATCCCGAAACAAACCCTAGGTCATTTTCATTCGGTCTCTCTCTCTCTTCGCCTCACTGCTCTCTCTTCTCTCTACCTTGCTCTCTCTTCTCAGCCGAGCACAACCGAGCGAACGAGAGCTAGAGGAGGCGTCCATGGCACCGCCGCCGACCCCCTCGCCGGCGTGCGCGCTCCCCAGCAGGTGAGCGCGTCGCCGTCGAGCGGCCTGGCTGCGGTGACCCCTTTGCTGAGCCTGGCTCGGTCTTCTTCCCCCGCGTCGGTGAAGGGCCGGCTCGGCTCTTCTTCTCCCTCACTGGCGAAGGGACATCCCGACGCACGGCGAGGTAGATCCATTCTTTTAATTTATTTTTCCCTTTCGGATTTGATTTGTATCTTCTTTCTTTTCTTTTCGCTTCACCCGAAAAGGAGATCTAGGGTTAGGGTTCGGTTGAACCCGATCTGTGTTTTCTTTTTGTTTGATTCGAGATCGAGATGCTAGGGTTCTTCCTCGAGACTGATTCCTTCCCCTTCTTCTCCTTTTGTCCCTTCTTCTTTTGGGATTAACCCGATTCGGGGTACTAGGGTTAGGGTTTCATTTTCTTTTGATTTCTTTTCCTTTTCGGATTCAAGATCGAGATGGGGATACTTTCTAGATACTGTTTCTCTTCCCCGTTGAAGGCTTTTACTTGTTTAGGGTTCGTGAACCCGTTCGGTTCTTTTCTCTTCTTCTTCCCTGAGCTTTCTGTGTGGGTTAGGGTTCTTGAGATCCTTTTCCCCTTTCTTTACTTCTTCTCTGATCCGAACACGGATCTGTTCTTTCTTGCCATGTCAGTGCGGCACTTTTCCCCACAGTGGCGGTGGTGACCGGGGTTCCAGTGACCTCCGCCACCCCCGGTCCCTTTTCCATTTTTTACCCGATTAGGGTTAGGGTTACACACTTGTAACCTGGCTCTGGTACCATTGTTAGGATCGATGATGTGTACCTCTGTGTAACCCGTAGATCCGGTGTGAGCCTTCTCACCCTTTGCGAGGATTCACCGCTCTGTCCATGACGCCGCAGCAGCTTGGACGCCGGTGTAGGGGCAGCTCCGGGTCGGGGGCGAGGCGACGAGGTAGCGATGCCGTGGAGATCCAGAGGGGACGGTGGTGACCCTGCAGTGAGTCGACGGAGGTGGTGGGGGCTCATCCCGTCGCTGGCAGCATCTCTTTAGGATCGGATTAGGGTTTCTCTGTAGGTGGGTGTGGCGGCTCCGTTCAACCTCGTTCCTTGAGCCCAGTCCCCACTCCTCTATTTATGTGCTGTGCGACAGGGGCCCACCAACCAGTTAGGGTTGGGCTCCCCCGATCAGGGAGCAGAGGCAAGGGCCTAATAGGCCGTTGGGCCTATTGGTGGAGATCAACTAACAATATTCAATGCATCGGCTCTTATTTTTGTCTCCTTTTAATTTGACTTCCAAGGAGCCGATGAATTCATCCAGCCTTGTTGACGTGTTGAATACTCAGCCGATGGAACATGCATGTTTTAATGTATGTCAGCCTTGATGAAATAATGCGTAGCGCTTTAGGTAGATGGCCGAATGAATGCAGCATTTGTTATGGATGATAAATTCAGTCCCACCATGATTTGGAAGATAATAGAGCATCTAACTTCCGATCAAACATTTGTGGTTCCATCGGGCGTGCCAGAACGTGTGTCGGCGCAAAAACGTGTCATTGCGTCTGGCACATAGCAAGCCAGAAAGATCTGCTTGATAGAGCAAGGCTGGAGATCCGCTTGGCTTCAACGCAGGGCTAGCCGATCCTGCGAATTCCTCCCGAAAGTGTGCCAGTCAATTTGACTTGCAATTAACAAGGAGAGAAAGTTTATCAGTGATTTAAGGTGGAACATGCTGGTTTTGCCCAGACAGTGGAGCAAGGCTGGAGATTGTAACAGAACCGACCAATTATACGAAATTAAGTAAGAAAATCATCCGCCAGAGCAGACGATTTAGCAAACTTAAGCCCGTATAACCCGGTAGTCCATGAAATCACGAAGGATTTCAAACCAACTTCCATTCCAGCCAAGATAGTAATAAGTTTAGCGGTCACCATCACATATTACATAAAAAGTTGCATCTCAGATACATCAGAGTTTAAATATAGTTATTACAAAACAAGTTCAATTAAAAGTAGTGGAAGTCATTTGTTCAAACCACATACACTCACACGGAGTTCAAATACAGTGCCAGCGAATGATCATCTCCAACAAAAGCATTAGACGAGACGTAAGGAATGACCATGCCCATGGTCCTAAGCATCACCCATCGCAGGATAAAGGCAGTTGATACAGTAGCCGTAATACATCTGCCCATCTACAACAAGTGGGAATAAAACCCTGAGTACGAGAAGGTACTCAGCTAGACTTACCCGACATAATCGAAAATAAGCGACACCAAGGATTATGAAGGCTTTATAGTAGGGTAGCTGACTCATTTGCAAAAAGAAGCATTTTTAGCATTTCAAGACCCTTTTCAAAAGCATTATTGTCAAGTTAATTGTTATTAACCTGTCGACTAGATTTGCACCTACACTAGAGCAAATATGTGATTAAGCAGATAATGATAACCAATGATCATTAAACAACTTCCATACTGTCATATTCATTATAACTGTCTAAGTGTTCTATAAACATTTACTACGATGAAGTAACTCAAGTCAAGTGCTCACTATCCAGGAGCGATGGCGATTCGAATCGATTCCTAACCAGCTGGTGATTTATTCCTTATACAAACCTCACTCACCCGCTAAAGTGAGATATTGATCACCGAGTCAACTATCTAGGTATCTCGAGTTTGCTAGGAACCACATGTACCCGGGGGCCGACCGACTGCACTTTGGTCTTATCATCTCGCCCTCGTGTCCTACCACACCTGCTCCGGCACAGTGCGCTGCGGGCAATCTACTCGGCCCGAATAATCTCCCAGCTTCGTGGTCGGAAGGTACTTTATCCGGCCAGCTAAATGTAAGGCATGCGTTCAACATGACTCGAGGCCCAACAACGGTCGGTCCTTAATCGACACAGACGGAAAACACTACAGTCCAAAACTCTGCAAGTCTCCGTCCGGTCTCAACTTCATTTAACACTTAGTTATACCATGACTTCATAGTCATCCAAGCAGATCCAGGTAACCACCTATAGCTCGCAGGTGATAGGAAATCACCCGACTTCTACCGGTCTAAGCCAGCTAAGCATTGACTCGACTGCGGATACCAGGGTAACAAGGATATAGTATAACAAAGGTAAACAAGGTATAATGCTGCAACGGTTGCAAACAACTCCTGAACGTAATGCATCAATTAAAGTAAAGCATTTAATTAATAATTGCAAACGGGGAGAAAATGCTCCGGGGCTTGCCTCTCTCGAAGGAGCTCGGGCGGTGATCGGGGCACTCCGAAAGTTCCTCAACGTCCTCCTCGTCGGCTTCGGGCACTTCCTGCGGCTGCACCTCGAGCTGCTCCTCGGGCTCCTCGAGTATGACAACTGGGTTCTCAGTTTGCGATCCTGTATGATGCAATGTGCGTAAGTGCTTATGCAATCAGTGCATCGAATGAGATGAATACAATGGATATGTTTAAATGCAAGGTAGTCAACATCATCCAAGAACATATACTACGAGCACATGTCATCTACTGCATTCTCTTCTACTACTAATATGTTAAGTCAACACATCTTATTGAATGCTTCAAAGATACACCAAAGCTTCACTAATTTCTTAATCACACTTAAAGCAACACTTGCTTAAACCCTAATTAATAATAGGTTTGAATAGCAACATCTATTTTTATTGCTTAGAAAAATCTTAGAAAATTACCATAGCACAGTACTACTCTAAGTAGTCTACTATCATATTTTCATGGTATTTGAATGAGTGGATTAGCCTACACAAAAATAACAAGCTATGGTACGATTACGAACAGGAAAATACTTTGTACTGTGAAAAGTGTCAAACAACAGAGTTAGCATTTTTCCTATGATCTTTATAGCATACAATCACTGTACAAAAATTATCACATGCATGTTTTCTACAAAGTTTGCTCTCTAGCAAAAATAACAAAAATCAGCCATTAAAGGTACTTGAACTACACCTCAAAATTTTCCTATAGCACGTGCATGAAACATATTTTTCCTAGGAAGTACATTACATAAGAAGATCAACAAACTTGGAATCATATTTTTCTGAAGCCTATAGGTTTTTCTACATATTTTTCAAGTTATCAGCAATATCCATGATTAAATAAAGTTCTACAGAGAAGTATCCCAAAAATGACATGCAATAATTTTCCCCAGTAGATCTGATGATAAAGAACCAAGAAAAAATTATTTCAACGGATTTGGAGCAAATTTGAGTATCCAAACATTTTCCAAACTATTTATATTTTCAAATAATAAAGAAAAATTGAAAACGAATTCTCCTATTGCTACTAGGCGGCCACATGGAATCAGTACGCCCCATCCACACACTGCCTGCGCGCTTGAAGAAGAGAAGGGGAGGCTTCGGCGGCGTCGCCCATGGCCTCTCGGCCCACTTTTCTCGAGGCGAAAACCCGCCGTGCCGTCGTGACACAAGGCATGCATGGCGGCCTAAACGAGACCGTGGCCATTACCGGCCGTGATAGGGCGAGCTAAGCGGGCGATCTGGTCGCGAAAGTCAAGGCGAAGGCGGGAAGGTAGCTAGGCGGTGGAAAGAGCGGAAAGGCGCCTTCCACGGCGGCTACAAGCATGCGCCATGGCCCATGGTGGCGAGCGCGGCGGCGCTTACCACCGAGCTCGATAGTCGGCACACAAGCGAGCACCACCACGCCGAAGAGCGAGGCGGCTGCGCGGTGCACGATTGCTGGCCGAGGTGGAGAAGCGGCGAATTTGGCCGGCGGGTGCGGTGGCGGCGGGCGAGGAGGAGAGAGGGAGAGAGTTTCAAGCGGCAAGGAGAGGAGAGGCAGATGAGAATGAAGGCGAGTGCAGTGGCTTCAGCAGAAGTAGGCGGGCGCAGGTCGCTGCGGCACGCTGCGCGGCGGCGGCGACGCATGCATACGCCATATACGCAATGGCGGCGTCTTTCTGCCGTGGTTGGCGCGGCACGTACGTCGATGGGCGCGAGGCGAAGCGGAGCGGAGGCAGCGCGACGATGGGTTGGAATTGGCGAGGCCAGGCAGCTGCGCAAGCGCTGGGCTCATCATTCTGCTGCCAAGGCCGGCCGGCTTTGGCCGTGGGCCAAGAAACGAGGCGGCGGCCCACGAAAGAGAAAAAAATATTTTCCAATTTTCTGATTTCAAGGAAATTTCAAATATCAGTTTTCAAATACCCTTTTGAGCAAGAAAATGACTTCTTTTGAAAATAGTCCAAAAATGAAAGTTGCTTAGAATTTAATTCTCTACAACTGTGCTTTTATGACCAAAGCCAAATTCTTGATAGATTTTGAATTACAAAATCAAAGTCAATGTTTAACTCAAAACCCTAATTTTTTTGGGGAATTATTTTTGAAGCAAACTTTTGAATTAATTTGAATACAAACCTTGCTCCAAAAATTGAACTAAATAATCCTAGATGATTTACAATAGTAGCCAAACATGTTTTACTAGCCTAGCAAACATAATCAGGGCAAAAATAACTCTAACAAGTGTATGCAACATTCAGGTTTAACGAACATGTTTCGTATGTTTCGAAGTAGGGTTTCAGTTGTTATTTACATGATTAGGCATGTATGATTAGGATGCTTGATGATGCATGATATGCATGATTTGCAGTGTCTAAATGCTAACATAACACCGGGGTGTTACAGCCCTCCCCCCTTATAAAAATCTCGTCCCGAGATTTGGGTTACGAACCATTTGTTATAAAAATCTTCATAAGCTTTTTGTAGATACTCTCCCGTTTCCCAAGTTGCATCTCCCTCATCATGATGATCCCACTGTATCTTGTATGTTTTTGCCACACTATTCCGAGTAGCACGTTCCTTAGTGTCTAACACTCGGACTGGTTGCTCACGATACACCAAATCTGATTTGAGTTGGATACCTCGAGGTTCTATTCTTTCCTCCGGAACACGCAAACTTTTCTTGAGATGTGATACATGGAAAACTAGGAAAACGGTACTCATTGTCTCAGGTAACTCTAACTTGTAGGCTACCGGACCTCTTGGTTCTAGGATCTTGTATGGTCCTATGAATCTCGCGGCAAGCTTTCTTCGGACTCCGAACCTTTTCTTCTTCATTGGCGTGACCTTCAGATAAACATAGTCACCAACTTCAAACACAAGGGGCCTCCTTCTTTTGTCTGCATAACTTTTCTGGCGCGATTGGGCCGCTTTCATATTCTGCTGAATAATATGAACTTTCTTCTCGGCTTCTTCTACAAAGTCAATGCCATAATACCTTCTATCTCCAGGCTCGACCCAATTCAATGGTGTTCTACATTTTCTACCATATAAAGCTTCGAATGGGGCCATCTTGATGCTTTCTTGATAACTATTATTATAAGAAAACTCAGCTAATGGTAACCATGACTCCCATGATCCTTTAGAAGACAATACACAGGCTCTTAACATATCCTCCAAAACAGCATTCACTCGTTCAGTCTGACCATCTGTCTGAGGATGATAAGCGGTACTACGAATCAAACTAGTTCCTAAGCCTTTGTGTAAATGTTCCCAAAAGTGAGCCGTGAACTGTGAGCCTCTATCAGATACGATGGTCTTTGGTATACCATGCAATCTCACAATTTCTGTGATATACTTCTTGGCATATTGAGGTGGTCGATATTCTGTTTTGACAGGCAAGAAATGAGCGGTCTTGGTAAGACGGTCCACAATTACCCAAATCGAATCATGTCCTTTTTGAGTAGTGGGCAAACCCGAGATAAAATCCATACTTATATCGTCCCACTTCCAACTAGGGACTGACAAGGGTTGCAACATACCGGCAGGTTTCATATGAATGGCTTTCACTCGACAACATGTGTCACATCTAACAACATATGCTGTAATTTCTTTCTTTATTTTGGTCCACCAATAACGAGATCTTAGCTCTTGATACATCTTACTACTTTTGGGATGGATAGTCAGCTTAGAAAGGTGAGCTTCATCCATGAGTTTATTCCTAAGCTCTCGATCCTTGGGAACCACAAGACGGTCGTCAAACCACAACACGCCCTGTTCATCCACTTTAAAGTGCTGAGACAACTTTTCTTTGATTTTCTCTTTGATGTGGAATATTCCCTTGTCGGTTTTCTGGCCTTCTATTATCTTACTCTCCAAAGAGCAACTAATCTGAATACTATATAACACAGCAGGATGCATCAGATCGAACCCATCTTCAAGTAATGGCTGCACATCCAAGTAATGTGATTTTTTGCTCAAAGCATCTGCCACTACATTGGCTTTTCCAGGATGATATTGCACATTCAAGTTGTAATCCTTGATCAATTCCAACCATCTGCGCTGTCTCATATTTAGCTCTGGTTGGGTAAAGATGTACTTAAGACTCTTGTGATCTGTGAAAATATTGCACACATTACCAAGTAGATAATGTCTCCAAATTTTTAGGGCATGCACAACTGCAGCAAGTTCAAGATCATGTGTTGGATAGTTGACCTCGTGCTTTCTCAATTGACGTGATGCATAAGCAATGACTCTCCTTTCTTGCATAAGAATACAGCCTAATCCAGTTTTCGATGCGTCGCAAAACACATCAAATGGTTTCTCGATATCTGGTTGTGCTAGAACAGGAGCCGTGGTCAATAGTTTCCGCAAAGTGTGGAAAGCTGCTTCACACTCCTCTGTCCACACAAACTTGTGATCCTTCTGTAGGAGACTCGTCATCGGTTTGGCAATCTTCGAGAAATCTGGTATAAAGCGACGGTAATAACCGGCTAGTCCTAAGAAACTTCTAATCTCAGGAACTGTGGTCGGTGCTTTCCAATTCATAACTTCTTGCACCTTACTTGGATCGACTGAAACTCCATTCTCTGACAGAATGTGACCAAGGAAAGGAACTTCCTTCAACCAGAATTCGTATTTGCTAAACTTAGCATACAGTTGATGATCCCTAAGTCTGGTCAAGACAATTCTCAGATGCTCTTCATGATCTTTCTCGTTCTCGGAGTACACCAGAATGTCATTGATGAACATTACCACAAACTTATCCAATTCTGGCATGAAAACTGTATTCATCAAAAATATAAAGTATGCAGGAGCATTAGTCAAGCCAAAGGACATGACAAGATACTCATACAACCCGTATCTGGTGGAAAATGCAGTTTTTGGTATATCCTATGGCCTAATCTTGATCTAATGATAACCGGATCCCAAATCTATTTTTGAGAACACCTTGGCCTTGGATAATTGGTCAAACAGAACATCAATATGAGGCAAGGGATACTTATTCTTTATGGTTACAGCGTTGAGTGGCCTGTAATCTACGCACATTCTCAACATGCCCTCTTTCTTCTTCTTCACAAACAAGGCGGGACATCCCCATTCAGACTTGCTTGGCCGAATAAACCATTTTTTGATAAATCTTCTAATTGCTTGTTCAGCTCAGCTAACTCATCTGGAGGCATCCGATAGGGTCTCCTTGAAATCGGAGCTGTTCCGGGGATTAACTCAATTCCAAACTCAATCTCCCTATCCGGCGGAAGACCAGGTAGCTCATCCGGAAATACATCCGGAAACTCACACACTACCGGAATCTGATGAATAGGAATGACTGCCGTAGCACATGTAACACTTATAAGGTCTGTTCTTCGAGGCAATGGTACTTGGAAAGTACCCTCACCCAGGGGATCCTTAAGGGTAAGTACTCGACTTCCAGTATCTATGACTGCTCCCCAATCCTTCATCCAATTCATCCCTATAATGACATCCAAAACTAGTCCAGGCACAACTATCAAGTTCACTCGGAACTTCCTGCTACCTAATTCAAGGGTTGCCCCTCGAACCATCCGGTTGGTCAAAACATCAGCCCCTGTTGAACTTATACGGTAACCATAACCCAATTCTGTGCATAGTTGTTCATGTTTCTGTGCAAATGCTTGACTCATAAAAGAATGCGATGATCTAGAATCAAATAGAACAACTGCAGGGTTTTCGTTGACAGAAAACTTACCAGCAGTGACGGGCTCTCCCTCAGGAATTTCATCCACAGTCGTACTATGCACCCTAGCATTATAAGTCTGCTGCTTCTTCTTGGGCGGATACGGACAAAACCTCGAGAAATAGCCGGGTTGATCACAGTTATAGCAGGGTCCCCTCACTATCCCGGCAGATCCCATAGCTCCTTTGGAACTGCCTTGTACCGTAGTTGTGGCTACCTTGTTGGGTTGTACTACCATCTTGTAAGGCTTCTGGGGTCCACGGAAATTCTGACTTCTCTGTTGAGGTGGCCTGAACCTAGCGCCGGGTGCCGATGGGCGATATGGAGGACGACCTCCCGTAGGTGCTCTAGCTTGCGACGGACCACCTTCAAGGGCTCTCTTGCATGTCTTGGCTGCGGTGCTGGTGTTGTTATTCTTCTCCTGCTTCAGACAGTCGCTGATGAAGTCATTGAATCTGATGCGGTTGTTGGTACCAACATGCTTCATCATTTTTGAATTGAGTCCCCTCTTAAAACTGGCTATTCTCTTAGCATCGATGTCAACCATGTCGGGAGCATAGCGACACAAGTTGTTGAAGGCATGCAGATATTGCGTCACGGTCTTGGTGCCCTAGTTCAACGCCAGGAACTCTCCCAACTTCATCTCGGTCAGCCCGGGTGGAATATAGACTCCACGGAAGGCCTCAGCAAACTCTCTCCACGAAATCTAAGCATTTGGTGGGAAAGTGGTGCGATGGTGCTTCCACCACATTCCCGCTGGTCCTTGCAACTAAAGTGTAGCATACTCCGTTTTCAGCACCTCAGTCATCCTCAACACACAGAATTTATCTTCCATCGTGTTGATCCATTCCTCAGCATCGAGTGGCTCTGTTGCTTCCTTGAATATTGGCGGCCTGGTGTCCATAAAATCTTTGAAGCTGCTATATTGGTTCACTCCCATGCCACCACCCTAATTGTTACCGCGTTGAACGTTGTTGGCGATGGTACGCAGAAAATCCTCCATGTTCTTCTGGGATTGTTCCGTGTTGCGCTGACTCCCGAGCAACTGTGCGAGGAACATCTCGGGGGATAAACGGGGGAGGAGGTGGCAAATGCGATTCATGTGGAGGTTCATTGTTGTTGCCGTGGGTTCCACCACCACCACCACCACCGGTCCTAGCACCATTAGCATCGGGCTCAGCGGACTCATACGTGGTACGGCGAGTGTTTGTCATCTGCATATTTCAGCAACAAGTAATGATTGAGTGACATTGTAATAATTGTGAGTGAAGGAAAAATTATGTCGTACTGAATTTACTGGAGAGAATAAATTCATACAATAAAACAGAGGCATAACAATCGCATCCCAATTAAAACAACATCACTTAATCAAATTACTTCAACAGCAAACATCGCGTCCATACAACCAAACTGCCAGCATACATACACTGGACTTTTATGCATTCAGATATCGCATTCCTAATCAAGTTCCAACCACATGCCAAGTCTCATAAGTTCGAAGCAAAACACATTAGGTTACATGCCATCAAAAGAAAGGTCATCGCGACAGGACTTAGATACTAGCGCAAGGCAACTAGCCTACTCCTCGGGGCCATCGTCGGGATCAGAGACATCACCATCGCCCCCAGGTGAAACTACAGGCTCGTCCTCGTTGTCGTCGTCGATGTCCATGCTAGCGGCGTCTGGTGGAGCATATGGGCCAACCCCATTGTAGAGCGCGTGAAACTCCTCATGCAGGTTGCCGTTGTATTCCTCTAGCTCATCGACCCTCTACAGCAGAAGGTCCCTCTCGTGCTAGGCTTCATTCCTTTCCTGAACCAACTGTCCAATCATGCGGTCTGCATTGTTGTTGGCTTGAGTCAACGTATGCACTCGCTGCATAGCTCTATCACCTCTCTCAACCGCCTGGTCTCGCTGTAAGTTCATATCAGCCAACTGCTCCTGCAAACTAGCTATAGCACGTGCCTGTCTCTTCTTCTGCTTTCTCCCCTTGAGCTTATCCTGACCACGCAAGCCAGTCAAAGTCCAGTAGGTACTCTCGAGACCCTCATACGCTCTGATGGCGGCGAACATAGCACTCATTGCCTGGTTGTTGCTAGCCTGTCCTTCAGCTGGACCTCTGACCAGTGCGCTTCCCTGAGGCTGAACCCAAATGGCATCACGAGGATCATCCCTAGGAAAAGTGCTAGCTAGAGCTGCTGCAAAGCTCACTGGGAAATCTGCTCATAATATCCCTGATGACACGGAAGGCTGCTCCCTCTGCACCCTCAGCTGGAGTGCGACCCTCAAACTCCAAGTGCCAACCATCCCAATCTGGAGCATCCCCGAGAGCAGGAACTGTGATTTCTACCACTACGAGTCCATCCTCTGCTAACTGGCTCTCATTCCAGGAGTACACCGGCTCTTGACCCTCTGGGTACCCCACATCATGGAGCACTCTCCAAAGCAAAGTCGGCATGCCAAACTCGCTCAAGAAGGTGTCCGTGGTGCGGTGCTCCCTCTGGGCCAACGGACATCGAGGTGCTCTTCCTCCGGTGGACTTACGGGCGGTCTGCTTCGTGCGGGCCATCTGTAGCAAAAGTTCTTTTATTACCCCGGGGAAACATATTTTAGGTGATACAACTTTTATCAAAATGAGATAATCAATTTATAAGGGGAGGAATGCATGACATGAATGAAATGCACAAGTAATATGATGTATGTACGTGCCGTACGTTCTCACAAACTTATGAAATAAATAATTTCTAGCGACGAATTCGGTGGCATACAACGATCTCTCAAATACGTAACTAATACGTTCTACACGATAGCGTTGTTATGTACCTGCAGAAGATTCATTTCAGCCCAATTCCCAATGAATGCATAAAAGTAGTAAATTTTATCTACACGTTCTACACGAATCCCCAGATACGTGTACAACTGTAGTAACCACCCGAACCATCGTCCTATTGACGGCATCGCCTCAACAGACGGAAGACCCACACATGAGATACCTTTGTAAAACATGCGTAGAACATGTAATTACTCCAGCATCATATAAGCATTCACCCTAGATCGGCGGTGTATCCAATCATGCTCTCACAACTCACACTTACCGAGGCGTAGAGGCAAATGATCCATACATTACCACTCAAACAAGTGGCACTCATACAATAGCACGCCGTATGAGTGACGAAAGAGAAATATGATGCAAGAACCCCAAGTTAGTACTTAATTAAGCCACCTAAAGTCCTTAACTGGGCATAAAGGATATGACCACTGGCACACTTTATAGTTTGAAAATCACGTTTTTCAAATGCCTTTTTGTTTTAAATACACTTGTGAACAGTAACACGCTAAACCATGCTCTGATGCCAGCTGTAACAGAACCGACCAATTATACGAAATTAAGTAAGAAAATCATCCGCCAGAGCAGACGATTTAGCAAACTTAAGCCCGTATAACCCGGTAGTCCGTGAAATCACGAAGGATTTCAAACCAACTTCCATTTCAGCCAAGATCGTAATAAGTTTAGCGGTCACCATCACATATTACATAAAAAGTTGCATCTCAGATACATCAGAGTTTAAACATAGTTATTACAAAACAAGTTCAATTAAAAGTAGCAGAAGCCATTTGTTCAAACCACACACTCACACGGAGTTCAAATACAGTGCTAGCGAATGATCATCTCCAACAAAAGCATTAGACGAGACGTAAGGAATGACCATGCCCATGGTCCTAAGCATCACCCATCGCAGGATAAAGGCAGTTGATACAGTAGCCGTAATACATCTGCCCATCTGCAACAAGTGGGAATAAAACCCTGAGTACGAGAAGGTACTCAGCTAGACTTACCCGACATAACCAAAAATAAGCGACATCAAGGATTATGAAGGCTTTATAGTAGGGTAGCTGACTCATTTACAAAAAGAAACATTTTTAGCATTTCAAGACCCTTTTCAAAAGCATTATTGTCAAGTTAATTGTTATTAACCTGTCGACTAGATTTGCACCTACACTAGAGCAAACATGTGATTAAGCAGATAATGATAACCAATGATCATTAAACAACTTCCATACTGTCATATTCATTATAACTATCCAAGTGTTCCATAAACATTTACTACGATGAAGTAACTCAAGTCAAGTGCTCACTATCCAGGAGCGATGGTGATTCGAATCGATTCCTAACCAGCTGGTGATTTATTCCTTACACAAACCTCACTCACCCGCTAAAGTGAGATATTGATCACCAAGTCAACTATCTAGGTATCTCAAGTTTGCCAGGAACCACATGTACCCGGGGGCCGACTGACTGCACTTTGGTCTTATCATCTCGCCCCCGTGTCCTACCACACCTGCTCCGGCACAGTGCGCTGCGGGCAATCTACTCGGCCCGAATAATCTCCTAGCTTCTCGGTCGGAAGGTACTTTATCCGGCTAGCTAAATGTAAGGCATGCATTCAACATGACTCGAGGCCCAACAACGGTCGGTCCTTAATCGACACAGACGGAAAACACTACAGTCCAAAACTCTGCAAGTCTCCGTCCGGTCTCAACTTCATTTAACACTTAGTTATACCATGACTTCATAGTCATCCAAGCAGATCCAGGTAACCACCTATAGCTCGCAGGTGACAGGAAATCACCCGACTTCTACCGGTCTAAGCCAGCTAAGCATTGACTCGACTGCGGATAATAGGGTAACAAGGATATAGTATAACAAAGGTAAACAAGGTATAATGCTGCAACGGTTGCAAACAACTCTTGAACGTAATGCATCAATTAAAGTAAAGCATTTAATTAATAATTGCAAACCAGGAGAAAATGCTCCGGGGCTTGCCTCTCTCGAATGAGCTCGGGCGGTGATCGGGGCACTCCGAAAGTTCCTCAACGTCCTCCTCGTCGGCTTCGGGCACTTCCTGCGGCTGCACCTCGAGCTGCTCCTCGGGCTCCTCAGGTATGACGACTGGGTTCTCGGTTTGCGATCCTGTATGATGCAATGTGCGTAAGTGCTTATGCAATCAGTGCATCGAATGAGATGAATACAATGGATATGTTTAAATGCAAGGTAGTCAACATCATCCAAGAACATATACTACGAGCACATGTCATCTACTGCATTCTTTTCTACTACTAATATGTTAAGTCAACACATCTTATTGAATGCTTCAAAGATACACCAAAGCTTCACTAATTTCTTAATCACACTTAAAGCAACACTTGCTTAAACCCTAATTAATAATAGGTTTGAATAGCAACATCTATTTTTATTGCTTAGAAAAATCTTAGAAAATTACCATAGCACAGTACTACCCTAAGTAGTCTACTATCATATTTTCATGGTATTTGAATGAGTGGATTAGCCTACACAAAAATAACAAGCTATGGCACGATTATGAACAGGAAAATACTTTGTACTGTGAAAAGTGTCAAACAACAGAGTTAGCATTTTTCCTATGATCTTTATAGCATACAATCACTGTACAAAAATTATCACATGCATGTTTTATACAAAGTTTGCTCTCTAGCAAAAATAACAAAAATCAGTCATTAAAGGTACTTGAACTACACCTCAAAATTTTCCTATAGCACGTGCATGAAACATATTTTTTCTAGGAAGTACATTACATAAGAAGATCAACAAACTTAGAATCATATTTTTCTGAAGCCTATAGGTTTTTCTACATATTTTTCAAGTTATCAGCAATATCCATGATTAAATAAAGTTCTACAGAGAAGTATCCCAAAAATGACATGCAATAATTTTCCCAAGTAGATCTGATGATAAAGAACCTAGAAAAAATTATTTCAACGAATTTGGAGCAAATTTGAGTATCCAAATATTTTCCAAACCATTTCTATTTTCAAATAATAAAGAAAAATTGAAACGAATTCTCCTATTGCTCTTTGGGCCACCCAGAAATCACCGCCACTCACCACACACTTGGCTCAAGTGGCCCGAGCGAAGAGAAGGGGAGGCGGCCTGGCGGCGTCGACCCATGGCCTCTTGCTTATTTCTACTCGGAGGCGAAGGCCACGCCAAGGCCGTGGACACCACACCATGCGCGGCATGGCTCGGCCAACGAGACCGGCGGCCATTGCCGGCCGTGACAGGGCGAACTAGCGGGCGCATGTGGGTCGCGAGAAGCTAGCGAAGGCGGGAAGGTAGCTAGGCAGGGTGGAGAAGAGCAGGAAGGGCGCCTTCCACGGCGGCCGAGCATGGCGGCGCCATGGCCGACGGTGGCGAGGCGCGAGAAGGCGCTACCTGAGCTCGACAGTCGGCACAACAGCGAGCACCACGTGCCGGAGAGCGAGGCGGAGCTGCGGGCGCACGATTGCTGGCCGAGGTGGAGGAGAAGCGGTGAATTTGGCCGGCGGGTGCGGTGGCGCGGCGAGGAGGAGAGTGGGCGAGCTCGGCGCTGGCGGAGAGGAGAGGCAGCGCGAGAGAATGAAGGCGAGTGCAGCGGCTTCAGCAGAAGTAGGCGGGCGCGTGGCAGCGCGGCGCAGCAGGCCAAGACGCTGCGCTGATGCTGCACGTCGACGCACGCATATATGCTTACGCCAAGCGGCGTGGCGTCTTTCATGATGGCCGCAAGGCAAGGTGGTGCATAAGGAAGCGAGGCAGGTGACGCGCGACATTGGCATGGGCGAGGCGTCGTGCGGCAGGCGCTGGAGGCTCTCACTGCTGCAGGCGGGCTGGCTTTGGCCGTGGAGCCAAGAAACGCGGGCGGCCGGCCCACGAAAAGAGAAAAAAAAATATTTTCCAATTTTCTGATTTCAAGGAAATTTCAAATATCAGTTTTCAAATACCCTTTTGAGCAAAAAAATGACTTCTTTTGAAAATAGTCCAAAAATGAAAGTTGCTTAGAATTTAATTCTCTACAACTGTGCTTTTATGACCAAAGCCAAATTCTTGATAGATTTTGAATTACAAAATCAAAGTCAATGTTTAAATCAAAACCCTAATTTTTTTGGGGAATTATTTTTGAAGCAAACTTTTGAATTAATTTGAATACAAACCTTGCTCCAAAAATTGAACTAAATAATCCTAGATGATTTACAATAGTAGCCAAACATGTTTTACTAGCCTAGCAAACATAATCAGGGCAAAAATAACTCTAACAAGTGTATGCAACATTTAGGTTTAACGAACATGTTTCGTATGTTTCGAAGTAGGGTTTCAGTTGTTATTTACATGATTAGACATGTATGACTAGGATGCTTGATGATGCATGATATGCATGATTTGCAGTGCCTAAATGCTGACATAACACCGGGGTGTTACAGAGATGCGCTTGGCTTCAAACACAGGACCGATCGGCTTCGAGGCTGGAGGTGTGCCAGTCAATTTGACCCTGCAATTGACAAGGAGAGAATAATCAGTAGTTTAAGGTGGAACATGTCGATGTTGCACTAGACAGTTCCAATATGTGGCCAAATAGCCGATTCAATGGGGCTATCGACTAAATAGTCGATATCCAACATATCAGTAAAGTAAGGATCGCTGAATTGAAGATTTTTGACTAATATCAATGATAATGTTACGAATTCAAAATAATCGATACTCATGGGTCATAGCGATTTTATTATGATTGATTAATCCAGACAGAACAAGTACAATACACTCAAATATAAGTAATATAAAGAAACATCATCAGCTAGATAGATATAACCAGTGTAAAGCATTGAGCCGATAAGTTTAACGAGAAAGGATATAACATGCTAACAAATCGACTGTCTAGTACAAATGGATCTACAAACGCTCTGAATCTAATCTGTTACTATCAACAGTGAGGTTCGACCGGATTGATACAACTATGATAATAACAACAAACTAAAACAAAGAATCCATAAAACCATCTATATATTGACAAGTTTCTGAAAAACATGCTATACGTGTGAAAACACAGGCGAATCGACTAAAAATAACCGATTTAAGTAGAAAAAGGGTCACAACATATGAATAATCGACTATTCAATACGAGCAGATCTATAAACTCCTAAAATCTAATCTATTATCTTTAACAGTGGGTTTCGACCAGATCGATGGCAGCCATAATAAAGATAACAAATTAAACCTTTAAAGAAAAACAGATCTATTCACATTTAACAGTGTCATGAAAACTTGCTATGAATGTTAAAGTGCGGGCGGTCAGCTATTTAGTCGATGCAGGCATTACAAACAGTTAAGGTCACGCCTGATCGAAAACAAATCTACCAACTAGCATCCTCCGATCTAAAGTGCCATCAGTGGGGATCGACCGGATCGTTACAACCATAATAACAAACTATAGACCATATTTAACTAGCCAACAAACCTCCTCAAGATCAGACATGCCTTAATCGCGTACTATACACGATCAAGATCGAAGTAGAACAGTCGATGAAACATAATCCATCGTTTAAAGTAAGAACCGTTGCAATGTAACAAGATAAATGATGGGTTAAAAAGTTATGAGGCCATTCTAGATCGATCTCGATCGGGCAGGTTAATATTGTTGAAAATTAATGACAGTAAGAACATCGGTAAGATTGATAACTTAATGAATCTACCCGAAGAATGCCATCCTTAGGTAGAGCCGATAACTTGACCTTAATCTAATTCGAGCAGTGGAGGTCGAACTTAACCGATACAGCCGTACTTGAACTAGATAAGGATCGATAACTAGCTTATACTGAGCTCGCAGTGGAGGTCGAACTTAACCGATGCAGCCTTACAAACAAAAGTATAAGCCTTGACGGTACTCACAGACAAACCGGGGTCGATCGGATCAATGCAGCCCTGCTTGTTGAAGAACTCGCCGAGATCTATATTACTCCTACTTCTAAGGGTTGACGTGAAACCGAAAAAGTAAAGGCTGATTTTAATTGATGTGTGTTTTTTCATTACAATGGTCGTGAACTCGCATATATACACATACACGAATAAGCTGGACCTTGTAGTGTACCAATTGGAGTCTACCTCTAAACCGACTAAACTTTGCTTAAAATATTATTTATTTATTCCTAATTGATCTATTTATTTATTCCTAATTGATCTCCCGAATAGGTCTGGTAGTCGCTTGACTATCTTTGATCTCTTAGGTCCTCAGAGGCTTTCCCTTGACGTACAAAATTCAATTTGCATCTTCTCTTGCTTTCCGTATTCACACGAGAAACACCTGATCCAAATATATTAAACAATATTTCTTCATCGACAAGGGGAGGCCAATTCGGCGCTTAGGTCGTGTCGCAATTGGACTTTAATAGCACGTATATCATTTAGCACAGATCTTTTTCTCTTTGCTTTCTGAAGTTACCGTCCCAATGGAACACGTAGTTCAGGCCAAGATCTCATGTGCGTCCTTTCCGTAACCAAGTCTTCTTCCGCAAGCTGTCTTTCCATCTTTGTCCTTCTAGTAAGCACGGCGTACGCTTCGTAAAGTCCAAATCAACATGCTTAGGGATGTTGTGCCTTGCATGCATACAAATATACATTAACTATTACTATCTGAACTATGCCTTATGCATACGTGACAACATCCGACCAAAATAATAATTTATTTCCTTCTTGGCATTGGCAATCGCATCTATTTCCGAATTGATCATGTGCGTGTGCCAAAGCTGCGTTCTGCCACGGATCAACTATCTTCGACCACGAAATATCCCTTATTTAGGAAATCAGCCAATCTCTTCTTTTTCAGGATAAGTTTACCAAATTTTGGTGTAAACAATTTTTCACACCAGGACCTGGCAAAATAGACAAAAAAAAATGCAAGCATGTGAAGGCTTCATTATATTACTGGATATATTACACTAATGCATATATGTCAAAGATCTAGAACATTTCAAAATATATTGACTTGACAATGTAAAAACAAAACAACAGTTCTGAGAAAATTGGGGCCTGCTTGAGTAAAATCAAGATAAATGTAGGCGGTGTTTAGTTGGGCAGGCAAACTTTGCATAGTGAAGATTCCATACTGTAGCATTTCGTTTGTATTTGTGAATTATTGTCCAAACATTGACTAATTAGGCTTAAAAGATTCGTCTCGCAAAGTCAAAGCAAATTGTGCAATTAGTTTTTGATTTCGTCTACATTTAGTACTCCATGCATGTACCACAAGTTTGATGTGACGGGAAATCTTCTTTTTACATAGTACACTTTTTAGGAGTTTGGAGAAACTAAACGGGTGTAGCCGATTTGTAGAACTCTGAAGACAAACAGAAAAAGGTTCAGAGAAGCAGAACTATAGGAATCAAAAGTGAGTGAGAAAATGGATGCACTGCCCAACGTTATTTTTCTGTTGCAGAAGACAAGATTTCACCTGCATTTACAGTTCTAGTCACTAAATTGACACAAGAGCATGTTCTTTCAGATTGGAGGCCATGTGACTGGGTGTCAAATCTGAGAAGGAAACAAAGTATCCTGCGATGTTTTATCCTAATTAACATGTATTAATAAAAGAATCAGGCATACAGGGGTACGATTAATAGAAGAGGAGAGCTGGAAATTCCGTGAGAACAGAACCAGGCTTACCTGGTATGACCATGAAGAACTTAATCACGCGAGCTGGTTACCACTTGAATCAGGCTAGGAGCAGGCGCGCAGCTTTGAGCGGACCATGAAGAGCACAATGAAGGGAAGAAGCAGGGAGCTGGTTACCCTAATCGCCGTGGCTGATAAGCCATGACTGAAAGTACCGTCGGCTAATTTAGCGTAAGAGAAAAATACTGTTCTTTGGAGCGAACGGGGTGTAACTAATCGCGCGAGCTGGTTACCACTTAAACCACCGTGTATGCAGACGCATCAGATCTCGAACACACAATCTTTAATAAAGTCACATCCAGTAGATGCACAGCCTAAGACGGAAAAAGAAACACATCTCCACAAATTGACATTAATCCCCATCTCAATCTCGTTTCCCCTTGTCTTCCATCCCAAATCAACACAAATTCTAATCCCAATCTCATTCTCCCTATTTTCTCCCATACCAATCAACACCGAAAATAGTCCCTAAATTCCTTTGGGCTATAGGGCTGAAGGCAACCCGCACAGGAAGCGGGCGGACTGCTGTGCAGTGCAGCGCAGTAAGGATGGGGGAGAGGGTACAGCGCCTGGGGATGAGGATGGGGAGCTCACCAAGGCCGCAGAGGAGCACCGGCGCCGGCGACCACCCTCTAGCCTCTACCATGTCCGCGCGGGAAACAAGACGAGCACGCCGGGAGCCTGGCCTAGTAGACAATTTCTCTAGGGTTATTTGCACCGCTATCATTAGTATTCTAAAAATTTCTATAAATATCATTACTATTTATCTATTTTGAATCTTACCATTACAGTTCTTTGATTCGTCAAAGGCCTCGTTCGCGTGTTCTTAAACCCGACTTGATCCGCTTATTTTTTCATCCGAAATAGTATTTTTCTCTCATAAATTCCTCCAGCATTCCTCCAAACCATTCAGATTCCTTCAAAATGTAGACAAACGAACAGGCCCAAAATACGCCATGGTGTACGCTTGGGAAGGACATAGGCCCACTTGCAAGCGTACATGACGTCATCGTATTTCATATGGACAAAACTGTCCTTCCACCTTCCTCTTCTCTATGTCACTGATGTGTGGCCCCAGCAGTCATCTTCTCCCTCCTTCCTGGCTTCCTCTCCTCCTAAATCCAACTTCCATTGCCCTCAGCGTCGCAGCCCAGATCCGAGACGCGGCCAGAGCAAGCACAAGCCGCTGCCGGTCGATGGCGTCGCGGGGGCTCTTCCTCCTCCACCGCCTAAGTGTGAGTCCGGGAGATCCTCCATGCGCTGGCTAACCCAAGCGCAAGCAAAGGTGGAAGAGGAGGCTGCGTAGCCACTCGTGGAGTCCAGCATCGCGCCGACGGAGGACATCTTCAAGTCAGTGGCGGCGGCGAGACCAAGGAGCGCAAGGTGGCCCGACGCGGCAGCGCGGTAGCCCGCTCATGTGCACTCAACGGCCATGGCACGGCCGCCCGCTCATCTGGTGGCGGCGCAGCAATGCGCACGCGCGAGCCCGACGACAGCTCGACTGGCCGACGCGGCAGCCATGGAGGGTGGCCGAGGTAGGGGAGCGCGCACCGGGGAGGAAGAAGAAGACCATGGGCGTGAAGACATCCAACTGGGCGGCCGAAGCTCGGGCGCCGCTTGGATGCACGCCTACCTGCTGACGGCCGAAGCTCGAGCACCGCTCGGAGCTCTGGTGAGGTCTAGCTGGTGGGCCTCCAATGGCCGTGCAGCGAGGCATGGCTGACTGGAGAAGTAGCATGGCGTGGGTGGAGAAGGAGCAGGGGCTCGCGCACGCTATCTTGCGGCCCCTACTAGGGGCGGCAGCGACCTCAGCTCCTCGCGTGCCTCCGTTGGTGGCATCATCTCCATCGACGGCAGCTGCTGTTGCTCAGCAAGGGAGGATATGAAGAGGAAGAGGAAGAAGATGATAGGTGGGACCACACGTCAAAGATAGGGAGGGGCTTTCATGTATCTGGAAGCTGAGAGCATTTGAGTTCATATGAGAATACATGTTGCTATATACGTCTGTAGCGGGCCCAAATCATCTCTATACGTATTCCATGGTGTTCTTGTGAGAGGAGAAAAATTATAATGGTATATTTTAAAATAGACAAATAGTAATAGTGTCTGTCAAACTTCAAGAATTATAATGGTATCAACAAAAAAAACCTTTCTCTATCATGTCTGGTGGAGAAGAGTGGAATGGTGAGGAACCGTCACCCTGGCCTAAACCCTAGCTAAAGCAGTACACAGTGGACCTGGAGCCTGGGCTGAGCCACGGTGGGTGGAGGACCGGAGGTTTGGAGCCGCTGGAGATGGAAGGAATGTTGTACAAATGTTCCTTCGAAAAAGGGTGTTCCATGTATCAAGAGCGATTCACGTGTGCCGCACATTTCGGATCGGACGTTGCACATCTGAGTTTGCAAGGTTGCACTGAGAACCCAGTTTGCACTCAATATTTTTTGCTCGGTTTATTTCCGCTCCTCCTTGGGGGAGAAAATTGCTATTATAGGACGCGAAATAATGGGCTTCGTTATTATAGGACTTCAATCGTCGACTTCGTTAAAACAACACTTAAAACGTTGGCACTTTGTTTTACATGACATTTGGTCATTTTAATCATTTTTCTCATTTCAAATACATGTATTTTACCATGGGACGACAGTATTGCCCTTCAGTCATATTCACGTAAGAGTGAGCAGGCAGGTGCGTGGGCTGCCTGGCTGCTGCCGCCGCCGCCTGGCCTGGGCAGGCTGGCTGGCTGCTGCCGCTTGGCTTGGCCTGGCTGGCTGGCAGGCTTGCCGCCGCCGTCTGGGCAGGCTGGCTGGCACGCTTGCCGCCGCCGCCGGGGCATGTCACACATTATTAAAATTCATAAAAATACAGTAAAAATTCCTAGAAAATTGGAGTAAAATTCTGGGCATATAACACAACATTAAGTACACATGAATTCATCTCACATCATAATATTGTTCCAAACAAGATTCAAGTCATATCAAATAAATCATGAGTTTACATCTCATCACAGCTAAAATAATTCATCCAATATATAGCTTTCTCTTCAGAGTCATCTTTTTTTATGCTGCCGCTGTAGGTATCCTCACGGGACAAGTGTTGTCGGTTTGTGAAGATGTGCCCTCTCCTAATAACATCGTAAGCTTGCTGCACATAAATACGATACCACAATTTGATGTATGGAAAGAATTAGTGTACAATAAATGTGTTAATATTTCTTACCTTCTTGTGATCCTTCCTAGACTATCCCATAGGATTTTTTCTCTAGTCGGCCTCCGTGGGGTGCTAGGTTCTGCTGGCACATCTTTTATAACATTCTTCCTAGGTTACCTACGCTTCCTACAAGTAATCAGATAAATTAATATTAACATTTACATTTAAGTTTCTAGATAAAGAAAATCAGTTCATACCTCTTTTTTACGGTCCCATTGAGTGGGCACTAGGCACTAGCTTGCCTATGACCTTTTTCTCCGTATTTTTGTAAGTCATAGGTCATCTGATCATTTTCTTTCCCTTTCCATTTGTTGGAGCTGCATCGTTGTCACATCCCTTCTCACCTTCACCATCGTTGGTAAATTCACCATCTTTGGTACCTTTCTTCCCGTGTTCACCTTCCATCCATCCCTTCATTCTTAGTTTTCTTTGTCGTCCAACAGGTAGTTTAGCAAGAGCTGCACCAATTAAAAATGGTAGGTCAATTTGTGGTCATTGTGTTTTATCTGTCATCGGCTCAATCTCTCTTCCATAAGCAGCCCTTAATCTATTGACCGAGTAGTAGTCATGCACAAACTGTTCTAGGTCAATTCCCTGATGGCAGGTTACATAGGCCAATACATGTTGACATGGCTTACCAGTGTGCTACCATTCAAGACAAGTACATGTCCTTTGGTGTAACTTGATAATATACCTCTCAGCTCGGCTGCTATGGTCCCACATCTATGCACTCCAATTAGAACATGGTACAATTTTCAAGTGTCCCAAACCTTTAGTATTTGCCTTTAGCTGAACCATAATAACTAGAAGTATCCTGCCTTCAGGTAGCCTGTATGCAATATTTCTTCTCTTGTTTCAAAGTACCATGATCATTTCTCTGATCTTATCAACAAGGTCAGCAACAGTAAGTCTTTATGGTCTCTAATCCAGTTATTAAATGACTCAGCAATATTACTAGTTATGTAGTCACACTTAATTTCTGGATTGAAACCACACCTATACCATAATAACTTATGATTGGTCTGTAACCATTTCACTGCTTGTGCTGATTCACTTACTATTTTTGCTATATTGTCATAGAATATGTCCTCTCTGTAAGCCCTTGTCGCAGGATATATCTGGCCAAACCCTCTAAATCTCTTCTTGAAATTTCTGACAAGATGATAAAAGCATTCTCTTTGCTCTGCATTTGTGAATACATTCTTCACTACATTCTCCAAGCCCTTGCAAGCATCAGAACAAACAACAGGCAGTGGAGGATCACATATTGCCTTCTTTAATTATTCCATGAACCAAGTCCAGTTGTCTGTGTTTTCAGAAGCTATGAAGCCATAAGCGAGTGGATACATCCAATTGTGACCAACTGCTACAGCTGTGGCCAAGTAACCATTCCACCTTCCATTAAGTGATGTAGCATCTATGCTCAAATGAGGCCTATAACCTTTTAAAAAACCATCAATGCATGGTTTAAGAGCACAAAAAAAACGATGGAAATATATTTGACCATCCACCTCAAGTACCTCAATCTCAACGACACTCTCGGGGCACCGCTTCATTACCTCGGCCTTCCACCTAAATATCAGCTCAACTCTTCCCATTTGCCATAAACCTCTTTAAGAGCTCTTTGTTTACCCCGCCATACATTGTCATATGCAATTTGACACTTGTGATATGTCTCTAACTTCTTTTGCAATTCCTTAGCACCAATATTTGGATCAGCTCTAAGGATACTCACAGCCTTGCTAGCTACCCACTTGCAACTTGGAGTTGTAGCTATCTGTCTCATGTTGGACACACACTCGTGCTTATCGACTAAGACGGTTACCTGCAAAACAAAAAATCAATGAGATTGATATTAATTTACATAACAAGTAGAATTAATGAAAAAATAAAAAAATTATTCACCTCCACAATGGCTTGGCCTTTTTGTTTAGTGCCATTTATCCTCCAAGGGCAAGGGCAATCTTCATCACCGGACTTGCAAAAAGCCCTATATCTCGTCTTACATGACTTCTCTACTCCTAAATCGAACTCCTTATTGATGGCAAATTGCCGCACTGTCATCTTGAACTCCTCCATTGTTGGGTACAGTGTTTCTACCTCCATTGATGGGTTGTTCTTATCATATGAAATGACCATCTCACCTGGTACGTCATCACTAGTAGGAATGAAAGCACCATCAGTATCTTGCCCAATCTCATTATCATTCCCCTCTTCATCCATTCGGTAATCAAAGCCTTGTGCAGGTATATTTGTTGTGCCCTCCTCTGTCAAGCCTAAAAGCTCACAAATCTGTGACTCACTCATAAGTGCAATACGACCTTCGTCATCATGTGTCTCCACTATTTGTATCGTATCCCAATCAATTCTTTCCATATTTTGCACATGATCTACTTAGGACCTAAACAAGTGAAATCAACTTTAACTAATATGTACTACTATCGTGGTAAAAAACAAACAGAAAGCATGCAAGCATATATATATTTGCACTTCAAGAACAGGAAGGTTGCACTCTACTGCTGGAAGAGGAGCAGTTGGAAGCAGCGATCTCGCTAGGGCTAGAGCAGTGGACATGCCTTCTACTGTCTCGTCCAGACCTTTTTTCTTTGGACCTTCTGTTGCCGTCGTCCCATGCCTTCTTCTCTGTCGGCGCATGCCCCTCACCACCATCCCGCGTCTGGGCCGAGAGCGGCGGTCGGCGCGCCACACCAGGGAGCGCAGCCAGCCAAAGCCAATCCGGTCAACAGCGGCCATGCACGAAGGCCAGCAAAGGGGCTGTGAGGTCATGTGGCTAGGCTACAGCGTGCTGTGCAGGGCGAGCCGGTAACGCCAACGCGGCCACGCCTGAGGGCAGCGCGGTAAGGGCAGAGGTGGCCGGTGGCCCTTCTGGATCCGGTGGGGGCGAGTTCGTCTCCTCCATGGGTGGCGCGTCGAGGAGGATTGGGCGGGCGACGGCGGTTAGACAAAACATCGTAAGATGAAACGAAATGTCGGGCTCATGCAAAAGGATACGTAAGGCCAGAAGGGTAAAAGAGTCAATTAAGGAGCAAAATGCATGTATTTTGATTACCAAAGTCAAGAAATACATCAAATATCATCTAAAACAAATTGCCAATGTTAAGTGTCATTTTAACGAAGTCGACGATTGGAGTACTGTGATGCCCATTTCGCGTCCAGTAATAGCAATTTTCTCTCCTTGGGGCGACCCGGATGCTCCACTCTTCTGCCTGCCGCGGCAGCCGGCTCCTCTCCTCTTGCAGCAGCAGCAGCGCCGGCAGCAGCCAGTTCCTCCTCTCCCGCTTCGCGTCCACCCCCCTCAAAACCCTAGGTGCGCTCAGGACCCTAGCTGTCATGTCGTACCGCGGAGGGCGCGGGGGCGGCGGGCCCAACTCTCACCGCGGGCGCGGGCGGGGCGGTGGCGGAGGCAGGGGAGGCCGCGGCAGCGGCGGGGGACGCGGGGAGCAGAGGTGGTGGGACCCCGAGTGGCGCGCCGAGCGCCTCCGGCAGATGCATGGGGAGGTGAGGACACTCTCCCGTGCCTCGGCGTGGTGACGGGATTGGTTGTTTCGTTGCTATGTTGCCGCCCTGCTGACGGAATTCATGGATCGCGATGCCACGATGATGCTATGTTTTTTTTTATTTATATATGTTCCGAACTCTGCATTACTGACTTTAGCAGCAGCTTTGATTAATACTATCGATCAAGTTTCCTAGATAGTATTACCTCCGGTCCATACTATAGGTCGATTTGATTTGGCTCTTTTTACCCCGAGTTCCGTATCTCCTTAATATTTTTTGACGTTTTAACGACCAATTTAATGTGTGCAGTCCTGTAGTTTCCCCACACTTTGTAGTCCTATTTCCACAGTTTCAAACTCTGATTGCTGCTTGCTTTGCTGCACTGGTGGAACTGCCAGTTGGATCCATCATAAAACACAATTTGGTTACATCTCTTCTGATATAACCTATTTTGCTCTAATTTGATGTTAGGGATATCGGTTGAGCATGTCATACTGCTTTTCTATCTGCTCACTTTGGTAAACTTTGTCTATTGTGCTGTGCAGTTAGCCTGAGATTCATGGTTTCAGTAAATTTGCTCCACTTGTTGTACACATCAAATAAGCTCTTGCTCGCCTTATAGCAGTTACTTACAAAGTTTTGTATGCTCACAATCTTCAGGTGGAAAAGGTTGATGAGAATGAATGGTGGAACAAGATCGTGCAATTAAGAGAAGGGTCCCAGCAGGAGCTAGTAGTCAAGCGGAATTTTGGACGGGATGGACAGAATATACTTGCAAACATGGCTCAGAGACAAGGGCTTTACTTGTAAGGATCAATCATGCCTGTTCTTCACTTCACATCTTTATGATCATTCTTCACTAGCAAGAATAGATGCAATGCCTGGCTTTGATCTCTGTTCTTAAAGTTTGGTAGTGCTATCTATATTTTGCATCATTTGATACCTACTGTTTTGCCTATGAACCACACTTCAAAGCTGACAATTTTTTTTACCTGGTTTGCATTTTAACCTGGGGAAGATAGTAATGCATACAACAGAGGGAAGACACTTGTTTTCAGCAAGGTACCCTTACCTGATTATCGAGCAGATCTGGACGACAGGCATGGGTCAACACAAAAAGAGGTACTGTGCGTCCGATTGATACTTTATAATAACATGATTTTATGTGTCATCTTCCTGATCACTGTTTATATTTTTACTGGGGCAGATTAAGATGTCTAATCAGACAGAGGCGCGAGTCGAAGACCTTTTGTCCAGGTCAAAGTGGAACACCAACAATTCTGCAAGCACATCTACCGTCTCAATGAGACAATTTTTGCCTAGCGCATCCTCGTCTGTTGTTGAACCAGCAGCACCAATTGATAAAGAAAAGCTCAGTTCTCAGCTTAGGGATTTGCAGAATTCAAGGAAGGTATTGCCAGTGACCATGGCCCCCTCCGTTTCCCTCCCTTAAAAATATCTGTGAGCATTCTTCAGGGATCCCACCATCTGTATTTTATTTCAGACGACAGCAAGTGCTAGATCAATGCAATCTTTCAGGGAGAAATTACCTGCATTCAACATGAGAGAGGAATTTCTGAAAGCGGTGGCAGCCAATCAGGTAAGTTGTCTCCAATGTTTGTTCTACTTCGCCGTTGCTTCAATGTTGTATTTTTGCTGTTGTATCCATGATCTGAACGTTCTATCTGTACAGCTCGTGGTTTATAGCCTTAGGGCCTGTTCGGCTGGTATTAAAGCCGGCTGAAGCTGATTTGTTGTGAGAGAAAAATATTGTAGATTCTAGCTGATAAGTTCAAGCGAACAGGCCCTTAGTAGCCAGCATCTTCCATTTTATGCTCTGTTGTTCTTAGTGGTTATTTGTTTCCCCTTTGTTCAAAAAGTAATTTGTGAATTGATGGACATAATCACACAATTGACATGTGAAATAATTTGTGAATTGATGGACATAATCACATAATTGACATGTGTTCTCAGCATTTCTTATGCACAACTGCTGACACAAGTGGTGATTATCCATGCTTGCTGTGATATTGATTGCACGTTTAGGTTGTGTATCTGTATAATTCTAGAATTGCTCTTTTTTTTTGGGAATGAATTGCTCTTATTAGTTTGTCCATTTGGTTCCTTTTTTTCCACTCTTAACTTGTTGAGCTTTCCTGTATCAGGTTCTGGTCATTTCTGGCGAGACAGGCTGTGGTAAAACAACCCAGCTTCCACAGTTCATACTAGAAGAAGAAATAAATAACCTCCGCGGTTCTGATTGCAGCATAATTTGTACTCAACCCCGCCGTATATCTGCTGTTTCAGTAGCAGCAAGAGTAGCTGCTGAGAGAGGTGAAGAACTTGGCGAGGCTGTTGGATACCAGATTCGCCTTGAATCAAAACGATCTGCACAAACACGGTTGCTGTTCTGCACTACCGGAGTTTTGCTTAGAAGACTGGTATGCCTTCATTGGTAGAATAGTTTGCATATTCATATCTTGAGATGACTTGGCCACATGATCACTGCTTGTTTTCATTTATCCGCTTTCAGAATTAAAATTGAAGTAAATCTTTCCTTTTTCTTTATTTGTTACTCCCTCCATTCTCGTATACTTGTCCATGGCTTTGGGAGAAAACGCTCCACATTACTTGTCATTGAGGATATTAAGAGTGTAGCCATTCTAGTATTTCCACTCTCTACCCCTGATTAAATGCTCCAGTAGAAGAAAAGTGGCTATATTATTAGATTTAATAGGGTTATATGGTCATTTCACATTGATTTTTTGGAACTAGTATTTCTTTGGTCTGTGCGCATGATGTGCTGTGGACAAGTATACGAGAATGGTGGGAGTAGCGGATAGAGATTGTTGCTCTTTGTTGTGTAGGAGCACTGGTAGTTTTGTTCTAAATAACTTACTTGGAGGCAGCTCCAGAATTGATAGTATAAACTTTCTTGCAGAAGTTGCAGGACTAAGTTTCTTTGTAACTACGAGTGAAAATATTCTGTGCACTCTAGTACTGTGACTCATCTCTTGCAGTAGCTGATTTTGTAATTTACGCCCATGTACTTTTAGTTACCTGACTTATGATCTCCATACCTAGGAATACCATTGCTGGAATATTTTGCTCAGTTCAACCTACCTTAACACTTGCTGATGCAATTTAATGCACCCGATTGTTTTTTTTGTATGCTTTCATTTTAGTTTCGTTAGGCTTGAATTTACTGCAAACAGTATATAAATTGCAGGTTCAAGAGCCTGACTTAATTGGGGTGAGTCATTTACTAGTTGACGAAATTCATGAACGTGGCATGAATGAAGATTTTCTCATCATAATACTGCGTGACCTTCTACCAAGACGTCCAGATCTTCGCCTTGTACTGATGAGTGCAACTATAAATGCTGAACTATTTTCCAAGTACTTTGGAGATGCTCCAGTGATGCACATCCCGGTACTGTAATGTTTCATGAACAACATCAAATTGAAGACACGATTGATTGTGTCTGGATGTTATATATTTACATTGAGGTGTTTTGAGCAGGGGTTCACTTTTCCTGTTGCTGAGTTGTTTCTGGAAGATGTTCTAGAAAAGACTCGTTACAGGATCAATTCCGAACGTGATAATTTTGCAGGTAGTTCAAGGAGAAAGAGGTTTTCATCAGTTAAGAGTGATCCACTATCTGATGTTTTTGAGGTAAACTTCGATTTTGAACTTCTTTTCCCCTCAATTAGTCAATTTAGTACTGATGAGCATGGATTAGTCTAGCTGTGTACTTATGATATATGCATTGTGGCACACTGATTCAGCACTTCAGCTGCAAGTACAGATAGATAAAAAAATATAATGTGAAAACAATCCTTTCAGAAATCATTTTGCTTAGTTTTCACACAAAGTACATTTTGGTTGCTCACTGTGTTTTTTTTCCAGAACATTGACATTAATAAGGAGTATGGAAATTACAACATTACAACAAGGCAGTCCCTTGAAGCTTGGTCTGCTGCTGAACTAGATTTGAGCCTTGTAAGTACTGTGCACTTTTTATATAATTGAAATGCATCTATTAATTCCTCAAGTAGCTGGAAGTCATGTTTTTTTTTTGTATAATTCTTGTTGCTACACTTGCTTCACACATGTAAAATTGCATTCAAGTGAATATACGTCATAGTTATTGTTCAAAATATCATGGGGCCATTCACCACACAGTTAATAGATTGTATGTTTGTCAGATGTTTGCGAGAAATACTGGAGTAATTGGTGAAGAAGCTTTCTGTACACCCTCCATGCTTAATTTTTTCACCTTTTGCTTTACATGATTCATTAGAGAACCATAGACGTCCCTTCTCTTCATCATGGAGGATACATTTCTGATTTCCTGCTTCGTTATTTCATCCAGTCTTGCTCTGACGTAAATCGTAATACATTATAGTATGGTGTTACCATAGCACCATGTCAATAAGTTCCCATCCAACTATTGTCCTGTGCCTAAACAGTAATTTCTGTTGTTCCGAGTTAATTTATTTCATGTTTTTCCTTGTCACATTAGTTAACTGCATGGCTGTACTGTGTTCACATTTGTGCACAAGAATTATTATTTAAACCTAATACACTGCCAACCATATCCAGGAAAAATAGTTGCTGCTAACACCTCTATGTTGACATTTTAGGTGGAAAGTACAATCGAGTATATTTGCCGTTATGAAGCAGAAGGTGCAATCCTTGTGTTCCTTACTGGCTGGGATGAAATTTCAAAGCTTCTGGACAAGATTAAAGGGAATAATTTCCTTGGCAGTCCTAATAGATTTCTTGTTCTTCCTTTGCATGGTTCTATGCCAACTGTGAATCAACGTGAAATTTTTGACAGACCACCAGCTAGTATGAGGTGAGCCACTTAGCTACTCATTGAGAAAATAGTTATGTGTTAGGTTCCTGGGATGATGAGGAATGGGACGGGTCAATCCCCTTTCAGTAAGTGTTTGGTTGAGGGGCGACAAGGGATGGGTCTGTCTCCTAAGGGAATATTCCCCTTAGATTCGGGTTCTCCCCATCCCCTGAAAACAAGCGGATGGGGTAATCCCTTTTCGACACCGTTGTCTTCTGTCTTGGGGTAATCCAGAACACAGGCTGGGAAGATCACATCCCCTCTAGTCCCCAAACCAAACACATGCTAGAATCTTCAGTGTGTTCTGGATATGATCATGCTACATATCCTTAATGTTTTAGACAAGGTTTTCTTTTTTTTTTTTTCTGCATACCTTTGGCATCTTTCCACCACTATATGAAGACTACTGGGTTTGTGATCCTTATCATTGTTAGTACGTTCGATTATAAAACGTTGTTATGCTGCTTATATAGCTCATAGATAGAGTTGAAGTTACAAAACTACTTTCTTTTTTTTTATCACTAAGCAAGAATTGACTTCTGCCATGTCCCTTCCAGTATCCTTTTGAGCAATGTGTGCTGCTTCAAAGTATTTGTTCTTTTCTACAATATTTTCTTTTTTCATTTCTCATTATTTCTGGGTTTTGCTAAATAGCTATTCTGTTTGTTCTGATTTCTGAATGTTTTCTCTGTATTTGAACTAATTGTAGCTCTTTATAAATGGTTAGCAATTCCTTTGAGACAGTGATGTTCTTGTTGAGTAATTTTAGATTCTTTTACTTTTCTTATTGTCTACTAACGATTTGTTTGTAATTTCAGAAAAATTGTTTTGGCAACCAACATTGCGGAGAGTAGTATCACTATAGATGATGTTGTCTATGTGATTGATTGTGGTAAGGCCAAGGAGACAAGCTATGATGCCTTGAATAAGCTGGCATGCCTTCTTCCGTCATGGATATCAAAAGCTTCTGCTCATCAGGTACCTTACTGCTGACAATATATAACTAGGTTCTTTGCAGACATGAAAAGTCCATTAACAGATGTTCTCTCTCTTTATTTTGTTCACAGAGGAGAGGTCGTGCAGGCCGCGTTCAGCCAGGCTTTTGCTATCGGCTCTATCCAAAGATCATTCATGATGCAATGCAACAGTTTCAGTTGCCTGAAATTCTCAGGACTCCTTTGCAAGAACTATGCCTTACCATCAAAAGCTTACAGCTTGGAGCAGTATCCTCCTTTTTAGCCAAGTCACTGCAGCCACCAGATCCACTTTCTGTTAAGAATGCAATTGAGCTTCTTAAAACCATTGGTGCACTGGATGATACGGAGGAACTCACTTCTCTTGGTATGAAAATTTTCAGCTAACCTGCATATAAGAGTTTTTGTCTATTTGATTTTATTCCAGCTGTTTACATAAACCTCTCAAATCTACTTCGGTTTTGTGCAGGGAGACATCTCTGTACTCTCCCACTGGACCCAAACATTGGGAAAATGCTGCTTATGGGATCTGTATTCCAGTGCTTGGATCCAGTATTGACAATTGCTGCTGCTCTCGCATATCGTAATCCATTTGTGCTCCCAATAGATAGAAAAGAAGAAGCTGATGCTGTCAAAAGATCATTTGCTGGTGACTCCTGCAGGTAATTATTGTAAACAATTCTGCCACTTTGATATTAATATTAAGGATTGAAGGAACGTATAAGGATGTTTTTTGAAGTACCTGATTAGTTGGTATTTCTAATTTGTTTACTATTCCCTCCATTTCAAATTGTAATAAGTAAGTTTTTCTAGATTCATAGCTTATTCTACGCACCTAGATATAAATTATGTCTAGATGCATAGTAAAAGCTACATATCTATAGAAAAGCTAGAACGACTTACAATTTGGAACGGAGGGCGTACCATTTTCTTGAGTGGAACAGTAGGGTAAACACCTACTGTGGTAGCTATATTATTGTATGTACAAAAAAACTGTACAAGATGCTGTATAGATACAAAGGATAATAGGGGAGGCTATCTAGCCAAGCCATGCCTAAGGTTCTAGAAGTATTTATCAATCTACGTCATCAGAGAAGCCTTTCTTCCAAGACAAGGATGGGCTGCTTATTACTCTCTCTGTTCCAAATTGTATAAGTTGTTTTAGTTTTGTGCCAAGTCAAGCTTCTCTAACTTTGACCAAGTTTATAGTCAAATATGTATTTACAAAACTAAATAAATGTATTATCAATGCATATTTCAAGTTTGGTTTAATGAAACTATTTTGATGTGCTAGATGTTGATCCATTCTCCAATAAACTTGGTCAAAGCTAGACTAGTTTGACTAGGACAAACTCAATCAAAATACCTACAATTTGGAAGTATCATTGTGTTGGTTCCAAGTATTCCCAGCGTCTATGATGAAATCATGAAATTTTCCATGGAGTGCTCGAAATTCTGCTTTGCTTGATTCACCATGTCAAAGAAAGGAAGGGGCAGAACCCAAGTGATTCTTGTATATTGCCAGCATGCTTTATTGAGTACTGCTGATGCTTCTTCACTTATAGCACCTGTAGGATAGTTCCTTTGATTGCTAGCAAGGTTCAAAAAGGAGCTAGGCTCTAAGCCACCGATTAGCGCCTAGGACATCTAAACGTAGATTAAACATGATTAAGCGTTTATACACTAGCTACATATCAAGAGATTTATAGTTGCATAAATGTGACAATAAATAGAAAAGGAAGAGCAATGCCATAATAGCGCACTGAGCCCACTAAGGGAGGAAGCCCACTAGCCCATCTGAACACCATAACACCCAGCGATGCCCTACCACCACAGATTTCCAGTCAGTAGACAATCCCCATTCTCACGCAGCCACGCCGCTTCTCCTCTGCCTGTGCACCCCCATCCATCTCTCCACCTCTCCATGGCGCACCACCTCTTCTCCTGAGCTCACCCTGTCTGCTCCTCCATGCACCCCACCTCTACTCCGCCTGTGCGCACCTCGTCCTCTCCCCCTTTTGTGGCACCCCTGCTTTGGCTGCACACAGCCATGCATGACCCTTTGGAGAAATCGAGCAAAATGGGCTAAATTGAACAGAGGGTGAGCGAAATCGAGCATAGATGGAATCACAACAACAAACCATTTTGCCATCATAATCTCGTCTCTTCTCTTCCTTCATCATCCATGGGTTCTGACATTTATGCTATGTTTAATTGGACGCCTATGGCGTAGGCGACGTGCTAGGTCTCTGCCTAGTTCCTAAGCGAGCATTTAATGACGTTTTTTTCGGACACTGGTTGCTAGAGACAAACATGCAGATGTAGATAGCTGGGAGCTATTCTGGTTACAACGATGACATTCATTACCAATTTCATGCAAAAGTTGCTTATGTCTGGCTGATAATTTCTTGCAATTTCTTTTCCAGTGACCACATTGCTCTTCTTAAGGCGTTTGTAGCATGGAAGGAGGCTAAAAGGAGTGGTAGAGAGCGCACTTTCTGTTGGGAAAATTTTCTGTCCCCCATGACCCTGAAGATGATGGATGACATGCGAAATCAATTTTTTGATCTACTATCTGATATTGGGTTTGTTAGCAAGACAACAGGAGTGAAGGTTATGTGCCCTCTTTCATTTCAAACATGTCATTGATCTAATTGTACAGCTGTATTCATTTCAAACATGTAGTTGATCTAATTATATAACTATGTTAGCTTGTTTTGCCATGCAAACATGTAGTTCATGAACACTAGTGGCATATCATGCCTGAGGTAGACATGAAGGAATGAAGCGAAAAGTGCATTGGAGTTATCATGGACTTGTATTTTGTGCATTTGAGAGAAATGTAGACGGACTTATATTTGGGATAAGAGGCGTACCCCACCCACCCACACACCACCACCACAACCACCCCCAACTGGAATCTCTTTCATGGACCAAAACCTTATTTTCTGATATTTTAATTCCTGGTGCATCTAGGTGTTTTATGTGTTATTATGTGCATCCTCTGTTACCACCTACTTGAACATCACAATATTTTGATTGTTGCCTAATAACTAAATCTATAAAATATTTGTGAATTATGGGACATATAATTCTCTACATTTTTGAAATAGTTCAGGGTGGCTTCTTACTTCCATGCTATAACTTCAGGCATATAACCACTATGGTAATGATCTGGAGATGATTTGCGCTGTTTTATGCGCTGGGCTTTACCCAAATGTTGTGCAATGCAAAAGGCGAGGCAAGAGGACTGCTTTCTACACCAAAGATGTGGGGAAAGTGGATATTCATCCATCATCAGTCAATGCATTCATAAACCAATTCCCATTACCTTTCTTGGTTTATAGTGAGAAGGTGAAGACTGCTAGCATTTATGTAAGGGACTCGACAAATATATCGGACTATGCCCTTCTACTTTTTGGTGGTTCGCTTAGTCCAAGCAAAACTGGAGAAGGCATTGAGATGCTTGGGGGTTATCTTCATTTCTCGGCTCCAAAGCGTACCATAGAGTTGATTCAGGTATAGCCAGCTCCGCTCCAACATATTGTCTCAACTTTGAAAAAAATTATATCTTTAATTGATTGTGTTATTTTTGCTAAAAAAAGTTGTTTTTGTACCTTGCACTTTACAATTCTTGGCCCTGTTTGGATACTGTCTATTTAGGTTCAAATCCTTTTGAATTGAATCTTAAATATTCTGTTGCAACCCCTCTCACCCAAACACGCCCTTATGCCTTTTGTTTAAAATATTGTTGGTGCTCGCTAAGTGTCTAAATTCTTTATTCTGTTGGAAACACTGCCCTCCAACTGTGAAGTTTCTTGTGTGTGTGCATTTACTGATATCATGACATTTTTAGTATCCCAAGTTCATTCTAGTGAATGTAGTAAGATGCTACCATTCATTTTAGTTAACACATGTACCTGTGCATGCACATACTTGATTTATACCCTGGTCTTCAACGAAAATTGATCGGCGCATAAAGTAGTTTAGGATTAGATTATATAGCTATATATTCTTCTAACTTGGGACTTATTTGCATTTAACAGAAATTAAGAGGTGAATTGGACAAACTCCTTCAGAAAAAGATTGAGGAACCCGGACTTGACATCTTTTCACAAGGAAAGGGTGTCGTGGCGGCAGCTGTAGAACTGTTACACAGTCAAAATTTCAACCATTAGATGCCAAATATTACACGTTATTAGGACAAGTTTCACACTAAACGAAAGTGATACCAGCGTATTCTTTTGTTAATATCTGTTGCAGTTTGGTTCCTAAGATGTTTGAGACATTGCCATAACACCAGAGGAGGTATATCAACAAATTTTGATATTTGACACCGAACCCGCAGCTTCATTGTTTTTAACACCCAGTTTGTGTGCCTTCAAAAATTCTAAGGCCTAGCCTCTTGAAGCTCTCAACCTTTTAAGGGCCTGTTTGATTAAGCTTCAGCCTAGCTGTTTAGTTATTTTTTGAAAACATGGTATCTGAGCAGATAAATATTTACTCTAAATTAAAAGCTGAAACTGTCTTTTGGTGTGTTGAGAAGCTAAAAACTTATTCCAAAAGCTAAAATCCAGTCAATGTTATTCAAAAGCAGTCTTGAGGGATTAAAATTATTTGGGGCGGAGCCAGGATTTGGACATAATATGGGGCTGTTCAAACAACTAAATAAACATTTGTGTTACAATGGCTCAAGTGATCCTTCTATCTTCTATCCTCTTCAATCTTGATCTCTCTTTCCTCTCTCCCCACCAATCCCCCCCCCCCAACCCCACCCACCCACTCTCTCTCTCTCTCCTCATGGGTGCGGGGACTCCATGAGAGATGGGCTTGAGCATGGTGCTCACGAGATCTAAGTCTCCATGTGTAAGTTCTTCACATATCCCCCTCAATTTTTGTATCAAGATCAATCCTAGCATACATCACACACCTTATCTTGTAAGTTCTTGACACCTTGTTTCTTCACATCTCGGGTGGCATAGCTCGCTTGAGTGTCGTTTGAGGACCGTACACCCTGGTTGCAGGAACAAGTCGGGCCATTGCTCTCTTCTCTGGACTAGTTCTTTTTGGTTTGGTTTAGGTCGATTTGAGATGCTGTTTTTTTTTAAATTTCAATCCAACATGGAACAAGCCCTCCCTTCTCAATAAATATAAATAGCAATGGTTAATTGAGGATATCCAATTAAAAAAACAATCGGGACTGTTCCTTTTTACTTTTTTTTTTTTGAATATCTACTTTTCTAACCCTTATCGTTGTTTGTTTATCGTATTTTTTGGGGTTTTATGTAATCACGTGTTGGTAGAGAGAGGATTCGGACCATGCCACTTGAAGTCAGGTTGTGGCACAATCTTTTGGTATGGCACGACGAGAATAATTTTAGGTCATGTTTTCCTTAGAATCTCAACACGAATGGGTGACATGACAAGACCCATATTTTAGACCGTGATTGAACTGGCACAACACAAAAATGGCATATAAGCACGTCTATAATGCTATAATGCAATTGCCTACAATTATTATCATATATTTACTCAATTTGGTATGAAAATCATTGGAACTTTTATTTTAGTAAAAAATGGTGCATACAAAATATACTTTTAAAGTTACGAGTACACGAACAAAACAAGCAAAAATATCATGAGAACGTGTTTGGGCCGACATGGCATAGAGGTGGCCGGCGGGCCATGGACTGTATTTGTGCTAAAAGGAAAGACTTGTCGTGCCGGCATGGCACAACCCAATGTATGACTAGAAGTCAAGGCCTGAAGCGACACAAAGCACAAGAGGGCCGAGCCAGGCAAGCACAACATGGCTTAAGGGTGTGTTTGGTTGAGCTGTGGCTGTGGGAAAAAGCTGCTGTGGACTGTAAGCTATGGAAAAAGCTACTGTATGCTGTGAGCTGTAGAAAAGCTGAAAGCTGTTTGGTTAAATAAGTATAAAATATACCTTCTATTTTTATCTCTCTTGAAACAACTATGGAAGAGCTTTTTATTCCACCAATTTCTAAAAGCAGAAAGCCAAAAGCCAAAAGCAGGGTCAAACCAGCTTTTCAAAAATATACTACGGAAAAGCTGCTGCTTCTGAAAAAACAGCCTTCAAAAGCAGTCCCTTTGGTTGGGCTTTGGCTTTTGGAGCCAAAAGCCAAAGCCAAAAGCCCAACCAAACGGACCCTAAATCCCACCTCTACGTGTTGGCACACTCTTTGATGCTTCTTTCAGAATTTAAGCCCAGCAACAACCACAGCGATGGTCACTGATAGCTTAGGGGTTTCATACTTTCAACCACACTAAACCCTAAAGTCTGATGAAAGAACGACTTGGTACCCAGCAATGACAGGTGATGTGATAATGTCATGTCTATGGAAATGACATCTTCTGCTGGGAATATACACGATAGATGTTTTTCTAGGACTATTACAGAGGCAGAAAATTCCTTTCGGGAATTCGGTTTGTTTCACTTATTTTCTCTTTTTATCTCAGCACCATTCAATGCAGTCCAACAATCATGCTATTACATTATTGCCAGAGACCCTTAAGGCTAATGGTAGAACCATGACTTTAATGTGCCTTTTAACAGTTATCAATACCCTGTTTATTGTGTTGATCATTTGGACTACAAAAAGAAGGGGCATGCTCAATCCTTTCTGAGCCCAAACAGAAGGCAGTAAGTATCACTACATGGTGGCTCCAGGGAGCTACATCATGTTTCTCCTCGTCACCAGCCATATCAAGATGTCTTGCGGGTTGGCCTTGACATCATATGTTCAGATTTCTGCAGATGTGAAACGGCATAAGTATGTGCTCATATGGGCCAGTCAGGTGATAATATTATCATATAAAAAAGGGTCGTACCCAGTGCAGAGAGCTCCCGCTCTGTGCGGGGTTTGGGGAAGGGTGTCAGTGGCAAGCCTTACCCTCGCCTGTGCAGTGCGAGGAGACCGCGACTCGAATCCGGGACCTTCCGGTCACAGGCGGTAAGACTCTACCGCTTGCACCAGGCCCGCCCTTCATAATATTATCGATATATTGTTGATTATTCTAATTAAATCACTACCCTGCCAACTCATTCAAGGATTATTTATTTGGTACAATTTCAATTGGTAGCATATATATTAACTGTCTGAAAAGAACTATATGTTTGGTAATTGGTATTATACAGGTAGCAAGCAGATCAGCAATTCAGCACCATGAGCTAACAAGCAACAGTGGCAGCTGAACAACAGGAAGAAGACACAAACCTGTTCAGTGTAAGGCAGATACTTTCCATCAAATGTGACCACCACACGATCTTTTCCGTCAGCCCCTTGAACCTTGTCAACTGAACAGTAGAAATCTATTGCTGACATGCTGCAATAAGAAGCAATGGTAATATGATAACAGTCATTTTCGCAAAGATCATAATTTTTTTTCAACATTTGATAGATCGTTCATTTTTTTTAGAAAAGGGATAGATAATTCAATGGAGCTTCACGGACAGGATATAAGTTTCCCACTAATATATTTGCAAACTGGACATACTCAAGTGTGTGGTTACAGAGGCTTCGTCAGGCTCAGGCTTAAATGAAGCTGCACAAAATTCAAAGAATTCCAAGTCCTAACAAATGTCTACAAGCAAACACCACAGCAACATCATATAAACTCGAATATGAATCCAGGTGTCCATGTTTTTAAAGGATTATCCACTCGTAATCACAAATAATGGATTTACTAACTATATCACACAACAGTTCATGTCAGATTACCAGGAACAGGAATTTATGCATAAATGAAGCACTGGTATCTCTTACATTCCATCACCAAACTCCTCATTGATGATTTCCTTGATGCTCTCTCCAAAATGCATAACAGCTTCATTCAATCTGCGTGCAATATATAGTAACAATGTTGATAAGAAGGTTATTCTCATATCTGGTTAGTACTGATAAACTGGAATAAACTAACAAAGTTCTGGATAAAAGCTACTCCCTCCATTTCGAATTATAGTTCACTTTGGTTTTTTCCTAAGTCAAAGCTCATTAACTTTGACCAAGTTTTTAGAAAATTATACTGACATCAATAGGTTCAAATAAATGCACTTCCAGAATATATTTCATGGAGAATTTAGGGGGTGATTGGTTGCCAACCACACTTTGTCGTACTTTACCTTAGGCAAGTTTGACCAAATCAGCAAGTATTTTTGGTTGGCAACTAAACTTAGGTAAGATCATAAGATTTTTTTTGTGCTCCACATGTCATAGAGTAAAAAAGTGTAGTAAGCTTCCATTAGGAATGACAAAGTATGGCTCCAAATTTTCTAGCAACACTTGCCTAAGGTTAGTTATGGCAAATTATGGCTGGGAACCAAACAGCCTCTTAATGACACAAATTTAATGTTATAGATATCGGTGTATTTTTCTGTAAATTTGGTTAACCTTTACCCTAAACCCACAAGGCCAAAGTGAACTTGGTATGGCGCCTGACCTTGCTACGTAATGCGTATGGAGGAGAGTGGAGGGGCTGACTCTGGCGCTGGCGGCGGCGAGGCGTCGTGGCGGCGCTGGAGGAAGCGAGGGGTAGAGAGAGATAGGGTTAGGGTGCCAGGCGCCCAAGGGTGTCAATATGACACAATCCCAGGCTATCCCATTAATTTGTAAAGTGTGACTCTTATACAATTAGACTCAACCACCTGATGCTATAATTAAGGAAACCTCTAATTAAGGAAACTCCAAATCGAATCAAATCTAATCCAACTTCTTAGCCACTTTGCTCCTTGGTTCGGCGCTTATACGTCTTGCCTACCATAACATCTCTCCCCCCCTCGGGAAACAGCTCGTCCTCGAGCTGGAAGGAGGGATGGGCTTCGCGAAACGCCGGAACCGGCTCCCAAGTTGCTTCTGACACCGGCATGCCCGCCCATTCGACGAGGACGTGCCACACGCCGCGGCGAAGTTCTGAGCGGAGGACGCGTTCCGGCCGCTGCAGCGGTCGACCGTGACGTAGAGGAGGCAGGGCCGGCGCACTGGAGGGCGGTGTACCCCTGAATGGCTTCAGGACGCCGACATGGAAGACGTCGTGGATGCGTGCGCCCTCGGGAAGCTGAAGACGATAGGCCACCTCGCCGACGCGGCCGGTCACCTGGAACGGGCCGATGTACTTGGGCGCCAGTTTGCCCCGGCCGCCAGGTACCAGATTCTTCGTGTGGCGGTGGAGCATCCGAAGAAGCACCCAATCGCCGACGGCGAACTCGAGCTCGCGGTGGTTGGCGTCGTAGAACCTGCGGGCGTGCTCTTGAGCTTGGAGAAGTCGAGCACGCACCTCCTCAAGGAACTCCTCCCGGTTGGCGAACAGGGTGTCCACCGCCTCCGTGCGCGCCTGTCCCGGGGCGTAGGGCAGCAAGTCCGGGGGCGGCCGACCGTACACCACCTAGAACGGGGAGGTCTGGAGCGCCGTGTGGTAGGATGAGTTGTAGGAAAACTCGGCCCATGGGAGCCAATCCAGCCAGTCACGCGGCCGATCACCTGTCAAACATCGAAGATACATGGTAATGGTCTTGTTGACAGCTTCGGACTGCCCATCTGTCTGCGGGTGGAACGCAGAACTCATGCGGAGCTTGACGCCGGCGTGACGGAAGAGGTCGCGCCACACATGACCCGTGAACACCGGATCACGGTCGCTGACGATGGATTCCGGGAAGCCGTGTAGCCGAACGATGTCCTGGAAGAAGGCGCGGGCCACCGACGAGGCTGTGTACGGGTGGCCGAGTGGAATAAAATGAGCGTACTTCGAGAACCTGTCCACCACCGTGAGCAGGACGCTCTTGCCATGGACCTTGGGCAGGGCTTCTATGAAGTCGAGGGAGATGTCTGCCCACACACGCGATGGCACCGGCAGGGGCTGCAGTAACCCGGCCGGGTGTAGCGTCTCCGTCTTGTTTCGCTGGCACACCGCGCAGGACCGCACGAAGTCGCCGACGACGCGGCGGTCGTGCTCCACGAAGAACTCGGTGCGGAGGCGGAGTAGCGTCTTCTGGATGCCCTCGTGGCCCCCCGTGTGGGCGAGCTGGAGGACGTCGTCAAGGAGCGGCGATGAGCTGGGCACGAAGATGCGCCCCTTGTGTAGCAGTAGCCCCTCGCGGACGCACCAGGAGTCACCGTGGTCTCCGGCGGCCACGGCGTTGCGACGACAATGCCGCGATCTTGGTCGGTGTCCACCTCCGTCGCAAATCGTCGAAGAGCCGGAAAGTAGGCACCGAGACGCGCGGCCGAGAAAGCGCGCGCCGCGTCGCGGCTGAAAGGATGGACAAAGAATGGCGCCTCGCCCGTCCCGCTGAGAGAGCGGCGTCCGCGACGACGTTGGAGCAAATGGGACGAAACTCCACCACAAATCATACCCAAACAACTTGCTAATCCAGTGATGTTGCGGAATTGTAGATAGGCGCTGGTCCAGCATGAACTTGAGGGCGTAGTGGTCCGTCCTTACGACGAACGCCCGCCCCCAAAGGTAGGGCCTCCAATGGCGCACCGCCTGAACAAGCCCGATCAACTCACGCTCATACGCCGCCACTTTGAGGTGGCGTGCGGCGAACGGCCGGCTGAAGAAGGCTATGGACGCGCCATCTTGATGTAGCACGGCTCCGAAGCCCGATCCGGAGGCGTCGCAGTCCACGACGAATGTGGCGGCGAAGTCCGGAAGGTGCAGGACTGGTGCGGCGGTGAGGGCAGCCTTGAGGGTGGAGAAGGCGGTGTCAGCCGCGTCCGTCCACTGGAACACGTCCTTGCGAAGCAGCTGCGTCAGCGGCGCGGCGATGATCCCGTAGTCCTTGATGAACCGCCGGTAATACCTGGCCAGCCCGAGGAAGCCGCGTAGGCCGCGCGCGGCGCGAGGGCGCGGCCAGGACTGCACAGCTGCCACCTTGGCCGTGTCCATAGCCACCCCCTCCCCAGTGATGACATGTCCGAGGTAGTGGACCGCCGAGGTGGCGAACGCGCACTTCGACCGTTTGAGGTGGAGCCGGTGCGCGAGAGGGCGCCGAGGACCGCGCGGTGTCGGAGATGCTCCGTCCCAGAGGAGTCAGAGATCGAGATGTCGTCGAAGAAGACGAGGACGCAGTGGCGGAGAAATGGCTTGAGGACGTAGTTCATCAACGCCTGGAACGTCGACGGTGCGTTGGACAAGCCGAAAGGCATCACCAGAAACTCAAAGTGTCCGTGGTGTGTCCGGAACGCCGTCTTGTGGACATCTGCAGCAGCAACCCGCACCTGATGATAGCCGGAGCGCAAATCCAGCTTAGTAAAGAACTTGGCGCCGTATAGTTCATCGAGTAGCTCCTCGACAACCGAGATTGGAAACATGTCTTTCACCGTGACCGCATTGAGGGCCCGTGAATCGACACGAAGCGCCACGATCCGTCCCCGCTTTCTTCCCAACAACCGCGGGCGCGGAGAAGGGTGAGTCTTGGCGGATGATCCCTTGGCGGAGCATCGCCTCGCATTGCAGCTCGAGCTCGTCTTTTTGGAGTTGGGGGTAGCGGTACGGCCGGACCGCCACTGGCTCGGTGTTGGGCTTCAAATGGATGTGGTGGTCGCACGCCCGGGCCGGTGGAAGCCCTTCGGGTTCGGCGAACACTTCCTGGTAGGCGTCCAGCAGCAGGTCGAGGAGGGCGCGCTCGGAGCCCTTGTTGAGGCAAAGGTCTGTGGTGAAACAGGCTGCTCGGGGACGCCGCTTGCGCCGGCCAGCGCCGCGCGCCGTCCACACCACCCGGCGACCAATGGAAGAGCGCCATGCGCGCATGTGGCGAAGTCCCGAGATGGATGGGCCCAACGACCTCAACCACGTGAGGCCGAGGACCATGTCGTGCAGGCGCCAAGGGATGGAGAAATACCACCGTGAACCTTTCGGTGCCGATCCGCATGAACGCCGCGCGCAGGCGAGCCTTGGCGGTCGACGCGTCACACCGTTCATGACAATGACGTGGCGCCCAGCTATTGCCGGAGAATCAAGGCCGGCGCGCGTCTTTGCCTCGTGGTTGATGAAGTTGTGTGTCGACCCCGAGTCCAAGAGTGTCGTGAGCTCGTGGGCGCCAATCTTGACGCGCAGCTGCATGGTGTCGCGCGCCCGAATGCCCGTCGCCACGGACAGAGAGATCATCGGCTTTTCCGGGTCGAATTGGGCCTCTTCACCGTAGGCCATCTTGGCGCGCGATCGTCTAGGTCCTCCGGCTCCTCCACGATGTAATCGGGAGCCTCCAAGTAGAACAAACGGGCACATTTGTGCCCGCGAGCGAACGGCTCGTCGCAATTGTAGCAAAGGCCGAGCTTTTGGCCCCGCCATCTCCTCGGTGTGAGCCGCTTGAATGCCTTGGTGGAGTCGGCCGTGGTTCCCGTCGCGGATCTTTGGCATGGTCGACGGAGCGCCCGGCGGCGTCGGCTCATTGGGAGCCGGAAGGGCGGACGACGTAAGGCGCGTTCTGCGACGTTCAAGGCTCGAGCCAAATACATGGCGTCTTTGAAGGTTCTAGGGCTGGTGCGACTCAACATCCACCCGAATGTAGTCGGAAGGCCACCGTGAAAAGCTTGGCGCGCAATTGCAATGGTATGGTGAGGTCCCGCATCTGCCCCTCGGCTGGAATGCCTCCATGTATGCGTCCCACGTTGGCGCTGAGCGGCGGCACTGGCCGCCAGTCGGCCGGTGGTTGGTGTTGAGGTAGGGCGAAGCGGCTGTAGCGATATCGAAAATCCGGCCACGATGGGCGGCCGATGTCGGTCTCGAGTACAAGGTACCACTGCTGGGCGACTCCCTTCAGGTGATATGAGGCCATCCACACCTTGTCGGCCTCCCGAGTGAGCTGTCCGCGGAAGAACTGCTCGCATTTGTTGAGCCACCCCAGGGGATCATCGCGCCATCGTGACGTGTCGAAGGTGATCTTGTGGTACTTCGGCACAACGGCGGACTCCCATTCCGATGGCGGCGGGGGGTACAGTTGTGATGGGGCCATGTGAGCGGAGGCCGGGAGCGGCATAGGAGCCACGGCCCCGAACCCTAGGATTGGCGACGGGGAGGGCGGAAACCTGATCTGAGTGATTGGCACCCCCCCGGGCGGTGGCGTTGGCGCTTCGATAATCTTTGGGAATCTGGCGGCCGGAAGGACAAATGACATGGACGGTGCCACCGGTGCCGAGGCGGAGGAGTTCTTAGTGGCGGCCGCGATCTCCGTGATCATCGGTGAGGAGGATGCGGGCAGGCGAGGGACGCCCCCAAACCCTGGTAAGCCGAAGTGAGGGAACGCTGACCGCTGCCGTCGAGGGCGAAGGCGCGCTCCCCGATCCGCCAGTGGTTGTTCATGGCGGTCATCTGAAGTTGCATGCTGGCCAACATCTCAGCGATCGAGGCCAGGGTGGGCGGCGGCACGGGCGGCGTCGTGTTCACCAGGGGCAGCGACACGCCCGACGTGGGGCTGGTGGTGGATGCGGGTGGGATCGACGACGATGGAGCAGTGGTGGAAGCGGCGGAATCCATGGGCAGCGACGGAGCTGATACCAGGTTGGTATGGCGCCTGGCCTTGCTACGTAATGCGTATGGAGGAGAGTGGAGGGGCTGACTTTGGCGCTGGCGGCGGCGAGGCGCCGTGGCGGCGCTGGAGGAAGCGAGGGGTAGAGAGAGATAGGGTTAGGGTGCCAGGCGCCTAAGGGTGTCAATATGACACAATCCCAGGTGTGACTCTTATACAATTAGACTCAACCTCCTGATGCTATAATTAAGGAAACCTCTAATTAAGGAAACTCCAAATAGAATCAAATCTAATCCAACTTCTTAGCCACTTTGCTCCTTGGTTCGGCGCTTATACGTCTTGCCTACCATAACAGAACTACAATTTGAAACTATTATCAGGCTGTCTAAAAGAATAATACTGAAGACTGCCAAGCTCAACATGCGAACTTGCAGAATCTGAAAATTGTAAACCAAGGATGGGAGGCATTGTCTAAGACTAGGAGTTACCTAGTGTGTGTATTGAGGACTGTAGACATTCTTTTACGCTAATTCAGTAATTCCTAACTCATCACGGAGAACATCTTAAGACTACTAGTGCAAGTTTTAAGCAAAGTGCATTTTGTTGTCAGGCCTTGGTAACCTTTTTGGCTTCTCTCGTGTCTTTAATCGGCGTCAGTCTTCTGAAATGACAAAAGTCTGTTTAAACTTAGGAAAGCTGTGCCCAAATCCTTGAGATTGAGACAGAGTAGTTCAAACTTCAAACTTCGCTAAATCGCAATAAGTCCTGGTCCTGGAGCAAAACTAGTATATCCCTTTCTAACTAGACCCTAATAGCGCTTGGAGTAGCCGATTAAACAAAGATTTCGCTGTGCTTACTTGACGAATCACATTCCGGATCAAATTGAAGGAGTGCAAGAGGCATCGTCGTCGTCATTTGCACAGGGGATTGGGGCGCGGCGCACCTGTAAATGGCGGGCTCGTGGACGATGTCGGGGTTGTAGGACCGGAAGGGCGGCTGCATCATGAGTTGGACGAGGTCGTCGGTGAGCGTGGGCAGGGCCGCCCTCAGCGCGGGCACCGTGTCGGCCTTGAGATGCGCCTGGCGCCGCAGCAGCTGCGCCACGTAGACGTTGGTGAGACCCGTCTCGGCGGCGATTTCCGAGAAGGTCTTCCCGGACTCCTCCTTCGCCTCCATCAGGCGCCGCACCACCGCAGCCCTCTCGCCGCTCGCCTCCATGCCCGACCCTTCCGAATTCCGATCCTTCCGCGCTCGCTCGACTGCCCACCGGCCACCGCGCTGCTCAATAGGTGCTCGGAGGGAGGAAGGGGGCGCGGCGCCGCAGCTTGGTGGGGGTGGGTGGGTTGCTGGGGAAGTGGCAGGGAGGCAGAGGCACGGCTGATGTGTGCAGCGCGGCGTGTAGCGGCCAGGTGTGGCTCTTGGCTGCCGCTCGCCGGATAGAGCTCGCGAACTGAGACACGACTCTCTCTCTCTCTCACACACACACACGCGCGCGCGCGCGCGAGGGAACCGAGGCGTGTCGGTGGGCTGTGGCCCGTTTCACGTGGTGTCAGATGGGCTGATCCATTGATGGGATTAATTGGAGTTGAGCCCGCCCATTTGAAGAAAAAAGCTCGGGCCCGAATGGAACTTACGTTTGGTTATCGGGTGTAGGAATAAGCAAACTAACGTCAAATAAAACCATTTAAATTACCTCCAAGTCCACGTTAGAATCGGTTTTCAAAGCGATTTCATGTTTAGTTCCAAAAAAATCAGTAAATATCTGATAAGGTTTTTAAAACAAAAATGACTCTAAGCTTCTAAAAAAGTCCAAAACACATTCTAGAAAGAAATATTTACGTGTATGGGCCTCAAATTAATGTGTCTTCCTTCATGGCCTGTTTTTTTCCAAACTGCCCAGAAAAGAAAGTTTCTTACCTGTACGGTCTTTCGTTGTTTCCGGCGCTTAACGTTGTTAAGCCAAGGAAAAAATGATAATTTTACCCCTGGCGGAAAAAAATAAAGTGCAGAGTTTAGTTTGTCTTTTTAGATTTAAGTAATATTACGGGAGGAGCCGTGCCTCGCAATATTACTCCAAATCTAAAAAAAAGACGAACTAAAGTCTGCGCTCTATTTTTTCGTCGAGGTAAAATGGTCATTTTACCATTGACTTAACACCATTAAGTGCTAGAAACGGATGGAAGGACATAAAAATAAGAGAATTTCGTTTATTTATAGTTAAGTTCCAAAAAACGGGCCATGGAAAGAAGACGTATTATTTTAGAGGGCCATACAGGTAAATATGTGTCGGGTTCATAAACTCAAGGTCCCCGATGGGCCCACTTTCCAGTAAAAGCTCGGCCCAGCAGACAGCATTACAACAACGCGCGACTCCTGGACCAGCCCAGATACCTAACGACAGGTCGGAAGAGCGATCCAGTCTTCGACCGGAAGGCCTGACCAAGGAGGGGATGACGCTCGCTTCCGACTCCGACCTGCTTTTCCGATCAGGAATACGCCGAACCTCTGCTTACAGCTCTTCTCCGATCAACACGGTCGGAGCCGACTAGGAACGACCGACCGAGGACGCCCGCTCGGTGAGGACCCAAGAATCAGGCGGAGCAGATAAGGCAAGACGCTCAAGTCAACCGTAATACCGAGGACCGTACCCTGCACACCTGCAGAACAGTACCACCAGGCCATGCCAGAAGGGTGCTATGCAACCTTCCAGACATGTCAGAACACAAACAGTGTTGTGGGCGTCGACATTTGTCCTACAGTATGGTAGGCGCCGACATTTGCCATACCAGATGAACACGATGGAGCCTGCCACATGCATCTGGGCGTCAACAGTTGTAACACCTCTGGTGTTTTGACCTAATACTAAAATTTGACATGTCATCATGTGCATTGCAAAGCATTCATTTAGTATAAAGTTTTGAATGCATTTACTAAATAAGGTTTATTTCATAATGTTGTTATTTCATGTGATGTGTTTCAAAAACCCTAAATACAGATCATGACCACAGGGGTTAAATTTCATGTGATCATGTGAGGTCATATGTTCTTTGACTCAAATAACCCTAATGGGCCATGTTACTGGTCAAAAATCAAAGTCTAAGTAAAAGGAAGACAAATCAAATTTGAATTCATTTTCAAATTATAAAAGTCCTTTTTGCCCCTTTTGACTAATTCAAAATCCATGAGGAATTTGGGGTTGAGGCAAAAAGCAAAGTTGGAGATTATTTTATGTAGATCAACTTTGGTATTCAAAGTTTTTCAAGATTACATATAAAATTTGGAGTAATTTTGAAATGATTCAAATCTTTAAATGTACCCCAAATTTGAATTTCAAAATGGAGGCAGAATTTGAAAATGTTTCTTAAACCAAAGTTGTAGTACTTGAAAAGTTGAGCAACTTTCATTTTTGGAGATTTTCAACTTCTATAGAAAATTTGGAAGTAATTTGCAAAATGGACTCAGTGGCAATTCTGTAAATATTTCAAAATTCCTGTTGATGTGAGAGAGATCACCACTTGGCGCCACACGCAGAGCCACCGCCGAAAGCGTTTTTGCGCCGCTTTCCCGCTGACAAGCACGTCACCGTCGCTCCGCGGCGTCTCCGTCGTCTTATTGTCAACACCGGGCGAAGCTCATCCCGGCTATAAATAGCCACGAGTACGCCGCCGCTCCCATTCTTCCCTCTTCCTTCCGCTTCGCCGCCATCGTAGCTCCGCCCGCTTCGCCCGTAGGCCTCGCCGAGCCGCTGTCCATGAGTTCCCAGCTATGTCATCGTGACCGCATTGGTCTTGCGCCTCTCCTCGACTTGCTATCGTCGCCGGTGTTGGCGAAGTCCAATCGCCTGCCAAGCCGACGCCGTCTTCCCGTGACCGGCCGGAGCTCACGCCGCGATCGCCCTCACTGTGGGCAGCCGCTCCAGACCATCTCCGATCGCACCAAGCCCATCATCGTGTTCGTGGTGAGTCCCCGATCGTGTTTCGCCCTTCGCTTTAGACTCTCACTGTGTTGTTGCCGGGGGATACGCCGGGCCGGCGCGTTGCGTTATCGCCGCCGTAGCCGCCATGGTCGCCGTGAGTGTCATCTCCGTGTGCTCGCCGCTTGTCCAAGGGTTGGGATAGGTCCGCCGTGAGGTGGTGATCATGTTGGTACTTAGCCCCTCGCGTGAACCCTCACCGACCGGCGTGTTTTGCTTGGCCGGAGTCGGCAAGCGCCGCCGCTACTGCTCGTGATGTCGCTGACACGCTGGGTCGATATGTCGATGAGAGTAAGAGAGAAACAAAGGCAATTTGGTTATTTTCTCCATTTTGAATAGTGCAAAGAATTTTGCAATTTTGTAGGAATTTATTTACACATCCAAAAATTCTGAAAATTTTGTGTAGCTTCTGTACATGTTCTAGTATGATTTAAAAATTTGAAATTTGAAATTTGGATAAATTTTGAATGTTTAAATATTCAGTCAATTAATTAATAAATGCAATTTCCATGATTTTTGTAGGCCACTGTATAACTCCAAAAATTATGAAATTTATTTTGGTACACTAATTTATCATGAGGATGCTTGTGTAAATTTTTGAGATCATTTGGAACAAGTTTATTTTTGAGCTTAATTCCAAATTAATTCAAAAATAGATAAAAGCAAACCCTAAGTGTTTGATTAGTGTTGGATCTTGTTTTGGTCATGTTTTGTGACTAGTAGGGTTTCAAGATCCATTTGGTCAAGTCACATGTGTGGTTCATAATGGTAGGATTGCAAGTTGGCTTTGTTGGCTTTGCAAATCGCATCTGCAAAATCAAATCGTTTGCGGGTGTTTTTACATTTCATGTGCCGTGAAAGCATCATGTTTACCTTATCATCATGTAAAGCATATGTTATCAATTCGTGTAGAACCCGAGAACGAAACGATCCTAGTTGAGCAAGTTCTGGAAGAATCCCGGTTGTCACAGATTTGATAATTGTGGTACTTGATGGAACCCGAGATCGTCAACGAAGGCAAGCCCCGGTTTATGCATTAAGCCATTACCTTGTTTACTTTGAAAAGTTATCACCTATGTTATTTATTGCATTAAGTTGTTTAATTCAAATGTTACCTACTTGATGCATTACCTACCTTGATAATTGTTTACCATCCTTGAAGATGTTTTCATTTATAAAGGCGTAGTGTGCTTAGTATGCTTTATGGTAGGCTTTCAAAGTAAAAGTTTTGATACAATCAAAGATGGCATACTGGCCAAAGAAAGAAAGAGGATAGAATGAACTAGAGACTAGTCGGGTGACTTATCTTGAATGTTGGGTAATGTTGCCGACTATGTCGCTTAAAGGCCACTCATTGTGGATCTTTTGAACGAGACACTTTGTAGTACTGGTCACATACTCCGGTAAGCCTACTTCGGCTAATCCGATGCTAAGACGAATGCCCGCGCACTGGGAGTGGAGAGATGGCGGGAGTAGCGTGTACCCTCGTGGCTGGAATGTGGCCGGATTTGAGGTGTCTGTCAGTGCTTCGGGTGGCGTGGAGACGGCTTAGTATAGGAGGATCCGGTAGCGAGGTTGATATATGCAAGATTAAATTCTACATATGTCGTGTGATAAGGAATCCCCAACTGGGACTTGAATCAATTCAAATTGCCAAGTGCTCATGGATATGGAGACTCGATTCATTACAGAAGCAATGCAGTACTGGTGAATTACTAAAATATGAGAAAAAGAACGGAATGAGAAGGAATGGAATATGGGAAATGTATATTTAGTTGAGATAATGAACTAAAAGAAATTAGTGGTAAACTTGAAAATAGAATGAAGTATAGTAAGCTTTTGGCAAAGAACTTTTGAATCTTGCTACATCCTTACCTTGGACCCAACACTGCATCCCTAAGTCCTTCGTCCTTTTTGGTCGGGTCAGGTCTTGTTGAGTACTTTTGTACTCGTGGTTTGTTAACCCTTGTTGTAGGTGAGTCGCATCTTGCGCAGCTTGTTTTGGTCCTCTTTGCATGTCCGTGTTCAAGTCAATGATGATGAGGAATGATGAATGGCCTTTGGACAAGGCACTAGTTTGTATGATAAATAAAGTTAATGTAATATTATCCCGCTACTATGGTCGTATGACACTTATGGTATTGTAAGTTTAAAACAAACCGGTTTGTAATAATACTAATTTAAGACTTCCGCTATCTTTTACTCGTATATATATTTGAATAAACTGCTGTAATCTGCAATGACCGTGATTGGGATCCTGCTTTAAAAAGAGAACGTGGATGATTCGGGTTTCCGAGGACACCCGACAGCACTGCTGAGTTGTTGGGAACTCGTGTACGCTATCCGAGGTCTGTTAAGACAACGATAGGTGCATGTGGGCCCAATTCCTTAGGAGGTTCTCGCCACACTGGTATCGAGAAAGCAGGACCTATCTAAGATCATTGTAGGTTACTTTGGAAAACCTTCAAATTGATTTGGATCAAAGAAAGTAAACTTGATATTTTAAAGGTTCAAATTTCTTTCTTCTTTCCTCTAATCTAGCCTCAATCCTATCTTATTTGAAAGTTTGTGGCGGATAATATGATTAGGTTTGTCCTATGTATTAAAAAAATCTAGTACTTTTGATTGTATAAATCTTTTGTACTTAGGATTCGTAAGATCGATTCATGCATCATGATTGAACACCTTGCATAATGATTCCCTTAAAAGTGGTTGGGTAAGTAATGTCAATCCCATTCTTACTAACCTCCATTCTCCTCAAGCTATCCTTATAGTCCCATCCTAAATTCTACAAAGGCTATGGCAAAGACCAAGATAATCGCACGCAAAGTCCACTGGACCTCACGGAGTCCCTCGTCATCGGGCTTGGCACCGCGTAATTGTGAGCTTGGTGAAGGAAGTTCCAGGATCCTAGGAGATGAAGGATCTTCAAGCAATTCCGCCAACATGGAGAACATTACCAAGGAGCTCAACACTCTTCGTCGAGCTCATGCAAAAGATCAAGAGAAGTCATGGAAATGGAAAGGGACGCCACCAAGAATACCGAGTTGAGGAATGAAGCCGGACACGAGAGGATGCGCCAATGAACGCGGCCCATGAGTTGGAGTTCTACGTAGAAGACCCGGAGATGGACAATGCCATTCTTCATGAGAATGTCCACCTATCAGACGCTCTCAACTTCATCCACCTCTTGGGGATGGTGAAGTTACAGATGAAGAAATGATTGTAGCTCCAGGAGAAGTCGAGAATGAAGAAGAGGAGGAGGATCCTGAGGAGTTAGTGTACTTCTCGGATGAAAGTGAGGTTTCGTCCGATATGGGCACTGATGTCTTGATGTTGAGAGCTCGGAGTAGTAATAGTTCCTTTATCGCTTTCTTAGTAAACCGTGGTTGTCTTGTGGGATACAAGACATGTAATTTAAATAAGTAACCCTTTGTAGCATGCAACCTTTTAAATGCTTTTAATAAAGAATAATGTAAGTAAATGTGTTCTCTAACAGATGCCTCGTCCTACCACCCGAACTGGTGCTAGTGGCTCACATGACGATGATGAGTGCCCAAATCCTCCACCAATGCCTTCGACTATGGCAGATGCCATAGCCAAGACTCGTCAATGCCACTACAGAGAATGCTAGGTCATTAAGGGAATTGGCGCGAACCAAAGCAAGCACCATACCCTAATCATGGTCGTCGTAATGGAAATGACGAGTCAACCTATGTGGATTTTATGATACACGCCCACCGTGTTCTCTAAAGCGCATTTAACCTTTAGAAGTCGACGATTGGCTTAGGACAATAGAGCAAAAGTTCGAGCTGATCCACTCGCATCGAGGTTCAAAAACCAAGGTTTATGACAAAGAAACTCCGAGGAGTCAGCCGGTGCTCGTGGGCAAATTTGGTAGCGTACAGCCCGTTGGTCACCAAATCAACTAGAGGGAGTTCAAGGATGCCTTTAGGGCACATTATATTCCAGACGGTGTGATGACCATGAAGTTGGAAGAGTTCTTGGCTCTTAAGCAAGGGGAGCACCCGGTGATGCATTATGTTACGCGTTTCAATCACCGTCATAAGATGCTATAGAGTATGTGAATACTTGACAGAAAAAGAAGAATCATTTCATGAGAGGTCTAAACACCAAACCGCAGACCATGATGGCAACTTGTGGCAACGCAACTTATCATGAGATCATCAACATTGCTATCGCTTCAGAGGAGAATTATCGCAGACACAAGGAGGCGAAGAAAAAGAGGTCCTTTGCTTCCTGGGATCATCAAGTGGAAAGCGCCAAAAGGTGATCTACCATCCTCGTAATCATGGCCGTGCACCATTCCGCCCACAACAAAGCCAAAGCAGCAAAGAAATCTTTATTCGCCTCGCAATTAATACGCCTTTATACTCATCAAGCACCGCAATGAGCAGAGAACAATACAAATAATGCAAACCGCAATGCTACTCCCCGTAATCACAATTTTCCATGTTATAATTGTGGTAAACCCGGCATTTTTCCCGAGAATGTCCATATCCTAGAAAGAACAATCTGATGCACCCAAAGCCCTCACATTACTCCAAAATTCGGAATCAAGACAAGGGTAATGCTCGTAACAATCAAAAGGGATGAGATCGAGAAGAAAACGGAAGGGTCTTCTATACTCAAGTGGAGGCTATTCCGAATGGAGAACCAATAATGATGGGTATGTTTCCCATTGCTAAGCATCCTGCAATTACCTTATTTGATTCTCGGTGCATCCCATACATTCATCAATCGTACATTTGTTGTGAAGCATGGGATAGCTATTGGGGAAACAAAAGAGCCCTATCATATACAAATGCCCTGGGGACGAATCAGTACAAGGGAGGTAGTTCAAAGATGTACCTATTGATTTGGGAGGTTATGAGTTCCCTACCAATATGTTTGATATTAAAGGATCAAGATATAGATGTGATCCTTGGTATGAACCGGTTAACCCAACACGGGCTATCATAGATGTCTTGCATAGAACCGTAAGGGTAAATGCACTGGCAAAGAAAACCCAACTTCTCATCCAACTTCCCTTTCCTAAAAGTACAAAGGAAAAATCAATGTGCAACTATTGTTGAAGGAGCCGAGAAAATTTCAAAGGGTATGTGAGTTTACTGATGTCTTTCCCGATGACTCTGCTGGTTTGCCACCGCATCGAGACGAGAATTCGTAATTGATCTCAAACCGTGGACATAGCACCAAAGGTCCGTAAGAGCATATAGGATGCCACCCAAAGAATTAGCGAAATTAAAAATGCAACTACAAGAGTTGTTAGACAAGGGTTTCATTCAACCCAGCCATCACCTTGGGGATGTCCCGCTATTTTCGTGAAGAAGAAGGATCAAACCTTAAGGTTATGTGTTGACTATAGGCCATTAAATGAAGTCACCATTAAGAACAAATACCCCTTACCCCAAATTGATTTGCTTTTTGATCAACTAGCGGGAGCTAAGGTATTCTCGAAGATAGACTTGAGATCGAGCTACCACCGAGTTAAGATCGGGCGAGAAGATGTGCCAAAGACAGCGTTCACTACTCGATATGGTCTATATGAGTATCTAGTCATGTCTTTTGGGTTGACCAATGCCCCTACTCACTTCATGTACTGATGAACTCGGTTTTCATGCCCGAGTTGGATAAGTTTGTAGTAGTGTTCATTGACGACATTCTCGATCTATTCTAAGAGCAAAGTGGAGCATGCGGAACATCTCCGTATTGTTCTACAAAGGTTAAGAGATCACCAACTATATGCCAAATTCAGCAAATGTGCATTTTGGTTAGAGGAAGTACAATTTCGGGTCATGTGTTATCTCTGCTGAAGGTATAGTCATTGATCCGAGCAAGGTAGAAGAAGTCCTTAATTGGAAAGCACCTACAACTCGTACATCAAGTTCGTAGTTTTCTCGGGTTTGGCGGTATTACCGTCGGTTTATCCTCGACTTCTCCAATTGCGAAGCCAATTCTTGGATTGTTGAAAAATCAAACTAAGTTTGTATGGTCAATAGAATGTGAAGAGGCCTTTCGGACATTGAAGAAGTTCTTGACAAGCGCACGAAAGATAGCACAACCTCGATATCGAGAGGTCATTTGATATTTATTGTGATGCATCCGAATTGGTATTGGTACCGTGTTCTTATGCAAGAAGGCGAGTCATAGCATATGCTTCCGCACAACTTAAGAAACATGAAGAACATTATCCCACCCATGATCTTGAATTAGCCATTGTTGTTCATGCACTCAAGATTTGGCGACATTATTTATTGGGCAATATATGTCATATCTATACGGATCACAAAAGTTTGAAATATATCTTTACTCAATGAGTTGAATATGAGGCAAAGAAGATGGTTAGAACTTATCAAAGATTATGACTTAGAAGTGCATTATCATCCGGCAAGGCTAATGTGGTTGCCGATGCCCCGAGTCGCAAGAGTCATTGTCATTGCCTAATTGTAGAAACTATGCAGAGAACATTGTGTCAAGAGATGGAGCATCCGGATTTACAAATCTTAGAACAAGGTTCCTCATCCAATATTATAGTTGAGTCCACTATCAAAGATCGATCATTGTTGCTCAACAAAGAGTAAGGGCATAGCCCATATTAAGGATAAAGTCGATCCGGAAGACCAACGTGTTTCAAGATTGATGAAGCGAGATGTTGTATGGTTCAAGGATAAGTTGGTAGTACCCAAAATCCGGAGCTGCAAAAGCAGATTCTTGATGAAGCTCATTCTACAAGATACTCCATTCATCCGGTAGCAACAAAATGTATCATGATCTCGAGAAAGAGATATTGGTGGACCAAAATGAAAATAGAAATAGCTCAATATGTGGCCAAGTGTGATATTTGCCGAGAGAGTCAAAGCAGTTCATATGAAGACCGCAGGTCCATTACATTCGCTGCCAATTCCATCTTGGAAGTGGGAAGATATTTGTATAGACTTCATAGTAGGGTTGCCTAGGACATCTGCAGAGCTACAATTCTATATGGGTTATTGTTGATCGCCTAACCAAAATAGCTCATTTCTTGCCAATCAGAGATAAATATCGAGCGAGAGCAAAGATGCAAAGCTTTATCTTGATAAAATTTTCACCGCATGGGGCACCCAAGACCATTGTCTCCGATGAGAGGATCATTGTTCATATCCAAGTTTTGGAAAAGTCTACATGAGTCTTTAGGAACTAAACTTATCCGTAGTTCTGCTTATCATCCGCAAACAGACGGACAGACCGAAAGGGTAAATCAAATTCTTGAAGATATGTTAAGAGCATGTGTTCTTTCCTTTGGTGCTAAATGGGATGAGTGCCTTCCCTTAGCTGAATTCTCGATAACAATAGCCATCAAGAGAGTATTAAATGGCACCATTCAAGCAATCAGATGGCCGTAGGTGCCAAACACCGCTAAATTGGTCGTAAGTCGGAGAACGTTGGTTCTTTGGACCGGATGTGGTCAAGGAAGTGAAGAGAAAGTTAAACTCATACAAGACAATATGAAGGTAGCTCAATCCCGAGAGAAAAGCTATGCCGATAAGAGGAGACGACCGCTAGAATTCAAAGTGGGAGATTTTGTTTACCTCAAGGTATCACCGATGAAAGGAGTTCATCGATTTGGGATTCGGGGAAAGTTGATGCCCCGTTATGTTGGTCCTTTTCAGATCCAACAACGATGTGGACCACGCCCTATCGCGTCAAGTTACCAGAGCACATGTCACGCATACATGATATCTTTCATGTGTCTCAATTAAAGAAGTGTCTTCAAGCACCGATCGAGAGATCGACTTTGGTGGTGTAGATTTAGAACCTGATTTGACTTATGCCGAGTACCCCATTAGAGTCTTAGATCGAAAAGATCGAGTCACTCGTGAGACGCATAAATCAAGTTTTACAAAGTACAATGGAATCAACACACGGAAGATGAAGCTACTTGGGAGTCCGAGGATTACTTAGAAGAGAACTTTCTTGACTTCTTCGCTTCTATCTAGTTGCAATACCTTGTCTATATTGTAACTTGTCTTGTTATTAACAGAATGGAAAAACCCCTCGTTAGCCTTTGAATAAAGTTGTAATGTGTTAGCTTGACACATTTCCTTTTCCTTTACTTAGCCTTAAGTTTTAAATCTCGGGACGAGATTTCTTTAAGGGGGAAGGGTTGTAACACCTCTGGTGTTTTGACCTAATACTAAAATTTGACATGTCATCATGTGCATTGCAAAGCATTCATTTAGTATAAAGTTTTGAATGCATTTACTAAATAAGGTTTATTTCATAATGTTGTTATTTCATGTGATGTGTTTCAAAAACCCTAAATACAGATCATGACCACAGGGGTTAAATTTCATGTGATCATGTGAGGTCATATGTTCTTTGACTCAAATAACCCTAATGGGCCATGTTACTGGTCAAAAATCAAAGTCTAAGTAAAAGGAAGACAAATCAAATTTGAATTCATTTTCAAATTATAAAAGTCCTTTTTGCCCCTTTTGACTAATTCAAAATCCATGAGGAATTTGGGGTTGAGGCAAAAAGCAAAGTTGGAGATTATTTTATGTAGATCAACTTTGGTATTCAAAGTTTTTCAAGATTACATATAAAATTTGGAGTAATTTTGAAATGATTCAAATCTTTAAATGTACCCCAAATTTGAATTTCAAAATGGAGGCAGAATTTGAAAATGTTTCTTAAACCAAAGTTGTAGTACTTGAAAAGTTGAGCAACTTTCATTTTGGAGATTTTCAACTTCTATAGAAAATTTGGAAGTAATTTGCAAAATGGACTCAAAGGCAATTCAGTAAATATTTCAAAATTCAACTGACAATGAGAGCATCACCACGGCCACCACGCATGAGTTCTGCCGCCGAAAGCGTTTTGCGCGCCGCTTTCCACTACAGAGCACGCCACCGTCCTCCGTGGCGTCTCCGTCGTCTTATGTTGTCAACAATGGGCGAAGCTCATCCTTGGCTATAAATAGCCACAGAGTGCCCGTCGCCCCCATTCTTCCCTCTTCGCTTCGCTCGCATACCCACCGTAGCTCCGCCGCCGCCGTAGGCCTCGCCGAGCCGCGTCGATGAGTTCCCAGCCACGCCATCGTGACCGCATTGGTCTTGCGCTCCTCCTCGACTTGCTATCGTCGCTGGTGTTGGCGAATCGCCTGCCGCAACCCGCCTTCCCGTGCGGATCGGCCGGAGTCTCGCCATGATCGCTTCACTGCGTGGTCAGCCGCTTCCAGACCATCTCCGATCGCACCAAAGCCCATCATCGTGTTCGTGGTGAGTCCCCGATCGTGTTTCGCCCTTCGCTTTAGACTCTCACTGTGTTGTTGCCGGGATACGCCGATCGGCCGCCGCGTTTATCGCCGCCAGAGCCGCCGCCATTGGTCGTCGAGTGTCATCTCCGGTGTGCTCGCCGCTTGTCCAAGGGTCGGGATAGGTCCGCCGTGAGGTGGTGATCATGTTGGTACTAGCCCCTCATGGAGCCTCACCGACGGCGCGTTTTTTGGTCGGTCGGCAGGCAGCCCGCCCGCCCTGCCTCTCACATTTACGACGACACGGGCCCGATATGTCGATGAGAGTAAGAGAGAGAACAAAGGCAATTTGGTTATTTTCTCGATTTTGAATAGTGCAAAATTTTGCAATTTTGTAGGAATTTATTTACACATCCAAAAATTCTGAAAATTTTTGTGTAGCTTCTGTACATGTTCTAGTATGATTTAAAAATTTGAAATTTGAAATTTGGATAAATTTTGAATGTTTAAATATTCAGTCAATTAATTAATAAATGCAATTTCCATGATTTTTGTAGGCCACTGTATAACTCCAAAAATTATGAAATTTATTTTGGTACACTAATTTATCATGAGGATGCTTGTGTAAATTTTTTGAGATCATTTGAAACAAGTTTATTTTTGAGCTTAATTCCAAATTAATTCAAAAATAGATAAAAGCAAACCCTAAGTGTTTGATTAGTGTTGGATCTTGTTTTGGTCATGTTTTGTGACTAGTAGGGTTTCAAGATCCATTTGGTCAAGTCACATGTGTGGTTCATAATGGTAGGATTGCAAGTTGGCTTTGTTGGCTTGCAAAATCGTGCATCATGAAATCAAATCGCTTATGGGTGTTTTTACATTTCATGTGCCGTGAAAGCATCATGTTTACCTTATCATCATGTAAAGCATATGTTATCAATTCGTGAGAACCCGAGAACAAAACGATCCTAGTTGAGCAAGTTCTCGAAGAATCCCGGTTGTCACAGGATTTGATAATTGTGGTACTAATCCGAACCCGAGATCGCCAACGAAAGCAAGCCCCGGTTTATGCATTAAGCCATTACCTTGTTTACTTTGAAAAGTTATCACCTATGTTATTTATTGCATTAAGTTGTTTAATTCAAATGTTACCTACTTGATGCATTACCTACCTTGATAATTGTTTACCATCCTTGAAGATGTTTTCATTTATAAAGGCGTAGTGTGCTTAGTATGCTTTATGGTAGGCTTTCAAAGTAAAAGTTTTGATACAATCAAAGATGGCATACTGGCCAAAGAAAGAAAGAGGATAGAATGAACTAGAGACTAGTCGGGTGACTTATCTTGAATGTTGGTAATAATGTTGACTATATGTCGCTTAAAGGCCACTCATTGTGGATCTTTTGAACGAGACACTTTGTAGTACTTGGTCACATACTCCGGTAAGCCTACTTGCTAATCCGATGCTAAGACGAATGCCCGCAAGACCGGGAGTGGAGAGATGGCGGAGTAGCGTGTACCCTCGTGGGTCGGAATGTGGCGGATTTGAGGTGTGTTGTGTGCTTCGGGTGGCGTGGAGACGGCTTAGTATAGGAGGATCCGTAGCGAGGTTGATATATGCAAGATTAAATTCTACATATGTCGTGTGATAAGGAATCCCACCGGGACTTGAATCAATTCAAATTGCCGGTGCTCATGGATATGGAGACTCGATTCATTACGTAAGCAATGCAAGATCGGTGAATTACTAAAATATGAGAAAAGAACGGAATGAGAAGGAATGGAATATGGGAAATGTATATTTAGTTGAGATAATGAACTAAAAGAAATTAGTGGTAAACTTGAAAATAGAATGAAGTATAGTAAGCTTTTGGCAAAGAACTTTTGAATCTTGCTACATCCTTACCTTGACCCAACACTGCATCCCTAAGTCCTTCGTCCTTTTTTGGTCGGGTTAGGTCTTGTTGAGTACTTTTGTACTCGTGGTTTGTTAACCCTTGTTGCAGGTGAGTCGCATGCGCAGGCTTGTTTTGGTCCCTGCTGCATGTCTGTGTTCGAAGTCAATGATGATGAGGAATGATGAATGGCCTTTGGACAAGGCACTAGTTTGTATGATAAATAAAGTTAATGTAATATTATCCCGCTACTATGGTCGTATGACACTTATGGTATTGTAAGTTTGAAAACAACTGGTTTGTAATAATACTAATTTAAGACTTCCGCTATCTTTTACTCGTATATATATTTGAATAAACTGTTGTAATCTGCAATGACCGTGATTGGGATCCTGCTTAAAAAGAGAACGTGGATGATTCGGGTTTCCGAGGACACCCGACAGACACTGTTGAGTTGTTGGGAACTCGTACGCTTATCCGAGGTCTCATTAAGACAACGATAGGTGCATGTGGGCCCAATTCCTTAGGAGGTTCTCGCCACAATGGTATCGAGCGGGACCTATCTAAGATCATTGTAGGTTACTTTGGAAAACCTTCAAATTGATTTGGATCAAAGAAAGTAAACTTGATATTTTAAAGGTTCAAATTTCTTTCTTCTTTCCTCTAATCTAGCCTCAATCCTATCTTATTTGAAAGTTTGTATGGCGGATAATATGATTAGGTTTGTCCTATGTATGAAAATCTAGTACTTTTGATTGTATAAATCTTTTGTACTTAGATTCGTAAGATCGATTCATGCATCATGATTGAACACCTTGCATAATGATTCCCCTTAAAAGTGGTTGGGTAAGTAATGTCAATCCCATTCTTGCTAACCTCCATTCTCCTCAAGCTATCCTTATAGTCCCATCCTAAATTCTACAGGCTATGGCAAAGACCAAGATAATCGCACGCAAGTCCACTGGACCTCACGGAGTCCCTCGTCATCGAGTTGGCACCACAGTAATTGTGAGCTTGGTGAAGGAAGTTCCAGGATCCTAGGAGATGAAGGATCTTCAAGCAATTCCGCCAACATGGAGAACATTACCAAGGAGCTCAACACTCTTCGTCGAGCTCATGCAAAAGATCAAGAGAAGCTGGCGGAAATGGAAAGGGACGTCACCAAGAATACCGAGTTGAGGAATGAAGCCGGACACGAGAGGATGCGGCCAATGAACGCGCCCATGAGTTGGAGTTCTACGAGAAGACACGGAGATGGACAATGCCATTCTTCATGAGAATGTCCACCTACTGTACGCTCAACTTCATCCACCTCTTGGGGATGGTGAAGTTACAGATGAAGAAATGATTGTAGCTCCGGGAGAAGTCGAGAATGAAGAAGAGGAGGAGGATCCCGAGGAGTTAGTGTACTTCTCGGATGAAAGTGAGGTTTCATCCAGATATGGGCACGGATCTTGATGACCGAGAGCTCGGAGTAGTAATAGTTCCTTTATCGCTTTCTTAGTAAACTGTGGTTGTCTTGTGGGATACAAGACATGTAATTTAAATAAGTAACCCTTTGTAGCATGCAACCTTTTAAATGCTTTTAATAAAGAATAATGTAAGTAAATGTGTTCTCTAACAGATGCCTCGTCCCTACCACCCGAATCGGTGCTAGTGGCTCACATGACGATGATGAGTGCCCAAATCCTCCACCAATGCCTTCGACTATGGCGATGCCATAGCCAAGACTCGTCAATGCCACTACAGAGAAATGCTAGGTCATTAAGGGAATTGGCGCGGAACCAAAGAGGCACCATACCCTAATCATGGTCGTCGTAATGGAAATGACGAGTCAACCTATGTGGATTTTACTGATACACGTCCACCTGTGTTCTCTAAAGCAGACGAACCTTTAGAAGCTGACGATTGGCTTAGGACAATAGAGCAAAAGTTCGAGCTGATCCACTGTACCGAGGTTCAAAAACCAAGGTTTATGACACAGACAACTCCGAGAGGAGCTCAGCCGTGCACGTGGGCAAATTTGGTAGCAAGATACAGCCCGTTGGTCACCAAATCAACTCGGAGGGAGTTCAAGGATGCCTTTAGGGCACATTATATTCCAGACGGTGTGATGACCATGAAGTTGGAAGAGTTCTTGGCTCTTAAGCAAGGGGAGCACCCGGTGATGCATTATGTTGGGCGTTTCAATCACCTGTCGCAGTATGCTATAGAGTATGTGAATACTGACAGGAAAAAGAAGAATCATTTCATGAGAGGTCTAAACACCAAACTGCAGACCATGATGGCAACTTGTGGCAACGCAACTTATCATGAGATCACAACATTGCTATCGCTTCAGAGGAGAATTATCGCAGATACAAGGAGGCGAAGAAAAAGAGGTCCTTTGCTTCCGGATCATCAAGTGGAAAGCGCCAAAAGGTGATCTACCATCCTCGTAATCATGGCCGTGCACCATTCCGCCCACAACAAAGCCAAAGCAGAGCGAAAGAAATCTTTATTCGCCTCGCAATTAATACGCCTTTATACTCATCAAGCACCGCAGCACGAATAATACAAATAATGCAAACCGCAATGCTACTCCCCGTAATCACAATTTTCCATGTTATAATTGTGGTAAACCCGGCATTTTTCCCGAGAATGTCCATATCCTAGAAAGAACAATCTGATGCACCCAAAGCCCTCACTCCAAAAATCGAATCAAGACAAGGGTAATGCTCGAAACAATCAAAAGGGACAGATCGAGAAGAAAAGCTGGAAGGGTCTTCTATACTCAAGTGGAGGCTATTCCGGAAGGAGAACCAAAGAATGATGGGTATGTTTCCCATTGCTAAGCATCCTGCAATTACCTTATTTGATTCTCGTGCATCCCATACGTTCATCAATCGTACATTTGTTGTGAAGCATGGGATAGCTATTGGGGAAACAAAAGAGCCCTATCATATACAAATGCCTGGGGGCGAATCAGTACAAGGGAGGTAGTTCAAAGATGTACCTATTGATTTGGGAGGTTATGAGTTCCCTACCAATATGCTGATATTAAAGGATCAAGATATAGATGTGATCCTTGGTATGAACTGGTTAACCCAACACGGGCTATCATAGATGTCTTGCATAGAACCGTAAGGGTAAATGCACCGGGCAAAGAAACCCCAACTTCTCATCCAACTTCCCTTTCCTAAAAGTACAAAGGAAACAAATCATGCAACTATTGTTGAAGGAGCCGAGAAAATTTCAGTGGGTATGTGAGTTTACTTGGATGTCTTTCCCGATGATCTGCTCGGTTTGCCACCGCAGACCAAGACGTAGAGTTCGTAATTGATCTCGAAACCGTGGATAGCACCAAAGTCCGTAAGAGCATATAGGATGCCACCAAAAGAATTAGCGAATTAAAATGCAACTACAAGAGTTGTTAGACAAGGGTTTCATTCAACCCAGTTCATCACCTTGGGGATGTCCTGCTATTTTCGTGAAGAAGAAGGATCAAACCTTAAGGTTATGTGTTGACTATAGGCCATTAAATGAAGTCACCATTAAGAACAAATACCCCTTACCCCAAATTGATTTGCTTTTTGATCAACTAGCGGGAGCTAAGGTATTCTCGAAGATAGACTTGAGATCGTGCTACCACCGATTAAGATCGAGGCGAGAAGATGTGCCAAAGACAGCGTTCACTACTCGATATGGTCTATATGAGTATCTAGTCATGTCTTTTGGGTTGACCAATGCCCCGGCTCACTTCATGTACATGATGAACTCAGTTTTCATGCCTGAGTTGGATAAGTTTGTAGTAGTGTTCATTGACGACATTCTGATCTATTCTAAGAGCAAAGTGGAGCATGCGGAACATCTCCGTATTGTTCTACAAAGGTTAAGAGATCACCAACTATATGCCAAATTCAGCAAATGTGCATTTTGGTTAGAGGAAGTACAATTTCTGGGTCATGTGTTATCTGCTGAAGGTATAGCCGTTGATCCGAGCAAGGTAGAAGAAGTCCTTAATTGGAAAGCACCTACAACTGTATATCAAGTTCGTAGTTTTACGGGTTTGGCAGGTATTACCGCTTGTTTATCCTCGACTTCTCCGTAATGCGAAGCCAATTCTTGGATTGTTTGAAAAATCAAACTAAGTTTGTATGGTCAATAGAATGTGAAGAGGCCTTTCGGACATTGAAGAAGTTCTTGACAAACCGCACTCAAAGATTAGCACAACCTTGATATCGAGAGGTCATTTGATATTTATTGTGATGCATCCGAATTGGTATTGGTACGTGTTCTTATGCAAGAAGGCGAGTCATAGCATATGCTTCCGCACAACTTAAGAAACATGAAGAACATTATCCCACCCATGATCTTGAATTAGCCATTGTTGTTCATGCACTCAAGATTTGGCGACATTATTTATTGGGCAATATATGTCATATCTATACGGATCACAAAAGTTTAAAATATATCTTTACTCAATCGAGTTGAATATGAGGCAAAGAAGATGGTTAGAACTTATCAAAGATTATGACTTAGAAGTGCATTATCATCCGGCAAGGCTAATGTGGTTGCCGATGCCCTGAGTCGCAAGAGTCATTGTCATTGCCTAATTGTAGAAACTATGCAGAGAACATTGTGTCAAGAGATGGAGCATCTGGATTTACAAATCTTAGAACAAGGTTCCCCATCCAATATTATAGTTGAGTCCACTATCAAAGATCGATCATTGTTTGCTCAACGAAGAGTAAGGGCATAGCCCATATTAAGGATAAAGTCGATCTGGAAGACCAACGTGTTTCAAGATTGATGAAGCGAGATGTTGTATGGTTCAAGGATAGGTTGGTAGTACCCAAAATCCAGAGTCTGCAAAGCAGATTCTTGATGAAGCTCATTCTACAAGATACTCCATTCATCCGGTAGCAACAAAATGTATCATGATCTCGAGAAAAAGATATTGGTGGACCAAAATGAAAATAGAAATAGCTCAATATGTGGCCAAGTGTGATATTTGCCGAGAGTCAAAGCAGTTCATATGAAGACCGCAGTCCATTACATTCGCTTGCCAATTCCATCTTGGAAGTGGGAAGATATTTATATGGACTTCATAGTAGGGTTGCCTAGGACATCTGCAGGCTACAATTCTATATGGGTTATTGTTGATCGTCTAACCAAAATAGCTCATTTCTTGCCAATGAGAGATAAATATCGAAAGGGAGCAAAGATGCAAAAGCTTTATCTTGATAAAAAATTTTCGATCTGCATGGGGCACCCAAGACCATTGTCTCCGACAGAGGATCATTGTTCATATCCAAGTTTTGGAAAAGTCTACATGAGTCTTTAGGAACTAAACTTATCCGTAGTTTCGCTTATCATCCGCAAATGCAGAATTTTACGGACCGAAAAGGGTAAATCAAATTCTTGAAGATATGTTAAGAGCATGTGTTCTTTCCTTTGGTGCTAAATGGGATGAGTGCCTTCCTTAGCTGAATTCTCGTATATAACAATAGCCATCAAGAGAGTATTAAAATGGCACCATTCAAGCCTTCAGATGGCCAGTAGGTGCCAAACACCGCTTAAATTGGTCAAGTCGGAGAACGTTGGTTCTTTGGACCGGATGTGGTCAAGGAAGTCAAGAGAAAGTTAAACTCATACAAGACAATATGAAGGTAGCTCAATCCCGCGGAAAAGCTATGCCGATAAGAGGAGACGACCGCTAGAATTCAAAGTGGGAGATTTTGTTTACCTCAAGGTATCACCGATGAAAGGAGTTCATCGATTTGGGATTCGGGGAAAGTTGGCGCCCGTTATGTTGGTCCTTTTCGGATCCAACAACGATGTGGACCATCGCCTATCGCGTCAAGTTACCAGAGCACATGTCAGGTACATGATATCTTTCATGTGTCTCAATTAAAGAAGTGTCTTCAAGTACCGATCGAGAGATCGACTTTGGTGGTGTAGATTTAGAACCTGATTTGACTTATGCCGAGTACCCCATTAGAGTCTTAGATCGGAAAGATCGAGTCACTTTCGTGACGATACAATCAAGTTTTACAAAGTACAATGGAATCAACACACGGAAGATGAAGCTACTTGGGAGTCCGAGGATTACTTAGAAGAGAACTTTCCGACTTCTTCGCTTCTATCTAGTTGCAATACCTTGTCTATATTGTAACTTGTCTTGTTATTAATGTAATGGAAAAACCCCTCGTTAGCCTTTGAATAAAGTTGTAATGTGTTAGCTTGACACATTTTTCTTTCCTTTACTTAGCCTTAAGTTTTAAATCTCGGACGAGATTTCTTTAAGGAAGGGTTGTAACACCTCTGTGTTTTGACCTAATACTAAAATTTGACATGTCATCATGTGCATTGCAAAGCATTCATTTAGTATAAAGTTTTGAATGCATTTACTAAATAAGGTTTATTTCATAATGTTGTTATTTCATGTGATGTGTTTCAAAACCCTAAATACAGATCATGACCACAGGGTTAAATTTCATGTGATCATGTGAGGTCATATGTTCTTTGACTCAAATAACCCTAATGGGCCATGTTACTGGTCAAAAATCAAAGTCTAAGTAAAAGGAAGACAAATCAAATTTGAATTCATTTTCAAATTATAAAAGTCCTTTTGCCCTTTTGACTAATTCAAAATCCATGAGGAATTTGGGGTTGAGGCAAAAAGCAAAGTTGGAGATTATTTTATGTAGATCAACTTTGGTATTCAAAGTTTTCAAGATTACATATAAAATTTGGAGTAATTTTGAAATGATTCAAATCTTTAAATGTACCCCAAATTTGAATTTCAAAATGGAGGCAGAATTTGAAAATGTTTCTTAAACCAAAGTTGTAGTACTTGAAAAGTTGAGCAACTTTCATTTTGGAGATTTTCAACTTCTATAGAAAATTTGGAAGTAATTTGCAAAATGGACTCGATGGCAATTCAGTAATATTTCAAAATTCAACTGACACCTGAGAGCATCACTGCACGGCTACCACGCAGCACTGGCCGAAGCGTTTTGCCGCTTTCACCAAGCAGGCACGTCACCGTCGCCGTGGCGTCTCCGTGCGCGTCTTATTTGTCAATGTTGCGAAGCTCATCCCTCTATAAATAGCCACGATGCGCTGCCGCTCCCATTCTTCCCTCTCGCTCGCTTCCGCCATCGGGTAGCTCGCGCCGCCGCCGTAGTAGCCCTCGCCGAGCCGCGTCGGTAGTTCCCAGCTACGCCATCGTGACCGCATTGGTCTTGCGCTCCTCCTCGACTTGCTATCGCCGCGCTTGGTGTTGGCGAAATCGCCGCCGCAAACCCGTCTTCCCGTGCCGGTCGGAGCTCATCTTCTCGCCCTCACGTGGCCAGTTGCGCCCGGACCATCTCCGACGCACCAAGCCCATCATCGTGTTCGTGGTGAGTCCCCGATCGTGTTTCGCCCTTCGCTTTAGACTCTCTATGTTGTTGTTGCCGGGATACGCCGTGGGGCGCCGCGTTTATCGCCGCCAGTAGCCGCCATGGTCGTCGTAGTGTCATCTCCGGTGTGCTCTTTGCTTGTCCAAGGGTCGGGATAGTCCCGCCGGAGAGGTGGTGATCATGTTGGTACTAGCCCCTCGCCGAGAACTCACCGACGGCGTGTTTTGCGGTCGGTCGGCGAGTCGGCTTGCCGCCGCCGCCGTGCTCTCGTGACGACGACACGCTGGGTCGACATGTCGATGAGAGTAAGAGAGAGAACAAGGCAATTTGGTTATTTTCGATTTTGAATAGTGCAGCAATTTTGCAATTTTGTAGGAATTTATTTACACATCCAAAAATTCTGAAAATTTTTGTGTAGCTTCTGTACATGTTCTAGTATGATTTAAAAATTTGAAATTTGAAATTTGGATAAATTTTGAATGTTTAAATATTCAGTCAATTAATTAATAAATGCAATTTCCATGATTTTTGTAGGCCACTGTATAACTCCAAAAATTATGAAATTTATTTTGGTACACTAATTTATCATGAGGATGCTTGTGTAAATTTTTGAGATCATTTGGAACAAGTTTATTTTTGAGCTTAATTCCAAATTAATTCAAAAATAGATAAAAGCAAACCCTAAGTGTTTGATTAGTGTTGGATCTTGTTTTGGTCATGTTTTGTGACTAGTAGGGTTTCAAGATCCATTTGGTCAAGTCACATGTGTGGTTCATAATGGTAGGATTGCAAGTTGGCTTTGTTGGCTTTGCAAATCTGCATCGCAAATCAAATCGTTTTGGTGTTTTTACATTTCATGTGCCGTGAAAGCATCATGTTTACCTTATCATCATGTAAAGCATATGTTATCAATTCGTGTAGAACCCGAGAACGAAACGATCCTAGTTGAGCAAGTTCTGGAAGAATCCCCGGTTGTCACAGAGGATTTGATAATTGTGGTACTGATCTGGAACCTGAGATCGTCAACGAAGGCAAGCCCCGGTTTATGCATTAAGCCATTACCTTGTTTACTTTGAAAAGTTATCACCTATGTTATTTATTGCATTAAGTTGTTTAATTCAAATGTTACCTACTTGATGCATTACCTACCTTGATAATTGTTTACCATCCTTGAAGATGTTTTCATTTATAAAGGCGTAGTGTGCTTAGTATGCTTTATGGTAGGCTTTCAAAGTAAAAGTTTTGATACAATCAAAGATGGCATACTGGCCAAAGAAAGAAAGAGGATAGAATGAACTAGAGACTAGTCGGGTGACTTATCTTGAATGTTGGGTAATGTTGCCGACTATGTCGCTTAAAGGCCACTCATTGTGGATCTTTTGAACGAGACACTTTGTAGTACTGGTCACATACTCCGGTAAGCCTACTTCGGCTAATCCGATGCTAAGACGAATGCCCGCGCACTGGGAGTGGAGAGATGGCGGGAGTAGCGTGTACCCTCGTGGCTGGAATGTGGCCGGATTTGAGGTGTGCTGTGCTCTCGGGTGGCGTGGAGACGGCTTAGTATAGGAGGATCCGGTAGCGAGGTTGATATATGCAAGATTAAATTCTACATATGTCGTGTGATAAGGAATCCCCAGCTGGGACTTGAATCAATTCGAATTGCCGGTGCTCCGCGGATATGGAGACTCGATTCATTACAGAAGCAATGCAGTACTGGTGAATTACTAAAATATGAGAAAAAGAACGGAATGAGAAGGAATGGAATATGGGAAATGTATATTTAGTTGAGATAATGAACTAAAAGAAATTAGTGGTAAACTTGAAAATAGAATGAAGTATAGTAAGCTTTTGGCAAAGAACTTTTGAATCTTGCTACATCCTTACCTTGACCCAACACCTGCATCCCTAAGTCCTTCGTCCTTTTTGGTCGGGTCAGTCTTGTTGAGTACTTTTGTACTCAGGGTTTGTTAACCCTTGTTGCAGGTGAGTCGCATGCGCAGGCTTGTTTTGGTCCCTGCTGCATGTCTGTGTTCGAAGTCAATGATGATGAGGAATGATGAATGGCCTTTGGACAAGGCACTAGTTTGTATGATAAATAAAGTTAATGTAATATTATCCCGCTACTATGGTCGTATGACACTTATGGTATTGTAAGTTTGAAAACAACTGGTTTGTAATAATACTAATTTAAGACTTCCGCTATCTTTTACTCTGGTATATATATTTGAATAAACTGTTGTAATCTGCAATGACTGTGATTGGGATCCTGTTTAAAAAGAGAAACGTGGATGATTCGGGTTTCCCGAGGACACCCGACAGACCTGTTGAGTTGTTGGGAACTCGTGTACGCTATCCGAGGTCTGTTAAGACAACGATAGGTGCATGTGGGCCCAATTCCTTAGGAGGTTCTGCCACAACAGTATTGTGAGCACCGACAACTATCTCGTTCCCAACGATGTGGGCAACAAGACTAGGTAGCACACACACACTCTCTCTCTCTCTCACACACTTGTAAGGCCATCCCATTCACCTATAAAAGGGGATGCACTCTCTCCCAATCGAAAGGACGGTCATTCTGACACTCTCTGCTAAGCTTTAGACATTCTGAGCACTCGAACAGCTCCACAGCTCTAGAACTCTAAAGCTACACAGAGCATACGTTCTAATACTTAGCGTACGTTGGGGCTCCCGTCACGCTTGGCCCTTCGGTTTAGAGCCCGACCGAACCTTTAACACCCCATTCTTATTTCCAATCGTTTGTAACCCCACACAAACTTCGAGCACCTGGGCTCAGGAATAAAGTCATCGACCGACTGTAACTGGACGTAGGGCACGTTGCCTGAACCAGTATAAATCCTGTGCCATTGAGTGCTAGGCCACATCCGATCACAACGTACGGCAAAACTACAAATATTTACTTGTTAGTCACTTTTCGCACCGACAGTTGGCGCCGTCCATGGGAAAGACGTCGTGCGTTCACACTTTTGGTCATCGAATGGCCCACCTTTCCACCATCTTTGGCATGACGAGCTCAAGCGATACGATTCGCTTCGGCTCGCTGGAGTTTCCCACGCTCCCACCTGTTGGGATGTGGGTTTCTTCCGTCTTCAAGCCGTTCCAGACCTTCCTCTTTGGAAGCCTGGACTTCGTCGCCGACTAGCTCGGCGTACTTCGCCTCCACAAGGAGGCACTTGTCCCAGCGCCCATCGGAGGAGGAGCGCCCTCTGTCGCTCTGGGCCACCCGACGACCTCAACGATGAGACACCTATGCTTCACTTAGAGCCCACGTTGGGCTCAAGCCCCACTATGAGTAACGTACATATTGTTCTTTACTTGCTGTTGAATACCTTCCGCCGATTCTCCGAAGGGACCCCGTTGCCCCCGCCACGACCGCCGTGCAACCGGTTCCCCTACGGCCTCGCGTCCCCCACGGACGCGTACGCACGGGGGCTCCGAAGGACATTGATACCATCCCCTCTCACATCTGAATTCGTGGGGATGGCGGGCTATGCTCCCGCCTCTTTTCATGGCCTCGTGGATGATGAGGTTGAAAGCGACGGCTCCAGCATCGGTGACGTGGCACTTAGACACCCTCTGTCCTGGGAGTGCGCTATGGTGGACGCTCTGGGACAGCCATCGGTGGGAGCAAAATCTCTACAGACTCACACCCCTCTGAACTCTTGTGCGGAGGCCCTCGCTCGTGCACAGGAGCATGGCGAAGAGTTGCGATAAAGGCGGCAGAGCCAACTGCCACCTGCGCTGGCACGCTCGGCGCAGCACGCCACGCCACATGCGCGTAACCCGGCGAGCGGCGCCCGAGGTCATGCTCGTCAGGTCCAGCACAACATCCTGGACGGAGGAAACAATCCCCCACAGTTCGCTCGGGCTGGCCAGAACATCACCGCTACGGTGATGCTTCTGCGTGGTCTTCCCGAGCCTATCGACCCCTAGGAGCAGGCGGTCCACCGGAACCTCCAAGCGCTGGTGGAAACCGCTGCCGTTCAACAGGCGGAGAGCTCCGTGTCGCGACACCGGCTCCCGGCCTCTTTCCCCACCGGGGGAATGGGGGTGCACCAGTCGAATCGCTTCATCCGCTCACCGCAATAGTCGCCAAGCGTGGAATAGGAGGCCATAGCTGCACCATGGCCTGACCTGGCACCCTCTCCACACCGACCACCAATGCGCGAATGGCTCGGGCCAAACCGTGATGCTCGTAGCATCATCAACAATCGGCGTCAAGCCCGACATGATGATGACGTCCATCAAGGAGCGGTGAGAGCAGGCGGCATGGGTCCCGGCCGGACCATCGAGGGGAGCGGGGACATGCACCCTAGGCATGGTCGCCAGCCAAACGATCGAGTCCTAGTTCGGATGGCCCAAGACCATGGGCCTTTGGCCATCGCATCTAGAAAGCATCGTTCCACAGCGCTTCGACCACCCACCAACATCGCCAAGTACACCAGGGAAACGAATCTCGGTTGTCGACATAGAATTTCGTTTCGTGCCGAGGACACACGCAGCAAGCCGGAAGGGTCCGCTCGATGGAGCAGATCCGCCTAGCTTCAGCGCAAGGGTGGTCGATCCTGCGCAATCCTCCCGAGACGTGCCAGTCAATTTGACCCTGCAATTGACAAGGAGAGAAAGTTTATCAGTAATTAAGGGTAGAACATGCCGGTGTTGCCAGACAGCCCCGAATGTGCGGCTCTGAGAGCCGATATGAGAGGAGATCGACTAAATAGTTGATTCCGGCATATTCATAAGAATAAATCGGTTAAAGCTCATGGAGTTGTGTAAGAAGAATCGGTTATCATCCAAGATAGATATAATTCGAGCAATAATTTAATCAATGGCAATAAGATATCGATGATGATTGGTTTAAACTGAGCCAATGATTACAAGTAACCAAATCCCTTTTTATATAAAGAAACAATTCAACACCACTTAATCATTTAATAAAGATAAATCTAATGAACATGTTAGATCTCATCTATCGCCATGACCAGTGGGGCATGAGGCAGAATCATGCAGGCCGTAGAAACAACAATAGACTCGACGACCCTAACTCATTACTAATATCAGTGGGGCATGAGGTAGAATCATGCAGGCCGTAATACAATAATAAGATCATGGGGCTAACATATCTTTCGACTTATCTCTACTTCAATGATCTCGTGATATGAATTGTTCGTGAAAGCATTCGATATCGGCTAAACAGCCGATTCAGGCATAGCACACAGTTAAGGTCATGCCTTCTCAGGAACGGATCTATCAACTAACGATCCCCACTCCACAGGGCTAACAGTGGGGTGAGAGGTAGAATCCCACAGGCCGTGATAACGAACCATGGAACGGTTCTCGCTAACCAATAGATCTACTCAAGATTGAACATGCCTTAACCGCACACTATGCACGATTAAGATTGATATAAAATAGCCGATAAAAAACATAACTCATCGTTTAAGATATAGATTAGATCAGTTTTAGATTAGCAAACGATGGGTTAAATAAGATATAAGGCCGATCCAGATCAATCTCAATCAGGTAGAGTAATATTGCTGTAATCAGATAAACAATGAAAGCAATAAGCAATATCGATAACTTAATGAATCTACCAAGGACTGCCATTCAAAGGTAGAGCCGATAACTTGACCTTAATCTAATTCAAGCAGTGGGGTGTGAGGCAGAATCACACAGGCCATACTTGAATTAGACAAGAGTCAATAACTAGTCTATACCAGAGTCGCAGTGGGGGTCGACCGGATCGATGCAGCTATACGAACAGAGGTATGAACCATGACGGTACTTACAGACAAGCAGTGGAGGTCGACCGGATCAATGCAGCCGTACTCGCTGAAGAACTCATCGAGGTCTACTCTACTCCTGCTCCTAAGGGGTGGCCGGAGCTGAAAAAGTAAATTGACTTGTATTTGATTGATTGTGTCCTTTACAATAGCCGGGGTTTGAATATTTATACCCGGAGCCCAAAACAAACCCTACTCGAGTACGACGTAATACAATCTTTGGTATAATGAAAACATTCCTAATTTAAGGTAACTTGGACTCTAATCTTTCCCTTTTCGTAGAGCCCACCATGTCTTGTCCTGACACCGAACGTAGCCTCCGTCGTTGTCTGCTGGCGTTATCTCAGGAAAGCTGATTCCAGTTCTTGCATCCGAATCAGCTATTTCTGGTCTGCACGCAATTGGTCTTTTGTTGACATGATTTTGGGAGCTCTTGAGCCTCTGAAATCATTCTTCCAAATTCTGGTGTAAACACATGCCCCCCAATTTTGGGATAAAAGAAATTTTATTCCAAAATTATCCTGTCTGTATCCCTGATTGGTCCACAGTCATGGGTAGGGAACCTTGATCTGGGGTCCACCGTTCATTGCCGCTTGCGTCCATTCATGAGCCTATGCCCAAAACTTTTGCAAGAGTACACCATTTCATGGGCATTTGGACTCACCTTCCTGGGCCGGCTATAAAATGCTTATCCGACCCTGGTGAGAGCAACCCAATACTTCAGCCATGTTTCTCTTCCATCCGTCTTTTCGAGTGCTCCCAACTCCGCTGGACCCTCCATGGTCTATCCTTTTGTTATGATGATCTTGAGCGGTTAGAAGAATTCTTATGTATGGGATAATCGTGTCACTTATTCTAGTGCTTCATTGAGCAAGAAGACCAACCATCATGGTTAGAAGAATTCTTGTGATATCACCTGAGTCTTCTCTTCATGCTCGTAAAGCTGTTTTAGCGTTTTGTGAAGGCTAGAATATGTAGACACCTTCCCTTGTTTGTTTCATCAAATGCCTATCGAGAAAGCCACGAGCTTCTTTCCAGCGGTCTCCCAGTCACCGAGGAATTCGCTGGGTACCTGTTAGGCAGGCAGCTTTTCCCTTTCTCTTGCACGATCTTATCAATGGGCCGATGTGACTCGGTTTATGATGACCCTTGGCCTTATGGGGATCCAGACTCTCTTCAATCCAAAGAAGCCTTGGTGGGTAGGTCTCTGATTAATGTAGACTCTTTGTATCTGTCTCACAATGCTTTGTAATTTTGGGAAAATGATAGGTTCCAATTTGCTATCTTTCTGTTATCCGTCCCCTGAATTCCTGGAGTGCCAATCCATTTCTGTTTCTGATTTCTATTTCATATCTCCTGGCGAAATCTATCTTCTCGCCCTCCTAGGCTATATAAATGGGCCTTGGCAGTGGATTCAAGTATAGCTCACTTTGCCTCAAACCTCCTACACCCTTAGCATAGTTCCTGCTTTTCCGTAGGTTAGAGATCATAGAGAACAACAAGAGGTCTCCTGAGAAGATCTTCATCGGACCTACATCATCGCATCAATGCCTTCGTCGTTAGGAAGGTGTATCCCATGATGCCTCCGCTATCTTGGGGAACAGAGCCGACTCTGTTTGGCCTTCAAGCTCTTCCTCATCGACTGCTTGCCGCTAGCTCCCTTGCCATCAGATAGGGTGGATTGATGATGATGATTTGCTTGCCTCCATTGACCGACATGGCCAGAGTCTCGCCGAGTGTCTATCTCTCACAGAATCAGCCCTAGCCATGGTTCGATGTCGATCACCTTCTAGCGGTCGATTCGGTGGAGGATAGGTTGGCCAAGGCCAAAGCCAGAATCACGGTGAAATGCCTGTCGTAGCCTCTACTTCTTTTCAATTTTGTCTTGAGACTTTAATCACCTCCCTTTTGAATCCTTTAGATCTATCTGTCCAGCTGGAGAGCCTTCGATCAGCTGCGGATCATGCGGCAGGATTCGTCAATGCCAGGGGCGCCGTTCCGGTGGTCCATTTGAATGACATCCCAAATTGTGTCAGGGAGGTTGCCCTCCATGGCGTCCATCATGGTGCTACCATGGCATTGGCTACCGCCCAAGTCTATTTGGGCCAAAATCTTCAGCTTCTTCCCCATGGTTTTCTAGATGCAGCATACCCAGGGGAGCGGGAGCGCTTGGTTGAGGACTTCATAAATGTTGCCAATTCTGTAGCTTTCAATACCTTGGCCGATATAGTAGGCAAGGTTTTCCTCGGCCCGTAGTTTGTAATAGGTGACATCTAGCAGATATTCTTCCTGTCTTGGCACTATGCGCATTACTTTGTTTATGCTTGCTTTGCTCATATGGATGATACGCATTGTACTGATTTTTACTCTTCTGGGTTTATTTTTGCACCAACAGTGACACCTTTCTGGTATCGGCTATTAGAGCTGTCAATCGAGCGGATGAGTTGTTGAGCATTAATCCAAACGTTAGGGTAATATTCCTTCAAATATTTCCCATTGTTCCGCTGAATTCTCCTTCTCTTCCCAGCGTCTCAAAATGGACCAAGTGCGCAATGCCTGAGCCGATAAGATTTCCCCTAATTAGGCGACCATATCGGCCGTTCTGCCTCTTGGTCGTCATAAACGTGTCTTTGAGAGCATTTCTAGATCAGCCGAAGAGGTTAATAGCCTGTGGGAGCTAATGCCTTTTGACTAGAAATACTGAGAGCGACCCATGGTGCCCCAAACTCGAAGTCTGCATGTCATCGCGGATCTTGTGTAGAACTGATCATATTTTCCATTGTTTACTCATGCTTCCTTCTTCGGCTAAAGAGCTGATTTGATATAGCCGATCTAGGCCCTTAGTTTAACCAAGTCTGAAAACACGGCTTCTATCAAGAGAACCCTTCGATTTTCTGCCCTTTAGTTGCTCAGCGCCGTATTCCCATCGGTATTAGTGAAGTGGCGCTTCGCCTTCCATTAATTGTTGCTGCCTTTTACACGTCCCGAGGCGTCCGTCCCTTCGCTCTAGGTCTTTAAATACCGGCTGGTGGTTTTTGGCCTCGAATACATCTTTACTCACAACTGTTTCTCTGTTCTTCTCCGCCTATCGAAGTCCTGTGGCGGTTCTCTTTCTCCCCCTCGTAGATCCAATCGTCCTCCATGGCCGGTGAAGATAACCGTGGCAAACGTGTTGCGGAGGAGATCCCGGCAGAAGATTTGCCGAGGAGCCAACATCTCCGACGCATGAGGTGAAATTGGCAATCCCTGTTCCTGATGATGACCCATTTTGGTTTGCTCACAGGTTCATTGCGAATGACAGTCTTTCATCTTTTTCTCCAGGATCGGCAAGTCTTCCGATGCTGCGTCCTCCATGCCGGCCTCATCATCAGGTTCTTCCAACTCATATAATGGTGATGATGCCCACAATGACTCAGCGCATCGCCATCAAGCTCGGCGCTACGCGGCTGTACGTCCACAATGACTCGAAGTTGGTCGTCGATCAAGTCATGAAGGAGTCGTCTTGCAAAAGCCCCCTCATGGCGGCATACTGCCAGGAGGTGCTCAAGCTCGAGGACAAATTCCAGGGGATCAAACTACATCATGTCCCCCAAAAGGACAATGATGCCGCCGATTTTCTTGCAAAATTGGCTGCCAAGCAGGTTCCGTCTCTAGATGGGGTTTTCATCAATGACCTTCACGAGCCATCTGCCCGCATCCTAGAAGGTCCGATCCAGACACACTCCAACACCAATCTGGCGCTCGGGAGCTCCAACCTTGGTGCCTCCATGACGACGTTGCCCGCCGACGTCGCCGTGGTAGCACTCAATCAAGCTGACTGGAGAGCACCGCTACTCGCCTACCTCCTCGAGGAGATTCTCCCACCAGAAAGGACTGAAGCACGATGAATCGCTCGATGCGCCAAGACGTTCGTCATATTTGGTAACAAACTTTACAAGCAAAGTCCATCGGGAGTACTCATAAAGTGCATCCCTACCAACCAAGGGAAATAGCTCCTCCTCGAGGTCCATGCTAGAATCTGCGGACATCACGCGGCCCCAAGGTTGCTGGTCAAAAAAGCATTTTGCCAAGGTTTTTACTAGCCCACTGCGTTGTGAGATGCAGAGGAGGTCATCCGCAGGTGTGAGGGATGACAGTTCTACGCGCGGCAAACTCATTTGCCGGTCTAGGAGCTTCAAACCATCCCCATCTCATGGCCATTCGTGGTCTGGGGCCTTGACATTGTCGGACCCCTCAAAAAGGGCCCGGGTGGCTTCACTCACCTACTCGTAGCGGTGGACAAATTCACCAAGTGGATAGAGGCAAAGCCCATCACCAACATTCATTCGAAGAGGCAGTCAAGTTCTTCCTTGACATCATCTATTGTTTTGGTGTTCCTAACTGTATCATCACTGACCACGGAACTAACTTCACCGGAAGAAGTTTCTAGACTTCTGTGATGGATACGACATCAGGATCGATTGGGCCTCGGTTAGACATCCGCGTACCAACGGTCAGGTTGAGCGGGCTAATGGCATGGTCCTCCAAGGACTTAATCCACGCATCTTTGACCGACTCAATAAGTATGTCGGGCGATGGATTGCAGAGGTCCCAGTAATCCTCGGAGCCTAAGAACGACCCCGAACCGATCCACAAGGTTCATACCTTTCTTCCTGGCCTATGGAGCTGAAGCAGTGTTGCCCTCCGACCTCGACCATGGTGCCCCAAGAGTGAAGGCCTTCGACCGAGACTGAGCCATGGAGGCTTAGCAGGACGTGGTTGACCAACTCGAGGAGGCTTGTGAGACAACCATCATCCGCTCCGCTCGCTACCAACAAACTCTCCATAGGTACCATGAAAGAAAAATCAGGGGGAGGATCCTCGAGGTCGGTGATCTCGTGCTCAAGAACCCAATCAACCAAGGAGAAACATAAACTCTCTCCACCATGGGAATGACCCTATACGGTGACCGAGGTGATCTGATCAGGCACCTACTGGCTGAAAGACGACAATGGCAACGTTCTCACCAACACATGGAACATCGAACAGTTACGTGGTTTCTTCCCCTAAAACTCGGTCTTACCATTTTCTTTCATTCAACGTTTGCTCCTACGAGCACCCTAGCCCGAGTACTCTCGGCCTGGATCACTCGGGGGCTCCACGAGGGTGCAATACCACCCCTCTTTTTACTATCATATAGTAATACTTTTCACCCAAATGAAAGGGTAGTCCATTCCTTTAATTACCCTACGTAACTTATGTTTTAAACTCCCAACCAATCACACCCCGCCATGACCTACAATTATGAGCAGCTCAGCCTCATGGGCCATGCCCGGGTTCTTAAGGTTGCAGCCTATGGGTCAAACGGCCCGGTGCAAGAAAGAAAGGATAAAAAAACAAAGCTATGCTAGGGTAAAAACAAGGACGGATGGGACAAGCTTCCCCTTATGAGTGATTCCATCACAAAACAAAATTGAAGTATTCACGAATGTAAAAAACTGTTCATACTGGGGCTCCCCCATGAAATTATCTTTTACATATATTGACTGTTTCTACTCTAAATTCTATTGTGGCCGCCCGGCGGCATCGGCTGACGGCACAATCGATGAGGATAAGGGCACCTCACTTTCTGACGGGACGACGCTCGCTTCCAACCCAGTCTCCACTCCTTTCATAGGCTAGATGACATCTTCTTGGCGCACGCCTTCAGCCACACTCAAACGGTGAGCCTCCATCACACACTGCGCAGAGACTTGCTTGGCAACCATCTTTGCATATGGCACCAAGCTCTCCCCAAGCGCATGGATTGCATCTGCGCTCCACCCGTCGGCGTACCCTCTGCAGATGGCGGCGAAGTCCAGATCCAGGTGGTGCGTCACCACTGACGTCAGCACCCCCAATGTCCCGTAGAACATGTCATCGGAGATGAGCGCCCAAACTTCATTCGGGACCTTCACCAGCTGGATGGCGGGTGTACTGGTGCTCGGTCCTGACCCGAACACCTTGGAAACAACAACTTGGGCGACGTTACGAATCTGGTCGAGCTCCCCCTTGAGAGCACATCGCTCTTCAAGGGACTTGGCTAGCACCTCCGTGCTCCGACCGATCGCCGCCTTGGCTGTCTCCAGTTCTCGCTCCAGAGAACGAATTTTTCCACCCAGTTCTGGAAAAAGGACGACAAGTTCAGAAGCAAAGGAAAGGAAAAACCAAGGCATCAACCGAAGGTGGAATAGATACATACCAAGGCAGGTGCTTTCGAGGATGGAGAGTCCTTCTTCTTGCCATGTCACCTTCTCGAGCAGTTGAGCGTTCGACTCCTCTACACCAAGCACCTGCCCCCAGTGCATGACCACTTCTTGTTCAGCCTCCGACTGGGCCTTCCGCTCTGTCCCCAGAGCCTCCAAAGACCTCTAAAGCACTGCCTCGGTCTCCACCAAGTGGACCTTCGCTACGCTGAGTTCCCGGTCAGCAGCAGTCACCCGTTCAATCGCAAGCAGTTCCATAGCCCGCGCTCATGTCGCCGAGGCCGCCCGGTCTTGGGACTCATGGTGGGCGAATTCTAGCTGGCGCCGAAGCTCGTCTACCCGCCATGACATCATTGCTTCCTGCTCCATCCAACCGTGTTCCTCCTGAAGGAAACAGGACTTGCGGATCGACATTGCCTCTAAATCCTGTAAAGCAAGGAGGAAACATGCTGAAACTAGTGAAAGACCAAGGAGTCAAGGACAAATGCTAAAAATGTAGAGAACTTACCTCTACGATGCATGACAGGTCGACTGTAACTGCCTGATGGCCGAGTTCAACCCGCTCCAAGGCCTCCTTGAGCCTTGCCTTGGTTTGGGTGAGATCAGACTCCATCGACAGTCCTCTCTCGTCAAGCAAGTGCGAGAGCTTCACCTCCTCCTCATCATGAAGGATGAACTGAGCCTTCCCCAGGTCACTGGGGTAGGGCCACACCAGCTCGCGGGGTAACCCCGACCCACTAGAAGATCCAGCCATAGCAATAACGTGCAAAAACCGGATCATCACCAACTCCTGTGATGGCGGGGTGGCTGGCGGCTCCACCCTAGTGCCTGCCTCGCCGGAGCAGGGGATCTCCACTATATGGACTCCGTGGCTCACCGGTGGATGTTCTACCTTTGGCCTGGTCACATCTCCTCCCGACCCCTCTAGCTCTGAACAGGAGGACGAACCATGCGCTCCTTCGCCGGGCGAGGCAGGGAGCCCGGTTTCCCTCCTCTCTTCCACTGTAGCTGTTGGGGGACGGATCGCAAGGGTTGCCTCTGACCCAACCTCCGCCGTTACCAAGGGGATCGCTGCCAGTAAGGAAAATGGACCCTAGGCCCATTTACTTTGGATTTTGGTGCTTGATGACCAACACAACCAAATTGGACTAATAAATTTGCAAGTGATTGTTTTGTAGTTCAATAGGATGCAAGATTTGACTTGGACAAAGGAGACGTGATAATCTGATGATCAACACCTCAAGCAAGACCTTAGGAGCACAAGAGAAGACCTAAGATATCAAGCAAAGTCCAAGCATGAAGATAGGAACCAAGCCGCACGCAAGATTGCGAAAGAAACGAGCTCACAGCAGCGACCGGACACTGGACCGGACGCTGACGAAAAGCGACCGGATGCTCCGATCAGAGGCTCGGCAATAGCAGCAGCAACCAGACGCTGGTGACAAACCGACCGGACGTAGAACAATAGCGTCCGATCGAGTACAGAGAGGTTCTAGAGCGGTGAACTTGCGACGGACGTGTCCGGTGGCAAGTGACCAGACGCTAGCAGCATCTGATCAGTTGTTCATGGCTCCAACGGTCGGGACGACCAGACGCATCCGATTAGGACGACTCCAGCGTCCGGTCAGTAGTAGAAAAGGGGGATTTCATCCCCAACGGCTACTTTCTCAGTGGGGCTTATAAATACAACCCCCAACCGGCCATTTGAGGAGTGTGGAGTTGAGGAAACATACCAAGGGTGTTGATACACCATTTTAGTGATCTCCACTTGCATAGTGCTTAGTGATTCATTAGGTAATTAGCGTAGGTGCTTTGCGAAGTGCTAAGGTTGATTAGACCACCGCTTATGCGCTTGCTCTAGGTTTAGGCCTAGTGTTTAGTGAGGTTTGCATACGTCTTACCACTCGGTGCTTGCGTGCACCATTGTTGTACATCGGAGGGGCTTGTAGTCTTGCGAGAGCACACCAACCGTGTTTGTGGTCTGGCCGCCACCGTGTACCGGAGGGAACAAGGCCCGCGGCATTTCGGCCGAAGCTTGATAGTGAAGATGGCGGGGAGCATCTGGGAGAGGCTTGCTAGAAGGCACGTCGGAGACCCACTTGTGCGTGGGGAAGGCCCGAGGCTATCCACGGAGTTACCCGACCGGGAGCTTGGCCCTTGCGAGGGATTCCTTGTGAGGGGCTCCAACGAGGACTAGGAGGAAGCTTGCGCGCTTCACGATACCTCGATAAAAATACCGGAGTCGTCGATGGGAGTTTGCCTATCTCTACCTTGCTCTTTAGCTTCCGCATTTACATTGATTGTATTACTTCTTTTGCAATAGAGATAACAACACACTAGCAAAACCATAGTTGCACATTTAAATAGTTTATCTATTGCATAGGTTTTGCTATGGTTAGAAAAAAAGGCCAAAGTTTAGAGTTAGATTTTTAAGTTACCTAATTCACCCCCCTCTTAGGCGTCACGGTCCCCTTCAATTGGTATCATCGAGCCAGTTGGCTCAATTTGGACCTTTGGCTTAACCGCCGTTGAGCCGACGCCATTTAGAGTGGTTGGGATGGATACCTCTAGGCCTCCGCACTTTGACGGCACAAACTTCTCCTATTATAAAGCTAGAATGGCTTGCTATCTTGAGGCGGTTGATTTGGATGTTTGGAGAGTCACTCGTGATGGGATGAAACCCATTAAGAATCCCAAAAAACCCACAAAGAGTGATGAAAAACATAAATGCATTTCAATGCTAAAGCTAAAAATTGCTTGTTTGAATATTTTAGCATGGATGTGTTTAACCAAGTGTTCACCTTAAATATGGCACATGAAATTTGGTTAAAACTCCAAGAGCTCCATGACGGCATAAGTAATGTCCGTGAGCAAAAACATTGTCTAGCTAAGCAAAATTATGATTCCTTTATAATGAATGATGATGAGTTTGTTCGTGATATGTATTCTCGCTTAAATCTAATTATCAATGAGCTCCATTCAATAGGATTAACAAAGCTAGATGATGCGGACATCGTGAGGAAGATCATCTACATGCTACCATAAAAGAAATATGCAAGCATCATCACCATCCTTCACAACATGGAGAACTTAAGCACCATGACCCCGGGCATAGTCATTGGCAAGATAGTGGCATTTGAAATGTCACGTAAGATGGGTCAAGACGAAGCCTCTTCATCGAGCAAAGGCAAAGCTCTCTCATGTAGCGAGAAAAAGAAGATGAAGGGCAAGCAAGTTGAGACAAGCTCAAGCTCAAGCTCCTCAAGTGAAGAAGAAGAAGATGAGGACGATGATGATGATGATGAAGATTCAAGTGATGATGATCAATCTTTCTCCTCCACCTCCAACCTTGATGAAGAATCAATCAAATTAATCAACAAGGTGGAGAAGATGATCCAAAGGCTCAATGTCAAGGGTGTGCCCATCCAAATTCAAGATCTCATTTTTACCAATCAAAGAAATGAGCAAAGAAAGAGAGAATGCTATGGATGCGGCGAGTTGGGGCACTTTGTGGAAGTTTGTCCAAACAAGACCACACTTAAGACAAAGAAGAAGGCATGCAAGAACCAAGCCCTCACATCAATAAGATCATGGGATGATTCTTCAAGTGAAAAAGAACACCATCACAAGAGGCGAGGTCACAAGTACTCATCATCAAGCTCTTCTCGTGTGTGCCTTATGGCATGAGGTAACGAAAGCTCATCCTCTAGTGAGAGTAAGAGTGATAGTGATGATGATATGCCTTCTTATGATGAAATTGTGCAACAAAATCTTAATTATGCTAAAGTTTGCACTAGTCAACAAAAGAAGCTCAAAAATTAAAAAAAAAGCTAGATAGATCACAAGAAGCTTATAAAACTTTGCTTGAACAATATGAGAACTTTGCTAATCTCAATGTTGAACTATCTACTAAAATTGAGCAACTTAAGGCTAGTGCAACAACAAATGCATGCACAATTAATGATGAGCAACTTGTAAAGAAAAATGAAAAATTAAAAGAAAAGTTAGCTAGCTCACAAGTTGCTTATAAAAGTTTGCTTGCAAAAATGAAACTATGTGCAAATATTGTGATGAGCTAACTAATAAAGTTGCTAAACTTAAAGCCATCAATACAATTCCCACCAAGGCATCTAAAAGGAAAAGTTCTATCTTTAACATGTCTAAAAAGGATGTCTCTACTTGTAATGATTTATGTTTAGACTCACCTTTGTGCAACCAAGTTTGTGTTGAGAAAATTGTTGTAGATAATGCACACAAGAGGTTGCAAAGGAGAATGAGCAACTCAAGCAAGAAGTAGCTTGCCTCACTAAAGACTTGACTCAAGTGAAAGGCAAGACGAAGCAAGCCCAACTTCATCAAGATAACACCATCAAGGGAGTGAAGAAGCTTGATGAAGGACAAACCGTTGTTTGCTATGTGTGCCACAAGAAAGGTCACAAGTCCTATAAGTGCAAGGTGAAGAATGGGGGAGGAGCAAAGAAGAAAGAGAAGAAGCAAACATGCAAGCTCTCCAACACCTACACCAACAAGGTGGACAAGAAGGCCTCCACACCATACTTGCTAAAGAAGAAGAAAAATGATAAGGTGGTGGCCATCAAGATAAACAAGCAAGCCAATAATGGGGTCAAATGCTTTTGGGTGCCAAAGGAAATCATCTCCAACATGAAGAGCACAAAAAGATTTGGATCCCGAAAGGGAAGTGAGAAGTCCAATGGACTACGGGGAATTTGGAGACTTGGCAAAGTATGGATGCATTTCATGGGGTGCATCATGATGGACAAAGACATTGCCAAGTAGGTTAGTGAATACTATGGACCCAAATTCTCCTTCCCATGTTAGGTAACTAGATTCAATTTACTTCAATTGGTATTAGATTTAAATTTTCCTACAATTGGTATCTTTTAGCATCTAGTTACTCTTCATGCCTAGGCTTGCATTTGCATTCTTATATTTTTGTCATGCATACACTAGGTATTTCATATGGTAGGCTTGCTCGGTTTCATTCCTATTCCTTGGAGCAATCCTACATGGTTTAAAATTGTTTAGGAGCACGGCACATAGCTTGCTTTACAATTGTTTATCTAATATGTGCCAAAGTCAAAATTGTAGATTATCTCTCCCGAATATCATCTTTGAAAATGATTATCACATCCATGTGATGTCATCTTTCAAGTGGTATTATTGATTCTAAAATCAATGTGCAAGTTTCCTACAAGTATTCCATACTGATGTGCACAAATTTAGGGGAAGTTACTCTACAAGTTGAATGCTTTGAGACTAACACCTTTTCAAGCTTATCATGTGTGCAGTAGTCTCATTACAAGGAAAATGGAGTCCCCAGAGTTAATCATCATACTTCAAATATCCACCACCTATTGCAAGTGGTAGAAATCAAATTGATTTTTACATGTGGTATCTCTAAACCAATATCACTATGTTGATTTATTTTTGATATTTATATGCTTTCTCCATGCATTATATAAATTAAATTCCCTTGTACAATAATTTGCCAAATATTCATATACTTTGCCTTCTACCATATGTATGCATATATTTAGGGGGAGCTTAATCTATATAATGTGAGAGTCAAATTTTGTGACCTATTCCACTCTACTCACAAAGGATCACAAGGTTTGACCCTCCCTTGTGCTACTAATGTCTTCCTTTTTTGGTGTTTGATTCCAAAGGGGGAGAATTTAGAGGACCAAAAGTAAGCATTAATTTGTAATAATGGTCCGAGAAAGGGAAGATAGTGGATTATGGATTAGCCTATGTAATGGGTAGAATTTGTAGGAAGCAAGACTTAAATCCATAATACCACATGGGGACATTTGCAAGGGCAAGATAAGTTTTTATATAGTCTTACAAGTAGTATCCTTTAGCATCATATAATCTTGCCCCTTGCATTGCATCCTAACAAGTAGGTAGTTTTTAAATTTCAAAATTTTATTATTTGCTTGCTTTGGTCATGTTGTCATCAATCATCAAAAAGGGGAGATTGTAAGGAAAATGGACCCTAGGCCCATTTACTTTGGATTTTGGTGCTTGATGACCAACACAACTAAATTGGACTAATAAATTTGCATGTGATTGTTTTGTAGTTCAATAGGATGCAAGACGTGACTAGGACAAAGGCGACGTGATGATCCGATGATCAACACCTCAAGCAAGACCTTAGGAGCACAAGAGAAGACCCAAGATATCAAGCAAAGTCCAAGCATGAAGATAGAAACTAAGCCACACGCAAGATCGCGAAGAAACGAGCTCACAACAGCGACCGGACGCTGATGAAAAGCGACCGGAGGCTCCGATCAGAGGCTCGGCAACAGCAGCAGCAACCAGACGCTGGACCGGACGCTGGCGGCAAATCCGACCGGACACAGAACAGCAGCGTTCAATCAAGTATAGAGAGGTTCCAGAGCGGCGAACTTGCGACCGGACGTGTCCGGTGGCAAGTGACTAGACGCTGGCAGCGTCCGATCAGTTGTTCGCGGCTCCTACGGTCGGGACGACCGGACGCGTCCGATCAGGACGACTCAAGCGTCCGGTCAGTAGCAGAAAAGCGGGATTTCATCCCCAACGGCTACTTTCTCAGTGGGGCTTATAAATACAACCCCCAACCGGCCATTTGAGGAGTGTGGAGCTGAGGAAACATACCAAGGGTGTTGATACACCATTTTAGTGATCTCCACTTGCATAGTGCTTAGTGATTCATTAGGTAATTAGTGTAGGTGCTTTGCGAAGTGCTAAGGTTGATTAGACCACCGCTTATGCGCTTGCTCTAGGTTTAGGCCTAGTGTTTAGTGAGGTTTGCATACCTCTTATCACTCGGTGCTTGCGTGCACCATTGTTGTACATCGGAGGGGCTTGTAGTCTTGCGAGACCACACCAACCTTGTTTGTGGTGTGGCCACCACCGTGTACCAGAGGGAACAAGGCCCGCGACATTTTGGCCGAAGCTTGATAGTGAAGACGGCGGGGAGCATCCGGGAGAGGCTTGCCGAAAGGCACGTCGGAGACCCACTTGCGCGTGCGGAAGGCCCAAGGCTATCCATGGAGTTACCCGACCGGGAGCTTGGCCCTTGCGAGGGATTCCTTGCGAGGGGCAACAACGAGGACTAGGGGGAAGCTTGCGCGCTTCTCGATACCTCGATAAAAATACCGGAGTCATCGATGGGAGTTTGCATATCTCTACCTTGCTCTTTAGCTTCCGCATTTATATTGATTGTATTACTCCTTTTGCGGTAGAGATAGCAATACACTAGCAAAATCATAGTTGCACATTTAAATAGTTTATCTATTGCATAGGTTTTGCTTAGGGTTAGAAAAAAGGCCAAAGTTTAGAGTTAGATTTTTAAGTTGCCTAACTCACCCCCCTCTTAGGCGTCACGGTCCCCTTCACTGCCATCACCATCGCCGCCTCTGCCGCCGTACTCGCGACTGGCCGGGAGGACACAACCCCCAGAAGGGAAGGTCGCACCGCCGCCAATCTGCTTTCCCCGCCGCTCATCGCAACTCACTGTAGGCTGGGTCTCCACTCCTCCCGCATGGGAGGCGGGGCGATGCCTAGTCCCACTAGTCCTTGACCGCTGTCAAATAAGCACAGGTCAGTCACGCTCAAAGAACTCAGCTGTGAAATCGAAAAGGAACATAAATACATACCTAGATGAAAGCGGTAGATCCCCAAAGCCCTGACCCGCTGGAGATAAGCCCACCGTATGAGGACCGCTCATGGGACGTGACCCACGACCCCTCGTATCTACTAAGGGAGGAGCCAACCCAGCCAGTTCCCAATTGGCCCATGAATGGCCACGACCACCAGCTCATGGCGAACCCATCGGAGCAACGGACGGGGCATCTCCCCATTGTGGGTCACGCACACGCTCCTCCGACCGGCCTTGAAGATACGGGGTGACAAACATGCTCCTCCGACCGGCCAGCGTGCCCTGTCACACTCGAAGCAGGGGGGTGTGGAGCCAACGACGCCTCCGAAGGGCGCGGAGACCGCACCCGCTTTGCCTCTCGTTCGACGGTGGTATCTTTGCTCGTGGCACGCTTCCTTGACTCGGGAACATCGCCACGCTTCTCCCTTATCCCACCCACCACCGATGGATGTGGCCATAGGCTCACGACGCTCCACCAAGGTCACAACGACACCCCTATCTCCTTCGTCCTTAGAGATACTTGCGTCACCACCCATCTTCGTGGGCTCCTCTGACTCGAGCTCTGCCTCCACATCGCTCCGGCTTTCACCTCCTTGGACCCACCGAATCTCCTTCTCCTTCTCGAACCTCCTCTGGGCCATCTCATCTCTCTTCTTCTTCTTGGCAAGCGATGCCTCCTTCTAGGCAGCTTGCCGAGCTACGCCCTCTAGCCCCATCGAAGATGCGGTCGGGATTTCTAACCCACGAGTCCCTATGAAACGAACAACTCAAAATCAAAACAAAGGAGAGCAAGAGGGAAAAGGTCATGGAATAAGAAGAGGGGAGCATACCAGATTGGACAGCTTCACGGCGTGAAGAGGTCCGGCGTTCCTTCAAGGGAGTCTTTATCCCTCAGTTGCAGCACCCGATCAAGTCGACTCCAGACTTCGTCCTTCGGCAACTCCTCCAGCGATGCGCGGTCAGGATCCGTTGGGCCAAAGTACGCCCACATCGGCCACCTCCTCTCCGCCAGCGGGGCGACTCGACAACGGAAGAAGGTGTGGAAGACCCGCACCCCATCGAGGCCATGCTGCACTGGCTTCTAAAGCTCTGCCTCAATGACCTCTAGTTTGTTCTGCCGACCAGCGGGACCCCACGACCAGCTTTCCCTCCTCTCTGGCCTTCTTCCTAATGAACGGCGGGAATGGCGCCTCCGCTGGGTTCCTGATGTAGAACCACTCTCCATGCCATCCCGGATTGGAGTCATAGGGGGAGTACGCGGGGTAGGAGGTCGATGGCTTCGGCTTCTTCTGCAAAGTGAAACCCCCAACCAGTGCGGTTCTGGGTGGCTTCCCCTCAGACATGGCTCGCCCACTGAAAATCCACCGGAAGAGGTCCATGTGTGGCTCCATCCCGAGGAAGGCCTCATAGAGAGTGACAAAAACCGGTGATGTGCAACACCCCAGTCGGATTGAGGTGCTGCAGCTCTAGGCCCCACTCCTTGAGAAGCCCACACAAGAACCAGTGTGTGGGATATCCAAGCCCATGCTCATGGAAGGAGAGGAAGGAGACAACCTTATTAGCCCATGGTCGCGGAATAGCTTCCCCTGCATAGGAGCCCTCCAATGCGCCACCTCCTTAGATGGGAGCATCCTCTTCTCAGCGAAGGCGGCCAGCACCTCCTCGTCTATGTTGGATGGCCTCCAGTTTGACATCGCGCCCTAGATTCATGAACGAATCTGTGAATTCTCCTCTCCCTCGCTTTACCCTCTCTCTATCCTAGAAATCGCCGTGATGCACGAATGGGCTTGGCAAAAAGGAAGGAGGAGAGGCAGCATTGGAGAAAGGCGAAGGAATGGGAAGAAAACCCTCTCCCTTCCCCCTATTTAATATGGATAGGCATGCGGTGGGACACGTCCTGACCGATGGGATGTGCCCTGCCCAACAAAACGTCACCTGGTTAAAATGGGACATGGCCTGGGTAGGGCCACCACTACCACAACCCGAGCGCAGGAAACAAGGCGCAACCGCACGGAAACATCCCTCTGCCTTCCTAGGCAGAGTTTGGAAGGGCCCACCAATAGGATCTCCATCAAGGAAAGACCAATGGGCTACCTGAGTCGACGGATGGCTCAGCTAACTGCCGAGAGACGGGTAAGGAGCAGTGGGATGCCCCATACGGGCTATGCCAACTCTATCACGAATGATGGACACGGATCCCATTCAGACATATCCGATAAGAGCTCCTCAAACCCGTCACTCGAGCCATCAAGGTAACTTTACCAAACCTTCTTACTTTATTTTATTTTCTAATGCATGATTATTCATTCATCCTTTCTCATACACACATTCATACATTCATCCATACAATCATTCATTCATCCCATACATCCAAAGCATTGCATATGTAATTGATGCATCACAACGCTTCGTGTTGCATCATGAAGCGGTAGTCGCATCATTCGACATGAGCGATGACCGACCGGGGTTCGAAGGCAGGCCACGAAGGGCTCAAGGCCGCCTCACATCAAACAGAGTTAGGGGAGAAAATGCAGATCAGCCCTAGCGACCCTCGCCCGGTCTGCTCAGAAGCAAGCGGTCATCTTGACCTTCTCATTTGATCCTAACCTCGAGCCATGCCCACAGAATCTCCATCGAGGGGAGGCTAGCGAGCCACCTAAGTCGGTCTCTAGAAAGGCTTAGGAATTTGCTAGGAGGCGGGTTAAGGAGCAGTGGAATGCCACATGAGGGCTATGCCGACCCCATTACGAACAATGGACCCAGATTCCACTCGGACATACCCGTTAGAGAGCTCACCGAGCATGTCACTCGAGCCATCGAGGCAAGCGACGTTAGCTCATCCCCTCTAGTTGTGGAAACCACGGATGGGGTAACGCAGAAACTAGACCAACCCCTCGGCCATAACCCTACACTTGGGTCCACGCTCCATCACGCCCGACCCCCGCCGCACACGATGTTTGGGTTGGCGACCCGACGCCTAGGTCCGCTCTCCTAGAAACGATGGCTCAGAACCTAGGAAGGGGATACGTGCGAAAACAAGAGATATTTTTCCATACTAATTTCGCTATCCGCTCCTCGATCTTTAGTGACACCTGACCCCAGCAACGGCAATGGGTCGGATTTCACTCGGGGGCTACACCCACCAGGTGCGCTCGCGCACACCCCTAGCAAGTCAAAAAATCCCTTTGGTGATTCTACCAGAATCGCCCGGGGGCTCGGGGGCTACACCCACCGGGAGCGCCCGTGCGCACCCGCTGGCAAGTCAGAAAATCCAACAGGTGATTTCTAGGACCACCAAGGCTACACCTCTTGCCTGGCTCCTCTTCGGCTAACCCCCGAGGGTAGGCTCCACCTCGCTCGATGTCTAAGGGCTAGCTCCGCTTTGCCCGATCCCTCGGACATGGTTCCTAATGAAAGCTCACGCCGCCGCCAACCACTATGGGCCAGAAAGTACAACCCTAGGTCAAACTTCTAGCATCGTGCAGGGAGCGGTCACGTCTCAGCATGACCCATCTCCACGACATGTCATTCTAGGGGACTCACATTGACCCACAGTGATGGACGCATGGTCACTATGCTGCCTACTCCCTATACGGCCGCTAATCAGCATGCTGGTTCATCGGTCCGATGCCTGGGTCCATGCTCCATCGTGCTCGACACCTCGGCTGCACCCGACGCCTAGGTCTGTGCTCTGTCACGCCCAACGGCGACTCACAATCTTACACCCACCCATTGCTCTCATACAACGAGTATAAATAGCCCCTTCATGACTTCACAGAAGTCCCAAAAGGGCTTGGGGGCTCCTGTCGGGTTCATAAACCTAGGGTCCCCGATGGGCTCGGTTCCTAACAAAAGCTCAGCCCAGCAGACGGCATTACAACAATGCGCGACTCCTGGGCTGGCCCAGATACCTAATGACAGGCTGGAAGAGCGATCCAGTCTCTGACCGGAAGGCCTGGCCAAGGAGGGGACGACACTCTCTTCTGACTCCGACCCGCTTTTCCAACCAGGAATACACCGAACCTCTGCTTATAGCTCTTCTTCGACCAACATGGTCAAAGCCGACTAGGAACGACCGATTGGGGATGCCCGCTCGATGACGACCCAAGAATCAGGCGGAGCAGATAAGGCAAGGCGCTCAAGTCAACCTCAATACCGAGGACCATACCCTGCACACCTGCAGGACAGTACCTCCAGGCCATGCCAGAAGGGTGCTATGCAACCTTCCAGACATATCATAACACAAATAGTGTTTTGGGCGCTGACATTTGTCCTACAGTATGGTAGGCGCCAACATTTGCCATACTAGACGAACACGATGGAGCCTGCCACAAGCATCTGGGCATCAACAGTATTGTGGGCACCGACAACTGTCTTGTACCCGATGGCATGGGCAACAAGACTAGGTAGTACACACACTCACTCTCTCTCACACACACACTTGTAAGGCCATCCCCTTCACCTATAAAAGGGATGCGCTCTCCCAACCAGAAGGACGGTCATTCCGACTCTCTCTCTGCTAAGCTTTAGATATTATGAGCACTCAAATAGCTCCACAGAGCATACGTTCTAATACTTAGCGCACGTTGGAGCTCTCATCACTCTTGGCCCTTCGGTTCAGAGCCCGACTGGACCATCCCCTTCTTTATTCCCACTCGTTTATAACCCCACACAAACTTCGAGCACATGGGCTCAGGAATAAAGTCACCGATCGACTAGAACTGGACATAGGGCACGTTGCCTGAACCAATATAAATCCTATGCCATTGAGTGCTAGGCCACATCCGATCACAACGCACGGCAAAACTACAAATATTTACTTGTTGGTCACTTTTCGCACCGACAATGTCTTCTAAAAATAGATTTGGACATTAAAAGGAACAAATAAAATATTTAGATATCTTGAAAATATCCATAGAAGCTTCAAAAGTATTCATTTAGCTTTAGGAAAGTAGAAAAATATGAAAAGCTCCCAAAACATTTGATTGATGTCTAAATGTATTTCAAAAAGAGTTAAATGCATCGTAGGCCCTTGAAGTTGTCTTGGGGTGCCACTTAGGTCCACAAACTCTTAAATTGTACTTCTGGCACCCTAATGTTGTTTAAATATGCCACTTAGGTCCACAACTCATAGGAAGCAAGGTTTTGGTCGACGTGGCATGGATAGCATGACGCTTGTTGGGTCCAAGCGCACATGAGGCACGCATGAGCTTGGTTTGGGGCGTGCAAATAAGCAGAGAGGCCCCTAACTTCATTTCATATGCAGTTCCCAATACTTCACCTCTTTGAGTCCGCCGTCATGGACACATGAACTCGCGGGGAGCACGTGGGGCGGTCGCTAGTGGAGGCAATGTTTGAGATGGTGGCAATAGTCTTTTGTTTATATCATCACATGAATCACTGACCAAAACAGTGTATGTGCACATGGATGCTATTACTGCTATCAGGTGAACTATGAAATAGATGGAAAATTGAGATAAAAAGGATGGTTTCCATTGCTTCTAATGTTCACATTACACATTGAGTACTCTTACACAGTTGTGACTGAGTTTATTTGCACAACTGAACAACCACAACTAACACAAGTGCCAACACTATACACACACAGAGAACACATATCACATTCAGCAAATGAACTATGTCTTGGTCCTTCCCTTGATTTCCTTGAGCTTTGTTGGCCACTGCATTGTCCATCAGGCTAGCATAGGGATGTAGGTTTGATTCTCCTTTGGACTGGGTTTCACATGTGCCATTGTCGCCTTCTTTCAGCATCTTTAAGATGTGCTTGATGTAGTCTACTTCCTAGTAGAAAAATGGACACCCGCTGCCAAAATAACCAAATCCAACTCAATTGCAACAAGGACACAACAATCCAAGTGCCAAAGATTTGAATCATCAAACCCTAACTCACCTTATGGTCTGGGCAACAGTAGAATACCTTCCCTGCACTCCATGGTTGCGTGGAAACGCGCCTCACCACCATTCGACCGCCGCATTCGGTGCACAGGATGAGGGGAAGGCCGCCCACATGCCTATTGGAGCACGACGTGCTCCCTGGTGGCACCATGGAGTAGATCAACAAGGCGGTGGCGGTGGTGGCTTGGAGAGTGAGTTCGGACAGAGAGACAGAGACAGAGAAGGGAAAAGTAAGAGAAGGGGAAATGGAGGAGAACAGGAGAACTAGGTGGCCTCTCTGCTTATTTGCACGCCCCAAACCAGGCTCACACGCGGCTCACGTGCGCTTGGACCCAGTCAGTGCCACACTATCCATGCCACGTCGGCCAAAACCTTGCTTCTGATGAGTTATGGACCTAAGTGGCATACTTAAACAACATTAGGGTGCTAGAAGTATGATTTGAGAGTTTGTGGACCTAAGTGGCACCCCAAGACAAGTTCAAGGGCCTACGATGCATTTAACTCTTTCAAAAAAATTCCATGACAAAAGGATGAGATGCAACTAGCACAGATGCATCTAACACTAAATGTATGTTGCATTCTTGCTAGTTGCATCTCGTGTTTATGTTATGAAATGTTTCCAAAATATGCTTAGACATCGATTAGAATATTTTGAGAATTTCTAGTTTTTTAATATTATCCCATATTCATAGTGTATGTTTTGAGACACCGACGAGCCTCCATTCTCCCGAGCAACAAGGAGATGTTGCGATGTACTGAAAACGCATATTGCAAGCGTATGTTTCATAGGTATGTTGCAATTATTTCATGCGGATATTGTAAAAGTAGATCGAGATGTTGCATATGTTGGAATGGTTGTACACGTATATTGCGAAGGTATGTTTCCAGTGTTTCATCTGTGTTTTCGCATGCATGTTGCAAGTGTGTGTTTATCTAGATGTTGCATACGTTTCACACATATGTTGCAAGTGTTTTATCTTGATATTGCTTATGTTTTGCAATGGTTTTGAAGTGTTTTTCAGGTGTTTTTCTGCAAGTGTTTGGAAAGCATGTTTCAAGTGTCTCATCCGCCTTCAAACATATGTTGTAAGTGTTACATCTCAATGTTTCAAAAAAAATTGGGTGTTGCATCTCCCTCGTCGCTTTTCTGCTGCCTCGCCTTGGTGTCTCCTCCTTCTCTAGGCGTCGGCTAGGCATCCACCGCCCCCTACTTCTCTTCCCGATGCTAGTGATGTTTGGGGCGGCATGGGAAACTTACGTCAGAAGCGGATGGGGATGGCGAGACAGCCCCCACGCGGCATGCGTGCGAGCGGAGGGGGCGCGGACGGGAAGCGGGATGGGGCTCGGTGTCCGGATAGGGAAGCACGGATGGGGGCGCGAGCTCCTACGTGCGCACGAACACGCGTGAATGGAGCAGCAGGCACCGGCGTACGGGCGCGTACGTTCGGGCACTAGCAGGACCCTTTTTTCTTAACTTCTATATGTTGGATTTAGGCCCATGTTTGGCCCAATCTGAAAAATTCCAAAGCATGCACAACCTATAGTCCCATATTACTAATTCAAGGAGAGGTTGCCTTGCTTAATTATAGGAGTCTCCTCTCTATATAAAATAGGTGCAAATGAGAGAGAAGGAGACTGTTGCTACACGCACGCGTAGCTCGCGTGCATTTTTTGCGTGAAAAATCATGTGGCTTGTGACTTGTGACGAGCGCGACGCGTACGTGTACAACAGGCTATTATTTGTGCAGTTTCTATTTTTTATGCTGAGCGTAATGGCGCTTCAATGTGATTGAAACTATCGTTTTAAATAGTAATAAGGTGTGTCAGTTTTTGCTATTTGATTGCAGCATTTTCTGTCATTAAATTGGGCAGTTTTTACTGCTTGATGAGGGGAATTGATGCACTACGAAGGCCTATAAAACCAGGAGACGTCCTCGTTGAAAGGTACGCATTCACACGCTCACCTTCCCACTCATTGTGCTGAGCTTCTCGCTGTTGCGCCTTGTCGACCTTTGAGTTCGGCGTGCAACGGAGTTGAAGAGAGCGGGATCTCCGAAACCACTGCCGTGAGACTCCTGCACGGGGCGGCAATCAGGTTTTTAGGCAGCGTCTACATGCGACCGCTTGGTGATCTGCAACATCTACTTCAACACGTTCGACTACGTTCTGCGTGGGATCATTGAGTAATTTCCTTGACCAATCATGTTCTAGTCAGTATGTTGCCTGTTTACTTGTGTTATATGCTTGCATCATTTTTTATCTATGAGTTTTTCCTCCAAACAAAATCTAGAATGTATTTTAGGCACAAATATCCAACATTCCAAAAACCTGATTGTGCCTATTTTTGTGATCTAGCAATGGCAAATGCATCTGATGCCATGAAACCCGAGAGATTTAGAGGTGAGAACTTCCACAGATGGCAGACAAGGGCCAAGTTTTGGCTCATGTCATTGGGGATGTGGTGGGTGATATACCCTATGTTTCTCATCACAGAGGAACAGACCATGCAGTTTGAGAATGCGAATAACACCACATTGGGCTGCATCATCACCATCTTGGCAGATCAACTCTATGATGTGTATATGAATTACTCATCGGCCACCATGCTGTGGGAGGATTTGGAGCAAAAATATGTAGAAGCCGAAGCCGGTCGCTGGCTGTATGTGTGCGAAAAGTTCTTTGATTTCAGCATGGACAGTGTTAAATCAATTGTAACTCAAGCACACGACCTCTAGCTTCTGGTTGGTGAGATTGCACATTTGGGATGAGCTTTACCTCCAAAGTTTGTTGCAGCAGCGATTGTTGCTAAACTTCCTGCAGAGTGGCGTGATTTTGCTACAGCTCTGAAGCACAAAAGAGAAGAGATTTCTATTGAAGATCTCATTGCAGCTCTTGATGTGGAAGAGAAGGCAAGGGCAAAAGATGTGCAGGTGAAGAACGTGCAAAATAGTGCCAATTTTGTTCAAAACAAGAAACAATTTAACAAGAAGAAGGGTCCCAAGGCAAATAAGGTTACTAGCTTTAAAAAGAAGAAAACAGAGAAGAAAACTGAGAAGAAGGATCTAAAGAATCTCACCTGTTTTGTGTGCGGTAATCCTGGTCACTTTGCCAAGGATTGTCCTGACCACAAGGACAGGACCACTAAACTGAGCAAAAAGTTCACTAATGTGACCATTGGCGAGGCCTCAACTTCAGGAGGGTATGGTAAATCTCCTGTTGTTTATTCTGCATTTCAGTGTATCAACTAGTGGGTTGATACTGGTGCAAATGTTCACGTGTGTTCTGATTCTTCCTTGTTTGCTTCATATCAGGCAGCAGGGACTTCCAGCGTCCTAATGGGAAACGGAATGCGTGCTTCTGTTCTTGGTGTTGGTACGATAGATCTGAAGCTCACTTCAGTTAAAACCATCCAATTGAAGAATGTCCAGCACACACCTGCGATAAACAAGAACCTGCTGAGTGGGTCTCTCCTGTGTAGGTGTGGTTATAAGCTAGTATTCGAGTCGAATGAAGTTGTAGTGTCTAAACTTGGGGCTTTTATAGAAAAAGGCTATGACAGCGGAGGCTTGTTTCGCCTAAGTACTATGGATTCTTGTTATAGTTTGAATATTACTACTACTTTGAATAAAAATTCTGCTGATGTATGGCATTCGAGGTTCTGTCATGTTGGTTTTTGATACAATTGCTAGAATGTCTAGATCTGAGTTAATTCCTAAATGTGATATAGTCAAGAATTCTAAGTGCCAAACTTGTGTGCAAGCAAAACAACATCGAAAACATTTTAAGGCATTAGAGTCTGAGAAGAATCTAGCACCACTAGATTTGATCCATTCTAATTTATGTGAGATGAATGGTGTTTTGACTAAAGGAGAAAAAAAGTATTTTCTTACTTTTATTGATGATGCAACACGTTACTGTTATGTTTACTTGCTGAAGTCTAAGGATGAAGCGTTGAACTATTTTAGAATATATAAGGCAGAGGTTGAGAACCAGTTAGAAAAGAAGATTAAGAGACTTAGAGATGATCGGGGAGGAGAGTATATCTCTAATGATTTTTCTAATTTCTGTTCTGAGCATGGGATTATCCATGAATTTATACCACCCTATTCACCACAATCAAATGGTGTAGCTGAGAGGAAAAATCGGTCACTTACAGATTTGGTGAACACCTTATTAGAGAGTGCCGGTATGCCAAAGATGTGGTGGGGGGAAGCAATCTTGACTATAAATTTTGTGCTCAATAGAGTTATCACCAAGAGAAGTGACATAACTCCATACGAGGCATGGAGGGGTAGAAAACCCAATGTCAACTTTCTATGAACGTGGGGATGTTTGGCGAAAGTCAACATTCCAGAGCCGAAGAAAAGGAAACTTGGGCCGAAAACAGTCGATTGCATTTTTATAGGATACGCTCAAAATAGTCCTGCCTATAGATTCTTGGTAGTTAAATCCGATACTCCAGAGATTATAGTAGATACAATAATGGAGTCTAAAGATGTTACTTTCTTTGAGGATATCTTTCCTATGAGACCGAGTAGCAGTACTTTAGAAAATCTGGATGCAACCATTCCTAACTCTGAACAAGTTGAGAACATACCTCTGCGAGAGAATAATGAGGAGGATAACAATTCAGACATCACTCCACACAAGAGTAAGAGACAAAAGGTTTAGAAATCTTTTGGAGATGACTTAATTGTATACCTTGTGGATGACGTGCCTTCGACTCTGGTTGATGCTTATGCATCTTCGGAAGCTGACTATTGGAAAGAGGCAGTCCGTAGCGAGATGGACTCCATCATGACAAATGAAACTTGGGAAATCACTGAACGTCCTGTTGGATGCAAACCTATTGGTTGTAAGTGGATTTTCAAGAAAAAGATGAGACCAGATGGCACGATTGAAAAATATAAAGCGAGGCTTGTGGTCAAATGCTTTACCTAGAAAGAAGGTGAAGATTATTTTAACACCTATTCACCTGTGGCTAGGTTAACCACCATTAGGGTGCTCATTGCATTAGCTACTTCCTATGGTCTACACATTCATCAAATGGATGTAAAGACAGCTTTTCTTAATGGAGAGTTGGAGGAAGAAATCTATATGGAGCAACCTAATGGTTTTGTGGCTAAGGGACAGGAGGGTAAAGTTTGCAGATTGTTAAAATCATTATATGGCCTAAAACAAGCACCCAAAACAATGGCATGAAAAATTTGATCAAACCTTAACCTCTGCTGGTTTTGTTGTAAACGAAGCAGATAAGTGTGTATACTATCGCCATGGTGGGGATCAAACAGTGATCTTATGCTTGTATGTGGATGATATACTCATATTTGGGACTAACACTGCCGTGATTGATGAGGTCAAATCATTCTTATCTTCATGCTTTGACATGAAGGATCTGGGAGAAGCAAGTGTTATCCTGAATATTAAGTTGATCAAAAATGAGAATGGGGTTATTCTAAATCAATCTCATTATGTGGAAAAAATAATGTGTCGCTTTGGCTTTGAGAATGCCAAAGTATCCCCTACGCCCTACGATGCTAGTGTAAAACTAAGGACAAATAAAGGCGAAGTGTTGGACCATTTGAGATATTCACAAATGATTGGGTCCCTCTTATATCTCGCTGGTGCAACACGTCCCGATATATCTTTTGCTGTGAGCAAATTAAGTCATTTTACTTCCAATCCAGGGAAGGATCATTGGAATGCACTAGAGAGAGTGCTACGTTACCTGAGAGGTATAATCGAATATGGAATTCACTATACTAGTTATCCATCTGTATTGGAAGGATATAGTGATTCCAACTGGATTTCTGATGCAGATGCAATTAAAGCCACGAGTGGCTATGTGTTTACACTAGCAGGTGCTGCAGTTACATGGAGGTCATGTAAACAGACCATTTTGACATGGTCGACCATGGAAGCTGAGCTTATAGCACTTGACACGGCTACTGTTGAGGCCGAGTGGCTAAGAGAGCTACTCATGGACTTGCCACTGGTAGAGAAACCAGTTCCGGCAATCCTTATGTACTGTGACAACCAAACGGTATTGATCAAAGTTACGAGTACTAAGGATAATTCGAAGTACTCGAGACATGTGAAGCGGAGGCTTAAATCTGTTAGAAAGCTGAAAAACTCCGGAGTAATTGCTGTGAATTATATTCGCAGTGAGAAAAATCTAGCAGATCCCTTTACAAAAGGGCTTGCACGGACAGCGATTTCTGTTGCAAACATGGACATGGGGTTGAGACCCATTTAGTTGCAAAGTAATGGCAACTCATTTCTTTGATAGGAGATTTCTGATTTGGAAAATGAGAAAAACAAGTTATTGTTGTAACAGGGAGTACAAACTATTTAAAAAAAAATAAAATTACCCATGTTCCATGAAATGTGCTCTCTTCTGTATGGAAGGCTGGCTATTATGCCTTAATGTATTCTAGTGTCCACCGAGGGAAAATGTATCGTCCTACATGATACCTAAGATGAATACACCTATGTGAGCTAAATTGTTAGGTCGCAAGTCATGAGAGTGGGGTACTCTTTGGAAAGCTCATGAGAAGATCGAGGAGAAGACCTTTAAAAGCTCCGTTTGGACTTGACGTTCTTACAGCCTAGTACCAGTTGGATCTTCAAGAGAAATCTGACAGCAAAAAGCTATGAATTCAAGGCTTAGTCCATTCACAAGCTGCTGAAAGATGGACCTGGTTGATCTATGTGTAAGTTCAACACGTACGGAACTTATACTAGAAATCTGATATATATAAAGAATGTTCAGTACAACAGCGTTGGAATTGGTGGGGGGTTATTGGATTTAGGCTCATGTTTGGCCTAATCTGAAAAATTCCAAAGCATGCACAACATATAGTCCCATATTACTAATTCAAGGAGAGGTTGCCTTGCTTAAATATGGGAGTCTCCTCTATACAAAATAGGTGCAAATGAGAGAGAATGAGACTGTTGCTACACGCACGCGCAGATCGCGCGCATTTTTCGCGTGAAAAATCGCGTGGCTTGTGACTTGCGACGAGCGCAACGCGTACGTGTACAACAGGCTATTATTTGTGTAGTTTCTATTTTTTATGCTGAGCGTAATGGCGCTTCAATGTGATTGAAACTGTCGTTTTAAACAGTAATAAGGTGTGTCAGTTTCTGCTATTTGATTGCAGCATTTTCTGTCATTAAATTGGGCAGTTTTTACTGTTTGATGAGGGGAATTGATGCACTACGAAGGCCTATAAAACCAGGAGACGTCCTGGTTGAAGGGTACATATTCACACGCTCACCTTTCCACTCGCTGTGCTGAGCTTCTCGCTGCTGCGCCTCGTCGACCTTTGAGTTCGGCGTGCACCGGACTTGAGGAGAGCGGGATCTCCGAAACCACTGCCGCGAGACTCGTGCACGGGGCGGCAATCAGGTTTTTAGGCAGCGTCTACACGCGACCGCTTGGTGATCTGCAACATCTACTTCAACACGTTCGACTACATTCTGCGCGGGATCATTGAGTAATTTCCTTGCGTAATCCTGTTCTAGTCAGTATGTTGCCTGTTTATTTGTGTTATATGCTTGCATTATTTTTTTATCTATGAGTTTTTCCTCCAAATAAAATCTAGAATGTATTTTAGGCACATATATCCAACAGTATAGCCTTGAAGTTTGGCCATGAGAAGCCGGGTGTACAGTCTACAACCGATGAGAGCCCTAGTAAATTTTGGGTGCATAACGCCCACTTGTTTTTTTTTCTTTTTTAGACTCGAGTGCTCTTTTCAATTTGTTATTACTTTTGTCATCGATATAGAAACATCTTAAATTTGTTTGACGTCATCTTCTTTGTATATGTAGCCTCAATTATACTTCAACACCACTTTTTTTTACGTTGGAAACAAGGTACAGTATTCCAAGAGAACACCTTGTAGGATAGGATCCATCCATTTTCCCATTCGGCAAGTATTTTTTTTTTCAGCGGCTGCTTAAGCTGGAGCTGGCTCGGTCCTCAGTCCTCACACAGGAGGGCTCTGTTACAGCAGCTGCCGCTGCAAGCCTGCAAACTAGCCGCATGTTGCTTGCCGGAGTAATTGAGGAGCCCGGCGGTGAAGCACCAAACCGCACAGTTCTACAGTAGTTATATCATGCATCGTACTGTAGTCTGTAGCTGATATTTTGTGGACGGATGGGACTGTAGTCTGTAACTTCATTCAGTCCGATTTTTCGGTTAGGCGCTCAATTCAGTCCGCAGCTTACAAAACGACAGTTTAATTATCTGAGCAGAACGCAGCTTGCTTTCACCTGAAGACTGACAGTGGTACGCTATCTTGCTTTCCACGCGAAGATACTATTTCGGTGGTAGATTATGTGACACTGCAGAATTGCAGAGTGCAGATGGCGTTGCGACGATAGGCAGTCCGCGTGCACTGGAAAATCTCGCTTACGCCTCGTTTAGTTCCGCCGAATTGGCGCCGGCAGAAACACTGTAGCAGCACTGTAGTTTTGTTTTTATTTGGTAATAATTGTCTAATTGTTGACTAATTAGGCTTTGGTTCTGATTGATGTGACACTGCAGAATTTTGATTTCGTCAACATTTAGATTCCATGCATGGCGTTTTGACGATAGGCTTCTTTTTAAATCCGCATGCACTTGAAAAATCTCTAAACTTAGGCCTTAGGCTGTCCTTAGTTAAGTGAAACGAAAATTTTTGACTGTGCCGGATGTTTTGGAGTGTTAGAAGGGTTTTTAGATACTAATAAGAAAATTAATTACATAGCTCGCCTAGAAACTATGAGATAAATTTATTAAGCCTAATTAATCCATCATTAGCGCATGTTAGTTACTGTAGCACTTATGACTAATCATGGACTAATTAGTCTTAAAACATTCGTCTCGCGATTTTCAACCAAACTGTGCAATTAATTTTTTTCGTCTATATTTAATACTCCATACATGTACCGTAAGATTCAATGTGATAGTTTGGGGTGAAAATTTTTGGAAACTATACCAGTCCTTAATGGCCTGTGGCTGGGGTCCGGGGCGTTGCGTCTGCTGCAAACTCCACGCACATGGATACGCATGCCTTGCCGACCAGCGGCGACGACGTATGGTCCGGTTAGTTGCTGAAATTTGTCTTATGTTGATTTGTTTTGTTCACTGAAAAATACTGCAGCAGAACAGGGCTCTCTTCGCCCACAAAAGAATGTGACGAGAGGCACCAACCAATGTCACAGATTCAGAGTGCACAGTTATTATACGTACTTGTATTAGCGAGCAGCACTATAGGTTGTGTCGTGGAGCACATTTTATAACTATTTACTGAGTTGCTAAATAGAGTTTATCGAATTGCATGTAAAAAAAATTGATGTGGCGTATCCTTTTTATTTTATAAAATCCTAGTGAGGTCCGCGATTGGTGCCACGTGAGAACGACAGTCGTCGTTATATTTGTGAGTTATGACGTGGTAAATGCAAATGCAGATGCTGATGATGTTTACTTGTACCGGTACCAGTACTGGTACTAGTACGGTAGTTTCAGATTCCATGTCTGGCGACTGGCTGCTTCCTCTGCGTTACTGGACTGCCTAGCACTAGCACGGGCAACGGTTGAGTTTGGCCACTGGTCTTGGTTCCTGGACCTGTGTTCTTGGACCCGTCGACCCGGCGAGTGAAAACAAGTAATGCTGGCATCGGTTTCGTGTTTCGGTTGGGCAGCACGCAGCAGTGCAGGACCGCAGCATCCTCCATTACTCTGTGTCCTGGGTCTCCCACGTACGGCTGTGTGTTTGGGACCACTCCGGCTTGCGATTGGACGCGTATTCCGCATCTCTCCTCCATTACTCTGTGTCCTGGGTCTCCCACGTACGGCTGTGTGTTTGGGACCACGAATCGCAGATTGGGACGCGTACTCCGGCTTGCGATTGGACGCGTATTCCGGCCATCTCTATCGCCATTGCTGGCGTTGTAGGAAAGCTCAGTGGTTGGTGCTCCGTTGCCGAACAGCTGTGGGCTCTCATGGATCATCCTTTCAACAGTGTATTTGCATTGTACTACTCCGTGTCATGAAAAGGATCGCCATGAGATTCCTACCGGTCAAATTTTCTTAAATTTGACTAGATTTATAAGAAATATTAGCAACATTTTATATCTTCAAATAAGTTTTTATAAAAATATATTCAACGATTATGTATCACAAATATTAATATTTTTAATATATATTTGGTCAAAGTAAAAAATGTTTCACTTCTCGGAATGCGAGAATGACACCTTTTATGTGACAGATGGAGTATAGTGTAAGAAGAAACTTCCTATATACTCTCCATCCACAAAAGAATGCAATTCTCGTTTATAGAGAAGTCAAACAGTTTGAACTTTAACTAAATTTGTATAAAAAAATACTAACATTCATGATACAAAATAAATGCCATTGAATTAGTTATAGAATATATTTTTATAATAAAATTATTTGAAGATATAAATGTTAATACTATTTACTATAAACTTGATCAAACTTTAGCTAGTTTGACTGGCATAGATCCCACAATTGCATTCTTGTGGTCGAGGGAGTAATTCATCTGTCCCAAAAACAAATGAATAACTAAGAAGTTTAACCAAATATTTTATAAATACTAATTATATTTAAAAATATCATTAGATCAATCATGCCATATATTTCATGGTAAACCTATTTAGATATACAAATATTTATAATATTTTTTGCATAAATCTAGTCAAATTTGAAATTAGTTGACTCATCTATACATTTATTTTAGGACAAAGAGAGTACTTGCTCCTTCCGTCTTAAAATAAGTACAATCTCGCATTTAGAGGACTCAACCTATCTCAAGTTTGATCAAATAAATAAAAAATATTAATACTCATTATAACAAATAAGCATCATTAGATTACTCACACAATATATTTTCATAGTGAATTTATTTAGATATACAAATGTTGATACTATTTTTTTATAAATCTAGTCAAACTTAAAATTAGTAGGTTTCCAAAAAAAACAAGATATGCATTTATGTTGAGACAAAGTACACATATAATGTATGTGTATTCTTCGGATGTTTGTAACACTAGAATTTCTCTGATGTTAAAGTTTTGGTTGAATGCAACCGCCGGATCACAGTACACGTCCTAAAAGCAAGGCTAATGATATAGCCACTTATAGTTCTTTACTGCACTTGATCTCATGTTATGGCGGCCTAGACGGCTAGATGTCATGTTCTATGGCGAATGGCCCATGGTTTAACCAAGTATATACTCCTCATCAGTCATCACGGATTCACGGGACAGAGTCACAGAAACCTATTCATACATGCCATTGGTGCAATAATATTTATATAAAAAATACAGGAAACTAATTAATGAACTACAAAAAATCTGAAGACTTTGGATGACATTTTGCAGCAAAGTTCGTTCACAAGGTCACCTGCTGACCTGCAGCCATTTTCGACCGGTGCCATATGTATACTGTGTGCCTGGTGGCCGTCACCGGCCGACCGACCACCTTGCACCTGCAGCCAAACCTCCGGCCGGTCCAGGCCGCCCAATTAAACCGAAGCTGCTTTCTGATGCAACGGTCGATACATGATCAACTTGTACTACGTGCTTGCTTCCTACGCATACGTAGCTAGATGCTTAAATGCCTGTACTACGCTAGGCTAGCTAGGTACCAGCATTCCCGGCGATCATATCGTGGCCGGGCTTGATGATGATATAAGGTCACGTTCGACTTACCCCATATTCAGTTTGTTCGGCTTCTTTTTTCAGTCGGAACAGTGTTTTTCTCTCACAACATTTCAGCCAGAGCAGTGTTTTTCAGCCAATTTCAGCCAAAATTCAACAAGCCGAACGGGGCCATACGATACAACATGAATGTTAGGGTACGGGCCGTAGTTTAGAGGCTCCTTTGCCTCGTTCAACAATCCAAGAGCCCAAGTTTCAAGCGACTTTGGAACAAACCAAAACACCACGAAAGTGGGGGGAGAGGGAACCCTGAACCCAAAACCCTAACTGACTAAATCTATTATGAGAAAAAAAGAACGTAATGGTTGCCTACGGATAAGATATAACCACGGTGGCAAAACATCCGCCTAGATAAGCCAAAACGAGCATCCAACAGCAATGGCGGCAAAGTATCCGCTAGAGAAGAGTCCAAAGCATCTGCTAAGAAGACAATGCAACAACATCAACAAAGCATCTGCCAGAGAATAGACCAATTACGGTCAAACATCAGTCGAGAACAATAGCGATAGAGTATCCGCCACGAAAGCGAAACGACGGCGACAAAGCTTCCGCCAGGAAGGACGACCCAAACAAGCATTGCGGGATAGACCATTGTGAAGAAGGATGATGGGAAGCACACACAGGCACAATACAAAACTCCCTTGGGGACCAACGACCCAGCAAGGATAGCAGCGGCAACCACACGGGATAACAGGAGCAGGACAACCAGCTCGGCAACCAGGATGACTCGACAGCAGCCAAGACGGCCTCAGCAACCAGGCCAACTAGGACGACCCCGACCGCCCAGGAGTGTGCAGTCTCCAAGCCTTGTGCACACCGGGGTGAGGTGGTCTCCAAAGCAATGCCTCTCAGAAGGAAGTGACATATAAGATGCCATCAGTGCTTGTCCGAGGAACCGGACTTAGGTTCTCACCCAGAGACCATAGGCAACAAAAGTTGATGGATCTTCAACGACGCCTTTAAGGAGGAGCATGATGCATGAGCATGTGCTATCGACGTCAGCACTGGCAACAAACTAGGAAAGACTTTTTCCAAGAATCCACCAAAGCAGAGATCGCAACTCCCATGGCCTATGAGCCCATGGCCAACTCTAAGAATGATGTGACAGCTCAATGCCAACCGCTACCGCCCTTACCATGGCTACCAGCACCGCCTGCACCCTTGCCAAGACACCATGGCTGGCACCAGCCGGCACCAGCCAGAAGGTGCCATGCCACGCCAAACACCTTCTTTCTCCATAGATTTGGTCCCTAGACACACAGATTCAATGGGTGCGGGGACAAATCGATCCACAGATAAACCCACAGCAGGGAGGACAAGTTTGGGAGAGGGATGGAAGGAAGAAGGAGAGGAGAAAGTTTGTGGTGGGCCTGTTTTTGGGCGCCGCTGCGCACCAAATGGTAGTGACGGTGGCCGGAGCTGGGCAGCCGAGAAGCACTCTCTTTGGGTGGCGGCTATCGCCCCTCCCGTCGGGTAGTTTTCCCAAATATAAGAAATTGTGAGATGGTAGTTTGGACCATAATAAACTGAAACATTGTTTCGAGAATAATTATGTTCTCATTCTAAAATATTTATGTTTTCATAGTATAATTATGGTTTCATGTTTTTATTTTCCTTTCTTTCTAGAAACATGTCTGCTAATGTCTTGACGATAAGCTCGCGCATGGAATATGGGTTTGGCATGGAAAAACAGAGAACTGTAGCTTCGTGGGATCCGTAAGGTTCCAATGCGCAGCAAAGCTTGTTATCCACACCATGTTCGCTTGATCGTATCAGCCAGGCTTATCAACCATGATACAGTATTTTTTCTCATAACAAAACAGCATCAGCCAGCTTATAAGCCACAGAAACAACGTGGACCCACGAACCGACCGGTGGTAAATTCCGTTGTACTGCACATGGGTTCATTGAACCAGCGTGTACTATGGAAGTGACGTGACCTTGTTGAGAACGATCGGTTCTTGCTTCTCTAGAATTTGATTTGGACTTGAAATAACTCAAATTTATTCTTCCCCTACGTTGAGTGTGCCATGGAATTAATTAGAATATGACCACCAGTTTCTTTTTTGTTAAACTGGCATCAAGAATTAATTATAAGGTCAAAACTCTAGCTGGTTAAACTTCTCGTGGTGGAGCCTATGCATCAGATACAAGTCTCCAAACTTAGCACTAATGCTTGTGGCTTGCATGTACAAGTAATTATTCTTTCAATAGTATAATTAAGATAATGTTCTTTTTTATAACGAAGAGTCTATGGTGACTTTGTTAATTTTAAAATATGTCGATCTATTTTTGTATATGATTGTTTGTCTATACTGTGTTTCTAAAACCAAGCTCACATTAACGAGAGTGGAGTGGAGGATATAGATAGAGAGGCACAGAGAAGGAGGAAGGCCATAGAAGGCGAACAACATTGACTTTGAACGCATGGTAGTGATAGAGAGGTCCTTGCTAGGATTATTGGAGATTACATCTAGCTGGTTCCCTTTGAAATTAATTTTGACTTCAAATAAATCAAATTTATTCCCACCTACCTGCCCTGTTGGGTGTGCCTTGAAATTAAAAGAATAGATGGATATGGAATTTTGTTAAACGTAGAGAAATTGATTCCAATTTCTCGTAATAAAGGAGAATTGAGCATAGCTTAGCTGATTAGGCTTCTAGTATGTGGAGCCTATCTAGGTTCATACCTCCTACTTAATATGATTGATTGTACGTACAACTAATTGTTTTCCAATGGTTGGAGACGTGATATTGACAGTTGGATGTATGTGATGACTTCGCCAATCTTAAAATATGTCTGCCATATATTGTCTTTCAAAAAAACTCACATTCATGAGAGAGGAGAGTGGAGGCTAGAAGAAAGTTATAGAGGAGGAAGAAGGAGACTAAAGATGGAAGACATTGACTTGGAGGCATAGAGGTTACAGGGAGGTCTTTGCTAGGGTTAATGTGGGTGTCAAATTAAAGCGAGATGTAGCAATATATGGAAGCTAGACACTTATCAAGCGAGATGTGGCAATATATGGAGAGGTTACTTTGCTAGGGTTAATGTGGGTGTCAAATTAAAGCGAGATGTAGCAATATATGGAAGCTAGACACTTATCAAGCGAGATGTGGCAATATATGGAGAGGTTCCCAAGGTAGGGTTAATGTGGGTGTCAAATTAAAGCGAGATGTAGCAATATATGGAAGCTATACACTTATCAAGCAAGATGTGGCAATATATGGAGAGGTTCCCAAGGTATAAGGGGAGTGAGACATTCACATGCAAAGGTCATGAAACACGCACTACTACAGAACTGGCAATCACTGCCAGACTACTATCGGTTGTTTTGGAACCCACAATGATAGAGTATCACTGTCGTTTCGTGGCTTTAACCAGCAGTGATAGGACAACCGGCAGTTATAGGTGGACTATCACTGCCGGTTCATGGCTTCAACCGGTAGTGATAGGCATGGTACCATCACTGCTCGTTCAAGTCACAATCCAGCAGTAATAGTCCACCTATTATGATATATACATTATCAAATCATGTGATGGAGAGTCAAAATTGTAATTGTAATATAATCTTGATGGCAGTGAGATATATGTGATGTATTAATAATATAAAATATTAGACAGTAACATTTGTTGAAATGCAATAATAAAATACCAACACAAATTGGGAAATTGAGGTCATGGTCAGGTTGAAGGCACCGACCCGACAGCAAGTATCATACTCTCATTGCCGGATAGAAGCTTGACTCGATAGTGACCTTTATCCTAACAATGCAGGGTCTAGCCTTGGCCTGGCAGGGATATCCTCCCATCACTGCCGGGTCTGAGATAGTGATAAGGAAGCACAATTGTATCGTCTGTCGATAACACTCTACTCAGCTTGATTCCAGTAATGAAGCCGGGTCCCCCGGCAATGATCCATGGATCTAGAGTTGTGTATATAACCACTTAAGCCTAAGGATCAAGCTAATATTTGCATGGGCTAATAACTTGATGACGTAAAGTGTGGTGACTTCATCAACCTCGAGGATTTGCCAGCCCAGTCTTCAAAGATTTCGAAGATGCTCATAGAGGTAGGTGTGCGTGCGTGCATTCTTAGAGGTGAGTGTGCGTGCATTGTAAGTGTCTGCATTGTACTATGTAATTTGCAAAAAAAAAAACTAGGGATGAGAAATTGGAATAGTTTACACTCCCTCGTACCTAAAAACCTTAAACTCAGATACGACACAGGGACTTCAGTGGGAGTTAGAATGATAAAGACATGCCTTTTATTTAGCTAAGATGCTGATGGGCAAGCAACGGAGGACAAACAACATGGCACTAGCCAATGAAGGTTCATTAATTTGACATATACCTGAAAGCTGTCCAACTAATATCGATCATTGCTGTCTTAGCTGCTGCACCATACAGTAATACAGAACAAGTGCATGTCATTGATCGGACAAACTCACATCGAAGGAAGTCCGTGTACGCAGCAGCTCATTTATGTGCCCAGAATCTGCCACCTGCTTTTTGATGATGCATGATACTTATGTGGCGGTAATGTAAGCGCTTTGGAAGAGTCACGGTTGCTGATTTTGTGTTGTGTCGGAATTAGACGACGAGATGTACTTTCTTTTCCATCTGACAGTACTATTTCTCTTGTTTATTTATGGTGTTTCCACAGAGCAGTGAATTTACGTTGGACGGACGCAGCGAAAAGAGGCATGGACTCTCCCTGTCCCTCTCCCGTAGTACGTCCCGTGCTGGGGCTGCTGGGATAAAGACCTGCCATCGCAGCACTGCGTCGCAACTACCCCTACACGATCTCACTGGAGTTACTACGACGTCTCTGTATGACTGTATCACTGCTACTGCTCTCAGAGTCAGGGTTCTGTTATATTGTTTAATTAAAAAAAGTGAGAAGTATGAAAAAGAAATGCTCCGATCCGATCGATCCTCAAAAAAGAACAACGGCTACCTTCGTTTGCGATCGATTAGAACTTTTACCATCGCGCACAATGCATTATGATCCGTGAATATATAGCTGCAATTCGTTTTCACCTCACCTCGAAGCCGTTTTTTGCCGACTAGTTGTATGTCCTCTCTATACGTGCTATACATCCACACATCTCATGGCAGCTCTCTCTCTCTCTCTCTCTCTCTCTCTCTCTCTCTCTCTCTCATGGCATCTCTACCCCCACCCCCCAATGGTCCTACCGCACCAAAACCTCAAAGCTCGGACGTCAATGACACTGCAGTGTGCAATGCAAGTCTTTGGCGTTATTATCTGGCCGACACGTCACAAAGGTAGGACACCTAGCACACACACCTCATCACCACACACAGTCGTTGCCAACCTAATGAAGTCGAATGATTGTACTGATACGATAAGACTGAATTCTGTGTATGCGCGCGTTTTTTCCCCCGAATTCTTTCTGAAGGGCATGCAAGAGATAATTGATGAGCCGAAGTTTATGAGGGTGTGGTAGTAGTTATTGTACTTTCCAGAGGGGCACTGTTCTCTCCCTCCCCATATTCACAAGCGCGTGCAGCTCTATAAATTGAGCTTGTCCAAGGACGACAGTTCAGTTCACTGGTGTCTGGGAGTTCACAAATCACAAGGAAGCAGTGGTAGCTCGCAATGGCGACGAACCCCGGCCTCTTCACCGAGTGGCCATGGAAGAAGCTCGGCAACTTCAAGGTAGCTCCCCGGCCTCATCTCCATCCTGCCTACGGTTCACGTACTCCCGCAGCCAGCTCAGGCAAACGTCCTCGGCTGATGTGTGCATGGATGGCACAGTCGCACACAGCGGCAGCTCAAGCAAAATTAGCAAGTACTAGTTCAGTTCATTCTCTGTTCACCGGCGTGCCAAGCCAGGTTCATGCACTGGCCATGTTCAACATGCATGTGTCGGACTTGCATACATGCGTGGACTTGCTATACATGCACCTGTGAGACCATGCATCCTAGCTACAGTTTTATGCTGCTGTGCGTCTCATGTTCCGGCCGACTCATGAGCATGGAAGCCGCTATATCATCCAACGACGCGTTTCGTTTTCTTTCTTTTATTTTAAACACGACTTCACGCGTATTTCATTAAGGAGTGCCTCGTTTTCTATATACTATGTCTTTTTTTTTACTTCAAGGAATACAGTTAACTAAGATCGATATCGGGCAGTGTCATGGCTGACGCTTGTTTGTGCATCATGCACGTTGTTGACGCTGCTGGTGCATGCAGTACCTGCTGCTGGCGCCGTGGGTGGCGCACGGCGTCTACCTCGCGGCAACCAAGGGGTGGAAGGCGGCCGACCTGGGGTACATCGCCATCTTCCCGTCGCTGCTCCTCCGGATGCTCCACAACCAGGTGTGGATCACCGTCTCGCGGCTCCAGAACGCGCGCAGCCGGCGGCAGATCGTGGACCGCGGCATCGAGTTCGAGCAGGTGGACCGCGAGCGCAACTGGGACGACCAGATCCTCCTCAGCGGCATCCTCCTGTACCTGGGCGCCATGTACCTGCCCGGCGGGCAGCACCTGCCGCTGTGGCGCGCGGACGGCGCCGTGCTCATCGCGCTGCTGCACGCCGGCCCCGTCGAGCTCATCTACTACTGGTTCCACCGCGCGCTGCACCACCACTTCCTCTACACCCGCTACCACTCCCACCACCACGCCTCCATCGTCACCGAGCCAATCACCTGTAAGCTACAACTACAAGCCAGCCGCCCCCTCACTTTCAAATTTCAATACGCCGGCAAATTTGATGCCAGTAATCATGCATATGCAAGTTGGCAAATTTGCTGGTGGCGGATTTCGTCTCTAGGTTCCTTGGTAGAGCGAGCTCCTGCTCCAACTTGCTCCAAGACGAGTAGTACACACATTCTGAACGAAACAAAGAAGGTTAAAATCATTCTATTTTGACTTACAGACTTTATACTACCTCCATCCTGAAAAGGATGCATCCTTAGTCAAACATCAGAAGTTTCAATAAATTTTATATAAAAGAGCACCAATACTTAGGCCCTATTTGATACATCTCCACTTCGCTAGTGAAGTCGTTTTTTTGCTTCAACTCTACGAGCAATTCTACCGGTGAAGCTGAAGCTGACATTTAGTAGAACAACTCTACATGTCTATAGCTTCTAAAAACAGGCTTTCACAGAAACCCGTGCAAGACCCACTAGAGGGAGTGAGAGCTGAAAAACATTTTTCATCCACCCTTATGAGAACATGTTTTAAGAAGCTCCTTAGGTGAAGCTATTTTTTGAACCGTTGACAAGGGAGCTCCCTACCTATTTTTTTTTTATTTTTATCCCAGCCCAGAAATTCGTCTCCACGAGGATTTGAACCGGCATGCTGGGGTGCTACCGAGGTGCTCCAACCAACCACTAGCTGGAGGCCGGTTCGCATGAAGCTATTTCATTTTAACATAAAATAGCTCCTTATAACATCAAATAAATAAATATGCTATTAGAATATATTAGATGATAAATCTAATAATACTTTTTTCATAAATATAAACTTACTCAAATTTATAATATAGTGATTTAACTTAGTACTATGTTAGAATTGTATTCTTTTTAGTGCGGAGGGAGTAGCAAGTATAGGAACATTTTTACTACAACAAAGAGTTTTTTTTCCTGTCCTACAGAACATTTTATGAAAAATCACTGTCCTGTAGACAATTTTTTAAAGAGTCTAGTTCTAGGAGCTTAACATGGCTTTGGCATGGTCCCGGTCCTCCCGGACATCGACATCCAGAGTTGCATGCATGTAAGTTGGTTCTTTCTTTCATCACTGTCACATTCCAGTCTGGTGCCTGCTTGGAACAAAGACCTTTCCAAATAAAGGACAGTAAAAACATGCGCTTTCCCTGTCAAAGGACTTTTACTGACCAGAGACGGCACTGCCAATCGACATCACGTCTCCTGTCGTCTTGACGCCGAATTTGATCCCTGGAGAGCGACCAGTGGCCGATTAAGGACGAGCAAATCCGGGACCATGCGAAAGCCATGCTGCACAGTTGCTGCATGCCAGCTTCCATAACCGAACAGAATCGAAACATGATCGCGTGCAGTGCCGATCACCACGTACATGTACTTATTACCACCGAATCACTATCTCCATCGGACAGATAGAACCCCAAGAGTACAGTTCTACAATTCGTACGTGGATAGCATTTCTAGATTGTCAGCAAGGAAACCAATATTCTTAAAAGCTGTTCTAGGGACACCATCGCTTTCTGATGTAATTGTCAGTCTTGATTCCAATAAAAAAGAATGTAAAACAATATCTTCACTTGTAAAATAGGAGTTCATTTCTTTTTTAAATAAATGAAATATAAGAGAAACTTCTTAGTTCTCATGTAAAATCTAGAAATATAGAGCGTACATATGGTTGAGCTGGGAGTGTTGTGTGTACCTTCAGTATAGTGGCAGAGCTCTGCATGCAGCTAGGCTTCAGCAGCTGTAAGCATAGTAGTGAGTTCAACCATATGTACAGGAGCTCTGATTGGAGAACTCATGTTGGTCTTTGTAACCAGCATAGTGAGAGCACCTGAATAAAGATGATTCTTTAAAAAGAAGTACCTAAATAATAGTACTTCTGAGTTCTGATTTCTGAGTAGTTCAAACTATCAGAGATGAAGCTTTGAAGGGAAACTGTAGGTAAACCATAATTAATGGCAGAGTTGTTTTGCAAACTATTATTATGGCACTCATTCAAAGGTGCAAAAACAGAGAAAAGTACTTGCACTAGACATGCCTTAGCCATGGAAATGATGTCACAAGAACTCACAGTCTATTAGATAATAATGAATATTAGCCTGTTTTTCTTCTTCCCATCTCCATTGGTTTCCATAAGCACTAAGATAAACTGATACAGAAAATCTTTAATTCAAACAAGGTCATACTTACAGCATGCATCTACACCTCAAAGAAATGTAAAAACAGAGATACGTCTGCAGCATACAAACAGGAGACTAGAGCGATCCACATGGCAAATAAAAACATTGTCAGACTTAGAGATCGACAGATTTCTGAGGGAATATACCTAACCTGGTTCATGATCCTTCTCCAAGCAAGATACATAATCCCTAACCTTAGAAAGCAGAAAGACTGCAACAATAAAGATAACTTAAACCTTGAAACATTATCATATATCACAGATCATTTCCTTACAAGAATTATCAGACAGCCCTCTTATGCACATCTAATGGTGCTTTTTTTATTCCCTTTAGAGCAACTAGGGCATATTAAGATCAAATATTGTTCTTTTTTGCAGCCGTCATCCATCCATTTGCTGAGCTCGTGGCATATGAACTACTGTTCGGGATCCCATTGATTGTGTGCGCCTTGAATGGAACTGCTTCCATTCTTGCATTTGAGATCTACGTGATCTACATCGACTTCATGAACAACATGGGTCACTGCAACTTTGAATTGGTACCCAATTGGCTCTTCAAATGGTTCCCTCCTCTCAAGTATCTCATGTACACACCCTCGTAAGTATCTCATATAACTGTTGTTCTCCACAATTGATATGATTTGTTAACCAATGCAGCGGGGTTGACTCAATAAATTATATTTTGTAAATTGAGTTATTTCCATAATTCCATATGCTGTTCTGAGTATATAAATAAACTTTTGCGACTTAGGTTTCATTCTCTTCACCACACTCAGTTCAGGACAAACTACTCCCTGTTCATGCCATTCTATGACTACATATATAACACCATGGACAAGTCATCAGATACGTTGTATGAGAAGTCACTCAAGGGCAAAGAAGAAACAGTAGATGTGGTTCATCTTACCCATCTTACTAGCCTGCACTCCATCTATCATATGAGGCCCGGGTTTGCAGAATACGCTTCTAGACCTTACGCTTCCAGGTGGTACGTGCGGATGATGTGGCCCATGTCATGGCTTTCCATGGTTCTGACATGGACATATGGTTCTTCATTTACTGTTGAGAGGACCGTCATGAAGAAACTCAAAATGCAATCATGGGCCATCCCAAGATACAGTTTCCATGTAAGAATCATGGTTAACGCAATATACGATATCTGCTTGATATTTTTCATAACAATGAGTGGGATCTCCAGTACCAACCAAATCATCTTGTTTCAGAAAAGAATCTAACAGCAACTTTCTCTGTTCTGCAGTATGGATTGACTTGGGAGAAGGAAGCAATCAATAGCCTGGTTGAGAAGGCGATATGTGAAGCTGACAAGAAAGGAGCTAAAGTTGTTAGCCTCGGACTCTTTAATCAGGTATGCCATTTATTCGGTTATTAGAAGTAGACAGCTCAAAAAGATGATCCCTCATTTATATGAAAGTCGCATGAATATGCATTATTAATCTGGAAGTATGGAAAGAAATTATTAGTGTAACTGGACAAAAATGGTTTAGTTGTATGCGCTGAAATAGGCAAAAACCTAACAGTAAGAAAAGAGTGCAGATTTGGTGCCCAGGGGGGCTGGCGCCCTCGTTAGCTAAAATACCATGTTGCAATGTTTCAAAAATCATCACAAAAATCATGTATGTAGAGTACATAAAGTTAAGTATTGCCGCAACAATTCAGTTTGAAATTCATCTTAGATGCCAAGAAACAAAATAGACAAGGAATGAACAAGGCATTGTTCATCATGTGCTGACACTGACACTTCTGAATCTGAATTGTTGCGGCTACACTTAACTTTAGGTGTACTACATATATGATTTTTGAAACGTTGTAACATGGTATTTTAGTCCTTTAGCTAACAAGGGTGCCAGCCCCCATGGGCGCCATATGATTTTCCATAAGAAAATTATCAGAAAGGTGGCAATAGGCACTTGTTCCAATGGTGCTTACATGCTAATGAACTATATAGAAATAGCATAGCATGGTCTCATAGTTATCTCAAGTCTAAACAAACATTCATCTGAGTCACAAACTCATGAAATCTCTTCTCATTTGTTCACTTGCTCATGATAGTGCTCATTCAGTGTAATTAACATCCACATGCAAGGCAAGTAGTGAGTTATATTAGCAACAGACTGCAGAATAGAAATAATAATTAACAATAATATATTTGTCGACAGGCACATAACCTCAATGGAAATGGAAAACTTTATCTTCAGAAGTACCCAAAGTTGGGGGTAAGGCTCGTAGATGGCACCAGCTTAGCTGCTGCAGTGGTTATGAATAGTGTTCCTCAAGGCACAGATCAAGTTGTTCTGGCAGGAAATATTTCAAAAGTTGCTCGTGCTGTTGCTGCAGCGTTATGTAGGAAGAACATCAAGGTAAGAAATAAAAATTGCGCATTTGCTTCATGCTAATCACCTGCATAAATAAACTTTGCACTAATATGTAATCCCAACGCATATTGCTCAGGTAGTAATGACCAACAAGCAGGATTATCATTTCCTTAAGCCCAACATGGCAGAAGATGCAGCTGAGAACCTTTTGTTTTCAAAGACAACTACTGCAAAGGTTAAAGAGACTTCTGACTGTCATACATTTCCTTAAGAAATGGATAGGAGATGTCATATAAAAGGCCATCAAATCCAATTGTCAAATAACATCACCTGTTGGCCTCAAATTTTGTAGGTGTGGTTAATTGGGGAAGGTCTAGATGCTTCTGAGCAGTTTAAGGCACAGAAAGGGACCCAGTTTATCCCATATTCACAGTTTCCACCAAGAATGGCACGCAAGGACACCTGCACCTACTCGCTAACTCCTGCAATGGCTGTGCCTAAAACACTACAGAATGTGCACTCCTGTGAGGTAAATGAGGTCCCACTGAACTGTAACTCTGCGGGCACTTTAATGCATGATCTCATTGAGTCTACCAATTTGAAAACTTTGCAGAATTGGCTGCCAAGGAGGGTCATGAGTGCATGGCGCATTGCTGGAATGGTTCATGCATTGGAGGGATGGAACGAGCATGAGTGTGGGGACATCGTGTTAGACATGGAGAAAGTGTGGTCTGGTGCTCTTGTGCATGGATTCCGCCCTGTGGCTCAAGTTTGATTCTCCGGTTGCAATTGGAAGGCAGCGCAATAAGTTCTTGAAAGTTATGTCATATGCTCACGAGAACTATGCTACAGACATAGTAGTATGTTGATGTTCTATTCCCCATGCTCTGCCCCTTATCACTTGAGACCTTCGCTATCTAAAATTTAAGATGAACTCCTTTAGTGTAAAAGCATTCTGTGGAAGCAGGATAAAAAAATTGCATCTCTATAATGATAAGCAGGGATGGGATGTAGCATATAAGTGTTATAAGTGTTCTGATCTACTGCTAGTTATGTACTACTTTATTCACACCCTACGCTCAAAGACCAATGATGAATTAATTCTGCATCTGTATTTCTCCATGCATCAATGCATATTTCAACAAGAAACAGGTATGGGAAATGTTGTTCACTCTCCATGTAGAGATGCGGATGAAAGATCCGGTTCAATGCTTCATTTTGTTCATGATCCAGAGAAAGTAGAGATGGCATGTAGCAACCTTTTCACATAATATATTCAGAAATAGTGACCCCATATTGCCCAAGACAAAATGCAATAAACATGACCAACATATGCTCTGCTGACACAGAAATGGAGTAGAATCGCATAAGCTCTTGTAGAACGTATAAGATACTGTAGCACAGCATAGTAATCATTGAAACGAAGGATTTATGATATCGTACAAATAAGATTTTGTTGAAATGGGGAACTTCGAAAACCATATCACAGTGTTGTAATCCTAGCCATTTATCAACTGCTTGCCAGTACATCCATCTAATTTTGGTTTGCAACACATAATAACTGTACTGCGAAGGCGGTCACTGATAGTAACTCCAAATCCCTACCGCTTCATCCTTGTCAAATTCCACATTAAAATTTTCGTCATTTTCTGTTCTCCTTGCCACAGCAAATTTCTGAATCGGAACTTGCTGTACTTCTCGGGTTTTCTCATAAGGAGGAAGTGAAGCTAATAGAAGTAGACCAAACAAACTCGCTAATAGCAGGGAAAAAAACAGAGAATGCCGAGAGCGAAAACATCTCACTGTGTACGGCAGCGACGGGCGGAGCAGGCAAGGCTGCGCAGACGGCTCGAAGGATTCCACGAGCGGCGCCCTAGATGCCGGAAACGGAAGCCGAGGAGGGCAACTGTCGATGCACGGCATCTCCCCTCCTCCACGTTGGCCGCCGCCAGCGGCCGCCGGGCCTGGCCCGGGCTGCTTGCGGTCGAGAGGGCCCGGATGTGTGCGCGTGCACGCACGTGACGTCCTATTCCGTCCACGTGAGACGTTGGATCATCATTGAGCGGCTCAGATTATGAAGACTGGTAGGCTTCGTTTGGATAGGGCGGGATTAGCGTGGATTCGGGGGGCAAACCCCGCCACCGGTGGATCCGACCCACGCCGGGTGGGTTGAATGTGTAGGTATTCATCTCAATTTATACGTGTTGAAGTGGATTGGAGTGAAATTAAACTAAGTTTTATTTCATTCCACTTCAACACATGTGGATTGAAGTGGATACACATGTATCCAAATAAGGCCTGAGTGCAAAATTCGTATTTGGGAAGACGTGGATGGGAGTGAATCCAACTCAATCCCCCCTCAAACCATGTGGGTCTCGCGCATCTTCACTCGTGGTCGAGAACGACTCATGCTCGTCACTCGCGTGCTCGCTCCGCTCCACTCCCGGGAATGACTCACGCTCGAGTGCTCAACGCCGACGCAGCGATGCTCCGCTCCGCTCCCGCTCGGCAAGCGTGACCGGCGGCGGCGGGTGGATCAGGTGCGCCTCCACCTGCTCACATCCCCCATCTCCTCCTTCCAATCCCATTCCCTCTTCCTGGTAGACGTTTGAGGGACTGCACTGCGAACATCATTCTGCATGCGACTGTGGTCCGTGACATTGAGCAACGCACTATATCGACTAGTGTGCGTGGAGCCGCCGATGTCTTGAGCATGGGTCCCTCTGCTAGGTATAATTTTATTCTTGAATTTGTTAAATTAAATATCTTTTCCACTATGATTTGTATGTAATATCACACACATACACATACATGATGTCACCAATATGCTATGGATTTTCTGGATTAAATTAAACATAAAAATGCCTAAATTTCTAACAGCGTAGGAATCAAAGTGGTAGTATCATTCAACACAAGGTTAGCGTTATTGTTTTTTTTTTTGCCTATTTGGTTCGATTATTGTTTGTATATATAGTGGTACATACATATATGTCATCTGTGACTTGTAAAGTAAGCAACCATGCCAAAATCTGCAATATAGATATATACGTAAAGAGGCTACCTTACCACCATCCTTTTCATATGTGTAGGCATTTTACCATATACTTGCCATTGGATCATGTAAGATTGTTGGATTACACGTTGTAAATTAAAGGAGTGCTTCTTGGACTCGAAACTGAGGGATATGATCATCTATTTCTCACGTACGTACCATGGATCGTATCATTGATGGGCTGTACTTCCTCCGTCCCAAAAAGAATGGACGTTAGGGGATACGTGCAAGCCAAACTTTCTCAACCTTGACTAGGTTTGTAGAAAATGCGTGCAACATTTATATCTCCAAATAAGTTTATTATGAAAGTATATTCAACGATCTATCTAATGATACTAATTATGTATTATAAATATTAATATTCTTTTATATATAATTGATCAAAGTTAAAAAAATTGACTTCTCATAAAGCGAGAATGACTTCTGTTTTGGGACAGGGGGAGTAGCACTTTTCTTTTGATCTAATGAGATTGGTATGTTAGCGGGCCATGGCCCCCGGTGCCCCCTTAGCTTCGCCTGACCAAGGCCCTCAAGGTCCCCTCGCCTTCTTCGTGTTGACTTTGTGCGAGGTGCAGCGCTTCACTCCGTTGCGCAAAGCAGTGATCCAGCTCTAGGAGAGCACATAACATCGACGATGTGCTGGAGCACCGCACCAACAAACCCCTCTTGGATTTGGTAGTGAGGTGGCGCGTGCTCTCGTGTGCTCTATTGAGCTGGAGCAACCACAGCTAGAGGCCCGATATAAGCCTAGAGTCGTAGCCCTAGAGGCAGTCAGATCACATAGTTTGGTGTCGCCACCGCACATGACACCTTGTCCATTATCAATCCGATCCTTCAGCCCATGCGATGCAACTATGCTTAGCGCAAAATCTAACAGACGACCGGTCGCGTCCACAACCTGTACCTTGATTTAGAAGCGAATGGGCTAATGGACCTCTGTGTTTTCGGGCCACCCGACTAGTCTAATACTTACGACCCCTTTAGGGCCTTAATTGTTCATTTTCTTTTTGCGTTTTTCTGTGTATATTTGGAGTTTCGGGCAGCTCTCTTCCCAACTTCTGCGGAGCGGCCAGCGTTGAAGAAAAATCACAGGAATTTATTTCGGTGGAAGATTGATCCGGTTCCGGTGATTGAACTGCAAAACTCCTCTGCTGTTGCACCGTACAGAAACAAGTGTAACATGCGACGCAGCCTGCCTTCCCTTCCCCTCGAACACGAGCAACACTGTTTTATGCAAAGTTTTAAATCCTCGGATATAGCTGCAGCTATAGCCGAAGATAGCTACTGGGGAAGACAACAACTAGGAGAATCAATTTTTAGCACTATGTGATCAGAGACGCTAATAGCTGCAGTTAGCCAGAGATGGCCGCTAAACGGGCTTTGATTTAGTTGGAGATAGCTGTATTTGGACGGCCCAATAAAGCATAGCCATTCGCCCCAAATGACACTAACTCTAGCACTCTCCCGTTGACCCATGGGCTCTCTCTCGCACTCGGTCTCTTCACTCCCAAATCCCAATCCACTCGAAGCGGCGGCGGCGGCGGCGGCGGCGCCCGGTCCCGGACCGAAGCGGCGGCGGCGCGGCGGCAACATGGTGGTGCGTGACCCGCTCCTCTTCCTGTCCCCCAAGCGGCAGCTCGCACCCCACTCCTCTTCCTCTCCCCAAGCGGCAGCGCGACGGCAAGCGACGGAGGCGGCTTGAGGCGGCTGCGGCGGCGGAGGAAATCTGGCAGCAGCACCATTCAAACTCCAAGTTCTGTTCTTCCATAAGCAACATGACCAACTCAATGTGCCATACATCATGCCAAAAGCAATCTGCTGGCAAGTTTCTTCTCTGCTCATCACTTTTAATCTCATCTTGTGCTTGTACCTTTAGACATATTCAGATATGATTTAAGATCATCTTGTGACTGTATTCTTGTAAATTGCTGGTTATGAATCAATTAGTATTTAGTAATGATCATCAGTTAGTAATTGTTATCAGGTTATGCCAAGTTTCATTGTTTTTTTCTTTTGACAAAAACAGCTAAATGGTTTAGCTGTAGCTATCTCCGGCTATAGCTGCTCTTAGCTGTAAAAACATGGTTTTATGCGATTTTCAGCAAGAAAATGCGACAACACCACACACCGTCACACCCTCTAGTGCTCTCCATCATCACTTCAAGTCAATCGCGGCGCGGGACGCGTAAGCATCTTTCGTGCTCCTCCAAGCTATACATGGCCGTGTGGCCTCACCGCCGCCTGGCGAGCTGGAACGTGCGCTTCAAGAACTGGTTGGCGGCCTCGTCGTCGCGGTGGCACAGCACCCGGAGGATCGTGTTCGGGTCGGCGGGGTCCCACCTACGCGTCGTGGGCGGCAGCGGCGTGCACCCGCCTCCTCCGCCGCCGTCGTCTTCGCCGCCGCCGTCACCGATGGAGTCGCACGTCGCGACGCTGAAGGCGTCGATGAGGTAGTCCGTGGAGCGCGCCATGAGGTCCACGACGGCCTCGGCCGTCTCCGCCTCCCTCGCCACCACGTCCTCGGGGACCAGCCCTTCCCCGCACGTGGAGAAGGCGCGCTTCAGGCTCCGGAAGTCCTCCTCCACCGTGGTCTGGTCGGCGCGCGCGAAGCTCCGCTCGTTGCCGCCGGCCAGGAGCACCATGAGGAAGGCCTCGAAGGAGGCCCGCATCACCTCCCGCACCGCCACGGGCTGCGCGCGGTCCGCCAGCACGGACACCAGGAACGACAGGTTCTGCTTCAGCAGCCGGAGCGCGGGGCGGATGCGGGCGTCGGCCACGCTGCGGGCGTACAGGCCCTGGTAGAAGGAGTGGCGGGAGTCCAGGAAGATGAGCCGGTGCGCGGCGACCTCGGCGACCGTCGAGATCGACGACTGCGCCGCGGCGCGCGCGCGGCCCAGGTGGGAGGGCGAGGAGCACGACAGCGAGGTGTCGAGGGCCTCGACGTGGGTGAGCACGTAGTGGAGCGTGTTGAGGCGGACGTAGAGCCGCTGCGTGCCCCGGCTGATGGACGGCCGCGGGATGTGGTGCGACCCGCCGCCGCGCGGGCTGCCCTCCGGCGCCTGGCACGTCGGCAGCGCAGCCTTCTTCCAGAGCCGGAAGAAGCCCGAGTCTTGGTTGCACCTCGTCAGCGGCGGCAACGGAGGAAGGTAGTTCTGTTTTGAACCTGTCGTACCACATCACTAGCTATAAAAACAAACTTCTCTGGCACTCGATGCACAGAACAACCTGAAGCTTACCGCAAGACGCCACAAAGGAGATGTAGTCCTGGAAGATGGACTCCAGGCCGTCGACGAGATCGTGAACCACCTCGTCTTTCGCGCTCGCTGGGATCTCGGAGAATTCATCGATGGTCAACCTAGCCAGCTTCATCAGCTCCATTGCGGACCCGGCAAACGGTTCTTCCTTGGACTTGGGTATCCAGCTCTAGATCGAAAACACGCAGCAGAGCAGAGCAGGGATCAGTAAGTTAAAAATTCGAGCTCAGCCGTCCAAGTGTATGAGTACCTCAGTGTCTCTGGCTCTGAGGAGGCAGTCCCTGGCAAGCCCAAGCTTGTCGTCCATCCAGGCCTTGAGCAGTCCCATCACGACGGACTCCACCTCGAAGGGCTCCATGTCGCCCACGACAGCCTTGGCGCGGCCGTCGTCGCAGTCCGCCGCGTCCTCTGCCGTCATCTGCGCCAGGGCCTTCTCCAGCCTGCTTGCCGAGTGGAGCACGCGGACGAGCTCGTCGGTGAGGATGTTCACCTTGGCGAGGTACTGCTCAGCACGACGCCGAAGCAGCCGTGCAGGGTGACCGCGGCCACCGCCACCGGCGCGGGGTGCCACCGCCTCAGCACCGGGCTGAAGTTCCTGCGCTCGAACATGGCCAGCTGCTCCGTGTCCCTGGCGAGCTGCATCAGGACGGACCCAGGGTCGCTGTCGCGGTCGATGATCACGCTGTCGGCCTCGCCGAGTCCGTTCTCAAGTATCTGCAACCAGATGGAAGCGAAAAATGGTCATGAACAGATCAATACTCTGTACCAGTGTGCCATGATACAGTAACATCAACTTTATTACGTTGGTGAAGGCGCTCTTCATCGAACACCTGACGTAATAATCGACGCGGTCTCCAGCAAAGTTCCCGTCGCCGGCGCATTCCCGGTCAGCGATGATCTTGCCGGCGGCAAGCGCCAGGGACAGCAGGATCTCCATGCCTTCCGTAGCAGCGCCACCGATGCCCTTCTCGTAGCTGTCGTGGTAGTCCAGGAGGCGCTTCTCCGACCACTCCTGCATCCCACCGAGCGCGCTCAGGAGCACCTTGACGTACAGCGGGTCACGGCTCCCCTGCTTGGTGTCGGCTGCCACGTCAACGAGCACGGTGAGCGCCGCAGCGACGAGGTCCGGCTCGACCTGGCCTGTGATCACGTACTGCTGGAAGAACACCCACGCCAAGCACACGTTGTGCAGGATCCTGTTGATGCCAAGCGTAGGCCACGTCTTCTTGATGAGCTCTAGGAGCTCGTCGACCTCGTCGAGCACGACGGTGCACTCCCTCAGGTCAAAGATGGTCTGGAGGAGGGAGCAGTAGAGGAGCACGTTGAGCGGGTACCCGTCGGCCCAGTGGCAAGCTTCTACAGCGGCACCGGCGGTGCCGGAGCGCCACGAGAGCGCGTGCACGGCGTTGGTGAGGGCGCGCATGACGTCAGAGTTCTTGCCGGTGTCGATGGCGCGGATCTCGGTTGCGCGCATGACCTCGCGGAACCGGAGCACGGCGGCGTGGAGGCGATCGAGCGGGAGGGAAGGGTGCAGGATGAGTCCTGCCTCCAGGAGCTTGATCTGCCGGAACTGCCACTGGTGGTACTCCTCGGCGTCAGTGAACTCTGCAGGCTTCAGCTGCCGTAGGAGTTCCAGCGGGAGAACAATCGTCTCCGCCCTCCTGCCCACCTGTGTGCAAACCAGACTTGTCAAGGAAAAGATGTAGACGAAAACGATCAATGCCGCCATGGGCGCCGACCTGACCGACGACGGTGCGCATGAGGGTGCGGCGCAGGCGCGCGTCACTCTGGTCGGTGACTCGCATCTGCTGCCGCATGATCTCCGCCGACGTCATCGGCCGCCGCATGCGGCCAGGGGACGCCGGGCCCGACGTCTGGCTCAGCGTGCGGGCCATCATCGGCTGCGCTCCCGACGACAGCCGCCTTGGCCTCAGTCCGAGCGCCTTCTTGACTCGGCTGCCCATGACGCTGCCCCCGGTGCCACTCCTCGCGCCAGCGCCGGCAGCAACGGGCGACGACACCTCCCCTTCCGCCGCGCCGCCCCTGATGGATACCGCCGGGCCGGACGAGCGGCAGGACATGAAGAAGATCTCGTACGCGGTCTCGCGGAGCTCGACGGGGCCGAGTGCATCGACGCGGCCGAAGGGGCAGTCGAGGCCGACCGCAGCGAAGTCGAGCTCGGTGATGTCGGACCGCGTCGCCGTGGAGCTCGCGGAGGCGGAGCGCGAGCGCTGGTGACCCCCCATCTCGTCCCGGCACGGCCCAGCCACCGAGAGAGACAGCCGGGGCTCGCGCGCGATCGGGAGTTTGGGAGGTGATGCGCGAGGACTCGGGGGAGAAGTGATAAAAAATTGAGAGACGCCCGGTGCATGCCGCGCCCCCAATTGAGTCAACTATCTTCGCGCCGCGTTTGCAGGGTAACCACTCTGCCAGAATTTCATTTTTCATCCTGCTGCGTGCTTTGCACCAGGAAAAAAAGAAGAGGAAGCAAAAAAGAGAAAGTCACGGTATAAATCTGCGATAGCTGCTACTTTCTTTTTTTTCTCGATCACGCAAGAGATTTGCACGTTTTTATATTAAGAGACCCGCACCTCCAAAACATTCTTCCAGATCAGCACCTCCAAATACATAAAAAAAAAATAGCTTCACTCCTGCTTTTTCTAGCCAAATGGCGCATCGAATTTATTGAACAAGCATCTGCTACCGACCTACCAAATCCTTCGAGGGCCTGACTCGGCCCGTTTGGATCATAGAATTCCTAAAGGAAAATATAGGAATTAAGATTCCTCCATTTTATGTACTGTTCATTTGTTTGGAGCATAGGATTGAGCATATCCTTTCCTGTGGAAAGTCTCCTCATCCATGCATTTTGAAGGAAAAGGAAACATCCTTAAGCTAAAGGAATTCTTCCTATGACATGATGCGTTGTTGTCCGAACTAGCCAACACGAACTTCTATGAGCATCGGTGAGAAAAGAGGCAAGAGTCAAGGAAACATTTTTTTTATTTATACACATCATTTGTGCTCTTGTCATCCACCAACTCCAGAACTTCGATCAATTATCTACGCTTCAGTGCTCCGTTGTTGAATTAATGACCTACCCAAGCTAATCTCAAACTACCAAGTTTAGCAAAAACATGCACATCATTAGTCTAAACAAAATGAGATTCTTCTACTATCTCATTCTTCCATTTCAAACACCCACTCTTATAAAATTCTTTTGTTTTTTCATTCCTCTATTTTATCACTACATTCATTTTCTATTCATTTATTTTCTCTCATTCCTATGTTTTCAATTACTTCGTTCCAAACAGACTTGAATGCCGCAAGAACCTGCGCCTCGAACCCAGTCTGGCATTCCCAGCCGATTCAATAGAGGAAATACATCTCTAGCACCATCACCCTCAGGCCTCAGCTCAACCAATGGTGACGAGACATAAACAACTTCTGCATCTGTGAGAAAATTTGATATTTAACCGTGTATTCACGCGTCTCTCAACATTTAACCCCCAATTCGTAGGCCTTTTGAAATATAACCCTGCACACGCGAATTGTTTTGATATTTGGGCTCACGAAGGATTCATCTCATTTTCTAATTCTAAATGCATCTGTTCACTGTTTAGGACACGCGAAAAGACGTTACTACCCCTCTATCTGATTAGAAGTCACAAGGCAGCGAGGCCTAGGAAGCCGACGCCAGACTTGGCCATGATGGTGGTGAACTCCCGGAAGCTTATGACACCTCTTTCATCATGTCGGTAAGCTCGGCATAGCAGATGGGGTGGCCCATGAAAGCCATGGAGCGCGCGAGCTCAGCGGCGGAGATGAACCCGTTGCCGTCACGGTCGAAGGCCTCGGCGAGCTGCGCGTGGTCGACGGCTACGGCAGGGCGGCAGGGCCCCAGGAGCAGCGGCGCGAGGGAGGAGGCGAGCTCGTCGAACTCGACGGTGTCGTTGCCGTCGGCATCCATGGCGGCGATGAGCGCGTGGATCTCGTCCCCGGCGGCGGGGCAGAGGCCCAGGGAGCGGAGCAGCGCCGCCAGCTCCAGCTTGGTGAGGTTCCCGTCGCCATCGAGGTCGAAGCGGAGGAAGAGCTCCCGGAGCTAGCGTAGCTGCTCACCGCGGAGCCGCGCACGCCCACCGGGCTCCGGCGCCGAATCTGGGGACGTGCCGGGGAGGGGGCCGGGGTCGACTTCCTAGGCCTCGCTGCCTTGTGATTTCCTCTCTCTCTCTCTCCCCGTTACGGGCCGGCTAGGGCGAGGATCAAAAGGAGCCGGGCAAGGATCGGGAGGAGGTGCAGCCGGTGGCAGGCGCTAGACGGCGGCAAGCGCGCTGGCCGGTGGCTGGTGCTGGCCAGCGAAGCTCGAGCAGATGGGCGGCAGGGCAATCGCGGCCTCTACGACTCGCCCAAGTCGCGATACGGAGAGAGGGGATGCAAGCGGCAGAGCGGGACTTCTGATTAGAGGGAGGGGCAGTAACGTCTATTCGCGTGTCCTAAATAGTGAACAGATGCATTTAGAATTAGAAAATGAGATCAATCCATCGTGAGCCCATATATCAAAACAATTCGCATACAGGGGGTTATATTTCAAAAGGACTACGAATTGATGGTTAAGTATTGTGGAGCGCGCGAATACAGGGTTAAATATCAAAATTTCTATGCATCTGTTGGCAAAGAAACGAATGGCCCGAAAGCTCAACGGGGACAGCTCCGCAGCGAGGTAAACCAGTTCTTCCCACGAACCCGTCACAGAGACCGGTTCACAATTTTTTTTTTCAAAAAGAAAAAGGAAAAAGACCGCTTCATCAGCGCCGGTTCAGTTTCGAGTCATAAGTAAAATGCTCACCATACGGAGCAGCAGCACCAGCGCAATCTTCGGAGAGTATCGGTTGCAAGCCAAAAGCCCCCATCTACAACAGATCGAGTTAGAAACTAATCAAACCAACCTAGATGTAGGATGATAGGAAGATGATATACACCAGCCACCAGATCCCAGTTCCCCTTCGCTCCAACACCAGAGGCACCGGTGAAGCTGGAGGTCACCAGAGATGGGAAGCTGCTCACTATAAGAAACAAGTCAAACAATCCATTCAGTATTTATTTTACATGAAATTGAATCAAATCAGAGATACCAGAACTCTCCAATCATGGCATAGTGAGCGAGGGAGTTATATACATGCATTTCATTTCTTTTCATTTACAGAATTCACTGGAGTGTGGTTTAGCAATAACTGAATAGTCAACTCAATGTACAATTATATGGCATTCATGCTAAACAAAAAGAAAAGCACCAATGGCTTCCATACCAAGGGGTAGAACTATATTGAGTATACTATGTGTTATGCAACTACTTATAGGGCATAGACATCATGGCAACAAAAGGATGCCTCTAGCACTAAAAGTTCACCTATACATTGGGGCATTGCTATATCACAAGCATCCACAATCACCAGTATGCAGACAAGCCGCCCTTGCGCCACACAGCCGAGACCTTGCCCATGCTCCCCCAGACCCAGCCACAGTGGCTCCAGCCAAAATGTTGCACTTCGTCTGTTGACAAAAGTTTGCCCTTAAAACATGCTCTTTGGGAAGCGAGTGTAAGCTTGCACCTAAAACTCAAATTTAACTTTAACTTCTAACCACAAATCCGAATTAGATCATACCAAGAAAGGTACCACATGCACATAAAGCTACACATTTGTTTCAAGATCCTTAGTTTAACTTAGCAAAACTTGAAGGGAAAAAAAACAATAGGATAACTAATCTTCAACTTATTAATGATGACAAGAACCTTCATATATATACCTATTTCCAAGAGAAGACTCGAAAATTCACGAACCTGTGCTAGACATGCTGAAAGAATCCAACCAATGTATCCTTGAATGTCAAGTTTTAGGGGAAACACATCTAATAAATAGGGATACCAAGATCATTTCCCCTCTATACTAATCCGTCTGGAAAATCCTAGAATGTCACAATTTTTGGCATGGACATAGTACTATGGAAAAGAGTTACATGATGCATTCTGGTATCAGAAACATAAAAAACACATTGGGATCGAAAATACATCGATTCAGATTGTAGCAATTCATCATATTTGAAGTTATCAATCTGCATCATCTCTACAACATGATCTAACATCGCACTAGATCTAGGTGTTTTGAGACAAGTGCTCATGCAAATTAACCCAGGCCTCTATAGTACATAGAATAAGCTGTTTCAACAATTACAATGCTCATCTGACATTATTCTCAAGGGGAGAACATCAGCAACTTATGTGAAAAAGATTCCATGTCAAGGGATATAACCATATTTTTTATTATAATATACCATTAGCCACAAGGTAAGTGATAAAAGGCATCATTACCAAAAAAAAAGTATGCACTTCATAAAAACTTATCAGAGGTCAACTGGTCATCAACATAGTAAACAGAGCAAAGGGAAATTAATTATGATGTTGCGCCCATCTGTGTATGCCTTGATTATAAGCAGCTATAAGGGTCTGTTTGGTAAAACAACTATGAAACCTAGCCCCTCTCTTTACCTCCCTTGAAACAGTTGTAAAACATCTCTATTTCCACCCATTTGGAAAAGCAGAGAGCTGAAAGCCAAAAGCAGGTTCTAAGGTACTGCAAAAATTATACTACGCGAAAGTAGCTGCTTCCAGAAAAGCAGCTTTTTTTTTTTGTAACAGAAGCACTTTCCAGAAGGCGAACCAAACACAGCCTTATAAGAAATAAACAAGCAAAACTAACCCTCCTAATCATACTACCTCATCCAGCAAGTTTCTTTACTTAAAAAAAATCAATAATTTCACCTAAATAAATAGTGATAAGGTAAACAAATATAATACTTTTCATGATAAATACATTGTTTGTGTAGTCAATCTAAATGTCTAGCGCAATATTATTGCTCAATAGTTAAAACTGACACGTTTACCGTCAATTTCCCTAATGGATATGGTACACAGTAAATCTGAATGAACAAAGCTAAGAATCGTCTAGAGTTTCGCTTCGACAGGTACCAGAGTCAAAAAGATTTTGCCAGACAAAACGTGAATATAGAATCTTTGATTCCACATACCCACTATCTTGTAGCACAGCACAAGACCCTTCAGAAAATGAAGCACTTAAGCTGGTATCTTGCATTCTGTCAGCACCCCGATATTGAAACTTTTCACCAGCTCATCATGTAAATCGCTGTGTCACATGCCTTTTTCAGATGCCTGATTTCATAGACCTTGCTTGGGCATCTCTAAAAAGGAATGTCATCCCATTCAACCTGTACATAGAGGAAGGTAGGAGGAAGGACAATTACTTTACTTGCCGAACCTTGACTGTTCTACAATACAATTCTACACCTAAACATTCAAGTAGCTTCACAGATAACCCAGTTATCTATACTACCTCAGAAACTTGGCGCTACAATCTTTGCTGCTAATAAGCTTACTGCTGCTTGGAAAATATCGAAATCTAGGGCCAAATGGATGGAATTCATAGCTTGATGATATACTTGAAGAATGTACCATTCCAGCTACATAAAAACACTTGCACTACAGTTGAACATACTGTTAGAAGCAGCTACAGCATCAAGCAACTATGACTGCGTATTACAGGGTTTGCATCTGTTTCAAACCATCAATGTTCAATTGTTGATTCCACATGTCAATACAACCACCAAATATAGAACATTACAGAATATAGGTAGAGCAAGATCCAGCATAAATACTACCGTCAAACACAAATATATGATCTGTAGAATAGAGGTACAACTAGATAATTTTGTCCATAAGCAGTCAAGCTACTCTAGCTTATAACTAGAGATGAAGCAACCTGAAACTCCACTCATGGCAAAGCACACAGATGGATAAAGCTAAATGTAAAAATTAATAAAAGCATTCTGCAAGATACTGCTACTCCACATTATAGCTACTTATTGACTAGAAGTTCTAGTAGTAAGCCACTAAAGGATCAAGCATTCCAACCCGGAGAAATACCGATTTAACCAGCAAATGGGCAGTCTTCAGAATGCTGAGAGCAATCAGAGAGACTGGAATGACAAATCAATACATAGACTGCCCAGATGCGCTGGTTCATTTCAGACACTCAAAATGCCTCTCTTTACTGAGCAACCCTTGGCTGCACACTGCCATAGCCAGTGCCATAATTTGATTGCCCTTCAGCACCTCCATTGACTGAACCGCCAAATCCACCACCTTGTGAAGGATCACTCCAAGCACTTGAATAGCCAGAGTTGGCACCCCCACTTCCATAGCCTGCACTGTATCCAGATGCTCCACCAGTAGCAGGATTGCCAGCACCATCACCACGTGCTCCATAGGCCCCATATCCTCCATGACTAGCATACGATGGATCCCCTCCATATCCACCATACCCATAGCCCTGGCTTCCATAGCCTGCAGGTCCACCAGGTGCTTGACTACTGGGAGCATTGCCACCACCAGAAGAGTTGTTCCAAGCACTATAACCAGCACTGCCACCGTACCCTCCAGTTCCATATGCAGATGGAGCTTGACTGCCCCAAGGTCCTCTATTTGAGCCTGGAGGTCCACCTTGGTAACCAGAACCAGCTGCACCTGGGTTTCCATAATGTCCACCATAAGCAGCAGGAACACCTCCATATCCTCCAGCCCCATAATTTCCATATCCAACTGCAGGGTTAGCACCATATCCATATCCAGCTGCCCCGGCGCCATAGCCTCCTGCACCGTAGCCAGGATAGCCACCACTACCCTGCTGTGCCTGCCCGTACCTGCCACCATCACTTCTACCATCATAGCCACCAGAGCTGGCGTTATGGCCATTGTTGCTCTGATAGCCCCCACTTCCCCCAGAACGCCCACTACCAGAGCCACCAGGGTTCGCCTCACGGGGCAATGCGCGCTTCACCTCAACCAGCTTCCCACCAAGATCATGGAAGGTCTTGTGCAGCACGCGGTCAACCGCATCCTCAGAGTCAAAGGTGATGAATCCAAAACCACGCGGGCGCTGCGTGTTCTGGTCATACATGACAACAACGTCAGTGACGCTGCCGAAGGTCTGGAAGTACTGCCGAAACCCATCCTCAGTCAGAGTAGAGGGCAGCCCGCCCACAAAGATCTTCTTGGTCCGAGCACCACTTGCATCGCCGTCTCCTCCACCGCCAGTGTTCCTCCCACCGCTAGGGTTCGCGGCCTTGGAGGCCTGCTGCTCCTCCCGCGAGAGTGCCCGCTTCACATCGACCTGAGGCAACAAAAGCACCAGCAAAACCGAGAGAAATCCTGGTCAAGCTCGGACGGTGGGGAAGATCAGAAGACGACCGGAGCCAATATTCCGCGCTGGTTTGCGAATATTCGACCTAGGGTTTCGCGTCAGGCGAAGAGGTGGGGTTGCCATACCGTGCGGCCGTCGAGGGTGTGGGGGTCCTGCAGCGCTCGGTCGACGACGGCGGGGTCGGCGAAGACGACGAACCCGAAGCCGCGGGGGCGGCCGGTGATCTTGTCCCGCATGACGGCGGCCTGCGTAACCTCGCCGTAGGCGGAGAAGTGCTCGCTCAGCTTCTCCTCCGTCGTCTCCCAGGAGACGCCGCCGATGAAGAGCTTGCCCTGGTCCGACTCCATCTCTCCTCCTCGGCCTCCGCCTCGTGCTCGCCTGCTGCTGCGGTGGGGGAGGGAGGGAGAGAGGAAGAGAGCGGAATTGGGGATTCCGGGGTGCTGATTTGGGTCTGGAGGCGGTAGGGTGGTTTGGGGTGATATTTTAGGTCCGGCGCGTGGTGGGGACGGAAGGAGCCGCGGCCCGGAGGCTTTTCGTGGGGCTTTTCGTGTTGGACTTTGGACAAGTTCTCACACGACCAGAGTCGGAACTTCCTACCGCTTTGGTCATGGCAATAGAACTATTTTTGTCATGAGATCTCGTGAGATTTGTTAGAAAATAGAGAAGGAGAGACATCGTGTGATGCAAATAATTCTGGGTAGTATTACCAATAAATAGTGTGTACATCTTTACTATAATGGGCCAGTCAAAATTATACTATATCTCCTCGTGAAAACATCCCCCGCTGAGTGCCTCCGACCATTGCACACTCAGAAAAATGCACACAAAAATTCAGCACCATTAAAATTAAGTGCTAATCAAACACCTTAACCAAATCCGATGGCCATGATTCGATGTGGGATGCCAGGCTTCTCACCCCACCTTCTCACCCCCGCACCTTGCTCGCACTTCAACGCGGTGTCCGCCATTCAAAACCAATCATCATCATCGAAACAAAAAAACGACGTTCGAAACCTTTCTGGCCGCTGCTGCGGAAACCTTCCAATCGCCCGCACCCACGCCCTTCGCCGAGGCGAGGAGGAAGCCATGGTGTGGTGGTGCCTGTTGTCAGCGTCCCGATCGCCCGCACCCACGCCCTTCCAGGAGGCGAGGAGGAAGCCGTGGTGCCTGCTGTCGGCGTCCTGATCGCCCGCACCCACGCCCTTCGCGGTCGGTGCTGCGAAGGAAGCCGTGGAGGGGAGGACGAAGCTACGCTCGTGGATAGAAGTCGCGCGAGAGGCGAGCGCGCTCGTGGATAGAAGTCGTGCCGACATCTCCTCCAGCCGGCGGCAGCAGAGCTCCTTCAGCCCCTCTCCGTCTTCCCCGGCGGCGTGCGAGCTGGCCCCCCACGGCGGCTCGGGCAGGCGCCCCTCCAAGGTCACGCGGCGCCATCACAACCAGGTACGTCGGCCCATTGGTCTTCCCTTCTCGCTGTGCCAAACCCGGCACCCAAACCCTAACTTACTATTTGTGCTCGGATCTGATCTGATTGCTGGCTGCCGGGGCGCTGGCCTCTAGGGCGCCCGGGAGCCGACCGCGATCCAGTGAGGCGCTCTTCCCCAAGGCGCGTCAGACGGCCGGGCCTAGGAGGCGGCGGCCGCACGGAATAGGGAGACCTCGGGCGGCGGCGGTTGCCGTGCGTACTCGGGCCACGAGACCGCGGCGGAGGCCACGGGTCGCGCCAACGCGTGGGCTCCGGACACGAGAAGGCGGTGGGGGCCGCAGGTGATGGTGAATGCTCGGGTTCAGGATGCCGTGGGTGGCGACAGTGGCGCGGGCTTGGATCCAGAGACGGTACCACAACCCTAACTGCAAAGATCGCCGGTGGCGTTGCTGCTATTGGTCAGCAGTACAAGAGGACGTCTCCGCATCGACTCTGGAGATCCCACTGTCGAGGGCTCACCCTGACTGAACGCCGAGAGGTATGTGTTTGTTCATGCATCTTGATTGGTTAGTCTACTAATTGGAGATGGCTGGGTCAGGAATCTGACAGCTCCGTGCCAGCGTGCAGTAAATTGTAATCCTATAAGAAGGAAAGAATGAAGAAGAAATGCTTCTAGCTGTATAAAAAACAGGTAATTTGGATACGATATAGTTAGCTATATAATGTAAAATTTTCAACTTGGAACCATCCTTATGATAAATTCTATGATAAGAAGTACTATAATTTCATATAGATCAACTATGTTTCTCAATTTTCTACATAGCATTTGTTAAATGTTAACCGGAATATGTGCAGCCTCATGACTGCCTTGCTGTTAAAAAGGTGTAAAAGGCTAAAAGCTACTTCCAGTGTCAGTGCTTTACCTTCGTATATTTTGACACATGGCTGTTTCAAGTATAGAAGCTTCCTCTGTTAAGAGAAAATTGCCTGCTATAACATTTCTATTTTTTTAGGACGGGAATGCATTTGCTCGTGAGCAAAAACACAACACCGGCCTATGATATTCGGACCTACAAGCCTTGTTGGTGGGGGCCTAACCAGTGAAAGGCAAAGAGTGGCTGCACAAGTTTTTCAGCCTGGTTACAGGTATTAAGGCTTAAGATAGTGTTCTCGTGAACCACCTGTACACTACAAAGCTTTATATTTTCTATATTATGCATCTCAGCTAAAGTGCTATAATACTGTTATCATGGAACTTGTAGTTTCCAGTCATCTGGTTAAAAGATTAATGAGTACCCATACTAAAATATTTTGTAATTTATGCAAGTTCAAAACTCAATTCTTGAACTACTCATTTCTGCTACTGCTATTTACATCTCAGTGCGGTGACTGTCCTCTTCTGTGCAGATCTACTCTGTGTCAACGAAATATGGTCGACAGTCTACCTAAGGGTATGCCCAAGGTAGTAGATTATCGGCAGACAGATACGCAAGTCACAAATAAGATGGTGACGCAAGACAAACACGAGGTTTTATCCAGGTTCGGCCGCCAAGAAGGCATAATACCTACGTCCTGCGTTTGATTGTATTGTTGTATGTCAATGAGAGATGTTTTTAGAGGGATCCCCTGCCCGCCTTATATAGTCCAGGGGTCAGGGTTACAGATCTGAAAACTAATCCTAGCCAGTTACAATTGCCATAGGTGGCTGGATAAGGATTCCTATTCTAACCGACCAGGATCTTGCTTGATTGCCAAATCTATCTTGACTCCTTGCGTGGAACTCCGAACAGGCTGGCCAGGCCGCGCGTCATCTTTTAGCGGACCGGATCCTCTGATCCGGGCCGGCCCAAGCCTAGCCGTAAGGGTATAGGGGTTAATACCCCCACAGCTAGTCCTCGAGCACCATGTATTATGCTGTGACACGCCGTTTGATCTCCTTCGACTAATGCAATCCGTCTTCATGTCATTTTCAACTGATTGAAACATTGACCAATCAAATGCGCCAACATTCCGATCAATACAGAAAGCAATAGACCACGATTATAGCCGAAGATTTCGGTTGTCCGAAGAATGCATGGTGCTCTTAAAGAAAAAAGAAAAAGATTTCTTTCCTGATCAAGTGTGCCCACTTGTATTTCTGAAAAGAAATGTAAGTGACCCTTGTACAGTAGTTGTTATGACCAACAGTCAGAGCATAAGGGTTGATAAAATAAACATATTCACCACAAAGTGAAGTGTGCCCACTTAGTCCCCGAGCCTGGTAGTAGGTGATGCAGGCACGTGATGCCAGGGTCTAAAAAGAATTCCCATTCAAGTTGAAAATCCAATCATAATACAAGCGATACGGGATGCACCGGCAGGTGCATCGTATCGATGTAGTCCCCGAGCTTGCTGGAAGGCAAAGTATAAGCCTTGTAGCAAGGTTTAAATAAATGTCTCTCAACTGTATGTGAGTACAAATCACTTGTAGCCGAGGAGAGCGGTCTCCGAGCAGTGGTCGAGACAGTTCCCGAGCCCGATAGTAACCCTGACAATCAGTCAAAGCATAGGGGTCGATTAAATAAACATATTCACCGCAAGGTGAAGTGTGCCCACTTAGTCCCCAAGCCTGGTAGTAGGTGACGCAAGCACGTGGTGCCAGGGTCTAAAAAGAATTTCTACTGAAGTTAAGAATCCAGTCGTCGTACAATCAATACGTGATGCACCGGTAGGTGCATCGTACCGATCTATCCCCCGAGCTTACTAGAAAGGCAAAGTAGAAACCTTGCAGCAAGGTCTAAATAAATGTCTCTCAACTGTATGTGAGTGCAAATCACATGTAGCAAAGGAGAACAATCGCCGAGCATTCTTCGGAACCGTCCCCGAGCACGGTAGTGGTCTGGACCATCCCTGAGCACGAGTAGTGGTCTGGACCATCCCTGAGCACAATAGTGGTCGGAGCAGTCCCCGAGCACGGTAGTGGTCGGAGTAGTCCCCGAGCACGGTAGTGGTCTGAGCAGTCCCCGAGCACGGTAGTGGTCTGGGCAGTCTCCGAGCACGGTAGTGGTCTGGGCAGTCCCCGAGCATGGTAGTGGTCTGGACCATCCCTGAGCACGAGTATTGCAGCAAAGAAACAAATGTCGCTTGTACTATTACTTGGTGTATTTATGTATCTTCTTACTCTGTCAAGTCAAATCTGACACGTCTGGTAAAAAAAAGACGGATATAGCACGTCATACTACCCTCTTGTCCTTTCAAGCAAACAGTCGCTTGGCACCTGTAAGGAGGTGCGTCAGTGTGGGCCCTCTCACACTAGCAACGAAGAGGCGTGTACACTGGTAACAAAGGGGCGTGTATATTGGCATAGATCTCGAGGTTGTGAAAACAACCGTCTGCGGCGCGTGCACATGTCTCCCAAGAATCTCGGGCAGTCGAAACGGCGGAACTCTTGGTTATTTATAATATGGAACTGGTAAGTTACTTTTTACCGATCCCCATTACCATTCACCGCCGCAGCCTTCTTCTTCCTCTTGCCAACCCTAATACCTCCGAAATCATCACCAATAACCCCTCCACCACATCCACCTCCATAAGCAAGGGCGGATTCATGGCGAAGATCGACGCCCATAAGAAAACCGGAGTCATGGCAAAGGAGTGGTGGAAGTCAAGAAGCAACGAGCAGACCATCGAAGACCTCGTCATCATGGGAGTACTCCACAACAAGGCACTTGCATGGTGGCGCGCACCGGAAGGAGAAGGGTACCCCGATCCACAACCAGGTGAGATTGTGGTTTTCGAAGATTTCTTCAAGCGGGGTTTTGGGGTTCCAATGCACCCGTTCCTTCAGGGGCTCTGTTTGTATTACGAGATTGGGGTTTGCAATCTGCATCCCAACTCAATTCTTCTTGTCTCCACCTTCATTCATCTTTGCGAAGCATATGGTGGCTTCCAGCCCCATTTCAACTTCTTTCGCCATCTTTTCTGTCTGCGGAAGAAAGGAAGCGACGGCTCGAAGATAGCCGGAAGTGTGTACCTTAATCTGCGTGACGGGATGAAGGCCTAGTACTTGCACTGCCCTTGGAACACATCACTGGACGACTGGTACAAGAAGTGGTTCTACATCCGTGAAGAGCCGAGCACAATCACACTGTGCAATGTGGGATTCATTCCGGAGAAGAAGAACAGCTGGTCGGAAAAGCCCGAGCACCTGGAATAGATCCAAGAACTACTTGGGATGATCCCGTGGAGGAAACTGGATGGTCCAAGCGTGGTCGGAAACTTCATCAGCCGAAGGATCCAGCCCTACCAGAGGAGGGTACATCCTGGCTACGAGTACCAGGGTAGCGTAGACCCAACGAGGACCAGGCAAGAGGCGCTTGACAAGATCGAAGTCAAAGCCAGAATTGGAGAGCTATTTAACTTAGCTGATCCAAATTATGTGAGATTGAGCGACATCGAGCACGCTTTCAAGCTCGCCCGACCTCCCCCAAAGGTAAATCATTCTGCCTTGTACCCGTAGTCTTATGCTGTAACAAAAACTTACTGTGTTATCTCCTTTATGTTTCCCAGATTAATGGTAGAGATAGAGCAACAGTGTTCGTGTCTCCACCCCCTGGTGTAGATTGGTCGCAAGTTGCCGACCCAACCGCCCAGACCAGCGCCGGCATCGAAGACGTCGACTGGGCCATGCTCGGAGTTGGGGAGGAGGCAACGGCCAGAGCTACTGGTAAGCGGCCAGCGGCCAGCAAGCGTCGTCAGGCGATCTTCACATTGTCAGACGATGAAACAGAGGATGCGGACATCTGTCGACTCGTCCCTAGAAAGAGGAGGCAACTGGAGCCGATGGATCAAAGTGCCTCCTCCATGCCAGTGGGACCCACATCGCCGACCACTGAAGTACAGAGGACAAGCGGCAAAGGGGTCGAGCATCAAGCCCCGACGCCGGTGCTGGTCGTAGAGGAAACCAGGTGACACCCGCAGAGCACGCGGAGCAAGCACGGCCGAAGAGACGCTCCTTCGCCACATCATTCCGCGCTTCCAAGCTGTAAGTATTTGTAACCTTGATGTAAGCTTACAATTGAATAATGTCGTCTTGTGAACTTATCTCGGATATATTAGGTCGGCGTCCACCGAAAATCCAGACCAACTAGCCGGGTGCGGCATGACTCCGCCAGCAATGGCAGAGAAAACTGCCTAGTAGCCGGCTATGGAGGAACCTATAGCAGAAAGTCCGCCATAGCCTCAGCAGACGAGCGGCCAGACAACGGTCCCCGAGCAGGTGGTCGAGGGGAGAGCCCAGCCAAATACAGGTGCTCCAAGCACTAACCCTGCTAAGGGTGACACATCAGCGCCAAGGATAACAGACCAAACCGAGGAGCAGCAGCCGGAGGTGGCACAGAGCGTGTCTACCGATGCTACGGCCCGCGGGAAGGCCATAGTGATCGCAGAGGCTGCAAACTCCGGACCAGCGCCGCTACCAGAACATGAAGCCAAAGAGGACGAAGTAGAGGAGGTCCTAGGCCGTCCCCAAGACAAACGACAACATGTATATGTGTCGCGCTGGCGGAACGACCAATGGGTTGTTCATGAAGAAATCCCAGAGATCGAAGAGACCATGAAAGTTGAACGAGCAGCGAAACGTCTGGTGATGGAAGTCCATATATGTTTTGCTTGACCACCTGATCCTGCTACCCAGTCAAACTGTCTGACTTAGCTTTTTACATGCAGGACTTAATGAAGACCACTAGGTACCGAAAAAAGTGCTTCGACCAGATTGAGGGAATCACAGCAAGCAACAAAGAACTGGCAGCCGAGGTGGAACGCTTGCGCCACCAACTTGAAGCCGCCAACCAGGAGAGGACGGAGCAAGATGCGCAGAACCAGAACCTGGTCGTCCAGCTCAGTAACAAGGAGCAGGAAAAAACAAGTAAGTTGGCACTTTATCACAACGAGTGCATGACACGTGTTGTTGCATTGTTGGTAATAACAACTTTAGTGCAGGCTTAGAAGCTGAAGTAATCCGTCTCCAAGAGGAGAATAGCCGTGTGGCCGTAGAGTGTGGTCGCCTGAAGGAGGACAACAAGAAACTGGCGCACGACCAGTCGCAACTCCGGGACCGCACGACCAAGATGAAGGAGGAACTGAAAAGTAAGTGTTCCAGACCACCTTGCTCACTCTGTTGCCCGTCTTATCTTGTCGTGGCGTGACATTTTAATGCCTTGTGCGGTTTGCAGTTTTAAAAGTCAATGCCAAGAAGCATCTAGAAACCGTGATGAAAGATCGTGACGGTTGGAAGGCGCGATGCCTAGAGATTACCGAGGATCGGGACACATGGAAGAACCGGTGCCAGGAAGTGGCAACTGGCATTTTGCCCATCCTCAACCTTATCGACCCAGCGCTTACAGAGGAAGTGCCAAGGACACCACAGCTCAGACTGGTCGAGAGGTGCCGAAAGGCATGGGGATGGTTCTAAGAGTTCATGAAGGAGGCGGGTGAGTACACAGGCGCCCATGTGCTAAGCATGGTGCATGCCCACTACCCCTTGATCGATCTCAAGCGCCTAGAGGCTGGGTACCCGAAAGAGGTAGATCCAGACAAGGCTGAGGAGCTTCGGATGACTCAGTTGGACTCGTTGGCAAAAATAATTGGCGATATTAACCTGTGTGGAAGTGGGACAACGCCTATACAGGGTATGCCATCAACGAGTCAGCTGGAAACGCCATCAGTTTTAAGCCAACCGACGAAGCCTGCGGTCTCGACCAGCTAGTCATCAGCGGGGCCATCTTCTTTAGCTCAACCAGTACAAGAGTCTCCGAGACTCAAGCAAGATGTCAGGAGCAGCGAGTAGCAGGTGCCACTTGCTCCGACCAGCCAATAGGATAGGCTGTAGCTGTAGAAGAAGATGTAGTTGTGTTATTGTAAACTTGTACCTTTTTAGGCAAGTTTGTAATAACGTAACTGTATATCATCATAAGCTTGTTTGTTTTGTATAAAACGTATTTAAGCTTGAAACTCGTGTTGGTGTAACTAAGTGAGAACATGTTAGCGTTCTGTTTAGTTGTACCAGTTTAGTCGACACATCATCCTGAATAGTTTGTACGGCCCTGATTTGGCATGTGGTCGAAGTGTGAGGTGCGTGACCTGTGCACACGTAGACGCGGACAAGTCAAACCAGGGGGGACCTGCCGATCACCCGTAGCGTAGAGAGCGGATCCCATTCACGCGTTGGGAGGAACCGGAGACAGGGCCTGCTCCGAGAACCCGGGAATGAATGGTGGTCGGCTTTGACTGGCTAAGTTAGAATAACCGTAAAATTCGAAGTGACACATCAGAGTGGTCGGAGAAATCATAATAGCTTTATTGAATTAATTCAAAAGTACAAGAGGAGTACATATCTTAGTAGTTAAGCATAGAAATGCCTAAGCTTGTCGATGTGCCATGAATTGGGTACGTCCGTACCGTCCAGGTGAGCTAACCTGTAAGACGTTGGTCGTGTGACTTCCTTGATCATGAAGGGCCCTTCCCATGGAGTTGCGAGTTTATGGACACCAGCCTGATTCGTCTTCCACTTCAAGACCAGGTCCCTGACCACGAAGAACCGCTCTTTAACGTTCTTGTTGTAGTACCTACGCAAAACAGCAAGGTATTTGGCTGTACGTATGCAAGAATCGAGCCGCTTCTCTTCTACACTATTCACTTCTAGCTCCCGTACTTCATTAACCTTGCCTTCGTCGAAGTTCTCTACCCGTGCTAATCTGAAAGCTATATCTGCTGGGAGGACTGCCTCAGCGCCGTAAACCATAAAGTATGGTGAGACGCCGGTGTTACGACTGGGCTGAGTTCTGAGGCCCTAGACCATGGCTGGTAACTCTTTGAGCCATCTTCCGGGAGCTTTGTCATTTTCTCTGTACATCCTCTTCTTCAATGCGTCCAAAATCATACCATTTGCCCGCTCGACCTGTCCATTGGCTCTAGGGTGTGTCACCAAGACGTATTTTACTACTATGCTCCTTTCATCACAGAAGTCCCAAAAAGCATTCTCGGTGAACTGAGTACCCAGATCAGTGATGATGTTGTTGGGTATGCCGAAGCGATGGATGACCTGGTCGAGGAACATGACAGCCTTTTCTGAGGATGCCCATACCAGAGGCATGTACTCTATCCACTTAGAAAATTTGTCAATCAGCACGAAGACACATGTAAATTTCCCAGGAGCCGGTTTGAAGAGTCCGATCATATCCAGTCCCCAGCATGCGAAGGGCCAAGAGGCTGGTATTGTCTGGATCTCATGTGCTGGTACGTGGATTCTCTTGGCGAAGAACTGACAACCCTCACAGTGGCGGACTAGCTTCTCTGCATCGGCTACCGCTGACAGCCAATAGAATCATGCTCGGAAAGCCTTGACGACCAGCGTTCTCGAGTCCACGTGGTTGCCGCAGGAGCCAGAGTGGATTTGGTCTAGGAGGTGTGCGCCATCCTCCTGGGTTATACACTTCATCAAGATTTCCTCCTTTACGTTCTTGCGCCATAACTTGCCATCTACGAGCAGATACTGCTTACTGCGATGCATCAGGCGTTCGTTTTCTGCCCGATCAGTGTAACCGCTGCCATCTGTCAGGTACTTGATGAAAGATACTCTCCAGTCGGGCTTATGAGTGGTCGGAGGTGGCTCGGTGGTGCACGACGCTAGAACCGTAGCCACCAATTGCTGGTCTGGAGGCTTGTCGACCGTGGGATCTTTCTCTTCGATGGAAGGCGTGAGCAGGTCTTGGACGAATACGCCATGTGGGACTTTGGCTCGGGATGATCCTAACTTTGACAGCGCATCTGCTGCTTGATTTTTGTCCCGGACCACGTGTGTGTACTCGATGCCATAGAACTTGCCTTCCAGCTTTCTGATCGATTTACAGTATGCATCCATCTTTTCACTGGTCGTGTCCCAGTCCTTGTTGAGTTGGTTGATGACCAGAGCCAAGTCTCCGTAGACATAGAGACGTTTAACACCAAGCTCGACCGCAATGCACAAACCATGTAGGCATGCTTCATACTCGGCGGCATTATTAGATGCTGGGAAATAAATCCAGAGGACATACCGGAGCTGCTCCTTGGATGGTGACACAAAAAGGACTCCTGCTCCTGCGCCATCAATGTTGAGAGAGTTGTCGAAGTACATCTTCCAATACTCGTTGGGCCCCTGAGAAGCAGGCGTGCTTAAGTCTGTCCACTCGACGATGAAATCGATGAGTGCCTAAGACTTGATTGTAGTATGGCTTGCAAATTCCAAGGAGAAGGGGCATAGCTCCATTGCCCATTTGACGATGCGCCTATTCGCATCCTTGTTGCTAATGATGTCTCGCAGAGGGTACTCAGTCATGACCACCACACGATATCCGTCGAAGTAATGTTTCAACTTTCGGGATGTTATCAGTATGGCGTAGATCAATTTCTGAATCTGTGAGTACCTGGTCTTGGATTCATTGAGTACCTCACTGATGAAATAAATTGGTCGCTGTACCTTGTAGACGTGGCCGGGCTCGTCGCGCTCGACCACCATGGCAGTGGAGACCACTCGATTAGTCACCGCAATGTAAAGCAGGAGTGTTTCGTCCTCTTTGGGAGCAGTGAGGACCGGAGGTGACGTAAGGTATTGTTTTAGCTGTGTGAAGGCAGCGTCTGCTTCCTCCGACCACTCAAACTTCTCGGATGCTTTGAGCAGTTTAAAGAACGGTAATCCTTTTTCGCCTAATCTTGATATGAAATGGCTGAGAGCTGCCATGCACCCAGTAAGCTTCTGAACATCCTTCACCATTTTGGGCGGCTTCATGTCCAAGACAGCTTTGACTTTCTCCGGGTTAGGGCGTATGCCGTCGTGACTGACGATGTTGCCAAGTAGTATGCCAGAAGGAACACCAAAGATGCACTTCTTTGGATTTAATTTCCATTGGAATGTGTTAAGGGCTGCAAAGGTGTGTTCCAGGTTGTCAACAAGGGTATGTGTTTCCTTGGCTTTGACAACTACATCATCAACATAAGCCTCGACGAGGTCATCTTTTATCTCGTCTTTGAGGCAGGCCTGTATAGCGTGTTGGTAGGTAGCCCCGGCGTTCTTGAGCCCAAACGACATAGTCGTGTAGCAGTAGGCGCCGAAAGGCGTGATAAAAGATGTCTTGATCTGGTCGTCCTTTTTGAGAGCGATCTGGTGATAACCAGAGTAGCAATCGAGAAATGAAAGTACCTCGCAACCGGCGGTTGAATCTATGACCTCGTCTTTGCGAGGTAAGCTGAGGGGGTCCTTAGGGTAGTGTTTGTTGAGATCAGTGTAATCAACACACATTCTCCATTCATTATTCTTTTTGCGTATAAGAACCGGGTTGGCTAACCACGCCGGATAATACACTTCTTTAATAAATCCGGCTACCAAAAGCCATGTAACTTCTACCCTAATCGCCTCCTTCTTGTCACGAGCGAACCGTCGTAGCTTCTGCTTGATAGGTTTGGCCTTGCCGTTGACATTCAAGGAGTGCTCGATCAAGTTCCGAGGTACATCGGGCATGTCAACAGGTTTCCATGCGAACACATCCACGTTGCTCCTCAAGAACCTGACGAGCGCGTCTTCCTATTTGGGATCCAGGTTGGCCCCGATAAGGGCCGTTTTGCTGGGATCGCCGTCGACCAGCTGGATCACCTTGTGCTCCTTGGATTTGGTGTTCTTGTGTGGAGCCTCGAGTTCTGGGATCTCCAGGTGGTCGGCCGAGGTCTTCTTGGCGTCGAGCATGGTCTCGGCCATGCGAATAGAGAGGTCGTGAGCCTCTGCTATTTTGAAGTTGTCGTCCTCATAGGTATAAGCTGCATATACGTTGCCCCTGAGGGTTAGAACACCTTTCTCGGTAGGCATCTTCAGCACCAGATACCTGTAATGAGGTATGGCCATGAACTTGGTGAGCGATGGTCGACCTAGGATAGCATGGTAGGTGTCGTCGAAGTCAGCGACCACGAAGTTGACATAGTCGGTGCGAAAGTGGTTCGGGGTCTCAAATTGCACAGGTAGCGTGATCTGCCCGAGAGGTGTAGAGCTCTGTCCAGGGAGAACACCCCAGAACTATGCTTCGTATGGCTTGAGATCCGCCTGGGTTATCTTCAGTGCTAGCAGACTGTTCTTGAATAGTATATCGATGGAGCTGCCGCCGTCAATCAGCACCCTGTCGAACTGAACCTTGTTGATACAAGGATCGAGGACCAGAGGAAAATGTCCTGGCTCAGGTATTGTGGCCCATTAGTCCTTTCTGCTGAAGGAGATCTCGTGGTGAGACCAAGGAGGGAGTCGTGGATTGGTGATGAGGTTGTCGGTGTAGGCCACGTTTAAGCAGGCGTGGGCGAGCAGCTTGCGTTCTCGTTTGGTCTCGATAGACACTTTGCCTCCAATGATGGTGTGCACACGATCGGTTGGCTTGACATACTTGTGGCGGGGATCTGCTTCTTCATCGTCGTTGTCCTCGTCGCGCTGTTCCCCTGCGTCGTTAGGCTTGTCGGACATATTCGGAGCCTGTTGACGCGCGTAGATAGACTTGAGAACGCGACAGTTCTCCATGGTATGGTTTGACTTGGGATGGAGCTGACAGGGCCCTTTCAATGCTTTGACGTAGTCTTCTTCATAGTTACGATGTCCGCCACCTTTTTTGACGGTGTTGACCTCGCCGTCGTCTTCCTGAGCACGCTTGCCCCTGTAATCGTCACGGCGGTTACGCCGCTGATTACGTTGGTCGCGGTGGTCGCGGGAGTCGTTGCGCTGGTTGCGGCGGTCAAAATTGTCGTTCCGACCACGGTTGCCGCGGTAATCATCGCGGTGTGGGGGGTGGTCGGAGCGCGGGACCCTTGCTGCTTCTTGGATAATTATCTTTTTAGCGTCGTCGGCGTCCGCATATTTCTTAGCGGTGGCCAGGAGCGCTATGACCGATTCAGGTCTCTTGCGGAGGAGCTTGTCCCTTAGAGCGTCGTGGAAGCGAAGGCCAGTGATGAAAGCCTCGATTGCCTCATTGTTAGAGATTGACGGGACCTTGATGCGCATCTCCGAGAAACGCCAGACGTACTCGTGTAGTGGCTCATCTTTCTGATCTTGAATCCGCTACAGATGATATTTGTTGCCGGGTTGCTCGCAAGTGGCAATGAAGTTGTCGATGAAAGCTTGCTTGAGTTCTTGCCAGGAATCGAAGTAGTTTGCCGGCAAGCTGACCAACCATTGGTGACCTGCATGACCCACAACAACTGGGAAGTAGTTAGACATGACGTGCTCGTCAGCCATGGCTGATCTGCACACAGTTTCGTAGAGCATGACCCATAATTTGGGGTTCTCCTTGCCGTCATACTTCTGAAGTTTTTTGAGCTTGAAGTTCTTGGGCCATATGACTTGGCGAAGGTGTGGAGTAAACTGCTTCAAACCCGACGGGCCGTGGACAATATCATATTCCATACAGCGATAGCTTTCATGGGATGCACGATCGTTGGCTCTCTGGTTGATGCGATCGCGCAGATCACGTCCTCCGAGGTAATGGCGGAGATCGTTATTGCCATCACAGTGATCTCGGTTGCCATCCAGATTAGCCCTGCGACCACGGTTTTCGCGGCGATTATTGCGGTTGTCTCGGCGGTTGTCGTCCCGAACGTCACGGCGGTCGTCCTCCCAACGGCGGTTGTCATCTCGACCACCGTCATGCCCACCGTTTCTGCCTTGACAGTTGTCTGATGGGTCATTGTTGCGCGAGCCACGTTGGTTGGGTGGCTGTGAGCGACTTGAGTATTGGCGGTTGTGGCTTGACTCGACTAAGATGGATGGAGCCCAGGCTTGATTTATGATCTCTGCGGTCTGGGCCATAGCAGCCGTCAGGTAAGCTTGTATATCATCGCAAATTGCCTGGGTTTTTAGGGTATTGGGTAGCCGTTGCATTGTCGCCATAGCAACGGCCACGTTGGCGCTTGGAGTCCTGAAGACCTGTTTATCCCGCACCCTATCGAAGGCATTGTTGAGGTCGCGTGGCTAGACCCTTATGCGTCGTGCTTCTTCCGCCTCGGCTTTGATTTGTCGGCGATTAAACCGATCAATATTGCGTGCTTCACGTGCCAGCCTTTCTTGCTCTGTCTCGTCGACTGCCGGTGGTTCATCATTACTGACAACGTTGATCAAGCCTCCCCGCCTTGGTGGGAAGGACGAGAATCGCGGGTATCTCAGGGCGTGGTCTGGGATATCTAGATCGTATTCGACGCCTTCATCGTCGTGATTCTGGAGCTCGGTGCGAACAGAGGCATTGGATGCAGTGCCGGACAAGGAGCTTGAGCCACCCTCTTGAACTATGTGGACCGATCCTTCTTGACAATCCCCAATCCGGACCATGTTGACGAAGTTACGTGGCTTTGGCCGAGGTCGGAGTATAGAACGTAGACCCGAGCAGCGTTGTATATTGTAAGCGTAGTTGGAGGCAGCGTTCCAAAGGCCATAGGGCTGGGCCTGGTAGTTCTCCATCGAGGCTTCATATTCGGAGAGCTAGAGACCCGTCGCAGGGGCTGGCCAGCGACGAATGGAGCGCCCTTCAGGAGTAGATGTGACCATGAGATTTGTACTGAGTCATGCAGGACGACTGGCCCGAGCTGGTCGGGTAGATCTGTTGTGGGTAGCGGTTACCTGCTCATTAGGTTGACTTTGACTTGAACTTACCAGAGATAGGGTTTCAGCAAGTTTGGTGCCGACCCGATCGATGGAGTCGAGCAGGTCGGCGTTGTCGATCTACTTCCCTTTGTAGCGAGGAAGCGGACGACGGGTTGTCGATGTGGCTGAAGGCAATGCGGGTGTGGTCGGAGCCAGATCCACCGTGGTCGGAGCCAGATCCACCATGGTCAGAGCCGTATCCACCATGGTCGGAGCCATAGCCGATGTAGGTGAAGCAGCGGTCGACGCAGATTGAATCCGCGCCTCCTCCGTGATCATGGCGATGAAGTCGTCGGAGCCGTTGGTCCAGGTGATCTGACCGATGGTGAACGTGAGGCCGTTCGGTGTAGCCATGGAGCCGGGGATGATGACCATCTTGTTCGCTTGGAGAGCAGTACGCACACCCCCTACCTGGCGCGCCACTATCGACGAAATATGGTCGGTAGTCTACCTAGGGGTATGCCCAAGGTAGTAGATTGTCGGCAGACAGTTACGCAAGTCACAAACAAGATGGTGACACAAGACGACACGAGGTTTTATCCGGTTTGGCCGCCAAGAAGGCATAATACCTACGTCCTAAGGCCTGATTGTATTGCTTGTATGTCAATGAGAGATGTTTTTTAGAGGGATCCCCTGCCTGCCTTATATAGTCTGGGGGACAGGGTTACAGATCTGGAAACTAATCCTAGCCAGTTACAATTGCCATAGGTGGCTGGATAAGGATTCCTATTCTAGCCGACCAGGATCTTGCTTGATCGTCAAATCTGTCTTGACTCCTTGTGCGGAATTCCGAATAGGCTGGCCGGGCCGCGCGTCGTCTTTTAGCGGACCGGACCCTCTGATTCGGGCCGGCCCAAGCCTAGCCGTAAGGGTATAGGGGTTAATACCCCCACACTCTGGGTGACACAAAGTAAGACTGCAGATAAATTGCCTCCCTCCAACCACTAATTTATCAGCACATTTGCTGAAATCGTTGAGGGTACGGGGCTGATTGGAGTTGTTGTGTGTATGAGAGATGCCAGAGGTTCTGGTATTAGAGATTGAAGTTTTGCAAGCGCGTGTTGCTGCTCTAGAGTTTTAGCAGCTATGTTGTGTGGTTGGGAGCCATGGAGTCATGGATGGATCAGTAGGAGGTTATGGAGCAGATTGGTCATGGAGCCTTTGGTGCTGCCATCCTCATCATCCATAGGACAGAGAAAAAGAAGTATGATGCGTTGGTTCAGTTTTAGTTCTCGAGTCTGCTTTCCCATGAATTTGCTTCAGCCGACAATTGTTTTGCTTTGCCACTTTGCGGTATGTGTTGAAGAAAATACGTCTTGCAAGGCAGACAGAATGATGCCACAAGTCTGGTCACCAAGAGGTCAACAGAATTTTTCATGTCCCCATGAATTTGTGAGTGTCGTGTTCTTGTATCCCTACTCTTTGCTCCATCCTTTTTTGGTTCTGGTCTAATAATTAATTTTTATTGCAGGCAGATACTTAAGCATTATAGGTGAAAATAAAAAAGGTATATCTACATCCATGATCTGGTAAGCTTTATTTTTTCTAAAATGTACGACACATGCTTCAACATCGGTTTAGTTAATGACCATTCTATGGGGCAGTAGAATTCATTTGTTTGGATGCAACAAATCCAATTTAATTTTGCATAAGCAAATACTCCTTTGCATTATGTACTAGAATTTGTCACAATCTTGCAATATACTTGCTGGGAAATATTTGCTTGATAAACTTGAAAGTCAACTCGAATGTACCCTACTATGTTTTTTAGGAATATTTGCCTATGATGGTTTAGATCACATGATGCACATTTTTTGAATGGATAAGGTAGGCGAGATTTGCAATTTAATGTTTTTTTTGCAATAGCTTCCTTTGTTCGTTGTTCCATTCGTCTACTAGATCAATATACTCTTCCCCAATCTACTAGATCAATGCTCTTCCCCAATCTACTAGATGGTTCTGGATGCTTCATCCCAAGATAAAACCGTGGCGTTAGCACGGGTATTATACTAGTATATATACAGGGCCAATGTGGTCGGTTACAAGTGTGAAAGAGAGAGGGATGAAAATACACCCCTTGATTAATCCCTAATTGATCACTAAATAATAATTCTCAACACTCCCCCTTATCAATTAACTCCTTGTAGTCTTTATTGTTCATCTATTATGTATCATTATGAATCTTTAGAAAACCCTATGGGAAAACAAAAGTAATATCGGTATAAACCCAAAGCCTTAGTCTAAAAACACCTTGATATACAATCACCAATGTTATTAGACCCATTGAGATAAACCCAAAGCCTTAGTCTAAAAACACCTTGGCCATAGGGTCAATATGCTTCAAATATCATCTTACAAAAACTTTGGTGGGGAAAAATAGATGATACAACATATACCTTTGTGTTGACATTGCCTCATCGAAAACTTTATATGAGAAACCTCAAAAGGGAAAACTCACCTAAAGAAAATAGTACAATGCATCTTATGTCCCAATATCATCCACCAAAAAACCCTTGTGGGGAAAAATGGATGATATGACATAACCTTGTGTTGATATTGCCTCATTAAAAACTTTATATGAGAAACCCAAAGTAAAAAACTCATACAAAGAAAAGAGTGCAATATGATGTTTGCAACAAGTTATTAATCAGAGAAACTCTCCTCCTGATACTAGCAAACCTCAAAATAAATTTATACCAATGCAATCAACACATAAGAAATGTGGAGTATGGTAAATTATGTGAATATCTCTGCAAGATTATCACGAGACTTAGTTTGCAAATGTTCATATGCTCATATTACCTATGGAATAGAACCATCTTAGTGCAAAATATTGCATTAAGTATAACTTGTCTCCATCTACATGACACAAGTCGCATTACCTTTATAGATAATGACCATTGATTCATAGAATCAACACCACATAACTTCAATATGTGATATATCATTCTGTCAAGCTATACACATTCATGTGAAGCCTTGTACAATACAATATCAGAATGATTAATGGAATTGACCATTAAATATCTATTTAAAGACTATCACAAAATGGTCTTTACATATTCATATAAAGTCTATTTCAATGATCTAGAATTTGGGAATTTTATAGATAACTAGAATCATTATATCCAACTAGATCATGGGTTCTTTCAAACAAGCATACCAAGATCACTTGTGCTATTAAGATATCAAAAGATATTCTTAACTTCAATCCACCGATATTTGGTAGGAGTAGCGCTGCTACTAGATAATAAATCATTGCAAAAATAATATACAGACGGAAACTTTTGCAAGATATATTAGCGCATAAATAGCATAGAGATAATGGACCACATGTCTGAAAGGTCCTAATGGCTAGAGGAGAGTGAGTAGCCTATTACAACAACACTTAACAAACTAGTTAGACAATTATGAGGCGAAGTGAGTGTTGTACTAGCCTACTAAAAATGCAAACCACCTACCATAATTTTAGTTTATGTAGTTTCTATTCACACAATAACTATGTCACTACACTAAGTTAGTGTGCTCTCAAAGGCTAACTAAGGAGCCACACTAACCAAACTAACAAGCTCTCACAACTAGCTACACTAAAGAGCTTGACAACTAGTTTGCGGTAATGTAGAGAAAGTGAGCAAGATGGTTATACCGCCGTGTCGAGAAATGAGCCAATCAATCACAAGAATAGATACCAATGAAGACCAATCACCTAGGAATCAAATGATGACACAATAATTTTTTACCGTGGGTCACTTGCTTGCCGGCAAGCTAGTCCTCGTTGTGGCGATTCACTCACTTGAAGGTTCACGCGCTAATTGGCATCACACGCCAAACCCTCAATAGGGTGCCGCACAACCAACACAAGATGAGGATCACACAAGCCACGAGCAATTCACTAGAGTACCTTTTGGCTCTCCGCCGAGGAAAGGTCAAGAACCCCTCACAATCACCACGATCAGAGACGAAGACAATCACCAACCTCCACTCAACGATCCTCGCTGCTCTAAGCCATCTATGTGGCGGCAACCACCAAGAGTAACAAGTGAATCCCGCAGCGAAACACGAACACCAAGTGCCTCTAGATGCAAACACTCAAACAATGCACTTGGATTCACTCCCAATCTCGCAAAGATGATGAATCAATGATGGAGATGAGTGGAAGGGCTTTGGCTAAGCTCATAAGGTTGCTATGTCAATGCAAATGGCCAAGAGAGTGAGCTAGAGCCAGCCATGGGGCTTAAATAGAAGCCCCCACGAAATAGAGTTGTTGTACCCCTTCACTGGGCACAACTCGGGGTGACCGGACGCTCCGGTCAGATCGATCGGACGCACCCTGCCAGCGTCCGGTCAATAGATGGCTGCCACATCAGCCCTCTCTTCAAATACTGAGCGCCCGATCCCAACGGTCAAGTGATGACCGGACACAGCACAGTGCCACGACCGGACGCAGGACCCCAGTGTCCGGTCACTTCTAGAAAGGATCCAGCTGGGACCGGACACGTCAGTTTGATCACGATCAGACGCAGGACCCCAGTGTCCAGTCACTTCTAGTAAGTCTCCACTCACGACGGAACATGTTCGGTCGGTCACGATCGGACGCAGCACCAACGTTCAGTCCTTTCTCTTCTTCTATGTGCTGCCACATCAGCGGGATCGGACACACCCACTCAACGTCCGGTCACGAAGTGACCCAGTGTCTGGTCGAAGACCAACGCTAGCGTCTTCACTGCTTCTACTGACCAAACACGCTGGTCTAGTTGAGGCCAGCGTCCGGTCGACTCTTTGAAACCCTATCTTTTCTGTATAGGACGCCGGTGGCACCGTCGGACTGTCCTTATTCTACGGGCGGACACTCTGCCGGTGAAGTTACTTACCCTTGGTCCCAAGTGATAAACACAATGTGTAACACCTTTGTGCATGTGTGTTAGCATATTTTTTATAAACATTTTCAAGGGTGTTAGCACTCCACAATATCCTAAATGCATATGCAATGAGTTAGAGCATCTAGTGGCACTTTGATAACCGCATTTCGATACGAGTTTCACCCCTCTTAATAGTACGGCTATCGATCCTAAATGTGATCATACTCTCTAAGTGTCTCGGTCACTAAAATAAAATGGCTCCTATCACTTATACCTTTACCTTGATCCTTTTGTTTTTCTCTTTCTTCTTTTCAAGTCTAAGCACTTGATCATTACCATGACATCACCATCATCATGTCATGATCTTCATTCGCTTCACCACTTGGAATGTGCTACCTATCTTATGATCACTTTGATAAACTAGGTTAGCACTTAGGGTTTCATCAATTCACCAAAACCAAACTTGAGCTTTCAACGTTCCAATATCTCATTTGTCACTATGGCATAAAACAATCTTCCTCTATCATGAGGTAGAACAACCATAGGATACCTTAATATTGAATCACTCAATATGATCTGGATATAGATAGCTTTTATATAGAATACTGATAGAAGATGCTTGGATCATAAACACAAAATGAAATTTTGGTTTAGTCCGTATCTTCAATCTCAAACTCTATCTTTAGATTACAACGTGCTATTAACATGTGTTCATCACTAATGATGTCAAGATTATTGACTATCATATAACACTATGAAATCCGATCAAGGACTTCAAAATGAACACCACGTGTAATCAATCATATATCTCTTTAGTTTAGGGAATACACACAAAGTCGATTGTACCAAATTCGACTTAATTACTTTAAGCCATATATTGACTTAAGTAATACACAATATGTGTTGCGATTTTATGTATGAGGGTTGGGTATGTGAACTCCTTAGAAGCTTCACAAATACACCAAATCAATTGATCATATATATGTGATCACTACATCTATCAATTATCAACTGCAAAGATAGATGCTTTTGTACTGCCAATCAAAAGATAGTATCAAAAATTTATAACTTATTATGGAGAATAATTTGCATTGAAAATCAATGCCTAGACTTTGCGTAAACTCCTTGTGCTACTAGTCTTGCTTTGATCTCACCACCACATTGTTTTCAATCCATTCTAGGACGAAAACACTTTTGTATCCATAGTAAAGGTACCATGAGGTGTTGGCATTACTACCCAAAACATCTCTTTCTGGTGAGTAAGACTATCTCCGTATGTATTACATCACTCAACAAGTTCCAGTAAGAGTGAGCAAAGCACTCTGCCATGGTCTTATTGACTGGATAACTTAGAATGTTGTATACGGTTTATTCAGAGAAGTACGTGTTGACACATGTAGCCTTTCTTCTATGATATAATTCTCCGGTTATCAAAACTCAAAGTACCTTGAATGACTCATCGTGACTTCCCGAAATGAGAGTCAGGGCTTTCCGATATCCCAGCATCAGTATTTAGGTGCACATCTGAGCTAGGTTTGTGGATGGCATCCATCCACTGGGTAATAATCAATATTTACCCACAAGGTGTCGCCAACCATAGGTTGACCTGCATTTACTATCTTAGAAGGAAAGCCTTCTATTGCTAGCATGAATAATCCTACTTTATGGCCGTACTTCTTCCCCTTTTATTTACAATTGGGAGTTGAGTGGTTTTACTTGGTACCACCACTCTTTCTGGCCTATACTTGCAACAGATTAATAGGTTTAAAAGATACCTTAGTAATCAGTAAATGCATTTGGCAGTTTATTTGCAATATTATGCAAATCAACAATGCTTTGAACTCAACATTTAGTATGTGATCCTAAGCTTGAAATGCCTTATGCATTCCAGACAAATTCCTGGCATTATGTATGGTACATCAAATCTCCCCCTAATGCCTGGAAATGCTCATTATCAAACTACAACCAGCGTATGAGGCGGTAAATAGATCCTTCATAAGAGGTCCTAAATACTTAACACTCGACGAAGATTGAAATCTCACATTGATCCCCAGTTTCCTATGTGTGCCCATCAATTTATGCTGCGGTGGTGAGATTGGTATGTATACAACGTAACCCAATCTTACGCAAATAGGAAATCTTCATAGATTCCCACGTACTAAAGGCATATAGGGGATATGCAATTAATCTTAAATCAGGAGTGTGTAAATCTACCTGACCCCAACACGAAGTTGGCAAATAGCAATTCACTAACAATGGTCCTGTTATGATCTTGATGTCTTTCTTATAGATTCCATTTATCCTTTTTTGGATTTATAACTAAACTTTTGTTACCAAACAATTGTCATTGTAGGCACAAAAATTTAGTAGTGTTCTGGATAATGAGCTCACAACATGAGCCATTATTTACCAAATGCATGGCTGAGTGTGGATACTTCATGCACTCTAGATCATCTTATAGATGTATCTTCACAACCATGAAATGGTCGAACTGTCCATACAATCTTTGTATCAGACCCACACATATTCTCTTGAATATGATTAAGGAATTTAAGACACTCAATCTGATTTTAAGATAAGAGGGTCTTAAAATCCATTTCATTGTGGCAGTTATCGTATCCACACTTTGGGAAAATCTTGACCAAAAGATTTGCTAATAATTTTTCACGCATCCCTTTGGATGGCCAAGTTGATCATTCCAAATCCGAAATGCATCAACAGTGTGAAAAATTATCTTATATGCAACATGTTGTACGGGGATGGTTGTATGCATAATACAACCAAAACGAGACTTATCTCATTACTTATATGCCATATCCAATGTTGTCTTTTTGTGTTTCCATACGAAAACATATTTGGATATCTCTATAATTTGGTAAGATACGAGTGTAGTTAGGACATAATTAAATATTCTCAACTGCTAACTCAATATCCATAGGAAGAATGATAGTGGCAACATAGGTCAAACTATCATTGCATCGCATCAGCGATGGCCAAAATTATTCCCTCTTCTTGTCATAAGAACCAGGAACATCTTGCTTCCCTAATTATAGAGTTTGTGGTACAAATGTCCACTATGCACATATCATTCCACATTGGAATAATTCCCATACAATCTACATATGACAAGAGTTTAATGAGATTCTCATCTAATATATAGAAATCCATAAATATTGTCGAGTATCAAATACATCGATATGATACCCATAATAGTTATGTGTTGACAACACAAATATTACAACATCTTAGATGGACATTATCACATAACATCAATGGTCCATGAGATTATTCCAAATCTCAAAACAAATCATTCGAAGCATATTCGATGATCATGTTGTCCATCTATGTGATGTTCTCTTTATGAGAAAAGGAGAAGTGCTGTTATGTGATCCCATAAGATCCAGCATAAACAACCAACCTCCTATGTAGCTTTAGATTTTAAGATTGAAGTATCCTTCATATCTTATTTCTGTAGCTCCTGTTTCATCCCTTATAGAATGTTGATATAGATCAACTACAAATTTAAGAGTACGTCATTGTTTAGCGCTATGCTAAACACAACCACATATATGACATTACTCTTTGTCATTCTTGGGTTCACATTGCCATCACTCATATTGCACATTAGGTCTTTTGCTTTTACTAGTGGAAGCAAATTGTATGAACAATATGATCATAGTCTTCAATAGTTTGAAAAACTAGAAACATGATCCACTCATGATTAGCCTCAAGCTATATGAGTTTATTTATTGTTCATAAAACTCCTAAAGAGTGAGTCATGAAGAATATGCATTTTCTTCCGTAAGATATTCTTATTGAAAAACCTTGATGGATGTAGTACCTTAACAACAATAAGGCACCATTTCCTTTGATCTATAATGAAAGCAATCCCTAATTGAGATTCATTAAATGCTTCCATTAGTTCATCGGATAAAACCAATGTCAATGTCCATTGTCCATGTGGGATATTGATGCCATCAAGAGCGAGTTCATCAGACTCCTCTGAAGTCAGTATCCACAACATATGATAGATCATTGGTTTAATTAATTTACACCTAAGGTAAATTAAAAATCACTATGGTGATGTTGTATCCAATGCAAAATTTAGGGGTTCCATATCTTGTCACTTTGTTTTGGATAGTTAGAGATAGTCAACAAAACTATAAACTTTCCAACAATTTGAGGTAATCACAAGATGTGTGACCTCACAAACAATTATTATTAATGTTGGTACACACACTATAGATAATCTCCATGTCCAAAATATAGAGTAGATCTCTCAGCAGTAGGCAAATAAATTGCTGCTATAGGCATGGTCTCTGGGCTGATATATTCGTATGAATATACCGCAGCCAGTGCCTAAGACTACCACCAGTATGTAGCCTTTACTAATGAATGATGATAGTCACTCTAAAAGTGTATCATTCTTATATTTCCAAAACACTTATCTAGGACAACACGATTTAGGTAATCATCAAGTTTAAATAAAACATGATGTAGACCTCTCAGTAATGGGTGAATACTCACTGCCATAGGCACGGTCTTTGGGCCAAATAATTCAAGATGAATTAACTGTAGCCATTGTCTAGGACTCCATTACTTGTGTTATGATCCTAAATATATCTAAGATATGCATTGAATGATTTTGCATTTAATCCATCATTAATTAAGAAACGCATAATTAAGAGGATTTACCATTGTTAAAATGCAATTTATAGAAAAATTATCAAATTAACAAGGGTAACAAAGTACATATGTACTAATAATGTTAAAGTCATAGACTAAAACAGAAACTTACTAAGCATGTAGTGCTATAGTTGGCTAGTGGCAAAACTATGCAAAATCCCTTTGGATCAAAGCAAAATCCACTTCCTATGTTAGCCTCACTAGCAAAAATGGCTTGGCTGCCATTTTGCTTTTTCGGATTAGGCTATGAGCCTAAATTCATCCAACCTTAATTAACTATCAATTAATTAAGAGGATCCAATTTTGTTGCAATTAAATTAATTGCCAAACAATAAAATCACCGAATTATGTATGTTAAGACATGAACAATTTTCTGGTTGAAAAACAAAATAATATATAGGAGAAAAAACTCTACCATACTACTGTTAAAGTCTATGACTAAAACAGATAATTATAGACGCAGAAAAACTTCACTAAACATTATCATAGTAAATTTAACTGCAATATAATATCATGATGCCGTTTATGAGAACTGATACGTCTAAAAAATTATCTATTTACACTAAGTAAATAATTGCATCATAATTTATGTAGATCCGAGATCTAAACATAGCATTTATATCCTGTATAAATGGGGTATATATTGCAATGATGATTTACGTTAAAATTCAAGGGCTAAAACATAAAATCGTGCTGATAACGTGTTAGAAAATAGAGAATGAGAGAGATCGTGTGATGTAGATGGTTCTCCTTTGTATTACTAATGAACAGTGTGTACATATATATACAGGGCTAATGTGGGCGGTTACAAGTGTGAAAGAGAGAGGGGTGAAAAGACACCCCTTAGATTAATCCCTAATTGATCACTAAATACTAATTCTCAACAAGATTTACGCGTCTTTGGTTGATGTTATAACTACCTCCTGGCTCCGGCCATAAAAAAATCGACATTAAGTGTATTAATTATATATTGGTTAAAATTGCTAAAATTTGATCGATTATATAGATAAATAAATCAACATTTATAAAACAAAATAAGTATATATTATAATATTGTGTCTCATGATAGATCTAATAATACTTATTTAATATCATAAATATTGTTGTTATTATTTTATATATAGTTAGTCAAATTTAAATACTTTGACTTGATGCTGTGTTATAATTGTATTTTTTTTCTAGATGAAGAGAGTATTCCAAATATTGTCATAATGTCATTATTTATTTTTGGTTTTTCGCTAGTCAAAGATAGAGAGCGGAGATGCACTTCAAAATACGTATATAAGAGATAGAGAAACTGTTGAAAAGTGAAAAGATATATAGAAAGCGTTTTTATATTCAAATAACTCTCCAGACGAGGATTTTGAAAGTGAGTTTAAGAAAAACTCTTTGAGGTGCTCGTAGCATCCTTACGCGCATTTGTATCTCGATTGTCATTAGAAAGTAGTAGAGATGCAATAAAAAATTGATAGCTATAAAATGAGAATCTTGGGGCAACTTATCCTATTCAGCTACACGGATATGGTGTGTTGAAAAATTTTGGGCTTCCACTGACCGCTACAACAACACATGGGCACAAACTAGTCAAGCAAAAAAAAAAGATAAAACAAAGATAAAGAGTTAATTAAAGATTACAAGGGTCAGATGTTGCTGCCTCTCGATCTGCACTCTACAAGAAACTGATGAAACCACGCTGATCCTTCTGAGAAGATAGAACAGGGGACATGGGCGACAAGTTTTTACACGACCAGTGTCAGAACTTCCTACAACTTGGTCGTGGCAATAGAACCATTTTTGTCAGGAGATCTCGTGAGATTTACGTGTCTTTGGTTGCTGTTTATAATATTGTACTGCCTCCGTCCATGAAAAAATTGGACACTGAAGTGTATTATTATTGGTTAAAATGCCTAAAGTTTGATCGAATATATAGATAACAATATTAATATTTATAACATAAAATAAGTATATATTATAATATTGTATCTTATGACAAAATTTAAGGATACCTTTGATATCATAAGTATTGTTGTCGTTGTTTTATATGTAGTTAGTCAAATTTAAAATATTTTGACTTGATGTTGTGTTAGAATTGTATTTTCCTTCCTGGACGAAGAGAGTATTCCAAATATTGTGATAATGTCATTATTTATTTTTGTTTTTTCGCTAGTCAAAGATAGACAACGGAGATGCACTTCAAAATACATATACGGTATATAGATATCATTTTTGTATTCAAAATAACTCTTTAAATGAGTATTTAGAGAGTAAGTTTAAGAAAAAAACTTCTGAGATGCTCGCAACATCCTTACAAGCATCTGTATCTCGATTGTTATTAGAAAGTAATAGAGATGCGATAGAAAATTGATAGCTACAAAATGAGAATCTTGGGGTAACTTATCAAGGCCTATTCAGCTACATAGATACAGTGTGGTGAAAAATTTTGGGCTTCCACTGACCACTACCAGTCATGGGCACAATCTAGTCAAGAAAAAAAAAAGAGCAAAGATAAAAGAGTTAGACTACAAGGGTCAGATGCTGCTGCCTTTCGATCTGCTCTCTACAAGAAACTGATGAATGAATCTACAAGAAACTGATGAAACCACGCTGATCCTTCTGAGAAGATAGAACAGGGGACAGGGGCGCGTCCTCCTCGAACCACCGGTGGCTGAGCGCATCCACCGCACTGAGTCTCTTCTCTGGCACCAAACTAAGCAAGCCTTGCAGGACCTCGAGCCCGGCCTTGGACAGCTCAGGCAGGAACTCGGAATCTGACGCCAGGTCCGTCATAGACTCCATCTGGTACTGCAGGTCACGCGCCCGGTGGAGGACGTCGTCCTCCGTCTCCGCGTCCTTGAACAGGGGCTCGCCGATGAGCAGCTCGATCATCACGCACCCCAGAGCCCACATGTCCACGGCAGTGCCATAGGTCCGCCGGGACCGGGACCCCCTCATCAGCTCCGGGGCGCGGTACCACAGCGCGGCAACGGTCTCCTCCGGGTACGGTTCACCACCGGCGGGCCTCGTCCGCGCCGCCATCCCGAGGTCGCAGATCTTCAGCGCGCCGCCGGGGCCGACGAGGACGTTGTTCGGCTTGATGTCGCGGTGGATCATCCCTGCGCCGTGCAGCGTCTCGGCGCCGCGCAGGAGCTGGCGCATGATCGCGCGGGTCTCGGCGCCGGAGAAGCGCCGCGGGAGGTGGCTCTCGAGGCTCAGCCCCACGAACTCCATCACGATGAATACGTGGCCGGTGATCTCGTCGGCGGCGACTTCCTTCATCTGCACGATCGAGGGGGCGCCTCGGCACGCCTCCAGGCAGGCGGCCTCGCGGAAGACGGCGCCGAGGTCGGTCACGCCCTCGTCGTCTGGGCGGATCCACTTGACAGCCACCGTCTCGCCCGTGCGATGGTCCTGCGCCTTCACCACGGTGCCGTAGGTGCCCTCGCCGAGCGTCTCGAGATTCTTGTAGTTGTAGATGCTCCCCAGGTCGTAGTCGTAGCGCGCCCGCTTCTTGCCGGACACCGCGGGACAGCAGTTCTCCATGGGCGCCGGGCGCTTGTGGGTCACCGCCGCCATGAGATCGGTTCCAAGCTCCAGCCCGGGCACGCGATCGAGAAGCGGGAGGAGGAGAGGGCTCTTGCAACCGAAGGCGTGCGGCGTCGGGGGTCTCCAAAACTATATGCACAGCATAGCCAATTGGTATCCAAGTCGGAGTCCGATCATTCGATCAAATCAATGCAGCAGCGCCGCCGTCACATCTTCCTGAATCCAGCCCGGACAAAAACAAATCGAATAATAGACTGGATCTGGGATGGTGTTGGAGTGCGTATTGATCTTTTGGGAGGAGAACGGAGCTTGGGCTTGGGACTCTCGCCGCATCCGCCTGCCCCTGATTCACTATCTTGGCCATCACGATTTGGTGCCATGGCCGATTCTGCAAGACAATAAGGGAAGGCCAGGCGCGGCGCGGCCTGGTATATGAGTTACTCAATCCATACCAAAGTGTAACACGTTTGACTTTTTTTGACACCAAGTTTGACCATTCATTTTATTCAAAAATTTGTGTAAAATATCACTTCTTTCGTCGTGGTTTGATTTATTAATAAAAATTCTTCAAGAATGACTTAAATTTGACTATATTTGCACAAATTTTTTGAATAAGACGAGTGGTCAAACTTGGGACCAAAAAAGTCAAATGTCTTACAATTTGGGATGGATGGAGTACTATTGAGTTAATGCTAAATACAAGCTTGCACTTTCAATCTAAGATACGTGAACCTTTTCTTGAGAAGTATTCTCCATCCCATAAAAAATATAGAAATGCTAACGCTCGTCCGTGTGTTTTCAGAGCCGGTGACACACGATTTTTACTATATCTATGAATGTAGGGCCCACACCCGACTTCTCCGATTAAAACAAGTGAGGCGAGGCGACACTCCTCCATCGCACGACTCCGACGCATCTCAGTCTCTCTGCGATCCCCGATGCTCCTCTCTCTCTCAATGACGCTCCTCCCTCTCTCTCTCTCTCCCCGACGCTGGCAAGCCCCACCCGCGCCCCGGCGACCACCATGTGAGCCCCACCCGCGCCCCGGCGACCTCCACCAGGTGAGCGCCACCCGCGCCCGCGTGCGAGCTCACCGGCCATGGCGGATCCGGCGTCGGCCATGGCGAATCCGTCGAGGTAGGTCTTCTTCTCCTCCTCCTCTTCCACCTCCTCCTCTTCTTGATCTATGCCGACCAGAGACAAAGACGACGGCGGCGGTGGCTAGGGTTCTGGCGAGCCTCTTCCCTAAATTTTGTCCTTGTCCTTTCATAGAAAAAATTGTTTCTTTTGATTTGTGATTTGTGCCGACGCAGCCGTGCTCTTTGTTACTTGTGATTTGTGCCGACATAGCCACGGCCAAGGGCGGGGTGGTGGACGGCGGCGGTGGGGGCCAAGGTCTGAAGGTAGAAGAAGGTTGGAGGCTGGAGGTAGAAGAAGATTGGAGGTTGTTGGATCTTCATCCTACGGCTTAAAAAAATCATGTGTTGAAACTGCATAAAACACACGGTTGTATAGTAGACAGACTCAAATCTGTCTCTTGTAAGTTGCATTGTTATTTTAATTGTACTGGTTGATTGTAAGATTGTTGTCTGAAACTTTCTAAAAACATTAGACACCTAAAATATAGTGACTATCTTTCAACACACATCTGTCGTACTATTTTCTTTATCTCTAAACTAAATATTTTAAGAGCTATTTAATGTCTTATTAAGCTTCAAGTTAAAGTTTAGACAAATTTTTATATACAAGCATGCCAAGAGTAATCCAACTTTAATAGAAAGCCAACAAATCTTGTTTTTTAATACAAAGCAAAGCTTGCTATAGAGATAGCTAGAATTTTAAGCTTGCACAGAAGGAGAACAAAAGTCCAAAGCTAATTGGGGAAAAGGAAGTTCATAGCTAATATTAGGATCTAACACATGTGAAAATATACTCTTAAAAATGTTTGTGAAAATATACTAACACATGTGCACAAAGTGATACACTTGGTGGTTGGCACATTTGAGCAAGGGTGAAGAAGTTAAAGGTGAAAAGGAGTTAGTGTCGCTGGCTATACAGTGACCGAACGCTGGACCTCTGGGGGACCGGCGCGTCCGGCCATGTATGGCAGTGAAGACGCCAGTGTCGGTGAATGACCGGACGCTGGGTCATGGATAGACCGGATGCTAAGGGTCTGGGTCCGGTCGTGTTGTCGGGCGGCACAGTAAGAAGTCATAGTGTGATCGGACGCTGGCAGGGTCCGGTCAAGCATGACCGGACGCGTCCGGTCGAAGAAATTCGTTTCTGAAACCTTACTGGAAACGACCGGACGCTGGAGGCTTAGAGTCTGGTCAGTTGTAGCAGAGCGTCTGGTCAACAGATGACCGTTGAGATCAAACGACTCCTGTTAAACACAGTGTGACACGTGGCTGACATCGGACGACCGGACGCTGGTTCTAGAGTCCGGTCAGTTTGACCGGAGCGTCTGGTCACCCCGCGCTGTACCCAGTGAAGGGGTACAACGGCTCTATTTCATGGGGGCTTCTATTTAAGCCCCATGGCCGGCTCAAGCTCACTCTCTTGGCTATTTGCATTGACATAGCAACCTTGTGAGCTTAGCCAAAGCCCTCACACTCATCTCCATCATTGATTCATCATCTTTGTGAGATTGGAAGAGAATCCAAGTGCATTGCTTGAGTGTTTGCATTTAGAGGCACTTGGTGTTCGTGTTTCGCTGCGGGTTTCGCTTGTTACTCTTGGTGGTTGCCGCCACCTAGACGGCTCGGGGCAGCGAGGATCGTCGAGCGGAGGGTGGTGATTGTCTCCAGCTCCGATCGTGGTGATTGTGAGGGGTTCTTGACCTTTCCCCGGTGGAGCGCCAAAAGGTACTATAGTGGATTGCTTGTGGCTTGTATGATCCTCATCTTGTGTTGGTTGTGCGGCATCCTATTGAGGGTTTGGCGTGTGAAGCCAATTAACGCGTAAACCTCCAAGTGAGTGAATTGCCACAATGAGGACTAGCTTGCCGGCAAGCAAGTGAACCTCAGTAAAAAATTATTGTGTTCATCATTGATTCCGAGGTGATTGGTGTTCATTGTTATTCATCCTCATGATTGATTGGTTCCTTCATCTACACGGCGATATAACTTTCTTGATCACTCTCTTTATATTACCGCAAACTAGTTGTCAAGCTCTTTAGTGTAGTTAGTTGTGAGAGCTTGCTTGCTTGGTTGGTGTGGCTTTTTAGTTAGCCTTTGTGAGCACACTAACATAGAGTAGTGTCATAGCTATTGTGTGAATAGATTCTACCTAAACTAGAATTGTGGTAGGTGGCTTGCATTTTGAGTAGGCTAGCACAACACTTGCTTCGCCTTATAATTGTCTAACCTTTTTTTGTTGAGTGTTGTTGTAGAAATTTTTATTAGGCTATTCACCCCCTCTCTAGCCATTAGGACCTTTCAAGTGGTATCGGAGTCGAGGTCACCGTGATTTGAGGCTTAACAACCTTCGGTGTAAAAATGGCTCAAATCAACAACATAAAGAAGCCACCCTAATTCGATGGCACAAATTATTCATATTGGAAGTCAAAGATGACTACACATATCAAGTCAATCAATAGAAAGGTGTGGAAGGTGGTAGAAACCAAAATTGAGATTGAAGATCCAGAGAATCCCACCGCGGCTGAAGAAGTGCTTCTCCAAAACAATGACATTGCTCTAAGTGCCATTCATGATGTAATTGATGAGAGAACATTTGAGCAAATAAAAAATATTGAGATGGCTCATGAGGTTTGGAAGAAGTTGAAAGAATCATTTGAGGGCACTCAAGCCATGAAAGGTGCAAAGGCATACATTCTCAAAGAGAAGTTTGCAAGCTTCAAGATAAAGGAGGATGAGAGTGTGCCAGAGATGTTCCATAGGCTTTAAGTGCTTGTCAATGATCTCAAGGCACTTGAAGAAGAAGTGAAGGACAAGGACTTCTCCCACAAGTTCTTGAGATGTTTGCCTTCAAGATTTGGTACATTGGTCACTATTCTAGTGAGAAGTGGTTTGGACACCATGACACCAAACCAAGTGTTGGGAGACATAATGACCAATGATACATATAGAGATGATGATGAGAAGGAAGAAAAGAGGGAGAAGAAAGTTGAGAAGAATGATGACAAGAAGAAGAGCGTGGCATTCAAGGCCACATCATCCAAGGGCAAAGCCAAGCAAGAAACATCTAGTGAAGAAGATGATTCATGGGATGATGCTGATGATGATGAGAAGATGACTCTCTTTGTTAAGAGATTTGGCAAGTTCATGGTGAAGAAGGACTATCGTGCTAGAAGAAAGAAGTCTTCATCCAAGAACAAAGAAGAGTCAAGAAGGTGCTTCAAGTGTGGAAGCAAAGATCATCTTGTTGCTCAATGTCCGTACAATAGCGACAATGATGATGACAACAAGAAAAATAAGAAAAAGGACAAGAAGGAAAAGAAAGAGAAGAAGGACAAGATGGCCTTCAAGAAGAAGGGTGGTTCATATGTGGTCACTTGGAATAGTGATGCTTCCTCAAGTGATGATGATGATGATAGTGATGATCACAAGACCACCAAGAAGAAGGTTCTAGCAAGCATTGTCATCAATGAAAAGCCTTCTCTCTTCGACTCTTCATTATGCTTCATGGCTAAGGCCACTAAAGTACAAACTTGTGATGATGAAAGTGATGAAGAACATGATAATGATAATGAAAATGAAAATGAAAATGAAAATGAAAATGATAATGATAGTGATGATGATGAATCTACTAAGGATGAATTAATTGATATGCTAGAAGATGCTAGAGAACACTTTGACATCAAGAGAAGCGAATGCAAAAGCTTACATAAGGAACTAAAAGCCCTTAAACAAGCCTTTGATGAGCTCAATGCATCTCATGAGAGGCTAGAGGAAGCCAATGAGAAGCTTGTCAAAGCTCACAAAAAGCTTAAAAAGGCTCATTCCTCTTTGCTTGATGAGCAAAATAAAAAGAAGCATGTTGATACTTGTGATGTAGGTTTAACTTGTGACATAATTGATGAATCACTATCTATGCCTATCATTGCTCCTTCTACTAACCCTTCTTGTAGTACTTCCACTTTCACCTCATCTAGTGGTGATGGTCTCACTTGTGATGCCTCACTAGTGGTTGAGAATAAGAATCTCAAGAAGGAGGTTAACAAGCTCACTCACACTTTGGCTAAGACCTATGGTGGTGAGGACCGCTTACTTATGTGCTTAGGTAGCCAAAGAGCTTCTCTCTACAAAGAGGGATTGGGCTATACCCTCAAGAAAGGCAAGACGGCCTTTGCTCCTCACAAGACTAGTTTTGTGAAGAACAATGGTCGGTTTTGCATTAGTTGCAAGCAAGTGAGTCATAAAGAGCATGAATGCACCAACAAAAGTAAAAATGCTAATGTATCCTCTCTTAAACTTGATTCATGCTATATGCTTACTAAGGGTACAAATGGTGTGAAGGCTAAGTTCATTGGTAAACCATGGATGTGTTCAAAGAAGAAAGCCATTTGGGTACCAAATAACTTAGTGACTAACCTTCAAGGACCCAAGCAAGTTTGGGTACCTAAAAAGAATTGATCTTTTTTTGTAGGTCAATTACAAAGCCAGAGGAAGGCATTGGGTTCTTGATAGTGGGTGCACTCAACACATGACCGGTGATGCAAGAATGTTCAACTCAATCAACACCAATAGCAATGATGGTTATGATAGTATCACATTTGGTGATAATGGCAAAGGCAAGGTCAAAGGGCTTGGTAAGATTGCAATATCCAATAACATGAGTATATCCAATGTGTTGCTAGTAGAGAGCTTGAATTTTAATTTACTATCCGTGGCTCAATTGTATGATCTTGGATTTAAATGTATATTTGGGGTAGATGATGTAGAGATCATAAGTGTAGATGGCTCTAATTTGATCTTCAAAGGGCTTTAGATATAAGAATCTACACTTGGTTGATTTCAATGCTAGTGAAGCTAAATTATCTATATGCTTGTTCACTAAGTCTAGCATGGGTTGGTTATGGCATAGAAGGCTTGGTCATGTTGGAATGAAACAATTGAATAGATTGGTTAAGCATGACTTGGTTAGAGGCTTGAAAGATGTTGTGTTTGAAAAGGATAAGCTTTGTAGCTCTTGTCAAGCCGGCAAACAAATTGGAAACACCCATTCTAAGAAAAGCATGATGAGCACTAGTAAAGCATTTGAGTTATTGCATATGGATTTGTTTAGACCAACACAATACACTAGCATTGGTGGTAACAAATATGGCTTTGTGATAGTGGATGATTACACTAGATACATATGGGTATTCTTTCTAGTGGACAAAAGTGATGTGTTTGCAACATTCAAATCATTTGTTAAGGGCATTCACAATGAGTTTGAAACAACTATCAAGAGAGTTAGAAGTGACAATGGTAGTGAGTTAATTTGGAATTAGACATTAATTCTCAGCCAAGTACACTCCACAATCAAATGACATTGTTGAGAGAAAGAATAGAACACTCATTGATATGGCAAGGTCAATGCTTAGTGAGTACAATGTGAGTTAATCCTTTTGGGCCGAAGCTATCAACACGGCTTGCTATTGTAGCAACTGCCTCTATTATCACCGATTGAAAGAGAAGACACCATATGAGCTCTTGAATGGTAGAAAGTCCAACATTGCATATTTTCGGGTCTTTGGTTGCAAATGCTATATCTTGAAGAAAGGCACTAGATTGGGCAAGTTTGACAAGAAATGTGATGAAGGATTCCTACTTGGTTACTCCACTACATCAAAGCATATATAGTTTGGAATTTGGATAGTGGTACTCTTGAGGAAGTTCATGATGTTGAATTTGATAAAACCAAGGGTTCACAAGAAGAGAATGAGAACTTGGAAGATGTTAGAGGCATTCAACTTTTAAATGCCATGAAGAACATGGATGTTGATGAATTGAGGCCTAGGCAAGTGAATGATGATGAAGATGATCAAGTGCAAGTGCTCTCCAACTCAAATGTGCAAGATGATACAAATGAAGCTAGTACAAGTGGCTCTCATGACAATGAACAAGATTAAGTGTCTAGTACATCATCTCAACCCAATGATCAAGTAAGTGCAAGCAATCAAGTTCCAATCCTCCAACCAACCAATGTTGTAAGAGATCATCCATTGGACACTATCATTGGTGATATTTCAAGAGGTGTACAAACAAGATCAAGATTGACTTTATTTTGTGAGCATTTCTCTTTTATATCATCCATTGAACCAAAGAAGATAGATGAAGCATTGAAGGATGTTGATTGGGTGAATGCTATGCATGAAGAATTGAATAACTTCACAAGAAATCAAGTATAGGAATTGGTAGAGAGACCAAAGGGACACAATGTGATTGGAACAAAATAGGTCTTTAGAAACAAGCAAGATCAAGATGGGATAGTAGTAAAGAACAAAGCAAGATTGGTAGCACAAGGCTATACACAAGTTGAAGGTCTTGACTTTGGAGAAACATATGCCCCGGTTGCTAGATTGGAAGAAATTAGAATCTTTCTAGCCTATGCTTGTGCCCACAACATCAAGCTCTATCAAATGGATGTTAAGAGTGCATTTCTCAATGGCTACATCAATAAAGAAGTATATGTTGAGCAACCTCCCGGTTTTGAAGATGATAAGAAGCCCAACCATATATACAAGTTGAAAAAGACATTGTATGGCTTGAAGCAAGCACCTAGAGCATGGTATGAGAGATTGAGGGACTTACTACTCTCTAAAGGGTTCACAATGGGCAAGGTTGACGCTACTCTTTTCATCAAGAAGATTGGAAAAGATTTATTTGTGTTGCAAATTTATATTGATGATATCATATTTGGATCAACCAATCAAGATTTTTGTGATGAATTTGGAAAGATGATGGCTAATGAGTTTGAGATATCCATGATTGGAGAGTTAAGTTACTTCCTTGGTCTTCAAATCAAGTAATTGAAGAATGGTACTTTTGTGAGTCAAGGCAAGTATATCAAGAACATGATCAAGAAGTTTGGCATAAGTGATAGCAAAGTCATTAGCACACCAATGGGAACCAATGGCAACTTGGATAGTGATGCAAGTGGAAATATGTTGGATCAAAAGTTGTATCGGTCTATGATTGGAAGCTTACTCTATGTGACCGCATCAAGACCGGATGTCATGTTTAGTGTATGCATGTGTGCAAAATTTCAAGCCTCGCCAAGAGAAACTCATTTGAAGGCTACAAAGAGAATATTGAGGTACTTGAAGCAGACACCAAATGTTAGTTTGTGGTATCCCAAAGGAGCAAAGTTTGAGCTAGTTGGTTACTCCGACTCGGATTATGCGGGATGCAAGGTTGAAAGGAAGAGCACCTCGGGCACATGTCAATTGTTGGGAAGATCACTTGTTTCATGGTCATCAAAGAAGCAAAATAGTCTTGCATTATCAACCGCCTAAGCTGAATACATATCCGCCGGTAGTTGTTGTGCACAAATACTTTGGATGAAGGCCACTTTGAATGATTTTGGAATCAAGTTCAAGAAAGTGCCATTGCTATGTGACAATGAGAGTGCAATCAAGTTGACCAACAATCCGGTTCAACATGCAAGAACAAAGCACATTGATGTCCACCACCATTTCATAAGAGATCACCAACAAAAGGGGACATTTGCATTGAGAGTGTAGGCACCGAAGATCAACTTGCCGATATATTCACCAAGCCATTGGATGAGAAAATGTTTTGCAAGCTAAGAAATGAGTTGAACATATTGGATTTCTCAAATATGTGTTGATGCATCCCCCACTTATATGACATGCCTCTCCTTCGAGCAATCCAAAGTAAAAGTTGATTGGCATGGCATACATCCTTGCTAAGGACATGTTTAGTGCATCTAGTCATCTCTCCATTTTATTAGGCTCATTCATGAAAATCAAATGAATTTGATGTTTATATGGTATCACTATTGCTTCTATGTTTGACTTGATCTAGTGATAGCATATGACATGTTTGTGGGCTTGTAAACCTAGTGTTTAATCTAGAAAATGAGCTCTAAGTGTTTAACTCAACATGGTACAAGATAACCCTTATTAGGAGGTGTGAAGAAGCTTGTCCTTGGATCAAACCGAGTTAAATATCTTTGGTAAATATTCTAGTTTGAACCAAATTTAGGAAAATAATCCTCACCTCATTGATTGACATTGATAATTTCAACCCTACAAATGGTATTATTTATCTTTTTGAACCTTTGTGGTCATTGATGACAAAGGAGGAGAGAATAGTGTACAAAGATAGTGAAAAGACAACAAAGGGGAAGAGAAATAAAGATATAAGTTGAAAAGACAACAAAGGGGGAGAGAAATAAACATATAAGTGATAGGGGGAGAACTTGAAATAAGGAAGAGATATGACAAAGGAAAGAGATCAATTACAATTTTAAGCACACAAGTAGGGGGAGCAAGCTCATAAACTTGTATGGTGCATTTGAATGTGCATTTCATATGTTTGCTTGCATAACACAAGTTTTAACTTAAATATCCATGCTTGTGTAATGAATGATAATTGTAAACTTGATTGATGAAATGAATATCTAGCATGCATAGATTTATTCACAAGTGATATCATTTCCAAGTATTATCAAGTGATATCTATTCCAAATAAGATTTTCAAGTAATATCTTTTACAAAATTTTTACAAGTGGTATCTATCTATCCTTCTGAAGTATTCTTCAAATGGTATCTAGCTAACCATGGTGCTAAGGATGGTATAATGGTGCACTCCGATTGGTATCACGCTTCAAAGGTCTATCTTTTATACCTTAGCATCATTTGGTAGACATTGTCTCCTATATTTCCTATCTAAGCATATGTGTAAGCTACAATCTAAACTCTTAGTACATATGTAGGGGGAGCAATTGCTACCACATGGGATTCATGAAACTTGTCCATATCTTTTTACACATGGTAAATATGCTTGGACAAGCAACATGGATTTAATTGAATTTCAATTCAAATCTTTGTATAAGGGTTGTCATCAATTACCAAAAAGGAGGAGATTGAAAGCTCTAGTTTGGTTTTGGAGAATTGATGAAACCTTAAGTGCTAACCTAGTTTATCAAGTGATCATGAGATAGGTAGCACACTCCAAGTGGTGAAGTAAATGAAGATCATTGCATGATGAAGATGATGCCATGGTGATGATCAAGTGCTCGGACTTGGAAAGAAGAAAGAGAAAAACAAAAAGCTCAAGGCAAAGGTATAAACCATAGGAGCTATTTTGTTTTGGTGATCAAGACACTTAGAGAGTGTGATCATATTTAGGTTTGATAGCCGTACTATTAAGAGGGGTGAAACTCGTATCGGAATACGGTTATCAAAGTGTCACTAGATGCTCTAACTCATTGCATTTGCATTTAGGATCTAGTGGAGTGCTAACACCCTTAAAAATGTTTGTGAAAATATGCTAACATATGTGCACAAGGTGATACACTTGGTGGTTGGCACATTTGAGCAAGGGTGAAGAAGTTAGAGGTGAAAAGGAGTTAGTGTCTCTGGCTATACAGTGACCGGATGTTGGACCTCTGGGGGACCGGTGTGTCCGGCCATGTATGGCAGTGAAGACACTAGCGTCGGTGAATGACCGGACGCTGGGTCATGGACAGACCGGACGCTAAGGGTCTAGGTCCGGTCGTGTTGTCGGGCGACACAGTAAGAAGTCATAGTGTGATCGGACACTGACAGGGTCCGGTCAAGCATGACCGAACACGTCCGGTCGAAGAAATTCGTTTCTAGAACCTTTCTGAAAACGACCAGACGCTAGAGGCTCAGAGCCCGGTCAGTGGTAGCGGAGTGTCCGGTCAATAGATGACCGTTGAGATCAGACGACTCCTGTTAAACGCAGTGTGACACGTGGCTGACATCGGGCGACCGGACGTTGGGTCCAGAGTCCGGTCAGTATGACCGGAGCATCCGGTCACCCCGCACTGTACCCAGTGAAGGGGTACAACGGCTCTATTTCATGGGGGCTTCTATTTAAGCCCCATGGCCGGCTCAAGCTCACTCTTTGGCCATTTGCATTAACATAGCAACCTTGTGAGCTTAGCCAAAGCCCTCCCACTCATCTCCATCATTGATTCATCATCTTTGTGAGATTGGGAGAGAATCCAAGTGCATTGCTTGAGTGTTTGCATCTAGAGGCACTTGGTGTTCGTGTTTCGCTGCGGGTTTCACTTGTTACTCTTGGTGGTTGCTGCCACCTAGACGGCTCGGAGCAGCGAGGATCGTCGAGCGGAGGGTGGTGATTGTCTCCGTCTCCGATCGTGATGATTGTGAGGGGTTCTTGACCTTTCCCCGGTGGAGCGCCAAAAGGTACTCTAGTGGATTGCTCGTGGCTTGTGTGATCCTCATCTTGTGTTGGTTGTGCGGCACCCTATTAAGGGTTTGGCGTGTGAAGCCAATTAGCGCGTGAACCTCCAAGTGAGTGAATCGCCACAACGAGGACTAGCTCGCCGGCAAGCAAATGAACCTCGGTAAAAATCATTGTGTTCATCATTGATTCCGAGTTGATTGGTCTTCATTTTTATTCATCCTTGTGATTGATTGGTTCCTTCATCTACACGGCGGTATAACTTTCTTGATCACTCTCTTTATATTAACGCAAACTAGTTGTCAAGCTCTTTAGTGTAGTTAGTTGTGAGAGCTTGCTTGCTTGGTTGGTGTGGCTCTTTAGTTAGCCTTTGAGAGCACACTAACATAGAGTAGTGTCATAGCTATTGTGTGAATAGATTCTACCTAAACTAGAATTGTGGTAGGTGGCTTGCATTTTGAGTAGGCTAGTGGAACACTTACTTCGCCTTATAATTGTCTAACCCTTTTATTGAGTGTTGTTGTAGAAATTTTTATTAGGCTATTCACCCCCCCTCTAGCCATTAGGACCTTTCAACATGTGACCATGATCTTCGAAGTGCTCATTGGAACTTATGGACGAGTAACTAGACTCAAGGGCCTACGCCCTTGTGTCTGCCCTCAACTAAACCCATGTGTTGAACTGTGTAGGTTAGAAGACAAGATATCATGACAAACTAGGTCACTAGAAGATCACAATGATACCTCTTCATAGAGGCCATGATCTTTATATTTGCCCTTAGAGCTTGTTCGTTTGATCATAAACCCAAGAGGGTTCAAAGGGATTCAATCCCCTACAAATCAAAATCCTCCTTTGCCCCCTTCAATCCCTCCCATCTCAAGATCAAACGAACAGGGTCTTAATGTGCCAAGCACCAAGAGCAAGACATTATGCGATGATGATATTGGTCACGTCTTGCCCAAGCCTCGATCTCAAGGAGCAAAACAAGTGTGATAGTGGAACGACACGCACCGGGCGGGATACAATGATGTTTGATTCTACTTCTACTACTCTACCCATATGCGGGCCCAAAATGCTATTTGGAGGACTCTTAAAATTATACAAAAACCTTTGTCGATTGAGTTGGCAATTTTTCCACGACACAACAACTATGTTGTATCCTTAGAGCAATTCCACTATAGATTACATTTCCTTTTCCCTTTGAAATCTTATATAGGGGATTAAAAAAACAAGTTTTTAGGTTTTCGGAGAGGTGCGTTGCAAAAGACAGAGAAACCCCTATAGTGTGGGGGACCCACATGTTACAGTGTATAGACTCAAGATAAAAAAATATTCTCTCTCTGTTCTTATCACTGTCCTCTCATGCTCTGCATTGAGCACACAAGACTCGGCCCTGCGGTGGCAGCATGCTCGCCCGACGCGCGTTGCCTGCCCGCCCGCCCGCTCACCCAGCGGCAGCATGGCTAGCGCAGCGTGGCCACTGGCCACCCACTTGCTCGCCCCCGGCCCCCGCCCGCCCGCTCTGCCTCGGTGTGGCGGTGGCGGCCTGCTCATCCAGTGGTCGCCTTTGCGCTCGCTTGCGCAACGGCAGCATGGTTGGCACATCGGCTTGGCACAAGGGCGGTGGCTCGGCGAGGCAATGACGACCTGCTCGCACCATGTCCTCCCTTCTTCGAGGGACTGATAGAAGATTATAAAGGGTATCTGTTAGTAGAGTTTTTTTGTTCCTTCAATTTCTTTTAGCATTGATTATAGGAAAAGAAAACCACTTATCCACCAAACTGGTGGTGGTGGTGATGCTCTTAGCTTCTCATGACTAAAGACTAAACTGTATTGCGAGTGGAAAGAATGAAACATGTCGACTGAATATCTTGCTTTCCCGTCAAGATTCAAGAGGTTTGTGCTACGATTCCGCATTTCTACAAGCTTCCATTACTGGAATGGCCCAAGATGCTAGGAGATTGGAATACAACTCCAAAGCAACGTCAGAGTTCTTGTTCATCAGACCCAATGCATGTGCGTGCAGAGATTACGCAAGCAATGTACACAAAGAGCTTCATGTTATCACGTATGTATGAGTATGACAACTGCTACATTTGTAATGGAACACTACTACACCTATAGGGTGGCCTCCACTGCGCCCACGGACGCCGGCTGCATCGCCACTTCCCGCTTCTGCTGCTTGGTGCTCCCGGCGTCGACGACGCGGGATACCTCGGCGTTGTACACGTAGAACCGGCACACGAAGAAGAAGGCGACGAGGTTGGCGCAGTTGAGGATGGCGAAGAAGGCGTAGTACTTGTCCAGCCGCGAGGCGTTGAGGTTATTGAGGATCCACCCGGTCCGGCCGTGGCGCTCCGTGATGTGCGACACGGTGGAGAGCAGCGCGCTGCTGAGGAAGTTGCCGATGCCGAGGCTGGTCATGGAGTACGACGTGCCGAGGCTCTTCATGCCCTCGGGCGCCTGGTCGTAGAAGAACTCGATCTTGGCCACCTCCAGGAAGGCGTCGGCCACGCCCATGAGCACGAACTGCGGGAGCAGCACGAAGATGGTGAGCGGGATGGTGGTGTTCTTGCTGTCGTAGAGCCCGTGCTCGTGCGCCACCGCCAGGCGGTGCCGCTCCGTCACCGACGCGATGCCCATGATGATGATGTGGATGACGAGGCCGACGCTCATGCGCTGGAGCAGCGAGATGCCGCGCGGGTTCCCCGTGATCCGGCGCGCGAACGGCATGAAGACGCGGTCGTAGAGCACGATGGCGACCAGCATGGAGATGGTGACGAACCCCTGGAGGCTCGCCGGCGGGATCTCGAAATTCGGGCCGATGTGCCGGTCCAGCGTCGTCCCCTGCTTGACGAACAGCGTGTTGATCTGCGCCATCATCGCGCTGGGCACGAACGTGATGGCCAGCACGGGGAGCATCTTGAGCATCTGCTTCGTCTCCTCCACCTGCGTCACCGTGCTGAGCGACCACCGGTCTTCACCGCCGCCGATCTTCACCGCCGCCTTGCTCAGGACGTTGAGGTTGGGCGTGTGCGGGAGCGGGACCGTTTTCTTCTTGGCGTAGTACTCGTCGTCGAGCTCGTGCAGGTCGCGCGGGTCCACGGGCACGGAGACGGCCAGCTTCCTGGCGGCCGCCACGATGACCCTGGCCATCTTGGCGAAGGGGCTCTCGGAGGTGGGCTTGTGGCGGTAGAAGGGCGTGCCGGCGGTGAAGATGGCGATGGAGACGGCGAGGCCCAGCGTGGGCAGCGCGTAGCCGACGGTCCAGCCGACGTTGTCCTGGATGTAGACGAGCACGGTGTTGGCGAAGAGCGTGCCGAAGAAGATGCTGAACATCCACCAGTTGAAGAAGGAGAGCTTGTGGCTGCGCTCCCGCGGGTGCGTGTCGTCGAACTGGTCCGCGCCGATGGTGGAGATGTTGGGCTTCGTGCCGCCCGTGCCCACGGTCAGGATGTACAGCGCCAGGAAGAAAACGCCCAGCTGCGCGCTCGTCGCCTGCTGCACGCAGTTGGGGTCCGCCGTGCCGGCGCCGCACTTGGGCGGCCGCAGCGCCGGCAGCGACACCGCCAGCGTCAGCAGGATCATGCCCTGCGAAATGGTGGGCTTCAATTCAGTTTATCACAAGATTGACGGCCCATATATATAAACTAAACATCGCTGTGGTGGGCTTTTTTGTGAGAATATGAAGATGATAACGAGAAGCAGACTGAAAACAACAGCTACCACACCAACCAAGCTGCACAAGCAAGGAAAAGCAGCAGCATCCAATTCCAAGAAAGAAGCGAACAGAGGAAACGGCTGCTGAGATATATGGAGACAAACAAAACGCCGACGAGGCGGCGGCGACTCACGCAGAGGTAGATGACGGAGGCGATCATGAAGGTCCGGTAGCGGCCGAGGTGCGCGTCGGCGACGTAGGCGCCGATGATGGGCGTCATCCAGATGGTGCCGACCCAGTTGGTGACGTTGTTCGCGGACGGCACCACGCCCTGGTGCAGCTTCGTCGTCAGGTACAGCACCAGGTTGGACGAGATGCCGTAGTACGCCATCCGCTCGAATACCTCGTACACTGCGTATGTAAGTGAGCAATTCCAAGACAAGAAATCAGATACTATACTAGTATATTATGTGGAGGCTCTGTTTCAAATGCACCATGCACATGTAAGTACACACTAGTACATGTCAAGTGCGATATTCAAATGCACCATGCACATGTAACTTCAAATAGGAGTACATGTCAAGTGCAATATGCTTATAATAACTTTTAAGCAGAGATTCTGGTTAACTTTATTCTATTTTATTTATGTATCTGATTATCTCTCTCTATATATACTGTTTGCATTTGATTACTCTGCACAGAACCAGAAGGGATCGGCAAACCAGGAGCAAAACTTGACGACACATACGAAAGAGATGGCATGCAAAAGGGACTGCATAGTGCATACTACTCTTTCTCCCCGTAGCTGGACCCCAGCCTAGCCGACCTCTTCCGGTTCCAACGACTCTTGAGCTTAGCGTTTGTTAACAAACCATAGACATCACACACACTACAGGGGCTATCTTTCATATATCTCAAGAAACGAATCTCCGATGGAGCAACTCCGTGATAAAAAGATATTGTACTTCCTTCTTCCCAAAACAAGTCTCTCCCTCATGTTTCCAGGAGTCAAACAATATTAACTTTGAACCAAATATATACAAACAATAGTAATATTTGTGATACGATAAGAAATAAACATCATTAGATTAATCACGTTATATAGTTTTATAGTACACCTATTCGAAGATACAAATGTTGATACTATCTTTTATAATCAAAGTTAAGATTAGTTGATTTATCGAAATGTGAGATAGAGACTTATTTCGGGACACAGGAGTACTAGTTAAATTTGACGACAAAATCTCTGAACAAGTCGGCCGTGTGACTCGGCCTCACAATTGTTAAAAGACTCCCCGTCACCACCACACACACACACCATATATGTACTGTATGTAAATAGCATCCTACTCTATGACAGAGGCACACGACATCTATATGTCTGAAAATAGTCGGAAATGGACAAACAGAACACAACGTGCCTTCGTTGTCATGGGTAGCACAATACCAAGTCGAAATCTGATGGAAGCACGGCAAATCCTCGATTGGTACAAGGCTAATAATTCCAAACGCTTGGTGACAGGACAAGCATCCCCTAATTCCCCAGCAGTTACCTGTGCTTTTCCTCACCAAGCTTCAGAATCAATCAGTTTGCGGGGGGAGCTAGGACACTGTTGTTTGCTGCCACCGTTCCAAAAAGAAGGGGCATCATTTTTAATTTTGCCCATGTGTCGACACAGATTATTCGGGGGCAAGCTGCTAATATACTCTGAGAATCTTTTGGTTCCCTGATAATCAAGAACTAAACGATGGCCTTTCTTATTCGTTAAGTATCTTGAGTTTGACCAACTATAAATAAAAAATATATTTATAATATTAAATAACTATGATTAGATTTATTATGAGATATATTTTTCATATTATACATGTTTTTTTTGTCATAAATATTAACACGCTTTACTTATATATTTGGTTAAACTTTATACATATTAATCAAGAATGCATATAGAATTACATTCTTTTGTAGTACTAATAAGTTTAGTGGGCCTGAACTATCTATATGTGACATTTCATTTCCTCAGGTCGGCTTGCATGGAGACACTCCCGTTGTGCCAGCGCCACAGAGATCTTTCTGTGATCTACTCTGGCTCAGCATCCATGGAGAAACTCTCATGCTCACATGGCATGTTTCGCGAACCACCATGGGCGCTGCCGCTCGAAATGAAGAGACTGTTGCAGGCAGCGGTGGACGGAGGTCAAGAGAATGTGGTGACGGATGAGCTAGATGCAAGAAGTACTGGTCTGATGGCAGCACAGCAGTTAGGACTAGGATTGGAATCGCCCAATCCAATCGGTGAAGAGATCCATAGCCAACCAAAGGCTGTTGGCTTCAGCGCGGTGCTACCAGCCTGCCTACCATCGATCCGGGCCCTAGCTAATTTTCTGTCATGTGCATGTGGCCGCCAGAGCTAAACTACAAGCTTGTGCTAGTAAATTAACATTAGCCTGGTTTAGTGGGTGAGGAAAAACAGAGTCTGTCAGTTTGCCCGACACCGACTAGAGTTTTTGGTTCGTTTTCATTTTGCGAAACTTCGTTTACCGTAAAAAAAACTCGATGATATAATTTTCAAACATGAAATAGAGACGTGTGCTAGCTTCTCCATGACACTTGACAGGCAGGGGTGTTGAGAAGAAGGCCGAGATCTCTACCGCTAGCTAGCTTTGAGGAGCTCGGAAACACAAACCATGGCAGGAGTAAGGATTCATGATAGATAGGGGTAGCTAGCTGCTTGCGTACCTACGACGAAGCCGCAGGCTTTCCACCCTCCCCGCTTGGAGCGGAGCACCGGGTTGCCGTGGAGGTCCACCGTGCCGTCCTGCGTGTACTCGTCGGCAGCGGCCGCCTCCAGCCTCTCCTCCGCCATGGGTGGGTGGGTGGCCGTGGCCTCTCCGAGCCCGAGACCTCAGACTCAGATAGTCAGGGGCAAACTACGGTTCCACAGCTCCAGGCCGCTCTAGCTCTCTGAGCTCTGGCAGCTGGACGCCCATTTATAAGCCCGGTCCTCCACCGGGTCAACAAGCGGAGAGGCCCGAGTGGACTGGGATTGTAGTAGAGTACTTTTGAGTTTTCGTTCAAGTTTTTGTTGACTTCAAATATAAATCATTTATTTATGGGTTAATAAAACATATTTCCTCTGTTCTAAGATATTTCCTCCATTCGCATGCCCTTAAACTCAGCTTGATCCGCTTCTTTTTTTCATCCGGAACAGTGTTTTTCTCTCACAAATTCCTCCAGCATTCCTCCAAACCATCCAAATTCCTCCGAGCGAACAGGCCCATAAGGATGTAAGTTTGAAAGTGAAAGATCAATTCAATGAATCAACGCAACAAGTATATGTAAAATACATGATGAAGCCGGAAGAATACATCTTCTCTCAAATACATGATGAAACCCTCATGTGGAAATTTGCTGAGGCAAAAAAAAAAAAAAAAAAATAAACAGTATTGGCGCTCTTGATGCCATCGAGTAGTACATAAATTAATTTTCCCCTAATAATCTCTAATGGTCTACTAGGATTGGGTCGTAGGCGCATCTTGCGTAAAACTCTCATCTTCTTATTAATATAATATAATCAACCTGGATCTTAAAAAAAAGTATATGTGAAAAATCAATCCTGATTGGGTGCTCTAGTATTACGTTTCAAACAAGGCCCTGTTTTCTACTCCGGCCGACCAGCAGACGTACGTAGCGGCGTGTGTAGGGCATCATCGCTTTGAGCATATCGTTTTCAGTCATAGGCTCATAGTACTAGATAATTACTACAGAGAAACGATGACGACAAAATTAATCTTCGGGGCCAACAAGAACAACAACAAAGTGTTTATAGTACGATAATGATAGAGTAAGGCGTTCGACGGACGGACGCTTCATTTAATGGACCTGGGACCGGCCCAGGCAGCTCCTCAAGTACCGTAACATTTTCCTACTCTCTTGCTCGGTCGTAGCCACTACTTTCACGGAGCCGTCCATCCACAATGACCGCATCCACTGCGTAATCCGCCCGCCGTGGCAAACGCGGCGTCCGCTTGCACCCCCGGCCATCTCACCTCGTTTGTGCGGCGGCCTCCTCCCCCGCGGCGGCACCCCTCCCCCTACCCCGGCGTCCTCACCCACCGGGAGCGCCAAACACTCGCGGATCCGGTGGCCTTCTCCCCACCCGACGAGGTCCAAGCAAGCCGCTGACTCTCCCTTACCCCGGCCGGCGGCGCCATCCCCAGATCCGGCAGCGTCTCCTCTCCCTCGGCTGACGGCGGGCATGGAGAGCGTGCGGGCGCACCCCATCCAGCAAGCCTGCGCCACCGCAGTTGCCCACCAGGTAGGTCGTGTCTGCGCGGTGATGCTGTTGTGTTTCAAGTGTTTTCGGACGCTTTTCAGACATGTTGCAAGCCCATGTTTCAAGTGTTTCAGTTGTTTCAGATGTATGTTCCAATTATTTCAAGCGGATGTTGCAAAAGTAGATCGGGATGTTGCAATGGTTGTACACGTATGTTGCAAGCGTCTATCCCCAATGTTTCATCTGTTTTTTGTACACGTATGTTGCAAGTGTTTCATCTGTCTTCTTTTGTATGTTGCAAGTGCTACATCTCGATGTTTCAAAAGTAGATCGGGATGTTGCACATGTTGCAATGGTGTTTCAACTATATGTTCTAAATATTTCATCTGTTTTAGACTTATGTTGCAAATGTTTTCATCGGGATGTTGCAAAAGTGGATCGGGGTGTTGCATGGCACGGCCGGTGGCTGTCGCTGTGCAGGGCGCGGGGTGAGCGCAGGGGTGTGGGTCCCTGCAACGGATGTGGGCGCGGGTGCTGGGGACGGGGCGTGAGGCCGGATGCAGATGCGGGGAGCGGCGCAGATGTCGGAGTCGCGTCCGGACGTCCGGGCGCTAGGCGTACCGTTTTATATTAGGGTGCATGCCTATCTATGAGTATAAGTGGCCACCGGAAGGGGATTGTGACACAACTGCCAAAGAGCCGCGCACGCTCCCACGTGGATGTTTGGTTCCCGGCCACCAGCTACCACGCCTAACCTTAAGTCTGCCACGATAACTTTGGTAGCCGTTTGGTTCGTGATACTGCTGTGGCACGCCATCGCCATGGAACCATGCCGCCGTAGATTTTCGCCGCAAAAGTGTGGCGGGCGTTTTTGCCGCCGCGAAGCCCGTGGCGCGTCAAAGCCAATTCCCATCGAATAAAAAAGCACCCCACCGGTCTCCTCTATTCACTCCCTCACCTTCCTCCGTGAAATAGGCCAAGCAGCCGCTCCCGTCCGACCTCTGACCCGCAACCAGGGGGCGGAGCCGCCGCGCTCCCAAGGGCCGCTCCGTCGCGCGCCTAAGGGCGGCCACCGAGCCCATATCACCTGTCTGCTGCCTTTGTCCCCCTCGCGTTGTCATTCTCAGTGAGCACGACCTGCCTCTCCTTCCACGCAGGTGATGTCCACCTTCTCATCTTCTCCCACCTCAGTTGTATTGTGTTTCCCCTTCCCATCGCCATGTCTGTTGACCTCTGGTTTTCCTCCATGTGTCCAGATCTGGAACAAAACAGTGAACCAGGTGAAGGTCCATCCATCCCGTGGTGTTGGGTCATGCGTGTTAATCAATCCCTGCAGCTAAAGAAGATTCAAGCACGACAACCTCCTGCAGCCAAACATGGTATAAATCAATTGTCCCCCTTTGCCATTGATTTTCTGATGGAGAAATAAATTCATGTTGAGATCCGATGAATCCATCTACTGTCTTGCTAGTTAGGTTTCCTTTGTTTAATATATATGGAGAAGTCACAGCTCTTTCTTTCTTTAGTCTAGGCAAGATGAGTTATTGTGTTAGATAATATATGCAGCACCTTTGAGACTTGGTGTCGGTGCAAAAAGTGACCAACAAGTAAATATTTGACGTTTTGCCGTACGTTGTGATAGGATGTGGCCTAGCACTCAATGACACAGGGTTTATACTGGTTCAGGCAACGTGCCCTACGTCCAGTTTGAGTCGGTCAGTGACTTTATTCCTGAGCCCTGGTGCTTGAAGTTTGCTGTGGGGTTACAAACGAGTGGGAATAAGATGGGGGGTGTCGAAGGTCCAGTTGGACTCTGAATCGAAGGGCCAAGAGTGACAGGAGCTCCAATGTGCGCTAAGTATTCGAACATATGCTCTGTGTAGCTTTAGAGTTCTAGAGTTGTGGAGTTGTTCGAGTGCTCAGAATGTCTAAAGCTTAATAGAGAGAGAGTTGGAATGACCGTCTATCCATTTTTTAGGAGAGAGCGCATCTCCTTTTATAGATGAAGGGGACGGCCTTACAAGTTTTAGGAGAGAGAGAGAGAGCGTGTGTGTTTCCTAGTCTTGTTGCCCACGCCATCGGGTACAAGATAGTTTGTCGGCACCCACAATACTGTCGACGCCCAGATGCATGTAGCAGACTCCATCGTGTTCTTCTGGTATGGCAAATGTCAGCGCCTACCATACTGTAGGACAAATGTCGACGCCCACAAAACTGTTCGTGTTCTGACATGTCTGAAAGGTTGGAAAACACCCTTTTGGCATGGCCTGACGGTACGGTCTGCAGGGGTGCAGGGTATGGTCCTTGGTATTGCGGCTGACTTGAGCGCCATACCTTATCTGCTCCGCTTGATTTCTTGGGTCCTCACCAACCGGGCATCCCCGGCCGGTCGTTCCCAGTCGGTTCCGACCGCGTCGGTAGGAGAAGAGCCATAAGCAGAGGTTCGGTGTATTCCTGGTCGGAGAAGCGGGTCGAAGTCAGAAGCGAGCGTCGTCCCCTCCTTGGCCAGACCTTCCGGTTGGAGAAGCGGTCGAGTTGGAAGCGAGCGTCATCCCCTCTTTGGCCAGGCCTTCCTGTTGGAGACTGGGTCGCCTCTTCCGGTCTGTCGTTAGGTATCTAGGCTGGCTCAGGAGTTGTGCGTTGTTTGTAATGTCATCTACTAAGTTGAGCTTTTGCTGGGAAGTGGGCCCATTAGGGACACCGGGTTTATGAACCCGACAGGAGCCCCTAAGCCCCCGAGTGATTCAGGTAGAATCGTCCGAGGATTTTTTGTTTCGCCAGCGGGTGCACGTGAGCGTACCCGGTGGGTGTAGACCCGAGCCTACGTCTGACTGGTGAGTCGGTTGGAGGCTGAGTATTTTGGTACTCTTTCCTGGGGCCGTAGACTCCTGTGTTTCTACCGGTCGGGGTGTTCGCCCGTGTTTGCCCCGCCCACGACCTGCGCGGTCGGTTGGTTCCCTAAGTCGGCGTCGAGTGACCCGAGCCCCTAAGCCCCATTAGGTTTGGTAGGGGTTGGTCTAGTTCCGTGCGTTATCCCATCCACAGTTTCCACAACCGGAGGTGCTGAGCTAACATCGCTTGCCTCGATGGCTCGAGTGACGCGTTCGGTGAGCTCACTAACGGGCACGTTCGAGCAGAATCCAGGTCCGTTGTTCATAACGGGGTCGGCATAGCCCTCATGTCGCATTCCACTGCTCCTTAACCCGCCTCCCGGCAGATGCCCGGGTTGTTCCGGAGACCGACTCAGGTGGCCCACTAGCCTCCCCTCGATGGAGATTCTGTGGGCATGGCTTGAGGTTAGGATCGAACGAGAAGGTCGAGATGACCCTGTCTGCTTCTAAGCATATCGGGCGAGGGCCACTGGGGCTCATCTGTGTTTCTCCCCTAGCTCTGTTTGATGCAAGGCGGCCTCGAGCCCTTCGCGGGCTGGCCTTCGAACCCCGGTCGGTCGTTGCTCATGTTGAATGAGGCAACTACCTCTTCGTGACGCAACACGAAGCATTGTGATGCATTAATTGCATATGCGATGCTTTGGATGTATGGGATGAATGAATGATCATATGAATGAATATGTGAATGCATGTATGAGAAAGGATGAATGAATGATCATGCCTCAGAAAATAAAGTAAGAAGGTTTGGTAAAGTTACCTTGATGATTCGAGTGACGGGTTTGAGGAGCTCTTATCGGATATGTCTGAATGGGATCCGTGTCCGTCGTTCATGACGGAGATGGCACAACCCACATGGGGTATCCCACTGCTCCTTACCTGTCTCTCTATAGTCGCCTGAGCCGTCCGATCGACTCAGGAAGCCCATTGGTCTCTCCTCGATGGAGATCCTATTGGTGGGCCCTTCCAAACCTTGCCTGGGAAGGCGGAGGGTCATTTTGCATGCGGTTGCGCCTTGTTCCCTGCGCCTGGGTTTTGGTAGTGGTGGGCCCAACCTAGGCCATTTCCCATTTTAACCGGGTGATGTTTCGTTGGGTAGGGTGTGTCCCATCAGTCATGACGCGTCCCACCGCATGCCCATCCACATTAAATAGGGGAAGGGAGAGGGTTTTTCGTCCCATTCCTTCGCCTTTCTCCATCTACCGCCTCTCCTCCTTCTTCCTTCTCGCCAAGCCTATTCGTGCACCGTGTCAGTTTCTAGGAGAGAGAGGGTAGAGCGAGGGAGAAGAGAACTCATAGATTTGTTTCGTGAATCCAGAGCGCAATGTCGAACTAGAGGCCATCCAACATAAATGAGGCGGTGCTGGCCGCCTTCGTCGAGAAGGGGCTACTCCTGCCGAAGGAGGTGGCGCATTGGAGGGCTCCTGCTGCTAGGGGAAGCCGTTCCACGACCTTGGGCCGACAAGGTTGTCTCCTTCCTCGCCTTCCACGAGCGAAGGCTAGGATATCCTGCGCACTGGTTCTTGCGCGGGCTCCTCAATGAGTGGGGCCTAGAGCTGCAGCACCTCAATCTGACTGGGGTGTTGCATGTTGCTGGTTTCATCACCATCTATGAGGCCTTCCTCGGGATGGAGCTGCGTGTGGACCTCTTTCGGTGGATCTTCACTGGGCGAGCCTTGTCGGAGGGGAAGCCACCAAGAACTGTGTCGGTTGGGGGCTTCGCCTTATAGAAGAAGCCAAGGCAGTCGGGCTCCTACCCCGCGTACTCCCCCTGCGACTCTAATCGGGGGTGGCATGGGAAGTGGTTCTACATCAGGAACCCAGCGGAGGCACCATTCCCGCCGTTCACCAGAAGAAGGCCGAGAGGCGGGAGAGTTGGTCATGGGGTCCCTCCAGTCGACAGAACAAGCTGGAGGTCATCGAGATAGAGCTCTAGAAGTTGGTGCAGCAAGGCCTCGATGGGGTGTGGGTGTTCCACACCTGCTTCCACAGTCACGTCGCCCCGCTGGTGGAGAGGAGGTGACCGATGTGGGCCTACTGTGGCCCAACAGATCCTGACCGCGCGTCATCGGAGGAGTTGGCGAAGGATGAGGTCTGGAGCCGACTCGACTGGGTGCTGCAACTGAGGGACAAAGAGTCCCTTGAAGGAAAGCCCGTACCTCTTCACGCCGCGAAGCTGTCCAATCTGGTACGCTCCCCTCTTCTCATTCCGTGTCCTTTCCCCTTTTGCTCTCCTGTTTTTTGACTTTGAGTCATTTGTTTCATAGGGACTCACGGGTTACATGTCCTGGCTGCATCTTCCAAGGGGGCCAGAGGGCGCAGCTTAGCAAGCTGCTCTAAAAGAGGCAGCGGTTGCCAAAAAGAAGAAGAGAGCTGAGAAGGCCCGAAAGAGGCACGAGAAGGAGAAGGAGATCCTCCGGTGGGTGCGGGCCAATGAAAACTAGAGCGACGTGGAGGTAGAGCTTGAGTCGGAGGAGCCCATGGAGATGGGTGGTGACACGAGCACCTCCAAGTATGATGGAGACTGGGGCATCGCTGCGACTTTGGTGGAGCGTCATGAGCCTAGCGACCACGTCCATCAGTGGTGGGCGGGACACGGAGAGGCACAGCGACATTCCCGTGTCAAGGAAGCATGTTGCGAGCTCGAACATAGCCGTCAAGCGAGAGGCGAAGCGGGCACGATCGCCACACCCTTTGGAAGCGTCGTTGGCCCCGCACCCTCCTGTTCCGAGTGTGGCGGGGCGCGCCGACCGGTCGGAGGAGCGTGCTCGTACCCCCACACCTTTGGGGTCGGTGCATGCACGTGACCCACAATGGGGAGATGCCCCATCAGTTGCCTCGGTGGGTGCGCCACGAGCCAGCAGTCACGGTGACTCGCGGGCCAATCGAGAACCAGCCGGTCGGCTCCTCCCTCGATTGATGTGAGGGGGCGCGGGTCGTGACTGGTGAGTGGACCTCATTCGGCGGGCTCATTGCCAGAGGGTCGGGGCTTCAGGGCCCTACCGCTTTCGTCCAGGTATGCATCTATGTTCCTTTTTTATCTCACAGTTGAGTTTTTTTAGCACAACTGGCCTATACTTATTAGACATCGGCTAGGGACTGACAGGTCTAGGCATTGCCCCACCTCCCATGTGGGAGGAGTGGAGGCCCAGCCTGCAGCGAGTCACGATGAGCGGCGGGAAAGCAGACTGGCGGTGGTACGACCTTCCCTTCTAGGGGTTGCGCCTTCCCGGCCGGTCACGAGTACGGCGACAATGGCGGTGATGGCGGCGATCCTTGTGGCGACGGCGGAGGTTGGGTCGAGGTGACCCTTGCGATCCCTTCCTCAATAGCCACGATGGAAGAGAAGAGGGAAATCGGGCTCCCTGCCTCGCCTGGCGGAGGAACACATGGCTCGCCCTCCTGGTCGGAGCTGGAGGGGTCGGGAGGTGATGCGTCCAGGCCGGAGGCCGAACATCCACCAATGAGCCATGGAGTTGAGATAGTGGAGATCCCCTGCTCTGCAAGGCAGGCACTAGGGTGGAGCCATCGGCCATCCCGCTGTCGTAGGACTTGGCGATGGTCCGGTCGTCGCACAATATTGCGACGGCTAGATCTTCTAGCGGGTTGGGGCGACCCATGAGCTGGTGTGGCCCTGCCCCAGCGACCCAAGGAAGGCTCGGTTCATCCTCCACGACGAGGAGGAAGTGGTGCTCTGGCACTTCCTGGAGGAGAGAGGACTGTCGATGGAGTCCGACCTCGCCCAAACCAAGGCGAAGCTCAAGGAGGCCTTGGAGCGGGTTGAGCTCGTCCATCAAGCGGTCTCAGTCAACCTGCCGTGCATTACTGAGGTAAGCCTTCTATGTTTTTAGTGTTTGTCCTCAACTCCTTGGTCTTGCACTGGTTGTCTCAGCGTGCTTGCTTCTCGCTTTACAGGAGTTAGAGGCGATGTCGTCGATCCGCAAGTCCTGTTTCCTTCGGGAGGAACACGGTCGAATGGAGCGGGAAGCCACGATGTCATGACGGGTCGATGAGCTTGAGCGCCAGCTGTAATCCACCCACCACGAGTCCCAAGACTGGGTAGCCGAGGTGACGGGAGCGCGGGCGGCAGAACTGCTCGCGGTGGAATGGGCGACTGCTGCCGAGCGGTGACTCGATGCAACGAAGGTCCACCTAGCGGAGACTGAGGCGGCACTCTAGAAGTCCTTGGAGGCTCTGGTGATGGAGCAGAAGGCACGATCGGAGACTGATCGAGAAGTGCTCGCGCTCTGGTGGTAGGTGCTTGGGGTGGAGGAGTCGAACGTCCGACTGCTCGAGAAGGTCACCCAGTAAGAGGAAGGGCTTTCCATCCTCGAAGGCACCTGCCTCGGTATGTACCTGTTTCGCCTTTGTTGATGTCTCAGTTTTTCTTTTCTTTGCTTCAGAACTTGCCGTCCTTTTTCCAGAACTAGGCGGAAAAATTGGTTCTCTGGAGCAGGAGCTGGAGACAGCCAAGGCGGTGATCGGTCAGAGCACGGAGGCGCTGGCCAAGTCCCTTGAAGAGCGATGTGCTCTTGAGGGGGAGGTCGACTAGATCCGCAACGTCACCCAGGTGGTTGTCTCTGAGGTGTTCGGGTCGGCGCCGAGCACCAGTATGTCCGCCATCCAGCTGGAGGAGGTCCTGAACGAAGTTCGGATGCTCATCTCCGATGGGATGTTCTATGGGACGTCGGGGGTGCTGACCTCAGTGACGACGCACCACCCGGACCTAGACTTCACCACCATCTGCAGAGGGTATGCCGATGGCTGGAGTACGGACGTGATCCATGCGCTCAGGGAGAGCTTGGTGCCATATGCACAGATGGTGGCAGAGCAAGTCTCCGTGCAGTGGGTGATGGAGGCTCACCATTCGAGCGTGGATGAAGGCGAGCGTCAAGAAGATGTCATCCAGCCTACGGATGGAGTGGAGACCGGGTCGGGAGCGAGCATCGTCCCGCCTTCAACAGAGCCGAACGTTGTCCCATCGGAAGGCGAGCAACCCTTATCCTCATCGACCGAGCCATCGGCCGATGTCGTCGGGTGGCCACAATAGAGTTTAGGGTGGAAACGGTTAGTACATGTAAAAGTTAAGTTCATGGGGAAGCCCCCGTGTGAACAATTTTCCATATTAATGAATACTTTAATTTTGTTTTGTGATGGAATCACTTCGTAAGGGGAAGCTTGTCCCATTCATTCCTTGTTTTTACCCTAGCATAGCTTTGTTTTTTATTCTTTCTTTTTCGCACCTGCCCATTTGACCCATAGGATGCAACCTTAAGAACCCAGGCGTGTCCCGCGAGGCTCAGCTGCTCATAACTGTAGGTTGTGGCGGGGTGTGATCAGTCAGGAGTTTAAAACATAAGTTACGTAGGGTAATTAAAGGAACGGACTACCCTTTAGTTTGGGTGAAAAAGTATTACTATATGATAGTAAAAAAGAGGGGTGGTTTCGCACCCTCGTGGAGCCCCCGAGCGACCCAGGCCGAGAGTGCTCGGGCTAGGGTGCTTGTAGGAGCAAACATTGAATGAAGAAAAAATGGTAAGACCAAGTTTTAGGGGAAGAAACGATGTAACTGTTCGATGTTCCATATGTTGGTGAGAATGTTGCCGTTGTTGTCCTTCAGTCGATAGGCGCCCGGTCGGATGACCTCGGTCACCATATAGGGCCCTTCCTATGGCGGAGAGAGTTTATGTTTCTCCTTGGTTGATTGGGTTCTTCGGAGCACGAGATCTCCGACCTCGAGGATCCTCCCTCTGATTTTTCTTTCATGGTACCTGCAGAGAGTTTGCTGGTGGCAAGCGGAGCGGATGATGGTCATCTCGCGAGCCTCCTTGAGCAGGTCGACCACGTCCTACTGAGCCTCTGCGGCTCGGTCTCGGTCGAAGGCCTTCACTTTTGGGGCGCCATGGTCGAGGTCGGAGGGCAGCACTGCTTCAGCTCCGTATGCCAAGAAGAAGGGTGTGAACTCTGTCAATCGATTCAAGGTCGTTCTCAGGCTCTAAAGGATCGCTGGGACCTCTGCAACCCATCGCTCGTCGTACTTATTGAGTTGCTCGAAGATGCGTGGCTTGAGTCCTTAGAGGACCATGCCATTGGCCCGCTCGACCTGACCATTAGCACATGGATGTCCGACCAAGGTCTAATCGATCCTGATGCCATATCCATCACAGAAGTCCAGGAACTTCTTCCCGGTGAAGTTAGTTCCGTGGTCAGTGATGATACAATTAGAACACCGAAACGGTAAATGATGTCAAGAAAGAACTTGACCGCCTCTTCCGAGCGAATGTTGGTGATGGGCTTCACCTCTATCCACTTGGTGAATTTGTCCATCGCTACGAGTAGGTGAGTGAAGCTTCCCGACGCCTTTTTGAGGGGTCCTACCATGTCGAGGCCCCAGACCATGAATGGTCAGGTGATGGGGATGGTTTGGAGCTCCTGTGCTGGCAAATGAGTTTGCCGAGCGTAGAATTGGCATCCCTCACACCTGTGGACGACCTCCTCTACATCTCGCAGCGCAGTGGGCCAGTAAAAACCTTGGTGAAAGGCTTTTCCGACCTGCACCCTCGGGGCCACGTGATGTCCGCAGATTTTGGCTTGGACCTCGAGGAGGAGCTGTTTCCCGTGGTCAGTAGGGACACACTTCATGAGTAGTCCCGACCGACTTCGCTTGTAAAGTTCATTACCGAATACGACGAATGTCTTAGCGCGTCGAGTGATTCATCGCGCTTCAGTCCTTTCTGGTGGGAGGATCTCCTCGAGGAGGTAGGTGAGCAGCGGTGCTCTCTAGTCGGCTTGATCGAGTGCTACCACGGTGATGTCGACGGGCGACGTTGACATGGAGGCACCGAGGTTAGATCCCCTGAGTGCTAGATTGGCACTGGGGTGTGTTTGGATCGTACCTTCTAGGATGTGGGCAGATGGCTCATGAAGGTCATTGATGAAGACCCCCATCTAGAGACGGAACCCGCCTGGCAGCCAATTTTGCAAGAAAATCGGTGGCATCGTTGTCCTTTCGGGGGACATGATGTAGTTCGATCCCCTAGAATTTGTCTTCGAGCTTGCACACCTCTTGGAAGTATGCTGCCATGAGGGGCTTTTGCAGGTGGATTCCTTCATGACTTGGTCGACGACCAACTCCGAGTCACCGCGGACGTACATCCACATAGCGCCAAGCTCGATGGTGATGCGCAGTCCGTTGATGAGGGCCTCATATTCCATGGTGTTGTTTGAGGTCAAAAATGGAGACGGATCACGTAGCGGAGCCTGCACCTGTCCGGGGAGATCAGAACCACTCCAACCCCTGAGCCGGGTGCCATTATGGATCCATCGAAGTACATCGTCCAGTACTCGTGGGTGACGTCTGGGGTTGGGAGTTGGACCTTTCGGCGATAAAGTCCACGAGAGCCTAAGACTTAATAGAGGTGCGGGGGATATACCTGATGTCGTGGCCCATTAGCTCGAGTGCCCACTTGGAGATTCATCCCACGGCGTTGTGGTTGCGGATGATGTCTCCCAGCGGGTATGAAGTGATGACCAAGACTTCGTTTTCAGTGAAGTAGTGTAGGAGCTTCCGGATCGCCATCAGCATGGCGTATAGATGTTTCTGCACCTGGGGGTACCGAACCTTAGCATCGGTGAGTACCTCCCCGATGAAGTATATGGGTCATTGGACCTTAAGGTGGTGTCTTGGCTCCTCCCTTTCGACGACTAGGGTGGCGCTCACCACATGGTTGCTTGCCGTGACATAGAGGAGGAAGGGTTCTCCCCGTTCGGGAGCGATGAGGATTGGGGCCGACGTCAGTGATGCTTTGAGGCTCTCCAAAGCCTGTTGTGCTTCCTCAGTCTAGATGAACACATCCGTCTTTTTGAGAAGCTTGTAGAGAGGCATCCCCCGCTCGCCTAGCCAGGAGATGAACCGGCTCAGGGCGGCCAAACAGCCGGTGAGCCTTTGTACGCCCTTGACGTTGCGTATAGGGCCCATGTTGGAGATGGCCATGATTTTTTTGGGGTTTGGGGTTGGCCTCGATGCCGTGTTCGGACACGATGTATCCAAGCAGCTTCCCCTTTGGGACCCCAAAAACACATTTTTTGAGATTCAATTTGATGTTAAACCTTCGGAGGTTCGTGAATGTTGCGGCCAAGTTCGCGATTAGGTCGCAAGCTTGAGCCATTTTGACCACTATGTCATCAACATAGACGGCGATTGTTGGTTTTGGCCGCTCGACTTGGTCAGGTTGGTCGAGTGGGTCGATTTGGTCGGTGAAGCATTGCTGCATGCACCGTTGATAGGTGGCGCCAGCGTTCTTCAGACCGAAAGGCATGGTTACATAATAGTACGAACCATACGGGGTGATGAATAAAGTTGCGAGCTGGTCGGACTCTTTCATCATGATCTAGTGGTAGCCTAAGTAGGCATTCAGAATGGAGAGGATTTTGCATCCTGAGGTGGAGTCAACTATCTGATCTATGTGTGGCAAAGGAAAATGGTCCTTCGGACACGCCTTGTTGAGGCCAGTATAATCAACGCACATTCTCCATTTCCCAGTCTTCTTTTTAACAAGAACAGGATTGGCTAGCCAGTCGAAGTGGTGTACCTCCTTGATGAATTCGGCTGCCAGGAGTTTGGGGACCTCCTCGCCTATGGCCCTACGCCTCTCGTCGTCAAAGCGACGTAGTCATTGCTTGGCGGGCTTTGAGCCCGAGACGACGCGTAATGCGTGCTCGGCGACCTTCCACGGTATGCCTGGCATGTCAGAAGGTTTCTATGCGAAGATATCGCAATTGGCGCATAGAAAGTCGGTGAGCTCGCATTCCTATTTGCTCGGGAGTTGGGTCCCAATCCGCACCGTCTTGGTTGGGTCGGTGGGGTCGATCCCCACCACCTTAGTTTCCTCGAGTGGGTGGAAGGCAGTCGAGGAGGTTGGCTTGTTGCAGTCCGGGACTATTGGGGTCGACGATTCTCTGAGCCGAGGGAGCTCGACTGAGTTGATAACGGTAGTGGCGAGCTCAAAATGCTCACGATCGCATGTGTAGGCGTGCGAAAAGGTGCTACCCACAGTGATGACGCTGTTCGATCCTAGCATCTTCAACTTGAGGTTGGTGTAGTTGGGGATTGCTATGAACTTGGCATAGCATGGCCGCACCAAGATGGCATGGTAGGACCTTGGGAAGTCCACCACCTCGAAGGTGAGGACCTCTAAGCAGAAGTTGGCTCGATCGCCAAACGTGACGGGCAGGTCGATCTGCCCGAGCGGGTATGCCTGCATCCCTGAGATCATGCCGTGGAAGGGAAAACTCACTGGGCAGAGCTCTGACCGGGGGATGCGCATGGCGTCGATGGTGTCGACGTAGAGAATGTTGAGGCCGCTGCCTCCGTCCATCAGCACCTTGGTGAGGCGCTTCTTGTGAATGATGGGGTCGATGATGAGCGGGTAGTGACCCGATCTGGTGATGTGGGAAGGATGGTCTCTCTGATCAAAAGTGATCGGAGATTCTGACCAGCTAAGGAAAGAGGGGACGGCTGTTTTGGCAACGCATGCCTCTCTGTAGCGCACTTTGTGCTGGCGCTTGGAGTAGATGGCATCGGATCCCTCGAAGGTCATGAGGCATTCCTCAGGATCAGGAAAGCTGTCCCCATCCTTGCTCGCCATGCCTCCTTTCTTGGGCGCTGCCTCCTTGCTCTTTCCTTCTTTTGGTCTACTGGCCTGTCGCAGAAAGCGCTTGAGGAGTTCACAGTCCTTGTAGAGGTGCTTGATAGGGTAGGCATGGTTGGTGCATGGGCTCTCCATGGGCTTGCCAAAGTGGTCGGGCTGGCCCTGCTGTGGCTGCTTGCCCGCACGATCGGCTGCGGCGACCAAAGCGGAGTTGGCCGGTCGGCGCCGATCCTTCTTGTTCTTTTTGCCCCTTTGCGTGGAGGGGCCCTCATCTTGGTCCTCGTGCTTGACTTTGCCCTTGTCCCGGCCTCCACTAAAGACCGCTCCGACCACCTCCTTGCTAGAGGCGTGATTCATGGCGACATTGAGCAAGTCATGGGTGGTCCTGGGCTTCAGACAGCCAAGCTTGTGGATTAAGGACTCATAGATTGTCTCGGAGAGGAATGCACTGACGACGTCTGCGTCAACGACATCAGGAAGGGAGTTACATCATTTTGAGAACCTATGGATGTAATCCCGTAGGGACTCATTGGGCTTCTGCTGGCAGCTCTTGAGGTCCTAGGAATTCCTAGGGCGGACATACGTCCCCTGAAAATTCCTGATGAAGATCCTCTTGAGATCCACCCAGTCGCGGATGCTGTCAGGTGGGAGGAATTTGAGCCATGCTCGAACATGCTCCCCCACGCAGATGGGGAGGTATTGAATGATGAAGTGGTCATCATCCACTCCTTTGGCTCAGCAGGTGAGCCGGAAGTCTTCGAGCCATATACCGGGATTCGTTTCTCCGGTGTATTTAGCGATGTTGGTAGGTGGTCGGAAGCGCTGTGCGAACGACGCTTTTCTAGATGCGATGGCCAAAGGCCCGTGGTCCCGGGCCGTCCGGGCTAGGACTCCGGTCGTCCGGTCGGCGACCATGCCTGGGGTGCGTTTCCCCGCTCCCCTCGATGGTCCGACCGGGGCCTGTGCCGCCTGCTCTCACCGCCCCTTGATGGACGTCATCATCACACCGGGCTTGACGCCGATTGTTGATGACGCTGCGAGCATCTCGGTTCGGCCCATGGCATTTGCGCATAGGTGGTCGGTGTGGAGCGGGCGCGGGTTAGGCCATGGTGCAGCTATGGCCTCCTGTTCCACGCTCGGTGACTATAGTGGTGAGCGGATGGAGCGAATCGACTGGTGCGCCCCCATTCCCCCAGTGGGGAGAGAGGCCACGAGTCGGTGTTGCAATGCGAGCTCTCCGCCTATTGAACGGCGGTGGTTTCCACCAGCGCCCGGAGGTTCCGGTGGATCGCCAACTCCTAGGGGTCGACAGGCTCCAGAAGGCCACGTAGAAGCATCACCGCAGCGACGATATTCTGGCCAGTCCGAGCGAACTATGGGGGATCGTTCCCCCAGTCAATGATGTTGCGCTGGACCTGGTGGGCGTGACCCTAGGCGCCATTCACCGGGTTATGCACGCGTGGCGTAGCGTGCTGCGCTGAGCGCATAGGCACAGGTGGCTGCTGGCTCTGCCGCCTTTGTCGTAACTCCTCGTCGTGCTCCTGCACGCACGTGAGGGCCTCCGCACGAGGGTCTAGAGGGGTGTGAGTCTGTAGAGACTCGGCTACCACCGACGGCTGTCCCAGAGCGTTCGTAATAGCACACTCCCGGGACAGAGGGTGACTAGGTGCCACGACGTCGCCGATGCTAGAGACGTCGCTTTCAACCTCATCATCCACGAGGTCGTGGAAAGAGGCGGGAGCGTAGCCCGCCATCCCCATGAATTCAGATGTGAGAGGGGCGGCGTTAGCATTTTTTGGAGCCCTCGTGCGTCTGCGTCCACAGGGGACGTGAGGCCATAGGGGAACCAGTTGCATGGCGGTCACGATGGGGACAACAGGGTCCCTCCAGAGAGTCAGCGGAAGATATTAAATAGCGAGTAAAGAACAATATGTACGTTACTCACAATGGGGTTTGAGCCCAGCGTGGGCTCGGAGCGGAGCACAGGTGTCTCGTCATTGAGGTCGTCGGGTGTCCCAGAGCCCATCGGAGGGACAAGTGCCTCCTCGCAGAGGTGAAGCACGCTGAGCCGGTTGGCAACAAAGTCCAGGGTTCCGAAGAGGATGGTCTGGAATGGCTTGAATACGGGAGGAACCCACATCTCAATAGGTGGGAGCATGGGAAACTCTAGCGAGCCAAAGCGAATCGTATCGCTTGAGCCCATCATGATGAAGATGGTGGAAAGGTGGGCCATCCGATGACCAAAAGCATGAACGTACGGCGTCCTCCCCACGGACGGCGCCAACTGTTCGGTGCGAAAAGTGACCAACAAGTAGATATTTGTCATTTTGCCATACGCTGTGATCGGATGTGGCCTAGCAGTCAATGACACAGGGTTTATACTGGTTCAGGCAATGTGCCCTATGTCCAGTTTGAGTCGGTCATGACTTTATTCCTGAGCCCAGGTGCTTGAAGTTTGCTATGGGGTTACAAACGAGTGGGAATAAGAAGGGGTGTCGAAGGTCCGGGTGGACTCTGAACCGAAGGGCCAAGAGTGACGGGAGCTCCAACGTGCGCTAAGTATTCGAACGTATGCTCTGTGTAGCTTTAGAGTTCTAGAGGTGTGGAGTTGTTCAAGTGCTCATAATGTCTAAAGCTTAACAGAGAGAGAGAGAGTTAGAATGACCGTCTGTCCCTTTTTTAGGAGAGAGCGCATCCCCTTTTATAGATGAAGGGGACAACCTTACAAGTTTTAGGAGAGAGAGAGAGAGCGTGTGTATTTCCTAGTCTTGTTGCCCACGCCATCGGGTACAAGATAGTTTGTCGGCGCCCACAATACTATCGACGCCCAGATACATGTGGCAGACTCCATCGTGTTCTTCTGGTATGGCAAATGTCGGTGCCTACCATACTATAGGACAAATGTCGATGCCCACAACACTGTTCGTGTTCTGACATGTCTGAAAGGTTGGAAAGCACCCTTCTGTCATGGACTAATGGTACTGTCCTGCAGGGATGCAGGGTACGGTCCTCGGTATTGCGGCTGACTTGAGAGCCTTACCTTATCTGCTCCGCCTGATTTCTTGGGTCCTCACCAAGCGGGCGTCCCTGGTCGGTCGTTCCCAGTCAGCTCCGACCGCACTGGTCGGGGAAGAGCTGTAAGCAGAGGTTTGGTGTATTTCTAGTCAGAGAAGCGGGTCGAAGTCGGAAGCGAGCGTCGTCCCCTCCTTGGCCAGGCCTCCCGGTCGGAGAAGCGTGTTGGAGTCGGAAGCAAGCGTCGTCCCCTCCTTGGCCAGGCCTTCCGATCGGAGAAGCGGGTTAGAGTTGAAAGCGAGCGTCGTCCCCTCCTTTGTCAGGCCTTCCGGTCAGAGACTGGGTTGCCTTTTCTGGCCTATCGTTAGGTATCTGGGCCGACCCAGGAGTTGCGCGTTGTTTGTAATGCCGTCTGCTGGGCCAAGCTTTTGTTGGGAAGCGGGCCCATTAGGGACCCTGGGTTTATGAACCCGACACTTGACATGTGGTGCTAGGTGATTCTTTTTTCTTGACAAAAATGAGCTCGTGACTTTGATCTTTCAAAGCTATTCCAACTGTACACTTCAGTCTTTATAGTTTATTACTAATTTCATCTCTTTCTGAACATATGTTTTAGATGGGTCAAAGAAAATTGTACTTGCAGTATTACTTGGACTACTACCATTATATGTGGAGGAGAAGATTAATTACTGGTATTCTTGTGTGTCTGGCCATGCATCTGTATAGGATTAAATCAAGAAAAAGAAGAAGGTCATAACTTATGCTCCGATGATAGATAGAGATGTTGAAAGATTGTCACGTCTAAATTGTTTGTATCATGGTACTGAGGCCCATTGCATAAATGAGCTGCGTATGAGGAAAGCTGTCTTCCATAGACTATGTGATGAACTTAGATCACGTGCCTTGCTAGAGGAGACTTTTCATGTCAAAATAGAGGAACAAGTTGCCATGTTTATCCATTGTGTTGGGCAACGTTGGTCAAACAGATCAATTGGTTTTGAGTTCATTAGTGAAAGGTCCTAATGGCTAGAGGGGGGTGAATAGCCTAATAAAAATTTCTACAACAACACTTAACCAAATGGTTAGACAATTATGAGGCGAAGCTAGTGTTGCGCTAGCCTACTCAAAAATGCAAGCCACCTACCACAATTCTAGTTTAGATAGTGTCAATTCACACAAGAGCAATGACACTACCCTATGTTAGTGTGCTCTCAAAGGCTAACTAAAGAGCCACACCAACCAAGCATGCAAGCTCTCACAACTAGCTATACTAAAGAGCTTGTCAACTAGTTTCTTGGTAAAGTAAAGAGAGTGATCAAGAGGTTATACCGCCGTAGATGAATGAACCAATCAATCACGAAGATGAATAACAATGATGACCAATCACCTCGGAATCAATGATGAACACAATGATTTTTACCGAGGTTCACTTACTTGCCGAAAGCTAGTCCTCGTTAGGCGATTCACTCACTTGGAGGTTCACGCGCTAATTGGCATCACTCGCCAAACCCTCAATAGGGTGCCGCACAACCAACACAAGATGAGGATCACACAAGCCACAAGCAATTTACTAGAGTACCTTTTGGCGCTCCGCCGGGGAAAGGTCAAGAACCCCTCACAATCACCACGATCGAGTTGAATCACCTCCTCAAAGCTATCCTTGCTGCTCCAAGCCGTCTGGGTGGCGGCAACCACCAAGAGTAACAAGCGAAATCCATGGCGAAACACAATCACCAAGTGCCTAGATGCAATCACTTAATTTGCACTTCTTTCTCTCCCAATCTCACATAGATGTTTTCTATGATGGAAATGGGTGGGAGAACTTTGAAAATCACAAGGTTGCTATGTCAATGAAAATGTGCAAGAGACTACTACCATTATAAATGGATGAATGAAGATTAATTTGGCACAACAGCGTGACCGGACGCTTGTGTGCTGCCAGCCGCCCATGATCCGCCACGTGTCCCCCGCTTCAAATGATTAAATCATTTCAACGGTCATGGAAGGGCCATAACTTATGCTCCGGATGATAGATAGAGATTCGAAAACGCGAAAGATTTAACCCGGACGCAGACAACGTCCGGTGCTCAAACCCTAACCATTTGTATCATGGTATGGACGCAGTCGGCGTCGTGCTGGATTGCATAAATCACGGGACCACGCCTTGATCATTTCGATCAACTCCATTTCAACTCTTACTTCTTCACCCTAGACAAGTGTGAACCACAAGAATTTTGCATCCGGCGCAATAGAAAATAGACATTTCATTTTTCCAAAAGCGCTAGAGGAGAGGGACCCAAATCTATCATGTTGTGCAAAAGCATATTTTCACAAATATTATCAAGTGTTAGCACTCCACTAGATCCTAAATGCATATGCCATGAGTTAGAGCATCTAGTGGCACTTTGATAACCGCATTCGATCTGAGTTTCACCCCTCTTAATAGTTATCAAACCTAAATGTGATCACACTCTCTAAGTGTCTTGATCACCAAAACAAAATAGCTCCTATGGTTTATACCTTTGCCTTGAGCTTTTGTTTTTCTTTGAGTCTTCAAGTGTAAGCCCTTGATCATCTCCATGCTATCACCATTGTCATGTTATGATCTTCATTTGCTTTTCTACTTGAAGTGTGCTACCTATCTCATAATCACTTGATGAACTAGGTTAGCACTTAGGGTTTCATCAATTCACCAAAATCAAACTAGAGCTTTCAATTAGGTCAAGTGAACTGTTAGTAGGTATTTCCATCATGTCTTAGATGCCCTTTGTACACTTGCTCGTGACCTCATATGCATCAGATCTATTGACACACATTCAGAGATAACAAGTGCTCCGGGCAGATTTCACCCTTACTTTTAGGTACATAAAAATTGCTAATCAATGTTTCAAATTTACTTTAGGTGTCATACTCGTCTAATTTTTTTTTAAAAAAATATTTTCGTAGGGATGCATAGGAGCCTTGGATGGTACACATATACCAGCATGTGTACCTTTCCATATGTAGGATCGATTTAGGGGTAGAAAATCAATTACCACCCAAAATGTGCTAACAACAGTTGATTTTGACCTAAGATTCATATATGTACTCTTGCTGGATGGGAGGGCTCAACCCATGATTCTTATGTGCTTCAAGATGTTCTATCACCTCCTAATGGGCTTAAAATACCAGAAGGTAGGAATACCCCATTATGTCCCAACAATTTGAATCTAAAACTTCACCTATATTCTTAGCTAATTAATCTATAAAAAAACAATGATGTAAGCAAATATTTCCTAGCTGATGTTAGATATGCAGCAAGGTCTGGTGTATTACCCCCTATCGTGGTACCCGATATCACCTAAAAGAGTATAATGGGGCTAGGGAGCCTGAGAGCCCCAAGGAATTATTCAATCTTCGCCATTCCTCACTTAGAACAACTGTTGAACGAGCATTTGGTACCCTAAGGAATCATTTCAAAATCTTCGCAAGTCAGCCATTCTTCCCTTTGAAAACACAAGTCAAAATTGTGATGGCTTGTTGTGCACTTCATAATTGGATTTTACAGGACGGTCCTGCTGAGTATGTTTATGATGATGCTACTTGGTACACAACCTTGCCTCGAAGTGTAAGAAATCGTAGTGATATACACCGGGAAAATGTGGCATGGGCTAATAAAAGAGATGGGATGGCTCAAAGGATGTGGGAAGATAAAGCAGGAGCAACTGTAGATTATATTCAATAAATTATGTAACCAATGCTGCTATCTTTGCATATTTCTTCTTGTACCTTTCTTGTTGATTTGCCTGTATGTATGAAACATATATATATATATATATATATATATATATATATATATAAGTGCGATGCTTTCTATTATCTTCACTGGTTCATTTGCTTCTATATGTATTTGCTTCTATTATCTTGTTGAGTTTGCTTAAATAAATTGTGCCTATACACAGTTTGCTTAAATAAGTTGTCATTGTCATTCATTTGAGCCTGACTCATTTATTTGTCACAGTCATGTTGTAAATAAATTATACATGTACATAGTTTGCTTAAATATTTTGTACATATACACTGTATGATTTTAATTAAATATCTCTTTACTAGTAGTGTCATTTGTAGGCTGTTGTTTGGAATGGAGTACTAGTACAATCACTTGTATGATTTTAAATGTCTCTTGTATATTAAGGCTGATGCTTTTGCATCCTCTCATGAGAGGTCCGTGAACTGGCATGAGGATCAGTCGAAGTATACATGCTAGAGTGGTGCATAGAGTATTTGAAAAAACAACATGCAGGATTTAAGTTTAAGAAGGCACATCTCATGTTGTGTGCCAATGATTTAAACAAGAAGTTTGCTATGGGGGTGACTATTGATCAAGTGGACCGTCACTATAGGTACCATAGAGAAAATTAAAAGTACATTGCAACAGCATTGAGCAATAGTGGCAATACATTTGATGAAAAAAGATGCATGGTGAATATTTTAGAATCTAAAAAAGAAAAATTATGTGTAAGTTGTTTGTAATGAATATATTCTATTTTACAATCTGAAATCAATTCACTTGTTCGCACGAATATAAACTGAATTTCACTTTTCACATGAATGCAGGACAGAACAAGACGCCTGCTTGCGAAGCCCATCAAGTTCTTCAATGAGATGAGAGAACTATTCATAGGATCCAATGCTGATGGTTGTTTGGCTCGGGACCAGAACACATGCATGGATGCTGCTGATGGCTCAGATAGTGATGACTCAAAAGAACTATTTGACCTCAATACCTACACACAGTCTGAAGATCTAGAATGCGAGGATTCAGACACTTTGCCAACTCCAACTAGGCATGCAACGGTTGACAACACATCTTACAGCACTAGTCAAAGCTAGCAAGAAGCGTCCAAGAGCCAAGAACTCACCAACTAAGAAACCAAAAATGAGCCATTTTGTAAATTTCATTAATGAAATTAGTGCTACAATGAAGTCACTTCGAGAAACACTTGCTGCCACTGGCCCTCCCCCAATGCCACAGCTTACTGGTCCTCATGCAGCATTATGGCAGATACTAGAGTCAATCCCAATGACACCAGATTAGAAGGTTCTTGTTGGTGAATATTTGTCTACCAAGGAGAATAAAGGTAAGCGTGGCTGGTTGTGTAATGTAAGTGCTGATACTCTGCATGCTTGGGTGTTCAAATTCTTATTTGAGAAGAAAGGCATTAACCTGTGAAGCTTAGCTTGTGAGGGTGGTTGTTCATATTTTGTGGTGTGCCCAGGAACTTGGCCGTGTGATTATTTTGGTTGTGGTGATAACTGATGGTTTAAGATGTAATATAGTTGGATGTGTGCTCATTTTGGCTGATGCATGCATGGCTGGCGGCTGCTTTTGTAATTAATCTAAACCTTCTAGAATGTATTTATGATTATGGTATTTCATGCTTGTAATATTATTGAAACATACACTGTTTGTTACTTTTTATTATTAATGGAATATATATTGTTATATGGAAAATAAATGTCTTACCACTATAGCATTGAGGTACATGTGACTGCAAACCAAAACATATGCCAACATTTTGCTAAGTTTTTGTGGCGGGAATACAAACAACAGCCACACTTATTTTGTCAAACCTTAGTCATAAACCAAACAACTTGTTTTTGCCATAGATTATGATAGGCCACATGTATGGCTGATGCCTAACATTAGTCATGGCAAATTGTGGCTGGAAACCAAAATCAGGTGAGGTCTCCGTTTAGGCGCAAGTGGACAAATGGTGGGCACGCACGCCGATACTACTACTCAAACTCAAACTGCAGCAGCCTTTCACTCAACAAGAACCAATCCCAATCCCATCAACGTCGTCTACATGGCCAAAAGCCCAAAACTACCGTCGTTTTACAGCTCGTTCGGCTGGGGCTGGCTGGGCTGGCCAGCCCCCTCACATAGATACTGTTTATATAAACCAACCAGCAGTATTTTTCTCTCACATAAACAAATCAGCAACATCCAAACCTGTCAAAGTAGACGAAGGCAATTAAAGTGAGGGATCGGAACCTCAGCGATCGACGGCTAGTTTAGGTACCGTGCGTGCTGAAAGGGAAGAGGCTCCTGCAAAAACTACCATGGGGAGCAAAAGATGCCAGGCACCACATTCTGCGTGGGGCACTGGGGCTCCCATCCTAAAAAAGGCTCATGCAGCTTTGTTGCACACATCTTCATCTCGAATTTTAGATGCCTGCCACAACTCTCTTCCTCTCCTTTTTCTTTCTATATATATCAAAGCGACTTTGCCGCAACACTGTTGCAGGCGTGCTAAGCACCACCAGTCACGGTTACTACGTACAACAAAGGGCCAGCAGCCCAGCAACACCAGGAAGGACACGTCCCGTTCGCCTTGCGTGGCTCTTCCGGATGGATCGCGATCGCGCCCAGCCATGCGTCTCCCGGCGAGGCGACGGTCGACCTCACGGTTCACGGACAGTTGCGCGACGGCGGCCGCGTGCATGCGTGCGTGCCCACGCAAGCACGCACTCCGTCGTCGTCCAAGCCTCTCGCCGACGTGCTCCCGTGGGAAACCGTATTTCTCTGTGTCGTCGATTGGTGCGGCCCGTGCCGTAGACCCGTAGTGCGTTTTGCCGTACGTGCACGCGCGCAAGGGACAAAGATGAGTCACCACTCGCCGGGATTTATTCGGCAAGAAAAATCAGCGCCGTTTCGGCACGTCCGCGCGCTCCGGGGACGGAATAACACCCCTGCTCCTGACTCGTTCGTGTGTTGCTATATCCAAGAGGACTAAGGCGGTGTTTAGGATTGTTCCGCTCTATTTTTTTAAGTTCCGCTCTATATTTTTTTAGCCAAACGGTTTCAGCTCTCCGTACTCTGTCTGAGGAAAAATGGTGGAGTTGTGAGAGCACCTAAATGATGCTCCACAAACTCTAGGTTTTTACGGTACTGTTCTCTAATGTGGAGTTTGAAAGCGAGTTTGAGAGTTGTGAGAACTAAACACCCCCTAAAAGGGATACTTCATAAACTCTAGGTTTTACTCCGCTCATGTTTTTAGCCAAACAGTTTCAGCTCTCTCTCACGGGTGGAGTGGAGTTTGTATAGCAGAGTTTGAGGAGCAAACGCAAACACCCCCTAAGTAACTTTCACCAAATCACTAGCAGTACAGTACTCTGTACTCATGCGCTTGCAGTTGTGTGGAGTCAAGTATACAAGTCCACGACGTAGTAGGCTCACCCGTCTTACCTGCTGGCTGCTCCTCTATCCAAGCACCAGCCACAAGACTTGTCAACGCACGAGCTTCACTCAGCTCCCAGCAATGGTTTGGTTTGTATCACCTTGACTTGTGCGGCCATCGCCATCGCCATTTAGGTGGCCAGTAACGAACAAGAACCAACATCTTCATCTGTCTCAGCGTCACACAAGGCTGGGTAAAATCGGTTCTGTGGAGGAAAATCTACGGGCAGACGTAGTAGTGTAACTCTGCCAAGCTTCGGCGACACGTGGCCCTGTGACAGGAGGGCTCCAAGGATTCCGCCCGATCCGTCACATGGTGCGCCATCAAAATCGGCCGATCCAATCCCATCCAGTGACCCCCGGCCCTACGTAGATCAGGACTTGAGAGGAAGCAGCTTTTAGCTTCTGTTTTGAGCAAAATTCACCGCCGGTCTCCAAACTTGGCTGGCTGTGTCAGGTTCCCTGAACTTCTAAAATAATATTTGTGGGTCTATAAATTTAGTAGACGGTGTTATTCAGGTCGTGAACTTTTAGGGTGATCATCATAGGTCTCTAAATTTAACCAATGGTGTTATCTTAGTTTCTAAACTTTTAAAGTGATCACCGCACGTCAGTGAATTTGGCGAGCAGTATCATCCCTTGTTCTCGTTCGAATGACCTTGCCTTCTAGAAGTAGTAGAATCGGTTCGCGACCGCAGCATGGCGCGCGGCGTCACACGCACACACCACGGTGCGGCAGCTCGCGCCGCGCCGGTACGGGGCGGCGGGGAAGTCGCGCTCCAACGTCGAATCCGTCCGCGCCTTGTTCGTTCGCGTCGCGTCACACCGGCATGCAATGCAGCCCAGCAGCAGCTGGATGATCCCGTTCCTCAGTGGATCACGGACAGGTCCGCCGTCCGCGCCGGGCGACGGGAGCCGCACGCACGAGCGCCGAGCGGTGGGGGGCACGTTCAGACACACGGCGGATCGAATGCGGCAGCTTCCATCGTACTAGTATGCACGAGGCCGCGTTTAGTTCGGCCACCGAATCGACGCCGCCGGATTAGGTGCGCCACTGTAGCCACTGTAGTGTTTTGTTTTTATTTGGTAATAATTGTCCAATCGTTGATTAATTAGGTTCAAAACGTTCGTCTCGTAAAGTACAACTAAACTGTCCAATTAGTTTTTTATTTCGTCAACATATAGTACTCCATGCATGTACCGCAAATTTGATATGACGGGGAATCTTCTTTTTGCATAGTGCCAAATTCTGGAATTATGGGGTAACTAAACATGGCCCGAGTAAACAAACAAGTAACAAGTCGTAGTAGGCTCACTCGCCCAGGCCTGAAGGCTGCATCCAGGCCGACTCCTGATTGGCCTGGGACGGAGACTTCCCAGCGCGCTTTTTGACCATACCGCAAGATTCTCCCTCCGTCTTTTGGATCTCTTCGGCAGAACTTACCGCTGATGTGGCTGATTTGTAGGGTTGACTTATTGTGAGAGAAAAACATTATGCTATGATTGAAAAAGTATAATTGATTTTGGCTTATAAGCTCAAGCGAACACAGCCTTTGAGATCTAAAGGAAGAATATGACTGACCCACCCACCGACCCTACCGGGGAAAAAAGAGCGAAATTCACCGTTGGTCCCTGAACTTGGTCGGCGGTGTGGCGGTGTTATATAGGACCCTGGACTTCTAAAGTGATATATGTGGGTCCTGTCGGTACGGGACTCACAGGATACCCTGTAAGGAAGAGAGAATATCTAGTCTAACTAGGATTCTTTCTATGTAATCTTAGTAGTAGTATTATCCTTTAATCATACTAGAAACTCTCATTATAAACCGACTAGGATTCGGACCTACTGACTGCAGGGTTCCTAGAGACGGGAGATCACGATTTCTACAACACAACAACACACAATCAATCCAATGCAAAGGCTAACGCCGACTGGACGTAGGGCTATTACTCGACCACAGTCGAGGGCCTGAACTAGGATAAATCGACCGTCTCTTGCGTTCACCGTCGAGTTCCGCATACGCTGAAGCCCGAACAATACTGCCCCGGGGACTCCCGTGGCAGGCTATCGGTGGTCAAACATCGATAGCTGGCGCGCAAAGTAGGGGCCTTCGGCGAATTTGCATCCGAGAGCTCGATGGACCTCGACAGCATGATCTTCTCGACGAGATCAACTTTCATCTTCGGCTCATGGATCTGCGAGGCGGACGACAATGGCAAGCTCCAAAGCCGTCTCCTCGAAGATTCGAATCACCATGAAGACTATTCTATTTCGGCGACTACGACAGATCAAATCTCCGGAAGATTCGCGCAGCTCATGATGTCCGATTCAACTCAGGTTTCGCGGCTTTGCGCATCCGACTCGAATTCAGGCTCCGCATCCGAGATAGAGTCATATCCGAGTTCTTTCGAAAAACCGAGTTATTTTCCGATGGGGCTTAAGAACGCGGCCCTGGCCTATCAAGAATACAACTCGGAGTACACGCAGAATCTTTTCAAGAAGTCGGATCCTTTTCCGCTCGGATTCCACAACATGGCAACATCTTATCAGACACGGCCCAGAGGATTCCTCGATCCGGTGCTTAGAATGCCACTGAAGGGAGCTCAGGAAGGTCTCGTACTAACTATAACATCTCAAGACTGCATCGTCCACTGGCCGGGCTCTATTCCTGAGGATAGCAGTACCCGACTGGTCGACACGACGACAATGGCAATTCTTCCCTACCAAGAAGGAGACTCGATCTGAGACCTCGAGGCCTCTACTAAAGTTATCAGCAACTCCGACAGTGTGGAAACTAACGCCAATAACAGAACAGTTCACGCACGGGAAGTACTCATGGTTCGCCATCCTCGATCACCATTGGTCCCCCAGAAGCGTCCGATGTCAAGTCATCGGATGAACCGGAATCCAACATATCACCCTTTGCCCAGGGCTACGATGATGAGACCGAGAATCAGAAACAAGCTAGAGAAAGAAAAAAAACAAGTTGAAGCAAGGACGCCAACACCGTGCTAGGCAGCGCAAGAAAGCTTGGATCAGATATGAGTCAGAGTTGGCCGAGTACAACAGAAGAAAATCACAACGAGAAGTCGAAGAAAGACGCACGGCAAGTATGCCCTACGATAAGATCTGAGAAGCATTAGAAGAACTCAGAGCGACCTCACATCCTAGTGAAAAACATGAACAGCTCCGAGACTTTCTCCGGTCAATAGCCCTGAGGACGCATGAAGAAAGGACCCACTCAAGACTACCCGCTAGATCAACGACCCATAGGCAAGAAGATCAAAATCAAAGAAAATTCGCTTTCGAGAGACTTGGACCAAGTGGAAGTCATAACAGAAAAAGTAGAAGGGACCATAGTCAGAGCCACCGGGTTGAACAACCAAGAAAGACCAGAAGCAGGGCGCCTGCCCAGACGGCCTCACAGAATTACTCTCATCAAAACAACAGTTGGCCAGAAGGAGGTGCTGAATCGGAATTCAAAGAAGCCGGAACGCACGATAGATTCCCCTGTTTTGTAAACAGACTTGCGTCAATACGACTACCTCACAAGTTCAAACCGTCCAACCACTCAAAGTATGATGGCAAAACTAAACCAAGGCAGTGGCTCAGGATATATTTGCAATCAATTGAACTAGCCGGAGGAGACGACGATATCAAGACCCTGTTCTTTCCCATGGCCCTAGAAACCATGCCTCTCCAATGGTTCGACAAATTAAATCTAGGATCAATCAGAAATTGGGAGGACTTGCAAAGAGCTTTCTGTAAAAATTTCACAGGGATCATTACACACCCGATCACCAACGCAGAATTAAAAGGACTCAAGCAGAAGGGAGGTGAAAGTCTCAGAGATTACTATCAATGATTCAACAAACTACGAGCTCAAGTGCATGACATCACCGAACGAGAAGTAATTGAAGCTTTCTCTCACGGAATCATGGCTAGGTGGCAATTTCAAGACTTCTGTAAAGAAAATCTGAGAAACAATGAAGAATTCAGACGAACAGTAGAAAAGATGATTACTGCAGAAGAGAAGACACGAGAGAGGTTCCCGGATAGAAGCAACCGAGACAACCCGGACAAGCAAAATCATCGAAATAGAAGACATCAGGAAAGAAAACGTAGACCAGACAACACCGTGGCAATGGCTGACAAGTCAAAGAAGTTTTTCAAACCCAGAAGATATGACGACATCAAAAACATACGTTGCCCATTGCACCCTAATGGGAAGCACACCATCGGAAAATTGCTACACCTTCAATGATCGATACACAAGAAAAGATAGTAAGGGGAATACTAAAGAATATAATAAAAAAAAAGATGAGGACAACCACGAAGACAAGGGATTCCAAAAATCCAGGGGGACGGTAGCAGTGATCTTCTCCGAGGCCCCAGATTCCAGAAGCAAACATTAAGAAAAATTAGCACTACAGACTATCATGACAGCAGAACCGGCTACTCCAAGATATCTCAATTGGTCACATTATCCAATCCAATTTTCTAGAGAAGACCAATGGACTAGCGTGGGAAACGCAGGCCATTACCCACTGGTTCTAGATCCAACTATTGCCGGTATGACTGTCACCAAAGTACTAATCGACGGGGGAGCCGGACTCAACATCATCTTTTTAGAAACGCTAAGGAAGATGGGACTGTAACTCGCTGGGATGATTACACCAACAAGTACACCTTTTTATGGCATAGTACCCGGCAAGGCAGCCATGCCACTTGGACAAATTACTCTACCCGTTACTTTTGGAACTCCCTCGAACTATCATACAAAGTTCATCAAGTTTGAGGTTGCGGATTTCGATTCATCATACCATGCAATCCTCGGGCGCCCAGCGCTAGCAAAATTCATGGCAATACCACATTATCCGTACCTACTGCTTAAGATGCCAGGACCTAACGGTGTCCTTTCTCTTCGAAGTGATTTGAAGCGCGCTTTTGACTGCGATGTTTAGGCAATCCAAATCGTAGCCAAAGCACAAGCCGACAATGGAAGAAAAGAAATACCCACTATTGCCACAGAAATAAGCCAAGAAGAACTAGAGATACCGGCTAAAAAGCCTAGTATCCTCGCACCACCAAAAGAAGCTGACATCAAGCAAATCGACCTGGGCACTGGCGATCCCTCCAAGACAGCAACCATCAGCGCCCACCTCTCGGCAAAATAGGAACTCGCGCTCACCAACTTTCTTTGGGACAACAAAGATATCTTCGCTTGGAAACTGGCCGACATGCCAGGTGTCCCAAGAGAGTTGGCTGAGCACAAAATTGATATCAATGAAAGCTCCAAGCCTGTAAAGCAACGGCTACGACGATTCTCACCTGACAAGAAGGCAGCGATTAAAAAAGAAATCACAAAGCTAATGGCGGCTGGATTCATCATAGAAATCCTTCATCCAGATTGGCTAGCAAACCCAGCTCTAGTACAAAAAAGAACACGGACGAATGGCGCATGTGTGTCGACTACACAGATCTCAACAAGCACTGCCCGAAAGATCCGTTCGGGCTACCACGCATTGATCAGATAGTTGATTCAACAACAGGATCCGCCCTATTATCCTTTCTTGATTGCTATTCAGGGTATCACCAGATCGCATTAAAAGAGCAAGACCAGAGCAAGACATCTTTCATCACTCCGTTCGGTGCCTACTGCTATAAGACCATGTTGTTTGGACTCAAGAATGCTGGAGCCACTTACCAAAGAGCTATCCAAACATGTGAAAGGTCCTAATATGGCTAGAGGGGGGGTGAATAGCCTATTTAAAAATCTACAAATCAACTAGAGCAATTTGATTAGTATGATAAATAGCGTAATGCAAACTTGCTCTAGCTTCTACAAGGGTTGCAAGCCACCTATCCAACAATTCTAGTTGCAATGAATACTTAGGCACACAAACTAGCTATGTAATTACTCACTAAGAGCTCTCAACCTTGCTACTCTAAAGAGCTTAACTAGATGAATGTAAATAATAAAGCAAGCTCTCAATTCTAATTACACTAAAGAGCTTGTATCAACTAGTTTGCAAGAATGTAAATGAGTGAGTATAGTGATTATACCGACGTGTAGGGGATGAACCAATCACAAGATGAATATATAGCCAATCACCGGGAGAATGACAAAGAAGAGAGATAATCGATTTTCTCCCGAGGTTCACGTGCTTGCCAACACGCTACGTCCCCGTTGTGTCGACCAACACTTGGTGGTTCGGCAGCTAAGAGGTGTTTCACAAACCTCGTCCACACGATTTGACACCGCAAGAACCGACCCACAAGTGAGGTAACTCAATGACACGAGCAATTTACTAGAGTTACCTTTCGGCGCTCTGCCGGGGAAGGTACAACTCCCCTCACAATCACCAAAGGCGGCCACGAACAATCACCAACTCGTGCCGATCCTTCACCGCTGCTCCAACCGTCTAGGTGGTGGCAACCACCAAGAGAAACAAGCGAAATCCGTAGCGCAACACGAATACCAAGTGCCACTAGATGCAATCACTCAAGCAATGCACTTGGATTCTCTCCTAATCTCATAATGATGATGGATCAATGATGGAGATGAGTGGGAGAACTTTGGCTAAGCTCACAAGGTTGCTATGTCAATGAAAATGTGCAAGAGAGCTCCCTTGAGCCGGCCATGGGGCTATAAATAGAGCCCCCATCAAATAGAGCCGTTGTACCCCTTCACTAGGCAAAACACGCTCTGACCGGACGCTCCGGTCATACCGATCGGACGCTGGCCCTCAGCGTCCGGTCGCCCGATGGACGCCACGCGTCACCAGCTTCAAACGCTGTTCGTCAGATTTCAACGGCTACGAAGCTGATCGGATGCTCCGGTCAAAACTGACCGGACGCTGAAGCCCCAGCGTCCGGTCGTTTCTAGTAAGCTCCCCGAGGCATGTTTTTTCGATCGGACGCGTCCGGTCCACCTTGACCGGACGCAGACCAGCGTCCGGTGCTCAACCTTACCCACTGTGCCGTCTGACAGCTCGACCGGACGCAGCCTTTCAGCGTCCGGTCGCTGAGTGACCCAGCGTCCGGTCAGTAGACCGACGCCAGCATCATTTCGACCAACTCCATTTTAACTCTAACTTCTTCACCCTTGCTCAAATGTGCCAACCACCAAGAATTTTGCATCCGGCGCAATAGAAAATAGACATTTCATTTTTCCAAAAGCGCCGAATCCCGCCTCGTAAGCTCGGCGGGAGGGAGAGAGGGACCCAAACCCATCTCAACCCTGCAAACACCTTGTGCACATGTGTTAGCATATTTTCACAAATATTTTCAAGGGTGTTAGCACTCCACTAGATCCTAAATGCATATGCAATGAGTTAGAGCATCTAGTGGCACTTTGATAACCGCATTTCGATACGAGTTACACTCCTCTTAATAGTACGGCTATCTATCCTAAATGTGATCACACTGACTAAGTGTCTTGATCACTAAAGCAAAATGGCTCCTACATTTTATACCTTTGCCTTGAGCCTTTTGTTTTTCTCTTTCTTCTTTTCCAAGTTCAAGCATTTGATCATTACCATGCTATCACCATTGTCATGATCTTCGTCATTGCTTCATCACTTGGAGTAGTGCTACCTATCTCATAAACATCTTGATAAACTAGGTTAGCACTTAGGGTTTCATCAATTAACCAAAACCAAACTAGAGCTTTCAACGTGCCTTGGTGATCAGATCGGCGAAAACATAGAAGCATACGTGGACGACGTGGTGGTAAAAACAAAGAACCCGGATACACTGATTGAAGACTTAAAACAAACTTTTGAGAACATGAAACGATGGAGGTGGAAATTGAACCCAAACAAGTGTGTATTCGGAGTCCCTTCAGGACAACTACTCGGTTTCCTGGTCAGTCATCGCGGAATCGAAGCAAGCGCCAAGCAAATTCGAGCCATAACAGAGATGGGCCCACCTTGAAACATCAAAGATGTGCAAAAGCTAACAGGCTGCATGGCGGCACTTAATCATTTCATTTCAAGGCTCGGCGAAAAAGGGTTACCTTTCTTTAAACTACTAAAGAAGACGGACAAGTTCGAGTGGACGGAAGAAGCCAATGAAGCTTTCAAGAAACTTAAGGCATACCTCACATCCTCACCAGTTCTCACACCTCCAAAGAAAGACGAAGACATGATGCTATACATTTTGGCAACTTCTACTATGGTCAGCACGGCGATAGTCGTGGAAAGAGAAGAAGAAGCGCGCGTATATAAAGTACAACGACCCGTATACTACATCAGCGAAGTACTGTCAGAATCAAAATTCTGGTACCCGCATGTGCAAAAACTACTCTACGCCCTATTGATCACTTCACGCAAGCTCCGCCACTATTTTGAAAGCCACAAGATTACCGTGGTGACAGATTTCCCACTCGGAGACATCTTACACAACAGAGATGCAACAGGGCGCATATCAAAGTGGGCAGTTGAACTCGATGCTCTCAACATCGATTTCACCCCGCGGAAAGCAATCAAATCTCAAGCCCTTGCCGATTTTGTTGCCGAGTGGACAGAGATTCAACAACCTATGTCAAATACAATCCTTGACCACTGGAAGATGTACTTTGATGGATCACTCAAGCTAAGCGAAGCCGGTGCGGACGTTCTCCTAATCTCCCTAGACGGAAAACAACTCAAGTATGTCCTTCAGATATTATGGCAAGCTACAAACAATGAAGCAGAGTACGAAGCTCTCATTCACGGGCTATGAGTGGCAATTACTCTCGAAATCAAGCTATTACTCGTATACGGCGATTCGGCAGTAGTCATGAACCAAGTCAACAAAGACTGGGACTGCACCAAAGAAAACATGGGTGCTTACTGCGCTGAAATCCGAAAACTCGAAAAACATTTCCAATGATTAGAAATTCATCATGTCCTGCGCGATTCCAACATTGCAGTAGATGTCCTCGCCAAGCTCGGATCAGACAGGGCAAAGGTCCCAACCGGTGTATTCATAGAGGAGTTATCAGCTCCTTCTATCAAACAACCCAGTGAGACAACCCCAGAACTCACAGCCAAAGGCAACCAGATTCTGGTAATCAATATTTCATGGACACAAGCTTTTATTGATTATATCAAAGAGAATAAGTTGCCAGCAGATAAAGAGGAAGCTACCCGAGTTGTTCGCAGAAGCAAAAACTACGTCCTAGTGGGGGGCAAGCTCTACAAAAGAGCTGCATTGTCAGGACTACTCCTAAAATGTGTCTCGTTTGAAGAAGGCAAAGAAATCCTAGACGAAATACACTCAGGTTGCTGCGAAAATCACATCGCTTCAAGAACACTAGTTGGCAAAGCTTTCTGCACCGGATTCTACTGGCCAACAGCTCTGAAAGACGCAGAAGAACTTGTTAGAAAATGCAAAGGTTGTTAAATGTTCGCAAGACAAGCTCATGTGCCAGCTCACAACCTCATCTGCATCCCACCCGCTTGGCCTTTCTCCTGCTGGGGGCTGGATCAAGTAGGACCCCTCAAGAAAGCAAAGGGCGGTTTCGAGTACATCTTCGTGGCAATTGACAAGTTCACCAAGTGGATCGAATACAAACCACTCACAAAATACAGTAAGACCAAGCGCAAATGAGTTCATACAAGACATTATGCACCGCTTCGGCATGCCCAATCGAATCATCACAGATTTAGGCTCTCCCTTTACAGCTACAGAGTTCAAAAGTTGGGCACAGGATTGTGGCTTCGGCATAGATTACGCATCAGTCGCACATCCAGAAGCCAACGGACAGGTAGAAAGGGCCAATGGACTCATACTAGCCGGGTTGAAACCAAGACTGTATGAAGAGCTAGCAGACTATGGATCAAAATGGATTGAAGAATTACCCAAAGTAGTATGATGGCTACGAACTCAAATAAGCATAGCTACCGGATACTCGCCTTTCTTCCTAGTTTACGAATCAGAAGCCGTTCTACCTGCCGACTTGATTTGGACGTCACCAAGGATAGAACAGTATGACGAAAGAGAAGCAGAACACACCAGAAGATTATAACTCGACACTACAGAAGAAGTCAGGGTAAACGCTACCCTTCAATCAGCAAGATACCTCCAAGGATTAAGACGCCACTGCAACAAGAATACCCAGCCTCGATCACTACAAGTCGGAGACCTAGTGCTAAGAAGAATACAAAAAACTGACGGACGCCATAAACTACTCAGTCCATGGGAAGGTCCTTTTATTGTCTCAAAAGTTACTGGACCAGGCACGTACAAGTTAATAACTGAAGATGAGAAAGAAGTCATCCATACATGGCACATCAACCAACTAAGAAGATTCTACGCATGAAAATAGCTCAAGGGAGAATACATGTACAAACCACAAGAGATCAACGTTCACGGCCAATAAAGATGGTGTTCCTCGACAAAATATGTATTATGGCTTATCAAACGATCATGATCAATAAAGATGGTTTTTCGGCAACATATGTCTTATGATGGCTAACCCAGAGTTGTTTCTAAAGAGCAAAATGGCTGAAACATGCCTGAGCCTACCGACCGAGAGCAAAATAGCTGAAAAAATGCTTGAGCCCGCTGATGAGGGTAGCTAATAAGCTAACACCCGAACCAAAGAGCAAAATGACTGAAACATGCCTGAGCCTACCGGCCGAGAGCAAAATAGCTGAAAAATGCTTGAGCCCGCCGATGAGGGTAGCTAATAAGCTAACACCCGAACCAAAGAGCAAAATGGCTAAAACATGCCTGAGCCTACCGGCCGAGAGCAAAATGGCTGAAAAGATGCTTGAGCCCGCCGATGAGGGTAGCTAACAGGCTAACACCCGGACCAAAGAGCAAAATGACTGAAACATGCCTGAGCCTACCGGCGGAGAGCAAAATAGCTGAAAAGACGCTTGAGCCCGCCGATGAGGGTAGCTAATAAGCTAACACCCGAACCAAAAAACAAAACGACTAAGACTGGACATGGATTAGGAAAAATTCAAGTAAAGACCCTTTAGCTCCTTGTTCCAAATAGCAAGAGGCTCGGGGGCTACACTGAAGACACTTGAGATCACAAAGTCTGTCAAGACAAGGGTCCACACTGAGTTGTTTATGCGGCGCAGACAGGAGCCAGGCAAGCATTCAACAGATCAAGAAAATTTGTCAAGACAACGGACTACACCGAGTTGTTTACATGGCAAAGATGAAGGCCAGACAAGCACTTGACATATCAAGAAAGGTTGTCAACACAAAGATAACATGCAAAGTTGTTTACATGGCAAAGACGAAAGCAAGACAAAGTACTCGGCAAGTCAAATAACTCTGATCGCTTGGGCAACTCATCCAAAGAATAAACAAGGCATCCAGGCAGAGAAGACATCAACAAAAAATCTTCATTCAAAAGGAAGTATAATGTCATATTACAAGGCACGAGCATAAAGGTCAATTACATCAAGCGTCATCATCAGGAGAAGAGATAACAATATTAAGATTATCTACAACTCTACTAGCTAAGTCTTCGACCTCAGGCTCCATCCTCTCAACGGCATTAATGTACTCTTGACTATCGGCTTCCTCTGCTATCTTGGACAAAGGCACCTCTGGAGCAAGAACCCAGACCTGAGCCAGGACATTCTTGGTACACAGTTGGGCGCACCTCTTCACGAACTCTTGAAAACGAGTCGGAATTCGGGGAATTAACTGAGCCCAAGATTGCCCATCATCCGCTGGAGTTCAGAGAGCGTCGGCTACTGAACAAAAAGATTTCCACAAAGCTTTCCAGTTTTCAGTAGTCGTCGCCAACTTCCAGACAAGTCTTCAATAGTTTTTTGAGCCTGCACAAGATCTCTATTAGCTCCACGCCTAATCAACTTAGCAAGCGCGAGTTCTTCCTCAGCATGAGTAATTACCCCCTCAGCCTTGTTGTGACTCGAGCAGACAAGAGTCTTCATTTCATCGATACTCTCTGAGAGCTTCTGGTTTTCAACTCGGAGAGCTGGACAAGGCACCAAACAACAAGTCAGAAGAAAGGAAAGTTTGAATACAGAAGGAAACAAAAAGAACCCGCCATACCATTGCACTCTTTCTTTGCTGCTTCCAAGTTCTTCATGGCCTCCGAGTTCTTTAAAGCCTCCTGGATAGCAGCATCCCTCTGTCTCTCGGCCTCAACTACCCGGGCACGAAGTGATTTTTCCTCCTTCTGATGCGTTTGACGCTCAGCCTCCAGCTCGGCCTGGCAGAGACCAAGATCTGTCTTCAAGGCGCTTAACTCAGAGGACAACTTCTTCTCGGTTTCTGACGAAAAAAAGAAGCCGGTGTGGTCCCGAGAGATGGACTGAACAAGAAGAAAGAAAGAAAAACGGCATAAGAACAGGAGAAAAATGAACATCCAAAGAAAGAACTTCAGAAAACTTACTTGGAGTTTTTCTCCAAAAGAAGTTGCAAAGGTTGCAAAATCTCCCCAAGAAGCGGTCAACTCTGACAACCGATGAGTGACGTCAAATTGATGCACCACATCTTCAGTAGAGAGAGGAGCGGAGGGGGAAGACGGCCAATGCGGAGAAGGTAAGAGCAGGGACACATCATGGGAAGTCCCGGCTACCTCCCTAGATGAATCCACCACCATGGCCACGGTCACCTCCGAGGCAACCAAGCCAGCAGCAGCATCATCACCAGGAAACCTTGTCTCCCCCACAACCACTTCGCCGACCGTGCGCTCCAACTCCTGAGGCTCGGTACTCGGTGGCACACCAGAAGATTGGCAAGAAGTCGATGGAGGGTCGAGAGAAGACGAAGGCCTGAAAGTTGACAAAGAAACTCGCCAATAAGAACAAAAGAAAAGGGAAACAGAAGCAAAGAGATGAAACCAGAAGTCACTCACCTGGCTATCTTCTTCTTCATAAAACACAAAGAAGACCTCGCAGGGGGAACGACGGCAGCAAAAACATCACCGCCACACTGTGACAGGAGCGGCGCGACTGGTACCGGAGCCCCAGAGGAACCCGGTACCGGAGCCCCGGAAGAACTTGGCGCCGGAGCCCCAGAGGAACTTGAGCCCAATGACCGCTTGCTACAAAAAAGTCCAAGACGAAGTCAGAACAAGAAAAAACGCTCAACAAAACAAAGACAAGTAAACAACTCACCGACGCGTAATGAGGGACACATCATCGACCTCATCTTCCTCAGTCTCCAACAGGACAGCTACAGCACCATCTGAAAACAGAGAGAGAAAAACTCGGTCAATGGCATAAATAAATAAATAACAGAAGGACCAAACATATTAATATGCTCACCTAGGAGCACGCTACCTATAACTGGAGTACCTGGATGAGTACTCGGCTGGCGAGACTTCTTGGAAGCAGGTAAACCAGTTGAAGAACCATTCGCTAGCCCCCTCTTCGAGACACTACGAAGACCTCGAGGGATTGGACGAGGAACATATTCTTCATATACATCAACAACTCTAGAAGAAACTCCAGGAAACACTGTGGTGATTTGGAACTTACTGATTACAGAAGCCCCAGCAAGGTTCTCCCCAGTATTCATCATGGCAGGGGGGACATCAAGGGGGGTCGGGTCAACAAAGTTGCGCCCCAATTCCTACGAAAAAAATAAAACAAGACAAGGAAAATTAAGCAAAAATGGATACAGCAAAAGAAATATAGAAAGTACTCACACTAATAGAAAACGACTTACAGCTAGAGGCGGGTTGTTGGCAGAGAACTCGGAGACAGTAAATGGGACAATGTTTGCTCCTTTCAACATCTTCTGGAGACGCTCGAGTACCTCCTCGTCGGTCAACTCAAGGGCAGGGACCATACGTGAAGAATCCTCAACCCCAGAGTACTCGAAGCCAAAGTTCTCTCGCTCCTTCAGAGGTTGAACACGACGATGAAGAAAGCTCGAGACAATACAAAAGCCGGTCAAGCCCTGCTGTTTCAGAGTACTTATCCTATCAAGAAATGGCTGGATCACCTGAACCTCAGCCGTCGTCACAGGGTTCTTATCCCATCGGTCATTAACCAATGGACCAGATCCAGAGTGAACATCAAGAGAAGGAATCAGATTGGCGGCGTAAAACCAGTTGGCACGCCAATCCCTCATAGAATCAACCAGGTCATAGTCAAAGAACTTGCTCTTAAGACCCTGGTAAAACTGAATCCCGCAGCCACCAAGAACACTGGTGTCTTCGCGGCGGGGTTGGGGTTTCAGACGAAAGAAGTAGCGAAAGAGAGAAAGAGAAGGGGGAATTCCAAGGAAAGTTTCGCAAAGATGAACAAAGACAGAAAGATGAAGGACAACATTGGGGGTAAGATGGTTCAAAGTAACCCCAAAATAATTAAAGAATCGATGGAGGAAGGCAGAAGCGGGAAGGCAGAGTCCAGCATGGACAAAGGAGACAAAGAGGACGATCTCACCAGGACCTGGAGCAGGGACCCGATGCTCGCCTGGAGCTCTCCATTCAGCAATGTCCTTGCTCTGGATCAAGCCGTCGCTGACAAGCTCACGGAGCTGGTCTTCGGTTGTTGTCGGAGCCGGCCAAACCTTCTGGGCAGCCCTCATGGCCACGAACTCTTGGTTCTCGATCAAAGAAAGGGGCGACTCCTCATCCACGAAGGCTGCTTGGGACTTGTTCGCGGCCTTCTTCCTACCCATGAACTAGCGGAAGCAAAAAGGCACTGGGGAAGACGAAGCTAGGATGGCGGCGCTCGGGTGACGACGACAATGGCGGCGGTGGATTTCTGAAAGCTAGGGTTTCAAGGCAAGAGTTGGGCAGTAAAGAAAAGGAAGATAAAAGGTCTTTAAATAGATTTTACAGCGATAAAATAGCCCACCAGGCCCGTTAAAACACGGTGTGGGAACGCAACGGTCCATTTACTAACACAGCTAAAATGACGGACGGCACAAATCCACATAACGGTACAGTTTAACGGACAGATTTCAGACTTATCCATCCAGCACCATGACAGAGTTATCAGATTACTACAAGAACAACCCATCAACCATGAAGAAACAAAGGGCTACCTCACAAGGAACAAAAGAACCCAGTTATTACAGAAAGAACTCGGGAGTCTCATGAACAACCAGGATTACAGCAGAAAAATGAATGACAACTCAGAAGACAAGATTCTTTCCATTACAAGTGGCTTCAAAAAATAGAAGATTACACATTTTACAAGACCCAACGAACTCGGTACTACGACAATCAAGGTATCAAAGAGGAACCCAGACACAGCTAGGCTCTAGAACGACTACGTGTCCCAAATTGCTACTCGGTAGAACAAACCGCACTCGGCTACACTGTTTTCTTCAAAGGACGGACGCAGTGCATCCAAGACGGAAATCCGTAGCACGGCGGGACAACATAGACCAGGGGAAGTCAGTAGGCATCTGTCTACCCAAGCCCGACGTGATGCAGGATCAGGTGTTGATCTGCACCGGACAGTCATAGGGCGGGCAAGGAAGATCAACCCAGAACTGCTGGATGAAGGAACGCATCCCACATCACAAGACTTACTCCAACTACCACCACGTACTTCCAAGTACAATACCGCTGCGGGATTAGTCTACCTCTAATCCCTATCACAAGACTTCCTCCAGCTACGACAAGACGCACAGGAACTATAAAATACGCCCGGGGGCTGCTCTACTTCATAAACTACCATATTCATGACTACGAAGGTTTCAACAAAATGTTCAATGGATGAAAACAAGCACTCCGGGAGGGTATTTATAGATCGAAGGAGCGGCACACATAGACTAGGAGTACCAACGAAACAAGCCTAACAAAGGACACAGTGAAAAGACAGGACTCAATAATGGAATACTCAGGCGAGAAGGAACAGTACTCGAAGACGAGCATATTCAGAAGAATATGCCAACAATGTACAACCCGTGAATAGGAAACATTTACACTCAACCACCACTATACAACTACACCTGACAAACAGCAGACTACCAGAGAATACGCCAAGAACAATGCATCCAAGTTCTTTTTGAATCAAAGAACCCGGATAAATGCTCAGAGGCTACAACAGGGGAAGATTTCAGTTCCTCGAACAAATTAGACTCAAGACCCACCAACTCTTTGTTCCAAACAGCAAGAGGCTCGGGAGCTACACTCAGTGAGTGCACTTTTTCTTCAAAAAAACTCACATCACTCGAAAGACTTCTTCAAGACAGCAATTTTAAAACAACATAAGATTCAAGACCCTCCAGCTCCTTGTTCCAAATACCAAGAGGCTCGGGGGCTACACTCAGTGAGTGCACTTTTTTCTTCGAAAAAGCGCATGTCACCAAGAAGACTTCTTCAAGACAAAACAACTTCAAGGACTCATGACAAAAAGAAGCCGGACCGGGCTATATCCGAGTTCCTTTTGATAAAGAACCCGGGTACATGCTCGGAAACATTTCAACGAAGGATCATAGCGATTTCAAGACAAGACCCTCCCGCTCCTTGTACCAAATAGCAAGAGGCTCGGGGGCTACACCCAAAGGGGAGTACTTTTTTCTTCAAAAAGGTACACTCCACGCGAAGATCTCATAGAGCACTACACGGTTTCGCTCAAGAAAGCACTCGGACGACGCTTGTTCCTGCTCGGCAAGGCCTAAAAGAACAAGACGAGGCTTCCAAAGCTCAACCATGAAGTGCTCAGGGGCTTGTCAGTGCGGGACCCACAGGATACCCCATAAGAAAGAGAGAAGATCTAGTCTAACTAGGATTCTCCCTATGTAATCTTAGTAATAGTATTATCCTGTAATCCTACTAGAAACTCTCATTGTAAACCTCCTGACTATATAAAAGAGGGCAGGGTTCCTAGAGACGGGAGATCATGATTTCTACAACACAACAACACACAATCAATCCAACGCAAAGGCTAACACCGACTGGACGTAGGGCTATTACTCGACCACAGTCGAGGTCCTGAACCAGGATAAATCGACCGTCTCTTACGTTCACCGTCGAGTTCCGCATACGCTGAAGCCCAAACAATACTGCCCCGGGGACCCCCGTGGCAGGCTATCGGTGGTTAAACATCGACAGGTCCCTAAGCTTGGTAGACGGGGTGTCATCCAGAACCCTAAACTTTCAAGGTGATTGCCGCAGGTCCCTAAACTTGGCAGACGGTGTAATCCCGGTCCCTGACCTTTCAAGGTGATCACCGTAGGCCCCTAAACTTGGCAAGCAATGTCATCACTGTCCAAATGTAATCTATTAATCTATTACACCTATAATATTCCTACTGCTATCGTCTGTCACCCCGCCCCTGCCCTTTCTAGTAAAAAAAAGCATTTCTATTATACGGCAAAAAAACACCGTAAAAACACCACAAAAAAAGAACATATACGACAAAAAAATAACGGTTTCCGTAACAAACTCTTCCGCATCGAAAATCATATACGGGAAAAATGTTTCTGAAACAAAATCTTCCACATCAAAAATATAAGGGATAATTATCTGTTGGACATCCAAAGTGATGGTCCTTTGCTGACGGACACCTACTTTGGAGCATTTTACCATAAGACACTCTGGTTTGGTAAAATTAGGCCACATGACATCGTGGGCCGGTTGTAGCCGGTTGAGGAGAGATAACAGCGGTGAAATGACATTCTTGCCCCTGTCGCTTTCTTCTTCCTCTCTTCCTTTCTCTTTTTTCTGTTTCCTGTTCCCGCCACCCTCTCCACCTCGCACACCCACCGTTGCGCGTCACGCCATCGCGGGCGGCTGCGCCTCCGACGTCCGTGCCTCCGGCGGCCCGCTTCGGTGCAGCGCCCCAGCCTCGCACGTTCGGTGGGCCGCGCCTCCGGCGGTCTTCGATGGCCGTGCCTGGGATGGAAATCGAAGCTCGGTGGTTACCCGTTGCATGTAGGCGGGCGACATAAGGGAGCGGAGCGCGGCGAGGTACTCGTTTCATCTGCTTGCGGCGGTTGTGCTCCACGGCAATGTGGATCATCCACTAGCTCTCCACCTCCTCCACATTCTTCACTGGCCTTGTCCTTCGCCGCTTCCTTCTTCCGGCCGCCGTTGTCGCCGTCAGAAGCCGGATGCACGACCGCCACACCTTCTGCGCCAGCCGGAGCATCAGCAGGAACGCGGCGAGGATGAGGATCTTGATGATGCAGTCGATGGTCCAATATAGGCTGCTCTTGCCCACCTCGTACCACGGCGGCACGGCGACGTCGTCGGAGCCTGCGGCGATGCGGGCAAACAGGGCCTCGGCGCTGGTGATCAGGGGCATGCTGTATCCGACCGCCTGCACGCCTAGCATCACCAGCGACACGTACGGCATCACGTCTGTGTTTGCCTTGATGTACATCAGTTGGCTCAGCTCCACGGCGATGGCCGCCGCCGGAGCGTCAGCAACGGCGAGTGCGGGAGGCGGAGAGGGTGGCGAGGACAGAAAACAGAAAAAAAGAGAAAGGGAGAGAGAGGAAGAAGAAAGCGGCAGGGGCAAGAATGTTATTTCACCGCTGTTCTCTCTCCTCAACTGGCTGCAACCGGTCCACGGTGTCCTGTGGCCTAATTTCACCAAACGGAGTATCTTCTAGTAAAATGCTCTAAAGTGGGTGTCCGTCAGTAAAGGACCATTACTTTGGATGTGCAACAGACAATTGTCCCAAAATATAAAGGACTGATTACAGCCCGATGAAACAGATCAAGCACATATTCAAACAGAGAAATTTGGCAAGAGCTTTGCTTACGACAACAAAAAAATATCACGCACATTTCATACTCATACACAGGAAATTGTAGGACATCAAATTATGTCGCTTCGCCCAGCTTAATCCACACGCTCCCTCGTCTCCCTGCCTGCGTGGATCCACGTCCGAGAGTCGCGTTGCCCGGATGCCAAGTTAATTTGCTCTGCCCCAGCTTATAATGGCGAGTCCAATACATGAATCCCACACGCTCCCGCGTCACCCTGTCCGTCGGGCCCCACCTCCCCACAAAAAAAGCACACCCGCGCGTGCGCCTTAGCTACAGCATGCGTCGGTGGCGGTGGACACCTGCGACCTACGACCTGCTGGCTGCTGCTGTACGTAGTCCCAGCGTACGCGGGAGCGCGCGTCTCGCCATGGACACGGGCAATGCGATGCTGCAGTATGTGTTGGCGGCGGTTGCGGCACTCGCCGCGCTCTGCGACGTGCTCGCTGTGTGCTCTGCTTCGTCCGGCGCGCCCTAGCTCCAGCCTTTGCCGCTGGCGGTGGACACCTGCCAACTGTCGTCCCGCTCGCCCCCCCCCCGTGCGCGTGTGCCCGTGCATCTACGGCTCTGTGGCCCGCTTGCCTCGTGCGTCTGCACCCTGCTTGCCCTCGTGCGAGAGCAGGAACGAAGGAACGACGTGCTGTGTTCCGTGGGCCGAACGAACAGAACTCATGCACGCACGTAACAGACGACTCCGTTGCGTGGTGATTCACCTGATGCCCGCACGTAACAACTTGGCCCATTAGTCTTCGACATCCACATAAAAGAAGGAAAAACGGGATGAATTTAGAAACAGTTTAGGGTTCCAATGCAAATGTGTTATTAGATTTTATTAATTTTTAAAAAAGTATAATAATAAAACACAGAAATGATAATTAAAAAATGAAACCAATTTTGTTAGGTTACTATAAACCAGATCTACACGATATATGTCATAAAGATCATGAAATATGCTTTATGTAATCAAATTTGTATATTTCTTAATATATTCGTCTAAACCACAAGCCATGTGCATTGTCGTAGACATGGATAAAAAAATTGTTAATATGTTTGTCTAAACCATAAGACACGTGCATCGTTGTACAGATGAATACAAATTCGTTGCCCCGTGCAATGCATGGACAGATATCTAGTAATATTAAAAGTTTTAAAAGTTTTCTCTGTTAAAAGTTACTTCTAATTTTAGTATTATTATTTTAAAAGTTTTGTCGGTTAAAAGTTACTTCTAATTTTATTAATACTATAATATTGTTATTAAACTTTTAATACTATAACACTATTATTGAAAGTTCTAATACTATAATATTACTATTAAAAGTAATAGTATGTTATAGTATTATAGTATTAGTAATATAGAAAAGTTATTTCTATAATACTACTATTAAAACTTTTAAAGTAATACTAAAATTAGAAGTAGCTTTTAATAGAGAGAAAACTTTTAATACTATAGGAATTTCAATATTATTATAATACTATTAATGATACATAAATACTAAACTAATTTTAGTATTTTTCTATTGTAGTTTAAACCTAATATATTTGTTGTTGTAAATTATTTTAATACTTTAATTTATCTTTTGCTGATGTCAATTATTTTATATAATTTATATTTTCATGATAAATATTATATAAATAGTGATTGATTAATTGACACATGTTGGATCCACGTCTAACGTACAGTCAACGTGTCACGCCAGCTTATAGAGTAGGTTAGACCATATTTGGATAGGGATGATACCGCTTGCCAAGTTTAAGGACGTGTGGTGATCACCTTGAAAGTTCAGGACCAAGATGACATCACCTGCCCAAGTTTAGGGACCTGCGGTGATCACCCTAAAAGTTCAGGACCTGGATAACACTGTCTCGCCAAGTTTAAAGACCCACATATATCATTTTAGAAGTTCAAGGACCCTAAATGACAAAACCGCCAAAGTTTAGAGAGCGAGGGTGAATTTTACTCAGAAAAAAACACCATGCAATAGGGTATTCAGCTTCCCTGCGCTTTTTGTGCTAGTGTCACGGCGGGGCGTCGGCATGTTCAGTTGGGCATAATTTACTCTGCTTGCGTTGGATACGAGGATTATCCATGCAACAAGCCAGATTAGAGGCAATACTATTGTCCTATTTGTTTGGCTGATAAACCATAGCTGAAAAAGTACTGTTGACTAATTTATTATGAGAGAAAAATATTTTTCGTTAACTGAAAAAATATAATTTATAAGACAAACGAACGTGGCGATATAACGACCATGGAGTACTTACCCACGACGGCTGACACTGATGGGCATTACTTCGTCTCCGCCATCGAGCTGACTGATCTGAGCAGAGCAGCCCACACCGATCGGGCTGCTGCTAAAAACACATGTTTTATTCCAACGGATCCAACATGCAAGTGGGAGTAGCATATGTGACTTATTCATGCGTTGGATGCAGCTGGTTTGATGCATTGACCAAGTCTACATCTCGTGGGCCCGGACTCCAGGGTCTCGGTCTCGGTTGTTATATATATATATATATATATATATATATGAATAATAAAAAATCTGGCTTGGCCAACAGTATTACATCAAGTGGCACACTCCTACGCGGTCGCTCTACCGGTACCACTACCGGAATCAGAGCGTGATTTCAGTATATAACCAAAGTCGATGCATGCATGTCCCTGCCAAACGTACCAAGTCCAAATCTGCCACTAAAAAAAAAAACACTTGTGATTTTTCAACTTTCGCCGTCGCGGGTGGTTTCATGCATTGACCACTCGAGCTCGTCTCGTTCAATACGTACGTTAATCTTGCATTGTATGACGGGAGGGGACAGCAACAGGCAGCCAGGTACACTAGCAGCTAGCAGTGAGAACGCGGAACTGGATGGAGTATAGCATATACGTAAGCGGCCTAGCTAAATTAGTCAAAAAGAAGTGGTCTTCCGACTTGATTCGTGACAGTAACCTTTGACATGAATTCCTTTCCTTTTTTCTTTTTCAAAACACGAACACAAAAAGGTTATATACATGCATTCCACTTATCCCCGTAGACACACATACATATTCGAGTAATCTAGCTATGGGGCACCTCGATGGGTTAGGTAGATACATTTTGGGATAGATAAAATCACCACATATATCTATCTCACTATATACATGACTATCCATTCATTAAAAGAATAAATAGTTGTAAATATTGCCACCCATGTGTTGAGATAAAGACTCGAATCCGAGTAGACATGTCCCACCACGAGAAGTTTCTCAACTGAATGCATATACATAGGATAGAAGTGTACCGGACAGTAATGTAATTATAATAAGAAGATAGATTGCTCAAGTAACATGGAGAATTTTATAAGCAGACGTAAAACTAAGTATGAGCTATGTGTTCTTATACTCCCTCCGTTTTTTTTAAGTTCACATTTGGTTTGTCCTGAGTCAAATATGTGTATCTTTGACCATTGATTTTAAAAAATTTATATAGTTTCATGTAATATGATTTATATTTTTAGATTTATTATGAGAAAAAACTATCATGATATATAATTCATATATTGTGAAACTATAAGGATTTTTAAGAATGGTTGGTCAAAGTTTGCAATGTTTGACCTCGAACGAACCAAGCCTGACACTTAAAAAAACGGAGGGAGTACGCGTTAACACGGCAGCTAGCGTTGAATTTTAGCTCAGTACAAAGTTATTATCACTCCCCTTTCAAAAAAAAAGTTATTATCACTCGCTTTTACCAGCAGAGATTAGGGAGAGCCTAAGTCGTCAGTGATACGACAGCGGCAGTAACACAAGAGAAAGGACGACAAGGACAGCTTGTTCCTGTTCCCCCTCCCGACTTTGACTTGTACAGTGGATACTTGCCGACACTAGCTAGTAACAATTGGCCTCTCAATCGAGGTAACTACAACTTGTTCGGGAGGCCGTATCGTATCGTGGATTATTTACCGCTGGCTAGGTTTGGTGTAAGAGAAAAAGACTGTTCCCAGCTGGAAATTTACGATCGTTTACGAGCAAGCGAACAGGCTATAACTATCCGATCAGCTAATCAGATTGACACACCGTACCGATGTGGTTTGGAATTTCCCCAAACTGATTCCATTTCTAGATGGATGCATCGATCAACCAGTCGTCTTCTAGCTAGCCCACCGTGTGGAATGTGGAAGCGCTGATGCCATGAATTGCTCCCAAGTCCACCGGCGACTTGCTGGGTATAGATTGGCACTTTGGCACGGTACTGTCACGTGCAGTTTTCAACTCTCCTAGCTGCCACAAGTCAAACGCAGAGAGTGACCCCCACCGGTAGTCAAAGTACTGCTCCTAGTAGACCCCACATTTGGCGCGGCGCGCATGGGAACTAGGAAGGCGCCAAGAGGAGATCATCAATATTCGCGGCCGGCCCCACCGGTCGACGACAGTACCATACGATACGATGCTGCCAAAGCAGCATGCAACGGCATGCGAATTGCGCAACTTGTTTCGGGGAAAAAAACGAGTAGCAATCAAGTAGTAGAAGACCCAATCAAGTAGTAGTAGAATTGCGTGCCTAGCCCTCGATGTCACGATAATTGGATAGGATAAGAATAGATGTAAGACTGTCTTCAATAGGTGATATATATGGAAACTCAAATCTAAAATGGGCAGTAAAAGATCTAAAATTAGTCTTCAATAGAGTAGCTATACGGGAGATCCATTTTGGGTTGTCTGAAAGGACACGACCCAAATATGAGTATCCTTCTCCTGGAAACCCATTGCAGAAAGGATTCTCTTTTGGGTCCCGTTATTGGAGAGGATGTCGAATAGGTATTGAACACTTTAATTGTAGCGCTACCCAAATATTGAATGGATCTTGTATTTTGGATGTTGTTGTTAGAGATAGTATAAAGGGCCTTGCATTGGCGATGACACTTTGGCACGCCGATTCGCGAAAGCTACTAACGATCGTCACAAAATACTTTTCAATGGTGAGTTCAGTTGATCGTCACAATCACGTACGTACTACGTTCGTCTAAATTACAGTCCGTTATGCGTAATAATCAAACACGAGCCGATCGAGAAACGGCGCATGGAAGCTCTCGTCATGGCGCCACCGCCGGCACCGGCTCCGAGTGCACTCTGGCCGTGACGCCGATGGCCTCCGTGGACTCCGCCCTGTACGAGTACCTGCAGCTCAGCGCCACGAACGCGGCCAGGTTCGCGGCGGCCAGCGCGGCCAGGAACGCGTAGTAGAGGTCGAGGCGCGACGCGTTGAGGTCGTCGGTCACCCATGGCGTGCCCCTCCCGGCGGCCGTCACCCGCGCCACGGCCGACAGGACGGCGCTGCTCAGCATGCTGCCGACGCCGTACGCCGTCAGGGACATGGCCGTGCCGAGGCTCTTCATGCTCTCGGGGGCCTGGTCGTAGAAGAACTCGATCTGCCCCACCACCAGGAACGCGTCGGCGGCGCCCATCAGCACGAACTGCGGGAGCAGGACGAGGATGGTGAGCGGCAGCGGCTCGCCGCCGGCCGTGGCGCCGTGGCTCCTCGCGAAGCTCAGCCTCCGGCTCTCCACCGCCGCCGTGGTCGCCATCGTCACCACCTGGAGGGCCAGCCCGGCGCCGATGCGCTGCAGCAGCGTGATCCCGCGCGGGTTCTTGGTGCGCCTCCGGACGGCGGGGACGAGGGCGCGGTCGTAGACCGCCACGCAGACGAGCATCGTCAGCGTGACGACGGCGCCGAGGCTGGCGGGGGGAACCCGGAACGTGCCCGTGCCGCGCCCGACGTGGCGGTCCAGCGTCACGCCCTGCTTCACGAAGAGCGTGCCCACCTGCGCCATCAGCGCGCACGGCACGAACATGGTGGCCAGCAGCGGCACCAGCTTCGCGATCTGCTTCGTCTCCTCCACCTCAGTCACCGTGCACAGCGGCGTCCACCCGGAGGGGGAGGCGTCCTCCTCCTCCACCTTGACCGCCGCTTTGTTCAGGAACCCCATGGAGCTCGTTGGGTTCACGCGAAACCTCTTCTTGCTGGTGTAGTGCTCGGGCTCCAGTTCGTGCAGCTCGGTCAGGTCCCCAGGAACCGCAACGCGGCACTTCCACACGGCCGCGCAGACCACCTTGCCCATTTTCGTGATCGGGCTGCCCTGCGGTAGCTTGTGCCGGTACAGCGGCGTGCCGGCGAGGAAGACGGCGACCGAGGCCGCGAGCGCCAGCGTGGGCACGCCGTACCCCCACGACCAGCTCACGCTGTCCTGGAGGTAGACGAGCACGGTGGTGGAGAAGAGGATGCCCGTGAACACGGTGAACATCCACCAGTTGAAGAAGGACAGCTTCCGCAGCCGCTCAGCCGGGTGGAAGTCGTCGAACTGGTCGGCGCCGATGGTGGAGATGTTGGGCTTCGTGCCACCGTGTCCCAGCGCGATGGTGTACAGCCCGCCGAAGTAGACGCCCAGCTGCAGCGCGGATGCGCGTGGGCAGGTGGCGCTGGCGCCGGCGCCGGGGTCGCAGGGCGGCGGCTTCAGTGCCGGCACGGAGACCGCCAGCGTCAGCAGCAGCATTCCCTGCGTTTGATTCGGCAACAATTCAGACGCCATAGAACCTATGCTGCGTTTTCGTGGCCAGCCCATTTTGCAAATGGCCCGCCAATAGCCCAACAATAATGATAGAGATCTTGTGACAGCTAAAGCGGATAAAAAACGCTGAACGGGAAGCGTTGCGGCCCAGATTCTATGTAATGGTCTTGGATTACGCGTAGGTTGGGTCAAGTCTCGGTAGGCCTTACCAAAAGGCTTACTTGGGCTATTGCTTGTGTGATTCTAACTATTTAGGCCCAAGTTGCGCCCGCAACAACTACAGCTATAATACAGTAGCTCTCTGAATGATCCTCCAGAAAAAAAAGTAGCTCTCTGAAATCTGTATGTTTGTATGAAGTTTTCTACAGAGATATCATATTTACTGTTAATATAAACTGATAAGCTTCTATTGAGTCATGCTACCTTCATCCCAATTTTGTTCTAAGTTAATTTGTCTAAAATTTAACCAATTTAATACAAAAGACTACTAATAATCATATTATCGAATAATTATCATTAGACGAAATACTCCCTCCGTATGACGCTTTTCACTTTTAGATATATATAACGTTTGATCATTTGTCTTATTCAGTTTTTTACAAATGATAAAGTAAATAAGTCATTATTAAAGTGTCTCTAATGATAAGATAAGTCATAACAAAATAAATAATATTTATATATACAAAAATTTTGAATAAGATTGTCGGTGTTTTGTCAACCGACTAGTAAATTTATACGATTGCCACGCTGCTCCAGGAAAACGATGGTAGCATCCAAAAGACACGAGGAATTATACGGGTTCAGGGCGGAGCCCTAGGTCTAGTTTCAGAGAAGATCGAGTGCGTGTTCCTCGCTTGAATGCTCTGAAGTTCTTACAATAGGGGGGTGCAAGAATGGTGGAAGAGGTAGGAGAGTGGAGCTAGAGTTAGAAGATGGACTGCCTGAATGAAGGTTTCGAGAGTCCGATGCCTTCGATGGGTGCCCTGGCTGCCCTTATATAGAGTCCGGGGCCAGGTCACATACAAAGAAGAAGGTTCTCCCGACCGAGGGGTCGTAAGCTTGAGGGAGGGAACCAAGCTAACTTGCTTGCAAGGAACGCCATCTTGTCTTGGTGTAGCGCACGTTCGGGCGTGGTTGTCATCATTGTCTTGCGCCCACGTCGCGGCATGGGGTGGTGTGGTGCTACTATGCCGGTTGTGGCGGCACTGTAGGCATGGCGGTGATTCGCCAACTCTCTTGTGCGACGTGGTCTCGCCGTGGCCTTCGTCATCGCCTCCTGATCATCCGGGAGCGTCGTGCGGGAGTTGGTAGCTACCCCTAGGTCATTGGTCGTCTTGCTGCTTGCGGAGCTGGTGGCCACGATCTTGAGCTCTGGGGTCGTGTCCTTCATTGGCTTGGATGGCCTTAAAAGTCAAGGCCGCCGTCGTGAACCCCATTCCGTAGTAGATGAGGTCGTACACCCGTCTCGTCGGGCCGTATTTGGATGGTGGGTCACCGTACTGGCCGCCACTGCTTGGTGGTGTTGTCTTGCCTTCGCTGCGTGGCGCAGGGATGGCGTCTGACCGGACGGAGGGGACTGTTGTCCCCTCAGTCCTTGCGGGATCAGTGCGGCGTGCCTACTCTTGTCAGAGCAGGTGCTCCTAACGGAGCCCGATCTCTCCCCATTCCTCCCGGGGGTTGGGGCGGAGGAGAGGTCGTGTGGCGTTGCACGGCGTGCGGTGAAGGCAGAGATAAGAGGTCATGGCCAACCCTTGCCTTAGTGCTTGGCCTAGGTCCACATAGCGTAGTTGGGCCTCGGTCGTTCAGGCTTATACCAGCTCATGTACCGTGGGCCGTCCGAGCGGCTAGATAATCGGTACCTTGAAATGCCCGGGTTATCATAACCCCGACAAAGATGAACAGTCAAACATGACTCTAAGAAGTCAAAAAAAGCGTCATGTATCTTAGGACGGAGCCGAGTATATGTACCAGTGTCATAAATGTTAACAATTTTCTCTGTAAATTTGGTAGTTTGACTTAGGACAAAACTTAAACATTAAATGCTTTTATTGGACGATGGAAGTATTTGACATACTTCAGTAGTACTTTTCAGCGAGCGAATAGTATTTTCGTATCACAACGAATCAGTATAAGCATCGGTATTAGATAAATTTCAGCGAAACGAACAAGACCTTAGTACTTCCAAAAGTAGTCATGAAGCCAACCGAACAGTCCTATCATCGTAAACCTCAAATAAGTTCCTTTCTACTAATGTTAGTAGAACAAAAGCATCTGATGCGCTTTTTTTAGAAAAAATGGAAGGCATCTGATGCTCTGCCTTCTGAACCTGTAGTTTACAATGTTGCTCACAAAGTAGTTGCTCATCAGCTGGTTGGAATGGATTTGTCCTAATAAAGTACTAACAAGCATTCAACATGTAATTATTGCGCAAGCATGACAATAAAGGACTCATTTATTGCAGGGCATTTTTTTTCTTCCAAATTTAACAGGAGGTTCATTACCATCACTGTTTTTCTAGGATACACAAAAACATGGGACACCAAAGAAAATATATCCAACGGCTAGAAATAAAGAATCCAAGAATTAACTTGCGAACGGTTTATTTTTTAAACGCACTGTAATGGCATACAAATTAATGAACGTAATAACTAGTTAGTGAGGACTCAGGAGGGGTAATTACTAATTACTAGCGATGACGTGCATACCAGTAGGTAGACGGCGGAGCCGGCGACGAAGGTCCAGTAGCGGCCAAGGTAGGCGTCGGCGAGGAAGGCCCCGAGGAGCGGCGTGAGGAAGACGGTGCCCGACCAGTTGGTGACGTTATTGGCGGCCTGGACGGTGCCCTGGTGCAGCCGCTCCGTCAGGTACACGACCAGGTTCGCCGCCACGCCGTAGTACGCCATTCGCTCGAACAGCTCGTACACTGCATGTGCATGCGTAACGTAGTCATAGATCCATGGCCCATGGGCACGCGAAGCAAATCCCGGCGGCGAAACATTGCCGCCGGCCGGCCGGCCGGAGAAACGAGAGAGCGCCGCTAGCTGACTCTGAATCTCTCTGACGACGAAAAACGTACAGTACAAGTACGTACCGACGATGAAGGTGCAGGCGGTCCAGCCACCGCGCTTGGAGCGGAGGACGGGGTTGCCGCGGAGGTCGACGGAGCCGTCCTTGGTGTACTCCCCTCCTCCTCCCCCTCCCTCGCCGTTCTCCATGGCCGCACGCAGGAACTGGCTCAAGGCCAGAGGCGACTGGCGAGGAGAGCCTAGAGCGAGCTCGGTCCTGCTGCTGCTGCTGCACTCGCTGCTGGAGTGTAGTGCTGTGCCGTTCTCTGGGCTCTGGCTGAGCAGCTGAAGGGAGTAATGATGCGTGCATTAAATTGTGTACCTACGCGTGCCCTCCTACCGCTCTGCTTCCCCTGTATGTTTGCATTGAAGGCATTTACTGTGCTCTGCGATTTTGCACCGGCATTTACCACGACGCCCTCCCTCCACAACGACGACGACGAGCAGCGAGCACGTAGAAGCGTGCCCGGACAACGTGCGGTAGTCGAGTGATGACGTGCAGCAGTGCAGGGGCACACCGTGTTTGTGCAAAATGCACCCACACGTACATCATCTCAAGTGCGAAAACACACAGTTCGGCGCTTCAGAGAAACACACCAGCAGGAACTGGGAAAGGCAACGGGGGATTCGAATATCTATATGATCGCTCGCCGATGGATGCAGTTCGGTGGATGCGTGCGCGGGGCTATCGGATTACCAAACAGTATCCACGTAGGCATACGAACAGAAGTAGTTTTTCACCGACCAGCACTCACAACTTCACAAGCCAATCTTATTGATCATTCTGTTGACAAAAAGAGTTCAGAGAAGTTGCATTCAGATTTGAGAATCAAATAAAAAAAATCAACTTTGGATTAATATGTATAAAATTATTGAGCAAAACAAGTAAAAAAAACCGGCCTTGCCGGTTTGGATTGCCCCGTTGCACATGCAGCTGAAAGACCGACCGGTTTTGACTGGCTATTGACGTAGATATTTTAGAAATCGACATGAGCCGATTTTGGCTGTCCGAGTCTAATTCAACTTAAATTCGATGGAAACTTCTCTGATCTTGTGAAAAACTTGCAGATTATATCTTGATAAGTTTTTCTATTGAGATAAATCAGCCTGTTCGTTTGTTGGTTTCAGCCACGACTTATCAGCTATGGTACAATATTTTTCTTTCATAATAAGCCAGCACCAGCTAGACTTATCAGCCTAGAAACCAACCAGCGAACAGGCTGTATATCTATATATCAAATAATAACCACGGTCGATCAAAAATCAACCTACTATTACTTTCTACTACCTTTAGCTCTTCTAAACTCATGCTATCAGGGCTTTTCTCGATGAGATTCGTTGGCGTTCTAGGTGGCCTTGTAGATTCTAGTGCTACCATGTTGTGCTCCTCCTCGATGGGTCTTTTCGAGAGATGTTTGTGGGCTTTTTGGGCAAGAACGGGCATCAAATTTGCACGGTCGGTCTCACTATTTTGATCTCTCTCTCTCTCCATTGCATGCTTGGACGTGTGTCTTGTCTGGCGTAGCCCTTGTTGCTATGTGACCTAAATCGGCGTCAACATATTTTTTTCGAATTCGCTGGGACAGAAAGCGATAAGATCTACTAAAAAGATGTCTAAAGACAACGTCAAAAAGGTGAGTGATATGACCGATACAAAGAATCAGGACAACATCTTCTTGCCTTAGCGGCTTGTTTGTTTCCCCTCTAAACTTTAGTCTCTGTCACATCGGATATTTTGACATATGCATGGAGTATTAAATATAGACTAATTACGAAACTAAATGCATAGATGGAGATTAATTTGCGAGACAATTTTTTAAGCCTAATTAGTCCATGATTTGACAATGTGGTGCTACAGTACATGTGCTAATGGCGGATTAGTTAGGTTTAATAAATTCGTCTTACGGATTGATGAGGACTTCTATAATTTGTTTTATTATTACTATCCAAACACTCAATCCAAACACTCAATATGACAACCTCATATAATACCCGATACGATGCCCTTAAACCTTAGGAAACCATAGTCCCTCGCAAACACCCCCTTTGTATCCAGAGAAACTTCCCGCGAGCTTCGCTAGAAGCTGGAAGCAAAATTCCATAACTACCGCGAGTGCATGGTCATCGTCGTTCTCGTCAACCGCTGCACTCGGGTTACTTAAACCATATAAGTGTCAAGTGGTCTCTAAACTATATATTTTTTTTTAAAAGAACGAGGAAAAAAATCTTTCACTATTTTCCGAAACTGAAACCAGGAGCTAGCCATGGTAGATTTCGCATGAGGCTCCCACAGCCTTCTCACCTACTGCCTCTGTCTCCTGCTACTATCATCCCCAGCCCACCTGGTGTTGAGCATGGACGTCGACAACCATGATGATTTCGACGCCGATGACACATTCTCTAGCAAAGTGGCACTGGCACGGCGCATCAACGGCAACGGCTTCACCATGCGCGGGGGAGACAGGTAGCCCGCAAAAGAGAGAAAGATCTAGTTCGATTAGGAATTCCCTACATGTAATCGTAGTAACATTGTTATGCTGTAAATCATACTAGAACTCTTATATTATAACCGACTAGGAGACTTGCCTCCTGAGCTATATAAAGGAGGGCAGAGCTCCCTAGATCGGCACCCAAGAGAAACAGACCCCACAGTCTAAACCCTAAGCGTAGGGCGCAATATACTTTTCCACCCAGACTAGACGTAAGACGCTATTTCGATGGACCGAACCAGTATAAATTGTTGTATAAATTGTTGTCTCTGCGTTCACCGTCGAGTTCTGCATACGCCGAAGGCCACCAACCATGGTCCTGGGTAACCCCGTGACGAGTTGCCGGTCATAAAACACCGACAGCTAGCACGGTAGGTAGAGGCTTTCGGCGTAATTGCGATTGAGAGCTCGGCGAACCTGAAAATCAACATCTTGTTCTCACTGGCATCCTACGACTCGGAGTTTTCTGTTCCATGGTGGATAATCGGCTAGTCGGCGTCTCTGCTGGCGTCAAGACCAAAGCGGAGCCAAGTCCAGATTGGATCAGAAGTTAGCGCCATGTTCGTTTGGGCTTGTTTGACTTATAAGCCATGGCTGAAAATACTATTGACTGGTTTAGTGCGAGAGAAAAATACTGTTCATTAACTGATAAGCCATGATTCATAAGCCAAATACAAACAAACGAGCAGGCTGTAGATTTCTATCTCGGCGATTCACCTAGTCGGAACCGACGCTCAGGCCAACAGAAAGCTACCTGCTGCGGAGCCGAGGAGAATCGGTCGTACTGCCGTTGGTGGCGATGGAAAATTCATGCTGCTGCACATGTCCCGAACTGAGATCATCACCGTGCGGCTCCGATTTCCAACTCGTCTGCTGTTTGTCTTCTCAAGATCAATTTGCTGTACACGCGAATCGTGACGTCCAGACAGAACGAGCAACCAAGCAAGGGACTCGAAACGAGCAACCAAGACATGCAAGCTAATTGCGGAATCCTGCTTCGGCTTGCAACGTAACTCCACGCACTCGTCAGACTACGACTTCGCGCAGCCGTCCGACTGCATCAAGCCGTCAAGCCGGAAGCAAGCTGTCCGACTGCATCAAGCTATCCGACTATTGTTCGACTGCATCAAGCCAGAGACGAGCAGTCCGACTGCATCGAGCCATCGAGCCCACATCCATCTTCGGATACTACGGCTCACCGACTCCTCTGCTTGGGCCATGAATCAAGCTTAAGTTATGTTTTAATATTTTTTTTAAATATTCTTTAATATTTATATATCTCCGGATATTATATATATACCTCCGCGGCCATACAATACTATAAAACTACGTTACTAACTACTCACACAGCTCCGCGCGAGTAGTCGGGACGACATGTGCTCCACGCATATTCTCTTTTTTCGTGCAGCGCCGACTACTCTAGTCTTCTCTTGACGGTTGTACAAATACTTGAGTAATACGAACTCACATTTGTGACGCACTATTTACTCGCACGGCTCACATGGTCACGGTCATGAACCTCACGATCATACGCCGGAGATACAAGTGCTTATAAATACGGGGTTAACTACTCGGAAAATTTACAAAGCCTAGCAAGAGGTGCAAATTTTTACATGTATTTTATAATACTAGGATCCGCTCTCAGCCTATTATTTTATATGTATGGGATCTGCTTCCAACTTGATATCCTGAATATCAATAACTCTAAAATTTTATATATTTATCTTGCAGGGATGAGATCTGGACCATGTGACCGGGTGAGCTACGCGACTCGGCAGGCTTCTTGCTCGGTAATAACGTCGCTGGGCATATGTACTCGGGGTTTACGAAACATCTACAACACCATGCGTGCCTGATGATGCAAGCAAGCTAGTCATTGGCAACTTACACGTACATCAACACAACGACATACGTGTTGCTGTACGTATTCAAGGCGGACGAACAGCCCAAGAACCGCTGGGCCTTCAATGATTCGACTTCATATTACTCGGCATAGGATGCCGGCCTTCAGACTCTGGCTCTCAGACTTCGGCCGACCAGCTACAAGCAAGACGCACGGACTACAACAACATGCAAGATGACGACAAGTTATTGAGAGATCTAAATTATACATACGTACATGCTCTCACTACAGGTGTACACGTATATACTTATCTATCTACTCGGATGCCACGCCACTAAGCTCGGGGGCTCGGTCATTATCTCTACCTACTTGGCTTCACTCTAACTACACTCGGGGGCTCGAATTCAAGGATACAAGACCAAATTTACAAGCATTCAACCACTTGACTACAAGCAGTAATCGATCCTTGTCTTCGAAAGATTACTCGGCTGCACCCTTGAGGACGTCTACAAGATCCTATAATCGAATCCGAGTAGTTGGATTGTAGGCTCGGGGGCTGCGGGATATATATATCCTTAGAGGATGCATTCAAATTTCTTCGACGAGGAATTGCAGACAAGATCCTCAAACTCTTTGTTCTAAACGACAAGAGGCTCGGGGGCTAAGCATATATGCTTCACCTAGAGGTGACACATATTGACTTCAAGAACACTTCATAGTTTCACTCAAGAAAGCACTCGGACGAAGCTTGTTTCTACTCGGCAAGACCTGGAGGAACAAGAAGTCTTCCAAAGTTCAACCATACAGTGCTCGGGGCTTGTGGGACATAGTCCTCGGGTACCCCGCAAGGAAGGAAGAAGATCTAGTCCGAATAGAAATTTCCCACATGTAATCGTAGTAACATTGCTATGCTGTAATCCTACTAGGACTCTTACATTGTAACCAACTAGGAGACTTGCCTCCTGGGCTATATAAAGGAGGGCAGGGCTCCCTAGATCGGCACCCAAGAGGAACAGACCCCACGGTCTAAACCCTAAGCGCATGGCGCAATATACTTTTCCACCCAGACTAGACGTAGGACGCTATTCCGATAGACCGAACCAGTATAAATTGTTGTCTCTGCGTTCACCGTCGAGCTTTGCATATGCCGTTTGTTGTGGTTCATTTCAGGCAATGGAGATATTGAGGAAGGTGGGTCAGATTGCATAGCTAGGGAAGGAGATAATCAGAACACTTTTCCCATGGTGCTAATTAAATTCCATCCTCAAATATCATGGTTTCCAAGGTATCCACACTGATTTCTTTAATATATGATCATTTTCATACAAAATCTTCTCTTTGTATGTGTTCTGAATCGATGTATATCTTTTTTGTTCATATTATAACTAAATAACAATTGCTGGAAAACATTATATATTGCTATTGTCATGTATAACACATTAACACATGTGCAAAATTGAATTACCATGATCTTGATTTTGGCTTGGCTACCAAACATATCGTGGCATTTTTGTTGCTTCCGTTAAAACGCAGGTCATGACATTGTTTTGTTCTCATTGCAACGCACGGGCATCATCCTAGTTGTTAAAAAAATAGTGCCCTGAAGCTTGTGATTATCGGGTGATAAATCATAAGTTGTTCCAAAAAACATAATAACAATACAGGTAAGCTTTCAGTCCTGTAAATGTATATTGCTACTGGAAATTAAAATCCGTCAATTATAAAGCTATTCAACTTTAGAATACTATGGTAGAAATTAATGTATTTGAGTACCGACCATAAAATCATAGAAAGAAGAGTAAAATTTGAACAAATATATTGAATAGAGCTAGCTAATTGGATTGCAAGTGCATTCCTGTATATTGAACCAAGGTGTAATGCAAGATAAATATATATGCTGAGTCTAATTTATAGGAGAGCATACCTTTCATAGCATCAAGAATGTCTTGGATGATGCAATAAGAGGAAACATGCATTGCCATCAGGTAAGAATTTAGCAGATCCCAAAAATGAACCTCATGCTCGTAGCATCAGCATGTGGCTTTGTGCATCGAACATAATTCACAATAGCGAGGCTTGCAAACAACCATATCTAAGGAAAAACGAAAATACATCTGTACTTTTAGACAAATAAGTTTCAAGAAGATGCATTTAGTAAAACAGTTCAGCTATTATGGCATCTTAAAATTGTGGGAGTATCTTGTGCATGTTATTCTTGGCCTTTTCTCTCTCATATGGAATTCACCGTTACAAAACAATATATATGAGGGGACTATTAAGCATTATATGACAAGATACATAACAATTCTCTCTTTGATAACTTGGGCACTCATCAAGTTGCACTTTATTTATGCTGCTTCCGCGTGCCACGAACAGAAATGACACGTGAATTAGTTTACACACTGGAAAACTGTCCGTATATTGACAATAGCTTCGAAAGATGTATGCTGTAATGGCTCATTAGCTAATCTAGAAAAATCAATAGAATCTCAAACACAGTTAGTCAGAGGCCTGTTTTGGGGCCTTGTAGGATTGAAAAGAAACTGGAACAAATCTGGAAACTCTTCAATTTGGCGCAAATGGAGCACGACCAAAATAAATCAAAGGGAAGGAGAACATTTCATTCTAAGGTAAAAAACAAACTAAAAATTCTATAGATATTTTATGCATAATATACCTAGACTAGAGTATTTAATTCTACAGTACCATATGGGTATTCTTAATAGTGCAGTTCCTAGTTTGGTCAGTAAATTAGTATTGACACTCATTTAATAATATATATTGTTTAGGAAAAAAGTAGAAACAAGATTTTTGGCTAGAATCAGATCAAATCAAATTGAACAGCTATCTTTGGAGCTTACCCCGTGATTACCGTCGATGGTGCAGTTCTCTAGACTGTGAGTTTGAAGCCACAGAAACGATTAAGCGAACAGGGTGAATATTACAAGGTACTATCAAAGTTATAGCATAATGGAAGGGATGGTAATGTTTGTCAAAATAGCCCAGAATCTCGTATATCCTTGTCATGCAGGGTAACAGGTAGCCCGTTTCACCACTTGTCGGTTTACGCCTGGGCCTGGAAAAGGGGCATGAGTAGAAGATCGCGTTAAATGAATGATTATAACAACTGAATCAGTACAATTGGACATAAAGCACAAAAGCATTACTCCATACCATCAAAGCAATAAACTGTTTTAGGATCACTACTAGTTTTCACTATTACTATAAAGCATTTTCGTAGATTTGCAACATGCCACTAGACTCAAGCGTTGCTTCTTGCCCATTCCCATCACATATGGGCACACATTGTCGAAATAAGTGCCTGTTAGTGGATATATTCGGAAAAAGGTATAAACTAATTTGTAAATAATATTTTAGTATCCTTTTCTCCAACAACATAAACAACATACAGATTCATCGTCGGTCATCATGCAAACAGCTCTGCGTATCTGAAGTCAAATACTTAAAGCTAAAATCCCACAAGTATCAATAAAACACAACAAACAAAGAAAGCACACAAATAGCATGCGATTTGCAATGCACAGCAACAAAAGAAAAGCCATTGTAAGCTTGGAATTCAGAATTTAAGGAAACAAGGGATGAAGGACTACCTCTTTTTTTTTCGAAAGATCCGTTACCGGCTTTCATTTATAAGAGAAGAGCATAGCAATTACATGTCTAAAAGGCGCAAGGAGCGCCCATTTGCATGGCTTCACAGTTCATTGAAGGCCACACCACCCCTACAGTTCAATAGCTCAATTTACACGATGCTTGTAACAGCTAAAAATAAGATAAACATCTATACTATTGGTCCAAACGGCGCAACTCCTGGTAGCTGCGCCGGCGATGGTAGCACCATTTCCACGCCTTTGTTTCCAGCGCGTATCCAAACTCTTGCCTCATCCTGAACTTCACTGAAGACTTGTTCAGGTGTTCTGTTGATCTTATTGAAGACGCGGTTATTTCTCTCCTTCCAGATTTCCCAGACGGTTAGCATGACCATTGATCGTACTCCGTGTCTCCTGGTTTGCTGACCGCTGTTACCCATCTCGACAAACCATTGGCCCAAGTAATCAGTCTGACCCCAGTTATCCGGCCTCAAAGCCATTGCCGCAATCCATGAGCCCACCTTGTCCCAAATCATTTTAGAAAAGCAACATTCTTGGAACAGATGTGAGACCGTCTCCAGGTTCCTTATGCACAGCGGACAGAAGTATTCGTTTGGCCATCCCCTAAGTTGTAGACGCGCAGCTGTCCAGATTTTGTTCTGGAGCGTCAACCAAGTGAAGAAGCGGCATTTCGGTGGCGATTTCGTTCTCCAAGTTCTCGGCCGTCATAGATGTAGTCATTCCAATGAATTGCAATTCATATGTAGACTTGGCCGTGTACTGACCATCAGACGTGTGGAGCCAAGTAATTTTGTCTTCATGTGATGGCAGCAGCTCTATGTCCTGTAGACGCCCCCATAAGGCCACAGATTCTGCTATTAGACTATCTCCAACGGGCCAAAACCAAACACAAGACCCATTCTAAGAATTGGGTCAAACACAGTAACTGAGTCACCCCTCAAAATTTCATGCCTCCAACAGCGAACCCAAAATATGAACTGCCCTGCGCTAGGTAGAACAGGCCCTGCCGTGCAGACGCAAGATGGAGCAAAAAATTCCCATGAATCCAAAACCAACCGACCAAGATTAGGAACCAATCCACTAGCTTCAACATGGATCCACCACCAGCCCCTACGAATCAACAACCAACAGACCTGGATCCCCCTGCGAATCAACAACCAATAGATCCACCACCGAAGGCCTGGCACAGGATCTCGGGTGGCGGCGTCGCGTCGGAGACGATGCAGGCGGCGCCGGATCTCGAGTGGCGGCTCGGCGCGTGGACACCGGCGTGCTCCGGCGGCCAGGCGCACCTCGCTCGACGGAGATGGCGCGCGGGGGATCTCGGGCGTCGGGGACGATTCAGGCAGCGCCGGATCTCGAGCGGCGGGACGACGCACGGATCTCGATCGGCGCTGAGCTGCTTGGCAGGGGCGGAGCTCAGACTATGGCGTGCTCGCGCAGCCCGCTCGACGGAGGATGCGCTCGCAGCTCCGGCGCAAGGATTTGGGTCGACGAGAGAGACGACGAAAAAGGACGCATATCTGCGTTTCCTCCCTCCTCCCCAAAATAGGTGCTCGCTTTGCCTATTCCGTTGGAAGCCGGTTTTTCACTGTGCCGGACCCAAAATGGGTTTGGGTAGCGGTATGCATCGTTCGTTGGAGATAGTCTTATCCGCTCACTCATGCTATGATCCACGTACCTCACCCATTTGCTGTTGGTCAGAGCTTCCTTTACTGTTCTATTCTTCCTTTTGCTATGTTCGAACAAGGCTGGAAAGAGGGTTGCAGGTGCCTCTCCATGCAACCAGCGGGAGGTCCAGAATAAAGCCTTGTTGCCATTACCTAAATCCACTATTGTTGCGGCATTGAAAAGTGCTTTGTCCTCGTTGTCCAATGGCAGCTCCATTCCCCTCCACGGTCTGCCTCTGTCATCCCTGTTGGAATGTAATTGGGCCCGTGGGCCTATCTACCGTGACTCCCCACCTAGCCTATATATGTACACTGACTATGCCTGAGTAATACATCGAGTATTCCACTCTTTCATGGTATCATGCGAGGCTACGATCCATATCCTCCGCTTCCGCACAACTAACCCTAGCCGCCGTTCCTTACGACCGGTTGGTTCTGCCGCCGCTGATCCTCACGATTGGCTGCTCCAGGCCGCCGCAGGGCACGTTGCTCGCCGGCCTCCCTTCCTTGCACGTGCGTCCTCTCGCCGTGCCGCCGTCGCAGGGCTTCTCCGCTCACCGGGAGTCCACGATCCAATCGGCGTCTGCGCGTGATCGCCTCCATCTGCCTCACGCGTTCCGATCGACGTCTACGCGTGATCTACGTCGCGGGTCATCCACGTGATCCGCCCGCCAGCGACGCCCGTCCCTGTCTCTACGCCGACCGTCGTCCGTCTGACCTAGTCTCATGGCAGAGACTGAAGCCGAGCGTACCGCTCGCGAACAGCGCGAACAGTGCGAACGCGACGCCGAGGACGCCCGCCGTCACCAAGCTGAGGCCGCCCGCACCGCCGCCCTCGACGCCTATGAGGCCAAGCACGCCGACGTCCATGCCGCCGCCATTGCCGTCCTCAACATCAAGGTGCTCGTGCCAGTGGTCCTCGACCGCGTCGCCAACAACTACACCCGTTGGCGTGCCCTCTTCCTCGTCGTCTTGGGCAAATATGCCCTCACCGATCACGTCCTCAACGATGTCGTCAACGCCGATCGGCTGACGTGGGTGCAGATGGACTGCACCATCCTCACATGGATCTACGGGACGATCAACGCCGACCTCCAGCAGTCCACCATGCTGAAGAACCCGAACGCCCGTGTCGCCTGGCTCCACCTCGAGGACGAGTTCCATGGCCAGCGCGAGTCGCGTGCGCTGCTGTTGTCCGCCGAGTTCCGCACGGTGAAGCAAGGGTCGACGTCCATTACGGACTTCTGCCGTTGCCTCGAGACGATGGCCGCCACCCTACGCGACTTCGGCGATCCCGTCGGCGACCGCACCCTCGTCCTCACGCTGCTTCCGAGGTCTCAGCGCCAAGTTCCGCCCCATGGTGACGAACATCAAGCTGCGCCAGCCGTTCCTGACCTTCGCGGAGGCACGCACGCTTCTGCTCCTTGAGGAGATTGATCTCAACGACGTCACCGCCGACACCGAACCACCACCTGCCCCCGCGCCGTCGGCCCTCATCACCGACTCGTCCGGCCTCATCACCCGCGCCCCCTCCACCTGTCGGCAAGAAGACTTGGTGGCGGCTGCGAGCACCTCCAAATGCGGCGGGGCAGCTCACGGTGGTGGCTGTGGCAACCACCGACAAGCGGCGTCACGGCCGTGGTGGCAAGCAAGAATAGAACCGGCGAGCGGTGCACTGCTTTGCCCGCGGCTCCCGTCCGCCTCCCCTCCTCTACAACACTTGGGGAGGTATGGTTCAGTTTTGGCCGCACCAAAGAGCCCTCCAAAGAAGCTCCCGGTGGGCCGCTTGCCCACCACAGTAGGCCCATGCATGGCGTGCCGCAGCCCCACAACCCAACTCAAGCGCCAGTATAGCTACGACGTTGGTCCACCGCCCGGGTTTGGCTACGCTCCGCCACCACCACAGCAATCGGCATGGACTCCCATGCAGGGAGGGTCTTTCGACACGTCCTCCCTCGCCAGCAACTTCAGCACCATGTCGCTAACTCCACCCGGACCAAGCGAATGGTACGTCGACTCCTGCGCCGGTGCTCACATGGTCAACAACGCTGGTATAATTTCATCCTCTCACACTCCCTTGTCATCAAGTCCTTCATCTATCATTGTTGGTAATGGGGCTTCACTTCCTGTTACTTCCGTCGGATCACACTCCTTTTTTACCACACGACGTCCCCTAGTTCTTTCTAATGTTTTAGTTTCGCCTAACATTATTAAGAATCTAATTTCCGTTCGTCGTTTTACCACTGATAACAACTGTTCCATCGAATTTGATCCATTCGGCCTTTCTGTGAAGGATTTACAGACACGGAGCGTGATCGCCAGGTGTAATAGCACGGGAGATCTTTACCCGTTCTTTTCGCCGGCACCACCCAGCACCACAGCCCTCACTGCTGCCGCACCTTCCACCACCCTTTGGCATCGCCGCCTTGGTCATGTCGGTCCTGAAGCTTTGTCCAAGCTCCTTAGTTCCAATGCTATCACATGTAATAAGCGCCATGACACTCATGTTTGCCACGCTTGTCAGCTTGGTCGCCATGTGCGCCTCCCTTTCCGCTTGTCAAACTCTCGTGCACTTCACCCATTTGATTTAATACATTGTGATCTTTGGACATCTCCTATTGTTAGTGTGTCTGGCTACAAATATTATCTTGTTATTCTTGATGATTGCACACACTATAGCTGGACATTCCCTTTACGCCTCAAGTCCGACACTTTTACCGTTCTCACTCATTTTTTCTCATATGCGCGCACACAATTTGACTCCACTATCAAGGCAGTTCAGTGCGATAACGGCCGTGAATTTGATCATTCCTCGGCCCGCACGTTCTTCCTCACTCACGGGGTTGCCTTTCGAATGTCGTGCCCATACACCTCTCAGCAGAACGGGCGGGCTGAGCGCGCTCTTCGCACCATCAATAATATCGTGCGCTCTCTTCTGTTCCAGGCCAGTCTTCCTCCTGTTTATTGGGCGGATTCCCTTCACACTGCTACCTATCTCCTCAACCGCCACCCTACAAAAACCTTAGACGGCCGAACACCATACTTCGCACTATACGGCATGCAGCCCTCCTACATCCACCTTCGTGTTTTCGGCTGTGCCTGCTATCCCAACCTGTCATCTACAGCTCCACATAAATTATCACCACGTTCCTCCTTGTGCGTCTTCCTGGGGTATTCTTCTGATCACAAAGGCTATCGGTGTCTTGACCTTCATTCTAATCGGATCATCATCTCCCGACACGTTGTCTTTGATGAGACGGTGTTTCCTTTCGCCGATATGTCCACCTCGCCCCAGGATCCCACCGCACTTGATTTTTGGATAACATCGATGATTTCTCTTTACCCAATGGGTCAAGAGCTGTGCATGCAGTACCCGTAGCTTGCAATGCCATGCGATTGCACCCACCCACACTGGTGGTGGTGCATCGGCGCCCATGCAGGCACTACCGCACGCCAGGCTTGCTCCCAAAGAGCAAATGCTTGCTGCCAGCCAAGCTCAAGCAAGCAGCGGTCTTGTCCTGGCGCCCCAAGCAGCAGCTGCAAGATCGCCCAAGGCTCTCCCGCAAAGAAGAAAGATCGCTGCTTCTGCCGCTAAGACACAAATGAGCCATCTTGCTGCCACCGCAGCCCCACCCAATGAGCCTCTTCTAGGCCTACCGGTGCTGCTGCTTCTGGATTCCACATCCCAGTTTGTTGCCGGCAATGGTCGGTCGCCTCACCGGTTGCACTACAGCCACCACGACGCCCCAGCGATCACTCCACATCACTAATCGCACAAAGCATGCGCTTTTCGTGGCAAGGATGGTACTAAATCATCCCGTCGACCGCTTCGAACCTTCACACGGCGACCCTCTCTCTCCGTGCCCACCTCTCTGCTCGTGCGGCTCATGGCGGACCTCGAGTGGCGCGCCTTGCTATGCAAAGGGAGTTCGATGCCCTGCAAGCAAATGACACATGGTCACTGGTGCCTCGACCACGCGGCGTCAACCTTGTCACAGGAAAATGGGTATTTCGCCACAAATTCAAGTCCGATGGCTCTCTCGACCGCTACAAGGCTCGGTGGGTCTTGCGCGGCTTCACACAACGTCCGGGAATTGACTATGATGAAACTTTCAGTCCAGTGGTCAAGCCAGCAACCATTCACGTAGTACTAACTTTGGCGCTCTCTCGCTCATGGCCCATCCATCAGCTCGATGTGAAGAATGCCTTTCTCCATGGCACTTTGTCTGAGACAGTCTACTGTGCTCAGCCAGCTGGTTTTGTCGACTCCTCCAGACCAGATTATGTGTGCCGCCTGAACAAGTCTCTGTATGGGTTGAAGCAAGCACCGCGCGCCTGGCATCGTCGCTTTGCCTCTCATATCACCTCTCTTGGTTTCACTGAAGCAAAGTCCGACACTTCCTTGTTCATATATTGCCGATGCTCAGAGATGGCTTTCTTGCTACTATATGTTGACGATATTGTTCTGACGGCTTCCTCCATGGTTTTTCTTCAGCGGATCATTGCAGCTCTCCGCCAAGAATTCTCTATGACCGACATGGGGTCCCTGCATCACTTCCTGGGAGTCAGTGTTCAGCGCCACCAGGACAGTCTGTTTCTCTCACAGCGTCAATATATGTTGGATATTCTGGAGCGTGCCGGTATGACTAACTGCAAGCCTTGCAGTACTCCTGTTGATACTCATGCCAAGCTTTCTGCTGATGGTGTCACCGTCGCCGACCCCACTCACTATCGCAGTATTGCTGGAGCACTTCAGTATCTCACATTCACCCGTCCGGACATTGCTTATGCTGTTTAGCAGGTCTGCCTCTATATGCATGACCCTCGGGAGCCGCATCTTGGCGCTATGAAGCGCATTCTCCGCTACCTTCAGGGCACTTTGGATCTTGGTCTTCATCTTCACCGGACCTCACCAGCTGATCTCACGGTCTACACGGATGCTGATTGGGCGGGATGTCCTGACACGCGCAAATCCACATCTGGGTATGCGGTGTTTCTTGGGGACAATCTTATCTCCTGGTCGTCCAAACGTCAGCCAACGGTGTCCAGGTCCAGTGCTGAGGCGGAGTATCGGGCTATGGCCAACAGTGTTGCTGAAGCCTGCTGGTTGCGACAACTTCTGCAAGAGCTTCACCACCCTCTTCGCCGCGCCACTGTGGTATATTGTAACAATGTCAGTGCCGTCTACCTCTCCACCAACCCGGTCCAGCATCAGCGAACCAAGCATGTTGAGATTGATCTGCACTTCGTCAGAGAACGAGTCGCCCTCGGTGAAGTTCGTGTCCTGCACGTTCCCACTACGTCCCAGTACGCCGATGTCTTCACCAAAGGATTGCCGACGTCCGTCTTCTCCGAGTTTAGGTCCAGTCTTAATGTTCGCGGTGCTCCCAGTTCAGACTGTGGGGAGTGTTGGAATGTAATTGGGCTCGTGGGCCTGTCTATCGTGACTCCCCACCTAGCCTATATATGTACACTGACTATGCCTGAGTAATACATCGAATATTCCACTCTTTCAATCCCAAGAGTACCAGAGCCACCGCAGCCTCAAAGCTCTGCTGAATTTTTCCAGCTCTACGATGCCTAATCCACCGTTTACTGATGAAGGACTACCTCGTTATGGTAGAACTTGCCCTTCATGTTTTAATCCACGGACAACCTTCTATATCCTTCTATATCCCTTCTGAATACTATTCCCCTGCTCCTGTAAGCACACAATGCAAAAAATTAACAGCTATAGGCCCAAAGTACAAGACTAATGGTAGCGAGACCCAAAGTACAAGACTGATCGATGGTAGCGGGAAAGGGTGTAGAAAGGAAATGAAGCAAAATACACCTAGGCACATCTTCTTATATGAATCCAGCCTCCAAAAGCTGGCCGGCGAGCGTGCCACGTCGCCTGTTTTTCCCGGCCGTTCGATCGGGTGCGTGGACAGCCCAGATCGGGCGAGCCGCGGTCTTTTTTCAAAAACACCCTCGATATTTAGTTGAATCAACCTGCAGTCTAAGCCTCCTCTCAGATTTTTTTTTCAAAAAGCCCTCGAACTTTACCGAAATCAACCCTCAATCCATCTAATGGAAGAGCAGGAAAAACCCGAGCAAGGCGGCGCGGCGCTCCACCGGTGACGCGGCGCGGCGCCGGACCAAGGGCTTCCCTGCGCCCGTGACCTCGCTGCTGCTTGGGCAACTGCATCTCCCGCATCCCGGGCCTCCGCCTTATCCGGTTGTCGGGCCTAGAGAAGAAAGTAGGCTTCTCCCGCGGCGTCCTCACGAGATGCCGGCGTCGGTCCTTCCGTCCCCAGCATATGTCCCGAGCATGGCTGTCCCGTGCTGCAGCGGCGGTGTTGCTGGGTTCCATCCTGGTGTCGGACGTGGAGGATGGTGTTCCTGAAGACCGCGGTGGCCAAAAAGAGTAGTTGCGTGCTCTGCACTGCAGCTTCATCTCCACCTCGCTAATGACTTATGATTGGCATTGTCAAATCATTATCACTCATCCTTGATCCCTGTGAGTCATAGTTGATTTTTCTTTCTTTTACCTCTCGGTACTGATCTGAGCTCGTATTATGCAGTCATACATGCTAACTGTTTGACATAATGTCTCCCTAGATATGCATGCTATGTTGTGTGGATCAACAACAACAAAATCTTTCCTGAATACACTGAAATACACATGGTAGAGACTAGCTTGTCTTGATACTCTGGCTATCTTCGTGGAGTCATTGATTAAGCAAAAGAAAAAGGGTAACAAAAAATAAAAATTCTTTACCTACATGGTGATTCCATGATGCTGAAATACCAGTAGTTGCAATACCATTGTTGCAGCCCCATCTACAAAGATACATTTTCTCAAATGCATTTCAGCAAAACTGGAAGTGTGTTCACATTATATCTGTTAACCATTTAATTATGCAACATAAGATTGGTTTCTACTAATATCTCTAAAATAGTTGAGCCTTTGCATTTTAGTTATGCTATTTCTGAAAATAATAGTACATCCACTTCATCAGTTCCTCAGAAATCAATGCTTACTCACATGTCTTATTGCTTCATGACTAAATTGAAGTCTCACTTACTGTCATTGAACCGCAGTACTTTACCACTAAACCATTGTTTCATGATACAATGGAACTGCATTTCAAGTGAAATTGGATTAGTTTGATACTAAAGTTTTTCTGGAAAGTTAAGTTTAATTCTCATCATATTGCTTTGTTCTACACAAATAATACACCGACTGTCGATAGTTCTCTCCTTTGTATTTCGTAAAATGGTGCTTTGTCCATGACTCATGTTACTGCTTTGCTGCCTGCTCGAACAAGTGCCCCACTGGTACCTACTTAGTATCAAATTTTGAAATGCTAATAAGTTCTCCATATGTTTAGACAAATTTAGTTTTACCTTCTGTTCCCTGTTTAGACTACTTCTACTAAGCACAGCACAGTGATATCTCATTTAAACTGGGAACTATGATGTGCTGGTTGTGACATGTTTGTAGGACCTACAATAGTTTTTCCAATTTAGTGGTATCACAAAAGCTGCCTTCTATCTTTTTTTTCTTGGACTTTATATATAGCAGGGGAGACCCCCACCTGCGTTCTATCTATCACTTGCAATATGTCATACAATACCATTCAAAAGGTAATTTATGTCATATAATACTTTCTCTTGTTACCTTTTGGTCTATTAATAAATTATCTTAGAGTAGTGTAGGATATTTGCTGAGATGCCATAGAAAGTACTACTATATCCTGATCTGCACGCCTACCATGTTTTCTCTGTTCCAGAGTTCTAAAGATTAACCCAGTTTTTTTTTTGTGCATTTCACTGCAGTTAAAACTACAAGAGTTAGCAGACCATGCCCTTTTCTCTGGTAAAGCAAGCTGTAGCTTTTCTTTCACTTTGAGCAGTGTGCTCATTTGCGGCACTATACTCTGTACTATTCTGCTATAGTTTTTTCTTGAGAACATGCAGGAGAGATGCATATATTTGTGTTAAGAATACTGAAAACTAGTAATTGTATCTTTAGATTTGAAAGTTAGTTGCTTTTAGCCTTTTGCTTTTGGTTTATACTAAATTAAATGGCTCAGCATTATTCTGGTTTTGTGTTGCATTAAGACGTGAAGTATTTTCTCCCTATTCCATACTCTGGATTTAGAATGCCGCGCGTGTGTGTGATTAGTTGCTGATTTAGTTGGAAGCAATGTTGTCCATACTGTGCAATCCATTTGTCAGCTTTCAGCTTAGTAATCGTAAACCATTGCAGATATAAACTTAATGGCAATTACCAAGGTGTTGCAAAGAGCCAACTTCTGGAGCAATTCATCAATGTTCCTTCAACAAGTGTAGAACCTAGACGGGGAGCAGTGGTGTGCTGCTCACCAGACAGATCCAATTACAAATGAGTTTGCCCCTAAGGATGGAGCATTGGCAACAGTCACTTTCTAATTTCTGTAATTCCAACTGGAAATGCACTCTAATGATTTTCCCTACATATCGGCTTCGTTCATGTTTATCTACAACATTTTTTTTGCATTTTAGCAAGGTTTACATCCAGGGATTCTCAATATCTGGAACTGTGACTCCATACTCGAATGTGAAACCCTTGATGCACTTTACTGTTTACACATTTGAACGGTGTGGTTTCAAGATATACCAGTTGAACTCTTTCCATCGATGTACTAGGTCATGAGGAGGTATGTTATCATATCTTGTAGCGCTAATCTAAATAAACAGAAACAATACATTACTCTGGTGTATAATCCGTATTAACTTTAATCGGCTATAATTTGCTTATTTCCAAGGGTGCTTAAAATTATTTGCTCTTCACTGATTGCTAATATGTCTCTTGCAATGAAATGTTCCTGTTTACTAACCATCAATTCGAGTACTGGTGCTTTCAAAGCACAAACGTTGTCACCTTTTCCATCATACTAAGAATATACTAAACAAATATTGCCAATACTGTACTGGGACACTGGGACAGCATAAGCTGGCGCGGCAACGCCGCGCCCTATGTTTTCTAGTACCACGGATTACGAATGCAGCAGCTGAAGACGTACAGGACGAGGGGACTAGGTCCCGGTGCACGGCCAAACAGGCTGCAATTATCGACTGCCGTTGACAAGCTGTCACTACCGAGGTGGTATTGCACAATCCTGCTGCCAGTGAAGTAGACAACATTGTCACCCTTTGACTATACCTGGCCATGCAGCCCGCGGGCTCGTGGCCCGGCAATTTGGCCCGGTCCAAGCACGGAACGGCCCGGTGGCCATCGGGCCCGGCCCGGCCCGGCCCGAAGGACCAGGATGTGCCTGGGCTGCCACCTAGGCCCATGGCACGGCACGGGCACGGCCTGGTGAAAGAGGCGGCCCGGTGAGCGGCCCGGTGCCTCCAACGGCTAGTGAGACAGGCCGCAGGCAGCCCAACCCACGAAGCCACCTCCCCCGCGGCCGTATATATATGCCCCCCAGCCCCCCCGATCCCTAACCCTAATCCCACTCCACTCCCGCCACTCGCAGTCGCAGTCGTCTCGTCTCGCTCGCTCTCGATCCGCCGCCTAGAGCTCGCCGCTGCTCGCCTTGAGCTCGCCGGCCCTGCTCCGGTGACCTCGTCGCTGCTCGTCCACCTCGACCTGAGTTCGCTAACCATCTCCTCCCTCCTTTCCCTTCCTATCCCCTCTTCCCCCTCCTCCGGTGTACCATGTGAGTTCGTCGTGCCTGTCTGTCCTTCCGCCGCCGCTCGCCGTCGTTGTAACTGTTGTCTGTCTCCTCCTCTGGCTGCCTCCCTGGCCTCTTCTCCGGCACTAGGCTCCGGTGGCGCAGGTTAGGGTTAAGCCTAACCCTAACCTTAGATCTGTGTTGTGTCTGTCCATCTTTTACTCACTCACTGACTCACCCCTGTTCTTCTGTTCTGTCCTCTGTTCTTCGTAGGTTGGTGGTGCCTGACGCCACGTCTTCCTCCTCTAGTGTTGTGATTTGTGATCATCATTTTCTCTTGTGTTGTGATTTGTGATTGTGTGGTACTGTGGTGAATGTGAATCTCTGAGCTTTTGTGAAAATGGTGATAAAAATGATGGAATCTTGTTCAAAACTGGTGAAAATGAAGAAGTGGTTCAAACACTCGGTGAAAATCTGGTGAAAATGAGATGTTTTTTGGTTGTCGGGCTGTGGGCCGGTACGGCACGGAAAAAATGGCCGTGCCCAACGGGCGGCACGACACGGTCAGATGGCCCATGGGCCGTGTCATGGGCCTTAGGCCAGGCACGAAGCCCGTGGAGGCACGGCACGGCAGGCACGACGGCCCGTCGAGGCAAGATCCCCATCGGGCCGGCATGGCCCGTTGGCCATCTATACCCTTGACCGTATGCAGTATCTTGGAGGAAACACTTATGCTCCTCTGTTCCATGAACAAGGTATTGCCTCCGAGGCTTTTTATTGGGACAAACCTTTGCAGCACAAGGTCTTCTAGTTTGTAAACGAAGATTTACGTCCCAGATAAATCAAAGTAGTTACCAAGCACCAGGATCTCTGAACCACACTCTGCCAGGCCTAAATTAGGATTGGGGAGATTGTCTTTAGGGACTGTGGCGATCAGCTCTGGCGGTGGCAGCGACTGACCTCCGCCCGCCCCATCCTACTGCACAGGTGGGTCGATCTGGAGAACCTGGTGTACGTCTTCTCCGAAGGGAGTGTGCAGCACGTACAGCTTGCCTTGGAACGACAATGGAAACCTCATTTCATGTTCCCAGCTCGACAGAGTCTGCTGGTCCAGGGGGTAGCAAAGGCCGCACGGCCTACCCCAGGAAGTGCAAGCATGACGGTCATGGCTCTGGCGGCGTCGAAGGAAACGGAAGCAGAGATGACTTTTACAAGCCTCCTGATCCTGTACTGAGGAGGACAGCCGTGGAGCTACGGGCCCAGGTGCGGGAGGAGCGTCCCTAGGGGTGGAAGCTCGGTGAAGTCGCCGGTGAAAGGGTGGAGGAGGCGGACGGCGCCGCCGTAGTCCGGGTCTAGGTCCCGCACTAGCAGCAGGAGGACGTTGACCAAGTCGACGACCCAGTAGCTGTCGCCAAGGAACGGGACCCGGGCGCGGACCAGGGCACCCGTGTCGAGGTGGAGGAACCGGGCGCACCTACCCAGGGCTGGGTGGCCGGGGTAGATGCGGTGGCCCTTGGGAAACATCATCCAGCGCCACGAGTGGAAGCGCCAGTCGGCCAGGCCGCGGCCGCGCGGGGAGTCGGCGCCAGAACGCCAGCTGGTGCAGACGGCCCGCAAGCGGACGTAGTCCAGCAGGTCGCCGCAGGCCAGCACGCGCCACGCCACCACGTGGATCAGATCTTCAGGCAGCGACGCCAAGTAGCGAGTCTCGATGTCCCAGGTGCGGTGGCGGCGCTTCCGCGTGCTGGTGGCTCCCGGCTCAAAGGTCCTAATGGCTAGATGGGGTGAATAACCTATTAAAAACTTCTACAACAACACTTAGCAAACCGGTTAGACAAATATTAGGCGAAGCGAGTGTTGCGTTAGCCTACTAAAAATACAAGACACCTACCACAATTCTAATTTCTATAGTCTCTATTTACACAATAGCTATGTTGCTACACTAAGTTAGTGTGCTCTCAAAGGCTAACTAAAGAGCTCCACTAACCAAATTAACAAGCTCTCACGACTAGCTACACTAAAAAGCTTGACAACTAGTTTACGGTAATGTAAAGAGATAGAGCAAGATGGTTATACCGCCGAGTCGAGAAATGAACCAATCAATTACAAGAATGAATACCAATCACTTCGGAATCAAATGACGACACAATGATTTTTATTGAGATTCACTTACTTGCCGACAAGCTACTACTCGTTGTGGCGATTCACTCACTTGTAGGTTCACGCGCTAATTGGCATCACACGCCAAACCCTCAATAGGGTGCCGCACAACCAATACAAGATGAGATCACACAAGCCACGAGTAATTTACTAAAGTACCTTTCGGCTCTCCGCCAAGAAAAGGTCAAGAACCCCTCACAATCACCACGATCGGAGCCGGAGACAATCACCAACCTCCGCTCGACGATCCACGCTGCTCCAAGCTGTCTAGGTGGCGGCAACCACCAAGAGTAACAAGCGAATCCCGTAGCGAAACACGAACACCATGTGCCTCTAGATGCAAACACTCGAGCAATGCACTTGGATTCACTCACAATCTCACAAAGGTGATGAATCAATGATGGAGACGAGTGGGAGGACTTTGGCTAAGCTCATAAGATTGCTATGTCAATACAAATGGCCAAGAGAGTGAGCTAGAGCCAACAATAGGGCTTAAATAGAGAGCCCCCACGAATAGAGCCGTTGGCTCTCTGTTCCCTGAAAAATCGGGGCGACCGGACGCACCGGTCAGATCGACCGGACGCAGGACCCCAGCGTCCGGTTGCGCGATGCATGCCACGTGGCCCCTGCTTCAAATGCTGATCGTCCGATCTCAAGGGTCATCAGTGTACTTAAGTTGTGACTGGACGCTCTACAGTGTAGGACCGGGCACAGGACCACAACGTCCGGTCACTTTCAGTAAGGTTGCAGTCGCGACCGAACGTGTAAGTTTGATCACGACCGGACGTAGGACCCCAGTGTCCGGTCACTTCCAGTAAGGTTCCAAAGGTGGAAATTCATGATCGGATGCGTTCGGTCAAGCCCGACCGGATTCGCCCAGCGTCCGGTCACTCACGGTTTTATCTGTGCGCTGCCACATCAAGAGACCGAGGGCGGCCTTCACTACGTGCCACTGACCGGATGTAGGACCCAGCATCCGGTGCACTTTGTGAAACCCTATCTTTTCTGTACAGGGTGCCGGTGAAGTTTTGAACCATTGCTCCCAAGTGCTAAACACAATGTGTATCACCTTTGTGCATGTGTGTTAGCATATTTTCACAAATGTTTTTAAGGGTGTTAGCACTCCACTAGATCCTAAATGCATATGCAATGAGTTTGAGCATCTAGTGGCACTTTGATAACTGTATTTCAATACGAGTTTCACCCCTCTTAATAGTACGGCTATCGATCCTAAATGTGATCATACTCGCTAAGTGTCTCGATCACTAAACAGAAAAGCTCCTATCAATTTCACCTTTGTCTTGAGCTTTTTGTTTTTCTTTCTTCTTCTCCGAGTCTAAGCACTTGATCATCACCATGGCATCACCATCATCATATCATGATCTTCATTTGCTTCACCACTTGGAGTAGTGCTACCTATCTCATAATCACTTTGATAAACTAGGTTAGCACTTTGGGTTTCAACAATTCACCAAAACCAATCTAGAGCTTTCAATCTCTCCCTTTTTGGTAATTGATGACAACCCTTACACAAAGATATGAATTGAAATTTAATTGAATCCGTATTGCTTGCCCAAGCATATTTACCATGTGTAAAAGAATATGGACAAGTTTCATGAACCCAAATGGTAGCAATTGCTCCCCCTACATATGTGCTAAGAGTTTGGATTGTAGCTTGCATATATGCTTATATAGGAAATATAGGAGACAATGTCTACCAAATGATGCTAAGGTATAAAAGATGGACCTTTAAAGCTTGATACTAATCGGAGTGCACCAATATACCATCATTAGCACTGTTAGTAACTAGACATACACAAAAACTAGAATACTCCGTGAGATCAACATTACAAGTAAGGATCTAATTTTCATAATATGAGCATGAGTCTAGTTACTTAACCTATGTATGCTAGTTTTTCATTTCATCATTCAAACCTACAACTAGCATACACCACACAAGCATGGATATTAAAATTTAAAACTTGTGCCATGCAAGCAAACATATGAAATGCACAATTAAATGCATCCACCAAGTTTATGAGCTTGCTCCCCCTACTTGTGTGCTCAAAATTTTAATTGGTCCCCTGTGCTCAATTTTTTAATTGATCCTCTTCCTTTGCCATATCTCTCCCCTATGTCAAATTCTCTCCCTATCACTTATATCTTTGTTTCTCTCCCCCTTTGTTGTCTTTTCACTATCTTTGTACACTGTTTTCTCCCCCTTTGTCATCAATGATCACAAAGGTTCAAAATGTAGATAGGTTGAGATTATCAAGGTCAATCAATGGGGTGAGGATCATTTTCCCAAATTTGATTCAATCTAGAATACTTGCCAAAGACATTTAACTCAGTTTGATCCAAGGACAAGCTTCTTCACACCTCCAAATTAGGGTTATCTTGTACCATGTTGAGTAAACACTTAGAGCTCATTTTCTAGATCAAACACTAGGTTTACAAGCCCACAAACATGTCATATGCTACCACTAGACCAAAATAAGCATAGAAACAATAGTGGTACCATAAAAACATCAAAATCATTTGATTTTCATGAATGAGCCTATTAAATGTGAAAGATGTCTAGATGCACTAAACATGTCCTTAGCAAGGATGTATGCCACACCAATCAACTTTTACCTTGGATTGCTCGAAGGAGAGGCTTGCTATATAAGTGGGGGGGGGGTGCATCAACATATATTTGAGAAATACAATATGTTCAACCCATTCCTTAGCTTGCAAAACCTTTTCTCATCCAATAGCTTGGTGAATATATCGGCAAGTTGATCTTCAGTGCCCACACTCTCAATGCAAATGTCCCCTTTTTGTTGGTGATCTCTTATGAAATGATGGCGGACATCAATGTGCTTTGTTCTTGCATGTTGAACCGAATTGTTGGTTAACTTGATTGCACTCTCATTATCACATAATAATGGCACTTTCTTGAATTTGATTCCAAAGTCATTCAAGGTGGCCTTCATCCAAAGTATTTGTGCACAACAACTACCTGCGGATATGTATTCGACTTCGGCGGTTGATAATGCAACACTATTTTGCTTCTTTGATGACCAAGAAACAAATGATCTTCCCAACAATTGACATGTGCCCAAGGTGCTCTTCCTTTCAACCTTGCATCCCGCATAATCCAAGTCAGAGTAACCAACTAGCTCCAACTTTGCTCCTTTGGGATACCACAAACCAACATTTTATGTATGCTTCAAGTACTTCAATATTCTCTTTGTAGCTTTCAAATGACTCTCTCTTGGTGAGGCTTGAAATCTTGCACACATGCATATACTAAACATGACATCCGGCCTTGATGCGGTCACACAGAGTAGGCTTTCAATCATAGACCGTATAATTTTTGATCCACCAAATTGCCATTTGCATCACTATCTAAGTTGCCATTTGTTTCTATTGGTGTACTAATGGCTTTGCTATCACTCAAGCCAAACTTCTTGATCATGTCCTTGATATACTTGCCTTGACTCACAAATGTACCATTCTTCAATTGCTTGATTTGAAGACCAAGGAAGTAACTTAACTCTCCAATCATGGACATCTCAAACTCATTAGCCATCATCTTTTCAAATTCTTCACAAAAGTCTTGATTGGTTGATCCAAATATGATGTCATCAACATAGATTTGCAACACAAACAAATCTTTTCCAATTTTCTTGATGAAAAGAGTGGTGTCAACCCTGCCATCATGAACTCTTTAGAGAGTAGGAAGTCCCTCAATCTCTCATACCATGCTCTAGGTGCTTGCTTCAAGCCATACAATGCCTTCTTCAACTTGTACACATGGTCGGGCTTCTCATCATCTTCAAAACCGGGAGGTTGCTCAACATATACTTCTTCATTGATGTAACCATTGAGAAATGCACTCTTGACATTCATTTGATAAAGCTTGATGTTGTGAGCACAAGTATAGGCTAGCAAGATTCTAATTGCTTCCAATCTAGCAACCGGGGCATAAGTTTCTCCAAAGTCAAGACCTTCAACTTGTGTATATCCTTGTGCTACCAATCTTGCTTTGTTCCTTACTACTATCCCATCTTAATCTTGCTTGTTTCTAAAGACCCATTTAGTTCCAATCACATTGTGTCCCTTTGGTTCTCTCTACTAATTCCCATATTTGATTTCTTGTGAAGTTATTCAATTCTTCATGTGTAGCATTTACCCAATCAACATCCTTCAATGCTTCATCTATCTTCTTTGGTTCAATGGATGACACAAATGAGAAATGCTCATAAAATGAAGCCATTCTTGATCTAGTTTGCATACCTCTTGAAATATCACCAATAATAGTATCCAATGGATGATCCCTTACAATATTGGTTGGTTGGAGGATTGGAACTTGATTGCTTGCACTTACTTGATCATTGGGTTGAGATGATGCACTAGCCACTTGATCTTATTCATTATCATGAGAGCCACTTGTACTAGCTTTATTTGTATCATCTTGCACATTTGAGTTAGAGAGCACTTGCACTTGATCATCTTCATCATCATTCACTAGCCTAGGCCTCAATTCACCAATATCCTTGTTCTTCATGGCATTTGAGAGTTGAATGCCTTTAACATCTTCCAAGTTCTCATTCTCTTCTTGTGAACCCTTGGTTTCATTAAATTCAACATCATGAACTTTCTCAAGAGTACCACTATCCGAATTCCAAACTCTATATGCTTTGCTAGTAGTTGAGTATCCAAGTAGGAATCCTTCATCATATTTCTTGTCAAACTTGCCCAATCTAGTGTCTTTCTTCAAGATATAGCATTTGCAACCAAAGACCCGAAAATATGCAATGTTGGGCTTTTTACCATTCAAGAGCTCATATGGTGTCTTCTCTTTCAATGGGTGACAATAGAGGTGATTGCTACAATAGCAAGCCGTGTTGATAGCTTTGGCCCAAAAGGATTGACTCACATTGTACTCACTAAGCATAGACCTTGCCATATCAATGAGTGTTCTATTCTTCTTCTCAACAAGGCCATTTGATTGTGGAGTGTACTTGGTCGAGAATTAATGTCTAATTCTAAAATTATCACACAACTCATCAATTCTTGTGTTCTTGAACTCACTACTATTGACACTTCTCACTCTCTTGATGGTTGTTTCAAACTCATTGTGAATGTCCTTGACAAATGATTTGAATGTTGCAAACACATCACTTTTGTCCACTAGAAAGAATACCCAAGTGTATCTAATATAATCATCCACTATCACAAAGCCATATTTGTTTACACTGATGCTAGTGTATTGTGTTGGCCCAAACAAATCCATGTGTAATAACTCAAATGCTTTACTAGTGCTCATCATGCTTTTCTTAGGATGAGTGTTTCTAACTTGTTTGCTGGCTTGACAAGAGCTACAAAGCTTATCTTTCTCAAACACAACATCTTTCAAGCCTCTAACCAAGTCATGCTTAATCAATTTATTCAATTGTTTCATTCCAACATGACCAAGCCTTATATGCTATAACCAACCCATGCTAGACTTAGTGAACAAACATATAGATAATTTAGCTTCACTAGCATTGAAATCAACCAAGTATAGATTCTCATATTTAAAGCCTTTGAATATCAAGTTAGAGCTATCAACACTTATGATCTCTACATTATCTAACCCAAATATGCATTTGAATCCAAGATCACACAATTGAGCCACGGATAGCAAGTTGAAGTTCAAGCTCTCTACTAACAACACATTGGATATGCTCATGTCATTTGATATTGCAATCTTACCAAGCCCTTTGACCTTGCCTTTGCCATTGTCACCAAAAGTCATACTATCATAACCATCATTGCCATTGGTGTTGATTGAGTTGAAGATTCTTACATCACTGGTCATGTGTTGAGTGCACCCACTATCAAGAACCCAATGCCTTTCTCTGGCTTTGTAATTGACCTACAAAAGAAGATCAATTTTTTAAGTACCCAAACTTGCTTGGGTCCTTGAAGGTTAGTCACTAAGCTCTTTGGTACCCAAATGACTTTCTTCTTTAAGCCCATCCATGATGCACCAATGAACTTAGCCTTCACGCCATTTGTACCCTTAGTAAGCACATAGAAAGAATTAATCTTAATTGAGGATACATTAGCATTTTTGCTCTTGTTCTTGCACTCATGCTCTTTATGACCAACTTGCTTGCAACTAGCGTAAAACCGACCATTGTTCTTCATAAAACTAGTCTTGTGAGGAGCAATGGCCGCCTTGCCTTTCTTGGGGGTATAGCCCAATCCCTCTTTGTAGAGAGAAGCTCTTTGGCTACCGAAGCACATAAGCAAGCGGTCCTCACCACCATAGGCCTTAGCCAAGGTGTGAGTGAGCTTATTGATCTCCTTCTTGAGGGTCTCATTCTCAACCATTAGTGAGGCATCACAAATGAAACCATCACTACTAGATGAGGTGGAAGTAGAAGTGCTACAAGAAGGGTTAGTGGGAGCAACAATGATAGGCATAGATAATGATTCATCAATTAGGTCACAAGTTAAGCCTACATTACATGTCTCAACATGCTTCTTCTCATTTTGCTCAACAAGCAAAGAGGAATGAGCCTTTTCAAGCTTCTTGTGAGCCTTGCCAAGCTTCTCATGGGCTTCCTCGAGCCTCTCATGAGATGCATTGAGCTCATCAAAGGCTTGCTTAAGGGCTTTTAGTTCCTTATGCAAGTTTTTGCATTCCCTTCTCTTGATGTCAAAGTGTTCTTTAACATCTTCTAGCATGTCAAGTAGTTCATCCTTAGTTGGTTCATCATCATCGCTATCACTTTCATTTTTATTTTTATTATCATGTTCCTCATCACTTCCATCATCACAACTTTGTACCTTAGTGGCCTTAGCCATGAAGCATGATGGAGTGTTGAAGAGAGAAGGCTTCTCATTGATAGCAATGCTTGCAAGTGCCTTCTTCTTGGTGGTCTTGTCATCATCACTATCATCATCACTTGAGGAAGCATCACTATCCCAAGTGACCACATATGAACCACCCTACTTCTTCTTGAAGGTCACCTTGTTCTTCTTCTCTTTCTTTTCCTTCTTGTCCTTCTTCTTGCTCTTCTTGTTGTCATCATAATTTTCGCTATTGTTGGGCATTAAGCAACAAGATGATCCTTGCTTCCATAATTGAAGCACCTTCTTGACTCTTTCTTGTTCTTGGATGAAGACTTCTTTCTTCTAGCTCGGTAGCCCTTTTTCATCATAAACTTGCCAAATCTCTTGACAAAGAGAGCCATCTTCTCATCATCCATCTCATCAAAGCTCAAGTCTTCATCTTCACTTGATGATTCTTGTATTGCTTTGCCTTTGGATGATGTGGCCTTGAATGCCACACTCTTCTTCTTATCATCCTTCTTCTCCTTTTTTCTTCTTCTTCTCATCATCATCTCTATAAGCATCATCGATCATGATATCTCCTAAGATTTGGTTTGGTGTCATTGTGTCCAAACTGGTCCTCACTAGCAAGGTGACCAACATGTCAAATCTTGCGGGTAAGCATTTCAAGAACTTATGAGAAAAGTCCTTGTCCTCCACCTTCTTGCCAAGTGCTTTGAGATCATTGACAAGCACTTCCATCCGATGGAACATGTCCGGTACACTCTCATCTTCCTTCATCTTGAAGCTAGTAAATTTCTCCTTGAGAATGTATGCCTTTGCACCCTTCATTGCCTTGGTGCCCTCAAATGATTCTTCTGACTTTTTCTAAGCCTCATGAGCCATCTCAATGTTCTTGATTTGCTCAAATGCTCTCTCATTAATTGCATCATGAATGGCACTTAGAGTAATGTCATTGTTTTGGAGAAGTACTTCTTTGGCCGCGGTGGGATTCTTCGGATCGGCAACCTCAATTTTGGTTTCTACCACCTTCCACACCTTTTTATTGATTGACTTGATATGTGTGGTCATCTTTGACTTCCAATAAGGATAATTTGTCCCATCAAATTGGGGTGGCTTCTTGATGTTGTTGATTTGAGCTATTTTTACACCAAAGGTTGTTAAGCCTTAAATCACGGTGACCTCTGCTCTGATACCACTTGAAAGGTCCTAATGGATAGAGGGGGGTGAATAGCCTATTAAAACTTCTACAACAACACTTAGCAAACCGGTTAGACAAATATGAGGCGAAGCGAGTGTTGCGCTAGCCTACTAAAAATATAAGCCACCTACCACAATTCTAGTTTATATAGTCTCTATCCACACAATGGCTATGTTGCTACACTAAGTTAGTGTACTCTCAAAGGCTAACTAAAGAGGCCCACTAACCAAACTAACAAGCTCTCACGACTAGCTACACTAAAGAGCTTGACAACTAGTTCGCGGCAATGTAAAGAGATAGAGCAAGATGGTTATACCGCCGAGTCGAGGAATAAAGCAATCAATCACAAGAATGAATACCAATAAATACCAATCACCTCGGAATCAAATGATGACACAATGATTTTTACCGAGGTTCACTTGTTTGCCGGCAAGCTACTCCTCGTTGTGGCGATTCACTCACTTGTAGGTTCACGCGCTAATTGGCATCACATGCCAAACCCTCAATAGGGTGCCGCACAACCAATACAAGATGAGGATCACACAAGCCACGAGCAATTTACTAGAGTACCTTTTGGCTCTCCACCGGGGAAAGGTCAAGAACCCCTCACAATCACCACGATCGGAGCCGGAGACAATCACCAACTTCTACTCGATGATCCTCACCGCTCCAAGCCATCTAGGTGGTGGCAACCACCAAGAGTAACAAGTGAATCCCATAGCAAAACAGGAACACCAAGTGCCTCTAGATGCAAACACTCAAGCAATGCACTTGGATTCACTCACAATCTCACAAAGATGATGAATCAATGATGGAGATGAGTGGGAGGGCTTTGGTTAAGCTCACAAGGTTGCTATGTCAATACAAATGGCCAAGAGAGTGAGCTAGAGCCGATAATAGGGCTTAAATAGAGAGCCCCCATGAATAGAGCCATTGGCTCTCTGTTCCCTAAAAAATCAGGGCGACCGGACGCACCGGTCAGATTGAACGGATGTAGGACCCCAGCGCCTGGTCGCGTGATGCATGCCACATGGCCCCTGCTTCAAATGCTGATCGTTCGATCTCAATGGTCATCAGTGTACTTAAGTTGTGACCGGACACTCTATAGTGTAGGACCAGACACAGGACCACAACGTCCGGTCACTTCCATTAAGGTTCCAGTCGCGATTGGATGCGTCAGTTTGATCACTGTAACAACCCAAAATTCCACACACCAAAAATTCCAATTGAAATTTTTTGTTTAAAAACCTATGTATTGTTAAGTGACATGTGTGGAACCCAAACCCTAGTTTTGCATTAGGTGCAACCCAACTAGGTTATATCATAAGCAGAGCATGATGCATTGTCACATGTGTATTTGAAACTCCCATGAAATAGAATCTTGCATGCATCTTAATTCAATATGTGATTTGGATTTTATTGATTTATGTGATGAGTAAATAAACCCTCATAACAATTGTTAAATTCCGTGAATTAAATCAATATCTAGATTTTGAAAAAAATGCCTTAATAAAAACCACAACTATTTTTGTATAACAAAAATAGTCAATAATATCCCTAATATATGGGAAAGGTAAAACCACCATGTATGACCCTTGTAAACCACCATCAAGCTAATAAAACCTAAGACACTTTGACTAAACCTTGACTTAGTAACTAATTGCTGAAAACAGAAAATAGAAAAGCGTTCAAGAAATACCAGAAAATGGCAAAGGCTATTTCAGCCCAAACGGCTTGCCCAGCCCAGCCGTGGGCCCCTCCCTCTCACTCCCCCGTGCGCCAGCCAGAGCGGGCTGGCCCAACACCATGGCCTAGCAGCACAGCGTAGCAGCTGTAGCCTTCCCCGCTCCAGGACAAACTGACGGGTGGGCCCCCGTCGTCAGTCACACAACAACAGGGTCTTCTTCCTCCCCACGCCGACCTCTCCCTCGACCGGAATCGGCCGAGAGCAGCAGGCGCGGGCCTAGGGTCACACAAAGAGCATGACCCTGTCCCCTTGGCGTAGCGCTCATGCGACTCCCACGACAACTGCCCCGCGCCCGTGAGCTGTCTGATGTGCATCGCGCATCACCGCCGCCCGATCATCCGCCATTGGAGAAGCCTGGAGCTTCGCCTATAAAAGAAGGAGCCCGGAACCCTAGCACCTCACCACACCTCGCCGTCGCCGTGCGGTTCACACCAACACACTAAGCCAAGGGACAAGAGGAGAAGGAGAGGCGTGGAGAAGGATGCCGCTGCCGGAGCAAGAAGGGAGGAGCCGCCGGCGCGGAAGACGACGAGTACCTCTGCTACACCGTTGACACCGCACCACCACCATCGCCTTTGAGCTCCCCGTGGTGAGCCATCTTGCTGAGACCACCTCCCTAGCCAAATGGAACGTGCACCGCCATGATCGAAACCTTGCTGAAGCTTTGAGCTCCGGCCTAGCCCAACTGGTTAGCTAGGGAGACCGCCATGGCCACGCTTGCCGAGACCTAGGACGCACCGTGCGCGCTGCCATCAACCAAAAGGAGGACCCCAGCCATGACATTGTACATCGGAGCAGCAGCGCACATGCACGGGCACGCTCACCATGAACAAGAGCACAACCATGGCGAGACCACCGCGTCTTCTACGTCATGGTAAAGGCAACATTGACACCTCGACTGGCTCCACCATGACGAGAGACACACCGCGCTCACCTTAGCTGAGGAAGAAGCCCACCGAAGCCCTGCGTTGCCGCACCGCACCTCGTTGAAGCGCCACCGCCTCCGCTTTGTCCCCACCACCGTGGCCAGAGCCACTGGGAGCACCAGGAGCTCCTTCAACATGCCTACCATGGCCGTAGAAGCACCGTGGAGCTCACACACTCCTCCAACTAGGCTCTCGCTACCACTATAGCCCTGTCCATGCACGCTGACGAACCCACGCCGCCGTTCACCATGGCTGGAACCCTAGGAAGCCCCAGCCGCCACCTTGACCCCACCACTGCACTCGCCGAGGCTTGGCGACGCTTTTGCCTACCTTAATCGCGCACCAGTACCGCTCGAGAGGCTCACCGGCGAGCTCACCACCGGCGGGAGCGTCGGGGACGATGGGGAATTCTCCCCGCCTGGTTCACGTACGCGTGCACCCGGTCCTGGTGAACCAAACGGAGGAGAAGGATCGGTGGACCCAGACTACGTAGACTGTGTCTGCGGTCCATGAACCAACACCGCGCAGTCCACCATGCACCGGATCAGTGGACCAGAGCCCAGTAGAGGCCCAGGGTCGTGACGTGGCCGCACCAACGCATGCCACATGGCGGGCCAAGCCTGGCCCAAATCCAGGCCCAACCAGCCCAGTCGAGGCCCGGCCTGTATTGACCATTGACCGGTCAACGTTGACCGTTGACCGGGGCCACATGTTAGTTACACCGCCATGCGGGACCCACTTGTCAGAGGATGAAACAGCCGAGATGACGTCATGATAACGTCAGCTGCTGACGTCAGCAGCTCTGGCCCCACCTGTCAGTGACTGTGATCCATTGACCATTGACTCTCCCATTGACTTTGACCGGACCCACATGTTAGTGACCCAAGAGCCCCTGGTCCCACCTGTCAGTAGCTGATGACGTAGATGACGTCATGCTGACGTCATGATGACGTCAGTGGGACCCCACCTATCAGTACCAGAACCGAGATGATGACATCATGCTGACGTCAGCATGCCACGTGGACCAACAGCAGCGTGACACGTGTCAGCACGATATTAATTCAGCCTTTTTCCATTTTTAGAAATGCTTGAAACTTCGGAAATTCATAACTAATTCATATGAACTCAGAAAAATACAAGACCAGGACCAAAATTCATCTAAAATCAAGCTCTACGCAATGAACCCATGTTTGAGTGCATTTGGCTCTTTTGAATTTTCATAACTTTTTGTGCTATTCTATAGACGTCGCTAACGCGACTATAATGCGATCGTTTGTAGACTCGGAAGAGAACCAGACGGACGAGGACCGAGAGTACCGTGAGGAGTATGGAGACGACTACACTAAAGGTGCCACATCCCACCCAACCTCATAGCACCAATTACGCATGGCTAATATAGAACTGCTATTGCTTTACTTTAATGTTATATTCACACTAAGATAGGACTTGCATGGTAGTATGCTTACTTGATGGCCTATACCTTGATGCACCCTTACCCCTACTTACCCTGCTATTAGGCTAGACACACGCTTGCTGCTATATTTCATTGCTTATACTTCTACTATGCTTGCACTACATTAATGCGTGGTGGAAACTGGTGTTATCTGGACTATGGGGAGAGTGCTGCGTGTGTGACTTGGGTGCGTGGAGGGTAAGGTTTGTGTCGACCAAGTTGGAGTATATGACAAGCCTGGGGCAAGTCTTGCCGTGGGGTGCTACCTGGGCACCCCTAGAAAATGGATACCTGTGGTGGGTAAATGGTATATGAGGTGGCCCTGGGTGTGAACCTGTGATGGGAGGAGCCCGGGGTGGAGGTGCTGTGGTGGCATGGTAAATGGAAACCCTGATGAAGACATTCTAGTTTGATCATCCCTAAGGACTTACTAGTACTCAGATTCACCGGGAAGCCTTACGTACCACTCGCCCTATATGGTGCGGGACGGCCGGACTACTTGGTAGGATATTGCCACAACTGCTAGGTTGATAGCGGACAGTGCGAGGAGGTACGGAGGCGCGGAGGATTTCCCCCCACCCTTCTAAGACTTCATGGAGACCTTGTGGACCCGGCTTGTGACTCACATTTCAGCCACCCCAGACTAGACTTGGGGTGTACCAGGGCTGAATGGTAGGGTGGCATTATCCTAAGCTAGCAAGCAGCCGGAATCAGCCCAGTTGACGACGGTCAGTGAGGAAGGCAGATCTTGTGGTTATGTAAAACCTCTGCAGAGTGTATGGTTGATCGATCGATACATATGCCGACTTGGCGGCTATGGACCTTTCCTGGGTTTTGCTTAAACTAGATAGTGAGATGAGTCCTTCTTCTTCCCCCTGTGAGTGAGTGTTCGGTCGTAGACAGGGGCTACGGGCCTTGAGACAGTGCCAAGAGGGAGTTGGCCTGTCGACTGAGCGATGGTATGGTGGTGATGTGGTGATGATGTGGAGATGGTGGTATATCGATCCCAGGATCGAAACATGGCTCTAGACAGAAATGGGGTGGAATGGGTGTGGGAATGGTGTTAAAACTTGACTATACTATTATATACTTGATATGCTAATACATAGGAATCCCCAGCCTTATAGGTTCCTTCTGATTATATCCAACTTGCATCCAATTTCCACAAAGCATAGCTCATAGGGTGGGAGTCTCCAGTACAAATCATACTGATAAATTTTGGCACACAGGTTCTGCTGAGGAGTATAGCTCTGAGGAGTTTGACGGTTGAGGGGTTCGTTCCTATGCTCGAGTTTGGCGATCTTATCTTCAAGCTATTTTGAATGAATGCTACTTTTGATTCCGCCAATGCGGCGATGTAATAATTTATGTAATTCTACACTATTTGTACTCTGATATTATCATTGTATGGATGTGGTATTCGACTGGAATTTGGTTAATATGATCTACAATGGTCATAATACACTTCGACTCTGTGGATTTCCCTTCGCGGAAATCAGGTCGTTTCAGTTGGTATCAGAGCCATACTTGACCCTAGGACGAAACCCTCAGAAATGGACGATAGAATAGGACGTGAACATCCCTTCTTTCGGTTATATACCAACCTTGCATTTACTTTCATGCAAGGCTTATCTATTTATTGACCTACTAACACCTGTTTCCTTAAAACATGCAGATGGCAACGAACGTCGAATGGCCGCCTCTAGGACGCTACCTCTGGACCACGCCAAGCTTACCTTCGACCTACGTGAGCTCGGGGGTTTTGCACAGACCCTCTGCCGAGTTCTCGTCACGTTAGGAGTCCCTGACGAGCTTGTCATGGTCACCTGCACCGGGAAGTCAGCTCAGGAAGGAGGAATCGGAGGTCCGGTTGTCACCTCAGTTGAGTTCCCAGCTAGCACTACCTTACCTTCTGTCTCAGCTTTCACCGAGTTGACTATAGAGGACACAGTTGAGGGGGGACTACGAGCTGTCTCACAAAAGGCACTTCGCAGAGTAATGAGGGACCACTACAACCACCTGAAGATGACAGAGTTCTGTCTACTTTCCCAGGCCCTCAACCTCAGCTTTACCCCTAGTGTGCAGAGTTTCGCAGCCGGTAGAGTTATCTTTGCCAAGGAGGACAGATGCCTTCGCATCTCGGCTATCCACCTACTAGAGCAGGACGAGAACGTGACCCAGCTTGAGCAGTGGAGATGTCAGGACCAGGCCCTTCTATGGGAGTACCAAGAGTGAGACTCGTAGGGAGCACAGGAGCGAGCTAGTCTGCTTGAGACAGTTGCCAAGCTACAGGACGAGCTCAACCATCATGAAGAAGTCCACAGAGCCGAGGTCATTGACTTACAGGACAAAGCCGCCGACCTAGGCAATATGAACTGCTACCTCGACAGTAAGGTCTTGGAGTTGCAGAGAGAGTTGGACGACAAGAAGGCCGAGTTCAATCACAGAGGAGACAAAGAGAGGTCCAAGGGGATTGATATGCTAAAAATCCAATCTAAGAACAAGACCATGACTTAGGATCTAGAGGAGTTTAGGAAGAAGGCCGTTTGCAACCAGGGTCACCTGATCGAGGCACTCAGGCAGAACGAGTACCTATAGGACAAGTGTGAGAGGACTTGGTAGGCTTGGCAGAAGTCTGACAAGAAGCGCCTCAGGGAGATGAAGGGTATGTGGGATCAGCTACCCAAGGAGATTCGTAGCAAGACGAAGCCTATGATAGAGGAGTTTGAGTTAGCCCCGACTCGCCTCAATCTAGACGCCTGCCCTACCCTACCTGGAGCCAAGCCTACTGAGGAGCTCGCCGAGGCCTTGAAAGTATGTGTCCCGACTTCACAAGTCTGACAAGGAGATCGAGATTGAGAACAGTCGTATCCCAGCTGCGGTGTACGAGTTAGAGTAGATGACTCTGCGTGGTCATGAGTCATGTCAGTGGCTTCCATAAGTTGTACCCCATGATGTACCCCTTTATGAGATGTAATATGAGACACTATGCGTAGTACGATTCTCGCGAGTCTTCAAGTGTAGCTACTGGAGATGATGCTATGTAATAAAACCCATGTAATGAATGTTTTGGATCTTATTGCATCTTATGGATCTTATTGCTTCTTTGTAATGAGTGTTGGATAGTATAAATGTTTTTCTTTAAATAATCAAAATCATGTAATCATACTGAATTATAAGCACTTATGGCACAAACACTAAAATTCCTATGATCCGTGTTGCAGATGCCGAACCGCCGATTTGCACGCCTAATGAACCGTGGACGTGCGCCCACCCCCGAACCAGTCAAACCAAACGGGGGGCGTGGTGGCAACAACCATGGCTATGGCCGCGGCTGTGGACGTGGAGGGATACCCTTCAACCTGGAGAATACCCCGCCGCCTGTTGAGGAGAACATTCCGCCACCACCACCACCGAACCTGGCAAAAGTGATGGCGCAACAGACCCAGCTTCTTGTAGCTCTTGTAGACGGAGCAAATCGTCGCCAGGGACGTCAGCAGAATGACTTCCAAAGGAAGCTAGAGGGATTTCTGAAGCTGAGGCCACCTACCTATGATGGCACCGACCCTAACCCGCTTGTAGCCGATGACTGGCTCAAGGAGGTGGAAAAGAAGCTCGACCTCACCACCTTCACCGACGATGAGTGTGTTGGAGCTGCCACACACCAGCTCACAGGTGTAGCACGCGCCTAGTGGGATAGTTTCAGTGATTCCCATGAGGACCCTGCCAACATCTCGTGGGATGAGTTCACCGAAGCATTCACTGAGTATCACATTCCCAAGGGTATCATGGAGGCCAAAGCCGAGGAGTTCCGCAACATCAAGATGGGAAAGGATAGGGTGACTGAGTACACCACTCGCTTCACCAACCTTCTACGCTATGCACCTTCCTATGTTGTGAACTCTGAGAAGGAGAAGCTGTATTATTACTGCAAGGGACTTAACCCGCACATCAAGCTAAAGTTTAGCGGTATTGAGAGTAGCATGCTGCGTGCTCTGGTGGATTGCTGCATCCAGATCGAGAAGGACCATGTTGAAGCTAGAGAGGAGTACAGGGAGAGGAAGTGTAGGCCTGAGGAGTCCTTCCGTGGCCGTGATCGCAAGAGGTTCCGCAGAGATGCACCATCTAGGAAACACTCTCGCCACAACAGGGATGACAACCCTGGATCGAGTAGGGGTGGTGGAGGCTACACCACCAAATACTCCCGCCCTGCTCAGGATCGTTACACCCAGGACCGTTATGCTTAGGACCGCAACACTCAGGACCGTTCCAATTGTTCCCGCTCAGCGAATGAACGCCCAGCATAGAATCGCTTTGCACCAAGCACTGGAAACTGGAAGGCACCCGCGCCAACCCCTACAGGCGGTGTGCCTTTCCCCTACTTTGCTTGTGGCCAACCGGGTCACAAAGCCGCTGAGTGCCCTCAAAACTCAGCCGCTCAGAATTCTTAGTTCATGGGATCTGCTACTCGTGGACATCTCAACCATCTGGACGCCGAGGAAGCACATGCTGCCCCTGACGTTGTGTATGGTATGTTTTTAGTTAATGGCAATACTGCATCAGTTCTATTTGACTCTGGAGCAACTTGTTCTTACATATCATCCAAGTTTGAACGAGAGCATGACCTACCTGTAACCCCACGTGGAAAGCCTATCATCACCAGCTCACCTTTAGGAGACCTAAAGTGCACCCACATCTGTAAGGGAGTGAGTCTTACCATTTAGGGTCTTATCTTTGAAGCCGACCTAACTCTGTTACCTTCCACGAGCCTAGATGTCATCTTAGGTATGGATTGGCTAACCATTCACCAAGGTATCATATCATGTTCACCTAGATACATCCAAGTGACCCACCCATCAGGCCAAGCTATTAGATGTGAACCCCAGTCCAGAAAGTCCACTTCTATCCTATGTGCCCTTAAAACCAGTTCAGAATCATAAAAAGAGGAGAAGACAGTTCATGATGTGCCTATGGTCAGAGACTATTCTGATGTATTCCTTGAAGAATTACCGGGTATGCCACCAGACCGTGATGTAGAGTTCATCATTGATCCTTTGCCGGGAACAGGACCCATTGCCAAGAGACCCTATCGCATGTCAGTTGATGAACTAGCCGAGCTCAAGAAACAGCTTGATGAGTTCATCTCGAAGGGGTATATCAGACCCAGTGCTTCACCCTGGGGATCCCCTATTATGTTTGTTAAGAAGAAGGATGGCTCGATGAGAATGTGCATTGACTACCGGAACTTGAACGCAGTCACCATCAAGAACAAGTACCCTCTGCCAAGAATCGATGATCTGCTTGATCAGCTTCGAGGTGCCAAGTATTTCTCCAAGATTGATCTCAGATCTGGCTATCATTAGATGAAGATTTGAGAGAGTGACATCACAAAGACAGCTTTTGTGACTAGGTATGGGCAGTTTGAGTTCACTGTGGTGTCCTTTGGACTCACGAATGCTCCCGCATACTTCATGAACATGATGAATAAGGTTTTCATGGATGAACTAGATAAGTTCATGGTAGTATTCATTGATGACATCCTTGTCTATTCATCCACCGCTAAAGAACATGAACATCATCTGAGAACTGTGCTTGAGAAACTAGCCCAACATCAGCTCTACGCAAAGTTCAGCAAATCCGAATTTTGGCTACAGAAAGTTGCCTTCCTAGGCCATGTACTATCAGCTGAAGGTGTCGTAGTTGACCCAGCCAAGATTGAAGCTGTGAAAGAGTGGGATCAACCCCGTAATGTGACAGAAGTCAGAAGTTTCTTGGGATTGGCTAGATATTATCGCCGATTCATTGAAAACTTCTCCAAGATAGCCCGTCCAATGACCAACCTTCTGAAGAAGACCAAGGAGTTTGAATGGACGCCCGAGTACAAGCGAAGCTTCCAGGAATTGAAACAGAAGCTTACCACAACTCCTGTGCTAGCATTGCCTGATATCAGTAAAGATTTCATGGTCTACTGTGATGCATCCCATCAAGGACATGGTTGTGTATTGATGCAAGGTGGGAGAATGATTGCTTATGCTTCTCGACAGTTGAAAGAACACGAGAACTGTTACCCCACTCATGATCTTGAGTTAGCAGTAGTTGTACACGCATTGAAGATCTGGAGGCACTACTTGATAGTCAAGTGTGATATCTATACCGATCATAAGAGCTTGAAGTGCTTTTTCACTCAGGAAGATCTAAATATGAGACAACACCGATGGCTAGAGTTGATCAAGGACTATGACCTGGAAATTCACTATCATCCGGGAAAAGCTAATAGAGTCGCATATGCCCTCAGTCGCAAGAGCTACTATCACACCTTGATCACATAATCCGTACCACCTGAACTCAAGGGAGAGATTGATGATTTCCAACTTGAGATACTACCGCATGGCTTGTTGAATGAGCTCCGCATATAGTATGATCTCACAGATCGCATCCGTCAAGCTCAGAAAAATTGTGAAGAAATTGGGTATCTCCGTGGTCTGATGAAACTAGGCTACAAGACCAACCACCATGAAGATGAACAAGGAACCATCTGGTTTAAGGACAGAATCTGTGTACCTTCTGATCCAGCACTAAGAGAGGAAATTTTGTCAGAAGCTCATGATTCTAAGTACTGTATTCACCCTGGAGGTTCAAAGATGTATCAAGACTTGAAGAAACACTTTTGGTGGAAAGGCATGAAGACAGACATTGCGGGACATGTGGCACGATGTGACACCTGTAATAGAGTCAAGGCTGAACATCAAAGGCCTGCAGGATTGTTAAAGCCTCTTGACGTTCCCGAGTGGAAATGGGAGAGCATATTCATGGATTTCATAGTTGGATTGCCCCGTTCACAGAAAGGCAATGATTCCATTTGGGTGATTGTTGATCATTTGACCAAGGTTGCTCACTTTGTACCCGTTAAGACCAAGACCGATGCCAAAAAGTTAGCAGATCTATATGTTGAGCATATCCTCAGACTGCATGGAGCTCCCTCTAGTATTGTATCTGATCGTGGTCCTCAGTTTATGTCCCGATTCTGGGAAGCCCTGCACAAGTCCATTGGAACCAAACTTGATTTCAGTACCATGTATCATGCACAGATAGATGGACAGACTAAACAAGTAAATCAGATCTTAGAAGACATGCTTCGCGCTAGTGTACTGAATTATGGTTCTAATTGGGAGAAATGCCTACCCTATGTAGAATTCTCTTACAACAACAGCTACCAAGCTAGTATCAAGATGTCACCGTTTGAAGCTCTATATGGCAGACCTTGTAAGACACCTTTGATGTGGTCTCAACCAGGGGAAAGATCGTTCTTTGACTCTGCTAAGATTCAAGATGCCAAGAAGGAGTTGCTCAAGTAAAAGAGAATTTGAGAATTGCTCAAAGTCGATACAAGAGCTATGCTGACAAAAGAAGAAGAGAACTTGAGTTCAATGTGGGAGATTTTGTCTATCTCAAGGTATCCCCGCTGTGTGGAACTGTCAGATTCCATGTGAAAGGAAAGCTTGCCCCTAGATTTGTTGGCCCATACAAGATTTTAAAGAGGATTGGAAAGCTCGCCTACAAACTTGAGCTACCCGAGGAATTGGCATGTGTACATCCCGTATTCCATGTCTCACAGCTACGCAAGTGTTTGAGAGTGCCCGATGAAGTAGTTCCAACTGATACACTTGACATTCAAGATACTCTTGAGTATAAAGAACATCCTATCTGAATTCTGGGTACAGATACCAAAGAGATCCGAAGCAAAACTATTCCTATGTGCAAGATCTAATGGAGCAATCACACTGAGAGGGAAGCAACATGGGAGAAAGAGTCTGACCTCCAGCTACAATATCCTTATCTCTTCGAAGGGTACGTTCCGCTTTAATCTCAGGGATGAGATTCTGTTAAGGGGGTAGGACTGTAACAACCCAAAAATCCACACACCAAAAATTCCAACTGAATTTTTTTTGTTTAAAAACCTATGTATTGTTAAGTGACATGTGTGGAACCCAAAACCCTAGTTTTGCATTAGGTGCAACCCAACTAGGTTATATCATAAGCAGAGCATGATGCATTATCACATGTGTATTTGAAACTCCCATGAAATATAATCTTGCATGCATCTTAATTCAATATGTGATTTGGATTTTATTGATTTATGTGATGAGTAAATAAACCCTCATAACAATTGTTAAATTCCATGAATTAAATCAATATCTAGATTTTGAAAAAAATGCCTTAATAAAAACCACAACTATTTTTGTATAACAAAAATAGTCAATAATATCCCTAATATATGGGAAAGGTAAAAACCACCATGTATGACCCTTGTAAACCACCATCAAGCTAATAAAACCTAAGACACTTTGACTAAACCTTGACTTAGTAACTAATTGCTAAAAACAGAAAATAGAAAAGCGTTCAAGAAATACCAGAAAATGGCAAAGGCCATTTCGGCCCAAACGGCTTGCCCAGCCCAGCCGAGGGCCCCTCCCTCTCACTCTCCCATGCGCCAGCCAGAGCGGGCCGGCCCAACACCGTGGCCCAGCAGCACAGCGCAGCAGCTGTAGCCTTCCCCACTCCAGGACAAACTAATGGGTGGGCCCCATCGTCAGCAGTCACACAGCAATAGGGTCTTCTTCCTCCCCACCAACCTCTCCCTTGACCGGGAACCGACCGGAGCAGTAGGCGCGGGCCTAGGGTCACGCAAAGAGCATGACCCTATCCCCTTGGCGTAGCGCTCATGCGACCCCCATGACAACTACCCCGTGCCCGTGAGCCGTCTGATGCGCATCGTGCATCACCGCCGCCCGATCAACCACCATTGGAGAAGCATGGAGCTTCGCCTATAAAAGGAGGAGCCCGGAACCCTAGCACCTCACCACACCTCGCCGCCACCGTGCGGTTCACACCAACACACTAAGCGGAGGGACGAGAGGAGAAGGAGAGGCGTGGAGAAGGACGCCGCTGCCGGAGTAAGAAGGGAGGAGCCGCCGGCGCGGAAGACGGCGAGTACCTCTGTCCCAGCTCGGCTCTGCTACACCGTCGACACCGCACCACCACCATCGCCTTCGAGCTCCCCGCGGTGAGCCATCTTGCTGAGACCACCTCCCTAGCCAAATGGAACATGCATTGCCACGATCGAAACCTTGCTGAAGCTTCGAGCTCCGGCCTAGCCCAACTGGTTAGCTAGGGAGACCACCATGGCCACGCTTGCCGAGACCTAGGACGCGCCGTGCGCGCTGCCATCAGCCAAAAGGAGGACCCCAGCCATGATGTTGTACATCGGAGCAGGACCGCACATGCACGAGCATGCTCACCATGGCCAAGAGCACAACCATGGCGAGACCACCGCGTCTTCTACGTCGCGGTAAAGGCGACGTTGACACCCCGACTAGCTCCGCCATGACGAGAGACACACCGTGCTCACCTTAGCCGAGTAAGAAGCCCACCGAAGCCCTACGTTGCCGCACCACACCTCGTCGGAGCGCCACCGCCTCTGCTTTGCCCCCACCACCATGGCCCGAGCCACTAGGAGCACCAGGAGCTCTTTCAACATGCCTACCATGGCCATAGAAGCACCGTGGAGCTCACACACTCCTCCAACTGGGCTCTCGCTACCACTGCAGCCCTGTCCATGCACGCCGATGAACCCATGCCGCCGTTCACCGTGGCCGAAACCCTAGGAAGCCCCAGCCGCCACCTTGACCCCACCACTGCACTCGTCGAGGCCTGGCGACGCTTTTGCCTACCTTAATCGCGCACCAGTACCGCCCGAGAGGCTCACCGGCGAGCTCACCGTCGGTGAGAGCGTCGGGGACGATGGGGAATTCTCCCCGCCTGGTTCACGTACGCGTGCACCCGGTCCTGGTGAACCAAATGGAGGAGAAGGATCGGTGGACCCGGACTACATAGACCATGTCTGCGGTCCATGAACCAACACCGCGCAGTCCACCATGCACCGGATCGGTGGACCAGAGCCCAATAGAGGCCTAGGGTCGTGACGTGGCCGCACCAACGCGTGCCACGTGGCGGGCCAAGCCTAGCCCAAATCTAGGCCCAAACAGCCCAGTCGAGGCTCGGCCTGTATTGACCATTGACCGGTCAACGTTGACCGTTGACCGGGGCCACATGTCAGTGACACCGCCATGCGGGACCCACTTGTCAGAGGATGAAACAGCTGAGATGACGTCATGATAACGTCAGCAGCTCTGGCCCCACCTGTGAGTGACTGTGATCCGTTGACCGTTGACTCACCCGTTGACTTTGACCGAACCCACATATCAGTGACCCAAGAGCCCCTGGTCCTACCTATCAGTAGCGGATGACGTAGATGACGTCATACTGACGTCATGATGACGTCAGCGGGACCCCACCTGTCAGTACTAGAACCAAGACGATGATGTCATGCTGACGTCAGCATGCCATGTGGACCAACAGGAGCGTGGCATGTGTCAGCACGATATTAATTCAGCCTTTTCCCATTTTCAAAAATGCTTGAAATTTCGGAAATTCATAACTAATTCATACGAACTCAGAAAAATACAAGACCAGGACCAAAATTCATCTAAAATCGAGCTCTACGCAATGAACCCATGTTTGAGTGCATTTGGCTCTTTTGAATTTTCATTGCTTTTTGTGCTATTCTATAGACGTCGCTAACGCGACTATAATGGGATCGTTTGCAGACTCGGAGGAGAACCAGACGGACGAGGACCGAGAGTACCATGAGGAGTACGGAGACGACTACACTGAAGGTGCCACATCCCACCCAACCTCGTAGCACCTATTACGCATGGCTAATATAGAATTGCTATTACTTTATTTTATTGTTATATTCACACTAAGATAGGACTTGCATGGTAGTATGCTTACTTGATGGCCTATACCTTGACGCAACCTTACCCCTGTTTACCCTGCTATTAGGCTGAACAACGCTTTCTGCTATATTTCATTGCTTATACTTCTACTACGCTTGTACTACATTAATGCGTGGTGGAAACTGGTGTTATCTGGACTATAGGGAGAGTGCTGCGTGTGTGACTTGGGTGCGTGGAGGGTAAGGGTTGTGTCGACCAAGTTGGAGTATACGACGAGCCTGGGGCAAGTCTTGCCGTGGGGTGCTACCTGGGCACCCCTGGAAAATGGATACCTGTGGTGGGTAAATGGTATATGAGGTGGCCTTGGGTGTGAACCTGTGATGGGAGGAGCCCAGGATGGAGGTGCTGTGGTGGCACAGTAAATGGAAACCCTGATGAAGACATTCTGGTTTGGTCATCCCTAAGGACTTACTAGTACTCAGATTCACCGGGAAGCCTTACATACCACTCGCCCTATATGGTGTGGGACGGCCGGACTACGTGGTAGGATATTGCCACTACTGCTAGGTTGATAGCGGACAGTGCAAGGAGGTACGGGGCGCGGAGGATTTCCCCCCGCCCTTCTGAGACTTCATGGAGACCTTGTGGACTCGGCTCGTGACTCACAGTTTTAGCCACCCTAAACTAGACTTTGGGTGTACCAGGGCTGAATGGTAGGGTGGCATTATCCTAGGCTAGCAAGCGGCTGGAATTAGCCCAGTTGACGACGGTCAGCGAGGAAGGCAGATCTTGTGGTTATGTAAAACCTCTGCAGAGTGTATGGTTGATCGATCGATACATATGCCGACTTGTCGGCTATGGACCTTTCCTAGGTTTCGCTTAAACTAGATAGTGAGATGAGTCCTTCTCTTCTTCCCCCTGTGAGTGAGTGTTCGGTCGTAGCCAAGGGCTACGGGCCTTGAGACAGTGCCAAGAGGGAGTTGGTCTGTCGACTGAGCGATGGTATGGTGGTGATGTGGTGATAATGTGGAGATGGTGGTATATCAATCTCAGGATCAAAACATGGCTCTGGACAGAAATGGGGTGGAATGGGTGTGGGAATGGTGTTAAAACTTGACTAGACTATTATATACTTGATATGCTAATACATAGGAATCCCCAGCCTTATAGGTTCCTTCTGATTATATCCAACTTGCATCCAATTTCCACAAAGCATAGCTCATAGGGTGGGAGTGGCCAGTACAAATCGTACTGATAAATTTTGGCACATAGGTTCTGCTGAGGAGTATAGCTCTGAGGAGTTTGATGGTTGAGGGGTTCGTTCCTACGCTCGAGTTTGGCGATCTTATCTTCAAGCTGTTCTGAAAGAATGCTACTTTTGATTCCGCTAATGCGGCGATGTAATAATTTATGTAATTCCGCACTATTTGTACTCTGATATTATCTTTGTATGGATGTGGTATTCGACTAGAATTTGGGTAATATGATCTACAATCGTCATAATACACTTCGACTCTGTGGATTTCCCTTCGCGGAAATCAGGTCGTTTCAATCACGACCGGACTCAGGACCCCAGTGTCCGGTCACTTCCAGTAAGGTTCCAGAGGTGGAAATTCGCGGCCAGACGCGTCCGGTCAAGCCCGGCCGGATTCGCCCAGCGTCCGATCACTCACGGTCTTCTCTATGCACTGCCATGTCAGCAGGACCGGACGCTGAACAGTGTTCAGCCAGAGTCCGGCCGCCTGCGTCCGGTCAAGAGACCGAGGGCGGCCTTCACTACGCGCCACTAACCGGACGCAGGACCCAGTGTCCGGTGCACTCTGTGAAACCCTGTCTTTTCTGTACAGGGCGCCGGTGAAGTTTCGAACCCTTGCTCCCAAGTGCTAAATACAATGTGTATCATCTTTGTGCATGCGTGTTAGCATATTTTCACAAATGTTTTCAAGGATGTTAGCACTCCGCTAGATTCTAAATGCATATGCAATGAGTTTGAGCATCTAGTGGCACTTTGATAGCCGCATTTCAATATGAGTTTCACCCCTCTTAATAGTACGACTATCGATCCTAAATGTGATTACACTCGCTAAGTATCTCGATCACTAAACAGAAAAGCTCTTATCAATTTTACCTTTGCCTTGAGTTTTTTGTTTTTCTTTTTTCTTCTCCAAGTCCAAGCACTTGATCATCACTATGGCATCACCATCATCATATCATGATCTTCATTTGCTTCACTACTTGGAGTAGTGCTACATATCTCATAATAACTTTGATAAACTAAGTTAACATTTAGGGTTTCATCAATTCACCAAAACCAAACTAGAGCTTTCACCGGCGCCGCCGGAGGTGATGACATCTTGCTTGAGTTCATCGATCCGATCCGATCCTGGCCCCGTGTGATCACTGATCCGATGCACCAATACGGCAATCGGGATCGGGAGAGAGAAGAACACAGGACTGAAATTCTCGCTTACGACTTGAATCCCAAATCAAACCTCAAAGCACGGTGACCGATCGATCGGCCGGCAGGCCGACCAGCCGTGACAAACCCTAAATCAGAAATGGCCCAGGCCACCTAGCTAGGCCTTCACGGCAGAATTTGGAAAAATATTAGATGAGGCCATCGCTCATTGACTGGCCTATGCGCCCCGTCGCTCGATGTCTGACGCGTGGCGGTGAAAGAAATCAACGATCTCTGCACTCGTCCGCGGCTCCTGAAGCAGCTCGCTCCTCGGCGACAGCTTTATCATAAGCCTGGTTCTGATTGAAAAGTCATTCCAACTTTAGGAGTCATCAAATTTTGCGCAGCTTTATCAATCACCTCCTGTACATATCAGTTGTCAATTAAAGTTGTACTATAATAAAACAAAATATCAGATATTCTGTCAACTTTATTATGTATAATTTTATTATTACCTCATCACGTACTTCATCCTCCATTAATCCAGACGTGTTATCATGGCCATGAACACTGCCGTCGCCATGGGCTGCCATGAGGTGTCCCCTCCGTCCTGGTGTGCCTCTAACGGGATGTCGAGCTCCTCGGTGCCGCTACTGGCATGGCCGTGCCGCACCTGGTGCTCAATACCCTCGCCTAACGTGCGCTCGTTGGGATGCACGGAGGAGCTCGTGCCGACGTCGTCCATGGCCATGGCCTTGCCTCCGCAGGAAGCTAGAGTACGCGCCCTTACGGAGGAGTTCGTGCCGACGCCGTCCATGGCGTCGCAGGAAGCTGGACGCGCCCTTGCAGAGATCGTGCGGACGACGTCGTCCATGGCGTCGCCCTCGCACGAAGCTGGACGCGCCGCCATTACGGCAAAGAACTTCTGTGCCCTAACTCGATCTGTTGCGACTGCGCTCGTATCGGCCAGGCAACCACCCCGGGTCGTGGACTCCGCTCGTATCGAGGTCGTCCCAGAATTTGGGGAAGGGAGCTAGAGATCGAGGTGGTCCGGCAAGCCAGCAGGTTGTACCTGCAGAAAACTACAACGCACTGGCATATGCGTTCTACTGTTCGCCGACGCTCTTCGCGCTCCTCCCCGTCGCCCCAAAGCACAAGGCGGACGGGACTTGCGACCGAGCTTTGTGCAGGCAGCCCAGCCCCGTATCATTGCTGGCCAAGTCGGAGGTAGTTTTGCGTAATGGCACGACCGCGGGACGCCTGACCTTCGCGTCGCGGACCGAGGCCGCTGGACCTTCGCGGCCGGTCGGAGACCGTTGGGACCCTTTGCTTGCCGGGGTAGGTCGTGACAAGTTATCTGGCCAAAGGTGCACTGGGCTGGGTTTCGTTGGAGCTTGATGATCCTTGCTCGAAATGGACCTTCGCATGCCTGCGCTCTCAAAATGATCTAAACCCTGCAAAAGCAAATATAGTTTTTCTTTCTTTCTTGGGTCTTGCACAGTTGCACAAGCAAATAGTTGATGCTGTTGAGAAGCAAATTGTACCCCACGGGTGTCAATGAAACTGGAACAAATGATTATCATAGTTTTGCAAGCGGAGGTGTTAGCGCAGCATGCATCAGCAGAGGTAAAACATCGGTTAGAAAAATGGCAGATCATTAATTTAAATTGTCTAAAGGTCATGAAAGTGATAATTACTCACAAAGATATTTCACACCTGTAGAAAATTGTTAGTTATTCGACCAAAAGATTAAAAATCGCATAGTTGCTGAGCTGAGTACGTGCAAAATAGACGGGTGCCAAAGAAGATTCATTAAGATGCCCATGACTACCAGCATATCGTGCGCAATGTAGCTGACATGCAAGTGCCATGACTTTTACGTGGACACTTGGCAACTTCACGCGCCGCCCTCACGCCGGCGCCCTCCCGGCGCGGGATGCATGGTTGGAGACTCGGCGCCCCTCACCGACGCGGCCACGCCCCGGCCGGCTCTCCCCTCCCTGCGCCCAGCCCTCGCTCCCCGCCTTGAGCGCCGGGGATCAGTATCATGCTATAGGACCACAGCTGTTTGCAGCAAGGCTCATATCGTCAAGTGTAGGTAAAGGACAGAGGACACTGATGAGTATGAAGGCTGATGCAAAAAAGAAGAAAAAAATAAAATTGATAGAGAATGCTCGGTTCAACTCTCCATTTTATTTTATTTATCATCCGCTCACTGGTCGATCACTTCCAAGGACCCAAGTCCACACAAACAGTATACAAGGCAATCAGTACAGTAGGATTACTAAAGCATAGCTTCATCTCGTGGGCTGAAGGATCGGATTGACAATGGACAAGGCGACCTGTGCGGTGGCGACGCCAAACCATGCAGGGGCAAATCTACCCCCCTACCCCCGCCGATGCCATGGAGCTCCTCTTAGAATTTTTTGCCATGAATGTGGTTGAAGACGAAAAGACTTCGATTCTAGGCTAGACGAAACTCTATTTCAGCAGCGTGGTAGCTGGCGAAGAGTGTCCTCAGGTGCGCCAGTGCCTGCTCTCTGTTGATCAGCAGTCTGAGTAGGCCATGATATCCATCGCGAGTTCTGAAGAAATCCAGGTACCCAGAACCAAATGACACCAGAGTGGATCGTGATCTCCATTCACTACTAGAAACTACTTTATTCCTGTGTGCCATTTATTTTCCCTGATGGGTCTCGAAAGGCTCACAGAGAAAATGTAATTACTCTGGGTCGTCTTCCTCACAGAAAAATACAGATTTTCCTATCGGTATATAGTCCTCTCAGGATAATAAAGAATTTTTTCTGTGTGCTGACACATTATTCTGTCGGTGCATCCACAGGTTAATTGTTTGGCGCGCAATATTTTCAGTTGCCGCAAGATTTTCAGTTCGCGCATAATAGCCGTGCATACCACAGTCCTAACCCCTAAAAAAACAAATTAAAAATAAATCCCCAACCCCATCCCCACGAGTCCACCCAACATACCAAAACGGTCTCCAAAACTCTGTCCCTGCTCTGCTCTCGGTCTCCTCCCTTTCCCTCCGGCCACTCACCAAGAAGCTAGTTCGTTTATCCCTCTCCAAGATCCATGGGGCTGCAGCACCAGCCACCACTTCCTCCATCTGGATCTGGAGGTGCCGCCTCTAGCGCCCTCTACTGAGCTGAAGCCGCTGCGGAGGCCCCCGGCGTCGGCCGCCGCTGACGCGAAGGCGGCCAAGGTAGTGGAGGACAGCACGACGCCTCTGCGACAACCATCTGCATCTCGTATTGAACTATAGCTTCCAGGTTCTGTGGTAAGTCTCTATTCCTCCTAACCCTCATCTTGACCAATCCCTTTTCCACAAAACTAGATCTATGTTGTGGTAGATTTGATTTTCCTACAGGGAGATTTGTTGTTTCTTAAAATAAAAAAACTCGATCTATGCTGTGATATGGAAAGCCAGGTGCTGGCCTATGTATTTTCTTGAAATACTCCCATGTGTTGAGAATGAGGGGCCCTAGCTATCAGTAGTGTTAGATATTATGGGCTTGGCCCATTTATTTAATAACTCTATTAAACTCTATGGTCCGTACATGTGCATTAATGGTTTTATACCATATGGGAATTTAATCGAGAGGCGACTCTACTTAAATACTTGGTCATTGGCATCTATTTGAGAAGTAAAAGTGGATCACCAGTTCTTGGAGGAAAGGGATAGCAATGGCCTGGAAGGCCCCGAGCCGATGCCTGCGTGCTGTGCCGTGCGTGGCGGCTTGTTTCAAGGCAAAGTAGATTAGGGGTTTGTAGTTTGATTCATTCATACGAGGCCTTTATTTTTGAAACCCATTTAATTGATAGGAATTGATTGGAGGAGTTTCGGTAACTCCCGTGACTCCTGGCTCTCCGTCTCCGCTCTCCCACCGCAGAAGGAGGTGTGACCCCTCGGTGCCGTCGGCTTCTCGCTTTTTCGGCCTCTCGCCTATAAAACAAATCCTCTCCTCTCGGTTAAGCTCTCTTGGCGATACACCACTTTCCAAGCGCAAGTTTTCCTGCTTCCACCTCCGGCGCGAGCACCGTAGATGGAAGAGTAGGCCTCCGGAACGCGTCTCGCTCGTGGGCTTCACCTGCTTCGGGTGAAGACGCAGGCGATTACGCTTTTTGGGGAGTGTCGGTCTTGGCACGACTACTCATGAACCAAGGCGGTGCTTCTTCACGGGCGTCCTTGTTCTGCAGACTTGCATCGAGCGGGACGACTACAACAACAAAGCACCACCATGGCCTTTCACAGTGCGGGGTCTCGCCAAGCAGGTATAATCTTCTTCATCCTCTTCTCGAGTTTCATTATCAATATCATGATGTTCCTAGGCAATCATCCGCTTTCATATTCAACATGCTCTGCTTTGGTTGATTTGGATGATTATGCTAGTACCGGGTTTTCTCGGTTCCTTTTATTTTTGTGATCATCATGATCTTGATATTTGAGAACACATCTTTTATATTTATAATCATGTCTGTGATGCTTCAGATTATGTAAAACTATGTTTCACATATGTTTTGGCTCTATAGTTTGTATTATCATCATGTTAACATTTGCCATGAATTGTTTCTGCTCTTCTTATTCATGACTTTACTCTCCTTTTTGTTGCGTTATTTTTATGGATTAAAATAAATATGAAAATGCCTTATTTTCAACATTCCAAAAACGTAATTTCAGGCCATTTCATCTGGCTGGCTTTATGGGCATGCTAAAGCCTACGCCGTTTGAGGGCACTCACTACAAGAGGTGGCGTGAGAAAGCCCTTCTGTGGTTGTCGGCCATGCGCTGTGGTCATGTGCTCAATGAGCAGCCTGCTACTGTGAGATCCGATGAGGATGAGCAGGCTTGGGGACATGCTGAGACCATGTGCAAGGCTGCACTGTTGAGCATCATCAATGATTCTCTGGTTGATGCCTACATACCACTCCCGACTGGCAGAGATGTGTGGGAAGCCCTTGAGGCCCGGTACGGTCTTTCCGACGCCGGTTCTGAGCTGTACATCATGGAGCAGTTCCATGACTACAAGATGGTTGATAACCGTCCTGTAGTCGAACAGGCTCATGAGATACAGGGACTGGTGAAGGAATTGGAGCTGTACGGCTGTCCTCTCCTCGACAGTTCGTGGCGGGGGTGCATTATTGCTAAGCCGCCACCTTCTCGACTGATTTTGCTACTACCTTTGAAACACAAGAGGCAACAGCTTAGCATTGCTTTGAACTTGTTGGCACTCTTGATGTTGAGGACAAGGCAAGAGCAAAGGATGTTAAGGGAAAGAGTAAGGGCGGAAATGGTGAGGCGACTACTAGTGCACATGTGGTGCAAAAGTTTCGTCCTAAGCCACAAAAGAAGAAGCCTCAGCAGGAGCTCAAGCAGAAATCCACTACCTTCTTCAAGAAAGGTAATAATAAGAAGATGGGATTAGACAAGGCAAAGATGAACTGCTTCACTTGTGGGAACACTGGGCACTTCTCTAGAGAGTGTCCTGAGGCTAAGTGGAAGCCTCCACCAAAGGCGAAGACAATCAACACCATTGAGACCGATGCGACGCTTACGTGGTAATGGTAATTTATCTGCATTTACAGCTTGTTCATCACCTGATTGGTGGGTTGATACAGTGCAAATATACATGTGTGTGGTGATAAGTCCTTGTTTTCTTTTTACCGCACCGAGAGGAGTGGAGGAGCCTTGCTGATGGGGGAATGGCGCGCGTCTTTGGTGTTCATGGTGTTGGTACGGTGGATCTGAAACTTACTTCGGGAAGACCGTGCAACTCAAGAACGTGCATCATGTCCCCTCAATAAGGAAAAATCTTATTAGTGGCTCTCTCGCTATGTCGAGACGGTTTTAAACTTGTGTTTGAGTCGAATAAATGTGTTATGTCAAAGTATGGAACCTTTGTTGGAAAAGGCTATGAGAGCGGAGGCTTGTTCCGCTTGTCTTTGGTTGATACTTTACCTCTTGCAAAGAATAATGTCGTTAATAACGTTAATGTTGAGATGAATGTTTGGCATTCTCGATTATGTCATGTTAATCTTGGTTGCATGTCCCGCTTAGCTGTTTTGAATTTAATTCCTAAATTTGACGCTTCCAAAAGCTCCAAATGTCATACATGCGTTGAGGCAAAACAACCTCGCAAGCCTCACAAGGCAGCTGTGGCGAGAGAGTTGGCACCACTTGAACTCATCCATTCCGATATTTGTGAAATGAACGGAATTTTGACAAAAGGTGGTAAGAGATACTTCATAACGTTCATAGATGATTGCACTCGATATTGCTATGTGTACCTAATTAAAACAAAAGATGAGGCATTACATTATTTTAAAACCTTTAAAGCTGAGGCTGAGAATCAACTTGAAAAGCACATCAAATCTGTTAAGGTCCGATCATGGGGAGAATATTTCTCTAATGAATTTTCTCGAGTTTTATGCTGTGCACGGTATAATTCATGAGAGGACACCTCCATACTCACCACAATCCAATGGGATTGCTGAAAGAAAGAACCGTACTCTAACTGACTTGGTGAATGCCATGTTGGAGACAGCTGGTTTATCTAAGGAATGGTGGGGTGAGGCAATTTTAACTGCGAATCATGTCCTAAATAGAGTGCCCACAAAGAACAAAGAAATCACTCCATTTGAGGATTGGGAGAAAAAGAGATTAAATATTTCTTATCTTCGCTGTTTGGGGTTGTTTGGCCAAAGTGAACGCGTGCCAATAAACAAAAAGCGAAAGCTTAGACCAAAAAGCTCGAGATTGTGTTTTCTTAGGCTATGCCATTCATAGTGTGGGCTATCGTTTTTAATAATAAATTCTAGTGCTCCCGATATGGTTGTTGGAACGGTCATGGAGTCTAGAGATGCCACGTTCTTTGAGAATGAATTTCCAATGAAAATAGGTGCATCTAGCATGTCCAAATATAATCCTATTCCGAACTTCATGAATCAAATATACATCACCGATGATAACACCAATGAGCTTGAGCAAAATCACGAGGAGGATGATAATACTGCCACTCGAAAGAGTAAGAGGCAAAGAGTTGCAAAATCCTTTGGAGAAGACTTTATTATATATCTCGTGGATGACACTCCCACAACCATTTCTCGAGGCATACTCTTCTCCCGATTCTCGACATGTGGAAGGAGGCAAAGGTAAAGTGAGATGGACTCCATTATGTCCAATGGGACGTGGGAAGTGGTTGATCGTCCATTTGGTTGCAAACCCGTAATGTAAATGGGTGTTTAAAAGGAAGCTGAGGCCTGATGGTACAATTGAGAAGTACAAAGCTAGGCTTGTTGCTAAGGGTTATACATGTAAGGAAGGTGAAGATTACTTTGATACTTACTCACCGTTGCTCGATTGATTTACCATTCGTGTGTTGCTATCCTCGGGTCACTCTCACATGGTCTTATCATTCATCGGATGGATGTTAAGACAAATTTTCCTAAATGGAGAGCTTGAGGAAGAGATCTACATGGATCAGCCTGATGGGTTTATTGCAAATGGTCAAGAGGGTAAAGTTTGTAAGTTATTGAAGTCCTCAGACGGCTTAAAGCAAGCCCCCAAGCAAAGGGCATGAGAAGTTTGATAAAACCTTAACATCAGCCGGCTTTGTTGTGAATGAAGCTGATAAATGTGTATATTATCGGTTTGGTGGTGGTGATGGTGTGATACTATGCCTATATGTGGATGATATATTAATATTTGGCAACAATCTAAATGTGATTAAAGAAGTAAAAGAATTTTTGTCGAGTAACTTTGAGATGAAAGACTTAGGAGAGGCTGATGTTATTCTCAACATTAAGCTTTCAAGGGAGGAAGGAAATGGTGGGGTAACTCTTATGCAATCTCACTATGTGGAAAAGGTCTTGAACCGATTTGGGTATAGTGAGTGTACGCCTGCTCCTACTCCGTACGATCCAAGTGTTCATTTGAGGAAAAATCACAGAATTGCAAGAGACCAATTGAGATATTCACAGATAATTGGTTCTCTTATGTACCTAGCTAGCGCAACCAGGCCTGATATCTCGTTCGCTGTAAGCAAACTGAGCCGGTTTGTGTCAAATCCGGGAGATACTCACTGGAATGCTCTTGAGAGAGTGCTACGCTATTTGAAAGGGACAATGAGTTACGGCATTCACTTTTCCGGGTATCCGAGGGTACTAGAGGGTTATTGTGATGCTAATTGGATTTCTGATGCGGATCAGTTGTATGCCACGAGTGGATATGTGTTCTTACTTGGAGGTGGTGCTGTTTCTTGGAAGTCTTGCAAGCAGACTGTTTTAACGAAGTCTACAATGGAAGCAGAACTGACTGCATTGGATACCGCTAGTGCTGAGGCAGAGTGGCTCCGTGATCTCCTGATGGATTTGCCGATTGTTGAGAAACCAATCCCGGCAATTTCCATGAACTGTGATAATCAAACTGTGATCACTAAGGTAAACAGTTCTAAGGATAACATGAAGTCCACAAAGCATGTGAAGAGACGTTTGAAGACTGTCAGAAAACTGAGAAACTCCGGAGTAATTGCATTGGACTATGTCCATACATCAAATAATCTGCGCATCAATTCACTAAGGGTCTGTCACGCAATGTGATAGAAGGTGCGTCGAGGGAACTGGGTTTGAGACCCACATAGAGCCATCAACAGTGGTAACCTATCCTATGTGATCGGAGATCCCGTGAATTAGGATGGCGAAACAAGCTGTTGATTGACTGAGGGAGAGACCCCTTAGATTATAGCTCAGTTTGTTGGAGATGCACCGTCTCTCCAATACTGTTAGGCAGGATGATTAAGTTCTTAATGTGATCCGAGCGGCTTGGTATAGCGGGGATGTTGTCCTACAGAACATCCTATAAGGAACACACCTATATGAGCTCGATTGCTAGTCACAATCTATGAGATGTGGGTAATCTCTAGATGCTCATGAAAAGGCCTCGAAGTGTGACTTATATGCTTCAAACAGAGGGAAGGCACTTGGCAGCCTAGTATCAGTTAAGAGGCTATGTGAAACTCATCTCGCACAAAACTGTCAATTCAAGGTTCTGTCCATTGTTCAGTTGTGAATGAGTGTAGCTAGCTTTCTAGATGGATGTTCAACTTAACAGTCTCCATCGAAACACTGGTATATAAAAGGAATGTGGTTCTGAGAACTCCAAACTGCGTACCCTAGAGTTTGGTGGGGATTGTTAGATATTATGGGCTTGGCCCATTTATTTAATAACTCTATTAAACTCTATGGTCCGTACATGTGCATTAATGGTTTTATACCATATGGGAATTTAATCGAGAGGCGACTCTACTTAAATACTTGGTCATTGGCCGATCTATTTGAGAAGTAAAAGTGGATCACCTGGATGCCACACGCTGCATGGCTAGCCATTGCCGCCGCCCGCCGGCCCGCCCGAGCCGTGCGTGCTGGCGTGGGTCTTGCAATGTGGCGTGGCGATGCGAGGCGAGGCGAGGCGAGGCGAGCGCAGCAAAGCGGCGGTGGCGAGCGAGCGAGCGGACCATGGCGAGGCCTTTATTTTAAAACTGACGAATTGATAGGAATTGATTGGAGGAGTTTCGGTAACTCCCGTGACTCCTGGCTCTCCGTCTCCGCTCTCCCACCGCAGAAGGGAGGTGTGACCCCTCGGTGCCGTCGGCTTCTCGTTTCTCGCCTCTCGCCTATAAAACAAATCCTCTCCTCTCGGTTAAGCTCTCTTGGCGAAGTACACCACTTTCCAAGCGGCGCAAGTTCTTCCTGCTCCACCTCCGACGAGCACCGAGATGGAAGAGTAGGCCTCCTAACGCAGCGTCTCGTCGTGGGCTTCACCCGCCCAGTGAAGACGGGCGATTACGCTTTTTGGGGAGTGTCGGTCTTGGCACGACTACTCATTGGTGAACCAATGAGGTGCTTCTTCACGGCGTCCTTGTTGCAGACCGCATCGAAAGGGACGACTACAACAACAAAAGCACCACCATGGCCTTTCCTCAAAAGCGAAGCGGCTCCGCCAGCAGGTATAATCTTCTTCATCCTCTTCTCGAGTTTCATTATCAATATCATGATGTTCCTAGGCAATACTTTCTTTCATATTCAACATGCTCTGCTTTGGTTGATTTGGATGATTATGCTAGTACCGGTTTTCTCGGTTCCTTTTATTTTTGTGATCATCATGATCTTGATATTTGAGAACACATCTTTTATATTTATAATCATGTCTGTGATGCTTCAGCTATGTAAAACTATGTTTCACATATGTTTTGGCTCTATAGTTTGTATTATCATCATGTTAACATTTGCCATGAATTGTTTCTGTCTTCTTATTCATGACTTTACTCTCCTTTTTGTTGCGTTATTTTTATGGATTAAAATAAATATGAAAATGCCTTATTTTTCAACAAGTAGTAGCACACCAGTAACCTTGTTAGTTTATAGAGAGAAAAAAATATAGATCTGTTTTTTTTTGTTTCATTCATAGCACACATGATTAATGCAGGGAGTAACTTAGTGGTTCTTGGAGAAAAGGGATAGCAATGGTTCTGGAAGGGCAGAGAGAGCAGTGGTGCCATCTCGGGGCTTGTTTCATTGGTAGATTAGGGGGTTTGTAGTTTGATTCATTCATACATTGGGTTGGTTTTATGTGGATATATGTTGAGCGGCAAATTGAAGGCATCTAACAAATGCACTACCAATTTGACATACAACTAAATAGCTATTATTAGAATTGGTGCTTCACTATTGTCTTGATTAAGATAAGTGTTACTTTATTTTTTTATCAATAACATGATAAGCTGTTCATCAGAATTGCTTTTATATTGTATAGGCTGTTCATCAGTACAACTTATGCATAGTGCACTATTTTTATTTGTTTGACACAGGTTAAAATAAGCTTCTGCGATTTGTGTAGTAGTCAAAAAAAATACTTCATCATCACTACAACCCATAACAAAGTGGTGTGAATTGGCTTTCTGGTTAAAGGTAAAGTTCTTACTTTTTGTTGTGTTTATGAATGTGCTCTGCTATGTTGTGATGCTCATTCTCTTAGAAATAATCCATGAACTCCTGCCTCCGGACTCTAAGTTGCCAAAGAACTTCTATGAGTCGAAAAAAATGCTAGATGGTCTGGGTATGCCATATGTTAAAATTGATGTGTGCTATAACAATTGTATGCTTTTCTATGGAGATAACAAGAACAAAGATAAATGTGACTTCTATAATGCCAATCGATATGAAGAAGGCGAAACAAAGTTGCATACAAAGTTTTGCGTTATCTTCCAATAACGGATAGACTACAAAGGCTGTATGCACATGAAGAAACAACCAAGCTAATGTGATCGCACAATCGCTTCACGTCTGGTAAAATAGTCCACCCTTGTGATGGAGAAGCATGGCAACAATTTGATGTGGACTGAGCCTAGAAATGTGCGACTTGCTGTTTGCACTGATGACTTCACACCATTCAGCTTGAATGCTGCTGCATACTCATGTTGGCCGGTGTTCATTACTCCACTAAATCTGCCCCAGGCATACTCCTAAGACCAGAGTATATTTTTCTTGCCCTTATAGTCCCTGGCCCTGAGCATCCTGGAAGGAAATTGAATATTTTGATGCAGCCCTTGGTTGATGAACTAAAAAAACTATGGGCGGGGGTCCAAACAAAGGATGCTTCACTCAAGCATAGCTTTACAATGAGGGCAAGTTACCTTTGGTCAATGCATGATTTTCGTGCTTATGGAGACTTTGCTGGATGGAGCACCAATGGCAAATTAGCATGTCCATGTGGATATGGTTGCCAATGATTTCAACTCCGTCATGGACGTAAGGCTTGTTGGTTTGATTGTCATAGACACTTCCTTCCTATAGATCATCCATTTAGAATGCAAGCTAATGCATTTTGTAGGAACACAATAGTGCTTGAGGAACAACCTAGGCGCTTAACAGGGCAGGAAGTGGAAGACCATCTACAGAAGTTTGTAGATGATACACCAAAATATGGAAAACTACACAATTGGACTTTTGTGAGCTGCTTTAGGCAACTTCCATACTTTTCTAAGTTAAAGCTCCCACACAACATTGACTTAATGCATAATGAGCGAAATGTAGGTGAAGCTATTTGGAACACTTGCTTTGACATAGCTAACAAGACCAAAGATAATGTGAAAGCTAGACTAGATGAAGCTGATATATGTGTCCGGCCTTTGCTTAATTTAGTGAGAAATAACAAGGGGAAGTGGAAAATGCCAAGGGCTCCATTCTGCATTGACAAAAATGACAAGATAACCATTCTTCAGTGGTTCCAAGATCTGAAATTTCCTGATGCATATGCAGCCAACATCAGGCGTGGTGTTAACTTGGTGCAAAAAAGGATTTTAGGCCTCAAAAGTCATGACTTCCACATCTTTGTTGTGCGCCTTCTCCCAGTTGCATTCCGGGGATTTCTTTCAGAGGATGTATGGCATTGTTTGGCTGAGCTTAGCTTTTTCTACAGGCAGTTGTGTGCTAAAGAGCTTAGTAAAGACATTGTTCGTTCTCTAGAAGAGAGTATTCCTGTGCTGCTGTGCAAACTGGAGAAGATATTTCCTCCTGGTTTTTTCAACCCTATGCAACACTTAATCATACATTTACCTTATGAGGCACGATTAGGAGGGCCTGTCCAAGCCCGTTGGATGTACCCGTATGAGAGGTAAATCTCAGAATCAGTTCTGTGACATAAAAATTTATTTAGAATTTTGTCCATGATATCTTCGTATCAATGTGTAGGTTTATCAAAAAACTTAAAAAGAAAGTAAGAAATAAAGCACGTGTTGAGGGTTGCATTGTTGAGGCTTCTCTAGTTGAAGAGGCTACAAATTTTGTGTCCTTGTATTTTAGAGCAAGCGCTCGGTCTACTAAAAACAAGATGCCCCGATATGATGATGATGCCTCTACATTTGAAAGCGTATGTGACCTCAAAATTTTCCAATACTCGGGTAGATGCATCAGCCCAAGAGGTACCCATGAGCTCTCTAGAGAAGAGTACAAGGTTGCCTTTCTGTACATACTAACTAACATACCTGAGATGGATGATTTCTTTGAGTATGTACTTCAAATCATAATTACTCATTTATTTCAATTAAGTTATGATATGTGTGCATAATAGTAATTCTATTAATGTAGAAAATTTGACAAGGAGCAGTGGAAGAGCCGTGTTGTTCCAACTGAACAGCAGAAACGTGAATTGAGACTAAGCCCCCCTTTGGCAGGGCTCATCGAGCGGCTTCTTGAGCGGCTCATGGTGAAGCCCTGCCAAACGCTATAACTCAAAATGGCTCACGAGGAAAAGCCAGGAGAAGCCCCACCTTTTCCGCTCTCTAGGTTCTTCCGCCGATGAGAAGCCAAAAATAGTGGCTCATACCGGCTCATTCCTCCATCAAAATACTAAAGTATGCATGTGCCCTTGCTATTTCACAGAAATTACAACATTTACCACCAGGCAAGCCTGCGAGCTCGGCAGCAACGTGGAGGCGGCGGCAGGGGTGGTGGCCGGCGGACGCCATGGCGGCCGGCGGCGCATGCGGAGCCCACGGCCGGGCTGAAGCTCAGCAGCCGAAGCGGAGCACGGCGGTGTGCCGAGTCCGCGGCCATGTTGGATATTGGTGGCGTGCCGAGGCCATGGCCATTGCGGAGCTTCACTGCGCGAGCGGAGGCGGCATCCATGGCCGGCCTCGAGCTCCGCCCCCCCCGCTCCTTGCTCCTTGCTCCGCCTCGAGCTCGGCCTCGAGCCCGCCGCCTGCCCCCCCGCCCCCGCCCCAGCCCCTCGAGGCCTCCCCCCACCTCCTCCTCACTCTGAGAGAGAGAGAGAGAGAGAGAGAGAGAGAGAGAGGAGGGAGGGAGTGGGTGACAGGATAAGGAGTGTGGCCGTTCGGATAAGGAGAAGAAAAGAAGGGGAGAAGGAAAGAAAAAGAAAAAAAGAAAGAAAAAGAAAAGAAAAATGAAGAGAAAAAAGAAAATAGAGAAAAAAATATAAGGGTATTTTGGACATTTGACATCTTCTTTACAACTAGGAGAAGCCATTTTGCCAAACGTTTTCGTACAAATAAGCCAGAGCCAGAAAAAGCTGCTTTTCCATATGAGCCAGAGCCAGAGCTGTTTTTTCACGAGCCAAAGCCGTGCCAAACGGGCCCTAAATGGCTGGATCATACATCGATGACTTCTGTGATTTGGGATATATATGATAAGGTTGCTATTGGCAGAAATAGCACATGGGTTGTCAAAGTGACTTTTGTCTATTGAACAACATAAGCTGGTGGCTGGTGGCTGTCTTTTGTCTTTTGAACATGTATGGCCGTGGATGATTAACTTAGTAGTAATTGAATGTTAGATGGACTCGGCTAAAACTAGGATGTCGTGGTAGGTGACATGGCTGTACATGTATAAATTAGGAGCAAAATGCTGGTGGTGGTAGTAGTAGATTTTAGATATAATTTGTGAGGCGTAACCTTTGGTATGTTGGCCCGTGTTGAATGATTTGTAAGCTCTTATGGAACTTCTAATATATATGCTTTAATATTGTGATATGCATATAACGTGTTGTTTGGTGAATTAGTAATGTATGTAATTGTAATATTTTTGTGTCACCTACTAATTTCTCTGGTGGTAATTGGAGAAAAATTGTGATTTCCTTGACGGGAAGCCATCAGGAAAATTAGGTTGAACTGACAGAAATATGTTTACTTCCTTGAGGGTTGACTGACAGAAAAATTACTATAGCCCACAAAGAAATTAGCAATATCCCTGACGGTGAGCCTATAGGGAAATCAGTTAACCTGACGGTTTCTGGCGCCGCACTAAACCTCCGGACGTTACAATATTTTTGTTGGACATCCGTAAAAAATTACCTTCAGAAAAATATTTCTGTCGGTAAGCTGGCAGGCAAATCTGATTTCCCTATCAGCCTATCCTTGACGGTATATGCCTGTCGGGCTCCCGACATAATTAATTTTTCTGACGGCTTTTCCTGTTTTCTTGACGGTTTTTTGGCACACAGGAATAATGCAGTTTCCAGTAGTGATTGAAGGCTGAAGGAGAACAACATGCCATACTTGTTGGAGAACCCGACCAAGTAGAGTTTGTTCGACCAGACGAAGGAGACGCGGTTGTCGGGCTCGGCGGTGACGGTGATCTTGAACATGGCCATTGGCGCATCGCTGAGCTGCTGGCGCTCGAGGACGGGATGGTGCTGGATCCAGCGATCCGCGCCACGTTGACGTGGAAGTCTAGGTCGGCTAGAAGCGTCGCGTAGCTTTGGCCGCCATGGGAGCCACCATGCGATAGGTTGAAGCGCTCCTTGATGACGGTACTCGCCTTGCGCGCATTCATGAATTGATAAGCCATAGCGGCAGCCCTAGGGGCGGTGGAGGCCTAGGAGTCCGGGCGGAACAAGATATCCTCGGTGGCAGCGATAGAGGACTCCGATAGAGGCGACGACCATGATCCCAATGACGGCGGCTCCCTATGAGCGGCGGAAACCTTGGAATCCGATGAAGCGGAAGCGGGTCGTGTTGGCTCACGTCTGATCGGCTAGTGTTGCGGAAGCGGAAACCTTGGAACCTTGAAGAAGCTTCTGACTACCGCAACTGTTCTAGCTCAGCCAGACATTGAAAAGCCATTTTATGTTTATTGTGATGCATCTGCATTGGTATTGGGTGTGTACTGATGTAAGAAGGCTGAATTATTGCTTATGCTTCTACACAACTCAAGCGTCATGAAGAACATTATCTTACTCATGACTTGGAGTTAGCAGCCATTGTTCACGCACTCAAGATCTGGCGTCATTATCTGTTGGGAAGTGCTTGTCATATCTATACTGATCACAAGAGTTTGAAGTACATTTTTACCCAGTCTGAATTGAATTTGCGTCAGAGAATATAGTTAGAATTGATCAAAGATTATGATCTAGAAGTTCATTATCATCCGGGCAAAGCGAATGTGGTTGCAGATGCTCTCAGTCGTAAGTCTCATTGCAATTGTCTTACAGTAAGGCCTTTTGATAGTACTTTGTGTCAGGAAATGGAAAAGTTAAATTTAGAGATCATTCAGCAAGGGACTTTAGCCAATATTACTGTTGAATCCACTATTCTGAGTCAGATTGTTGCTGCTCAGAAAGAAAATAAAGGGATAGCTCATATCGGAGAAAGAGTTGTAACTGGAAAGGCTCCGTGTTTTTGGATTGATGATGAAGCAATTCTGTTGTTCAAGAATCGTCGGTAGTACCAAAAGTTCCTGAGTTATGTTTCAGCAGATCCTCGATGAAGCTCACCTGTCCAGATTCTCTATACATCCAGGAAGCAACAAGATGTATCAAGATCTGAAGCAGATATTCTGGTGGACTAAAATGAAGATAGAGATTGCTCGATACGTAGCTAAGTGTGATACTTGTCAACGCGTGAAAGCTGTCCATCTGAAACCTGCAGGACCACTGCAACCTTTACCTATTCCATCTTAGTAGTGGGATGATATTAGTATGGATTTTATTGTGGGTCTGCACAAGACGTCTAAAGATTTTGATTCTATTTGGGCCATTGTTGATCGTCTTATCAAGATAGCACATTTTATATCCTGCCGCAACATATGCCAAGTTATATTTGGATCGAATTCGAATGCGGAAACCTTGGAATCCGATGACATCGGAAGGAGAAGCGGAGAGGCCAGGTGCATCATGTCGTAGTACGTTATGATGAAGGATTATATTGAGTGATTAACAGTTACTAGTTCCTATCGGGCACAAAGTAGGTCCAAGAGTTACAACGTATAAATAATGAGCTCAGTCAGCTATGTATCACTTTGGATCAAACAGAAATTTCATCAGTGTTATAAAAAAAATCAAAAGATGCAATCATATAGGCACACAAAGACATGTCAGCCAAAATTAGGGGGAATAAAATGACAGTTAACAGTTAGGTCCAAGAGTTACAACTATATACCATGAGCTCTGTCAGCTCTGTATCACTTTGGATCAAACAGAAACTTTGGTGTTATAAAAAACAACAGAAGCAATCCTATATGCACACAGAAGACATGTAGTCTCAGGTGGGGCAGTTTCTATAAACGTACTGTACTGACTCTATAATCGCATTCGCTGTGCCTTTCCCAAGGCTAGGATGCAAATCCACCATAAACTGATCCTTCTGTATCTTCAACAATCAGAACAGTATGTACATCTCCATTCCTATAAAACAAGATACATATCCAAGAATTACATATATTGTTATGAACCTTAGTACCTTAGTTCATGTCAGGGAAAGGGAGGATAACTATTGCCAAGAGGAAGGCCGGGTAAAGTCGGTGTGGAGGGATATTAGAATATTTGGATAGATTGTTTGTTGTTCATTCCTTTTTTCCTCTCAGCCGGTTACAAGATATAAATAGAAGTTCTTAAGTCCTACCTCCTCGATTCTCTCCTAGCCATTAACTTCTTACAGTACTCCCTAACCGGCAGCTTACTGCCATTGATTGCATGTAGCTGGCTGTGCATGCGCCTCTCTAGTTTTTAACCCCTAACTGACAGCTTAACTGCCATTGATTACAGCATGCACCTCCTGGATTATCGTTCTGGCTGCATCTTGAGCCCTGGGATGCCTTTGGTACTAGCGCCCCCACATCACATATATAGTTCCAAATTTATTAATATAGAAAGCATGGGCTGTGAGAGGGCAAGTATAAGGACTCTCATGAATCATGATAATAGGTTCTAAAACCGACAAGCTTGTGCGCATTATTAGCAATGAGAACCGGCACCAATGTGGCCACTATGCCGTCAAAGAAAATAACTGAAACCATGCCATGAGGGTGGAATTTTAATTTCATTATGCCATTTCCATATATAATAACACGCCATTATAATTATGAATAAGTTGAAGTTCCACTTCAGAAGATTTACAAAATTGAAATATAGTTTCATGACTGGACGCCAAGACAGATTCCAAATCAGACCTGGCAGTGCACGAGAGAGGTAAATGCAAGAGTAAATCTATCTATACTCTATACTATAAAAGAGCGAAGGAATTGAAAAATACCTGTTATCTGAAAATTCCTACCCACCCTATGTTTTAACCCTTAGATGTGATTTGAGATCTTGATCTAAGGGATAATAAACGTCATTACCTCCTAACAAGTGGGCCACATCTTACAAAACGTAAGATTTTTACGTTCCTGCCATACAATTCCATCACCGGCGTTGTTTTTTTCACCGAGACAATTTTATACCCACAGTACCCACTCCCGAACGGTCATGACGTCTTTCACCAAGACAAAATTCTACCCGAGACTAAATTCTACCCACCTGCGCCTCCTGCGGCGTCACGTTCATCGGTTTCCCGCAGCACGGAGTCACACACGCGAGATCAGAAAGTTCGTCGGGTTCCCACTGCACATCGATCACGGCGTCACGTTCGTCGGTTTCCCGCGGCACGGAGTCACGCACGCGTGATCAGAAAGTCCACCGCATCCTTCCGGGCCTCGGCATACAGCACGTGCCGTGAACGCGTGTCCAGCAACAGCTTCATCTGCGGGTTTCCAGCGGCCGGCACCGCCTTCACGTCTGTAGCTACTGACCTGCCGTCGTGGACACCTACAACTCTCTGCCTGACACATCAGAAGCCAAAAGTTTGATTAATGCAGGTATACAATTTTTTATTTTTGTGTTGATATGATCTGATAAAGATTGATTATGTTCTATTAAAGATTGATTAATATAATCTGTGTTGCGTGTTTATTAAAATTATTTTGAACTCTCTTTCAACTACATGTTTCTAAAAAGTAATAATCTACTCTTTTCCGACTTGCAAGTTGCAAATTATTCTGAACTCTCTTTCAAAAAAAGTAATCTACTCTTTTCCGACTTGCAAGTTGCAACTAAACCTGAATTGCTTAAATGCATTTATCTTTAATTTTGTTGTTTCACTATTGCTTTAAAATTGCTTGTTTGCAGTGCTCCATATTAATATAAACAAGACAACCTAAATCTTGTTATGGCTTCGACCACAAGACAAGATGGTAATCTGACCACAAGACAAGATGGCAATGTTCAAGGTGATATGTTATTTATTTTTTAAAAATCAGTCTATGTGAATTTTTATTTCAAAATCAAATAAGATTTTCGTATATTTGTCAGAGGATGGAGTCGGCTTGAAGAATAGAAATTCAATAGGATGTAAAAGGAAACGTGAAGCACAAGCTATTGATGTAATGACTTGTGATAAAGATGTTGAAAGACGGGTTAGAAGCCGAGAATATCAACGTAACTATCGTGCACGCTTACGGGCTAAGGCTGTTGGTAAACAAAAAAAACACTCTGATCCTAGCATGATAATAGCGAAGCAACCAGGTTTGATTTAAACTTATGTTAATTATGTTACTACAATACTATTATATATTATAAATGTGTAATAAAATTAATTGCAATATGAAACAGAACATACTGGTGTGCATTCTAATGATAAAGAGGCAGAAAGACGGGCTAGAAATCGGGAATATCAACGTAACTATCGTGCAAAGTTAAGGGCTAAGGCCAGTGCTAATGAAGAATATCATCCTAATCCAAACATGATGATAGCAAACAACACAGGTTTGATTACAAATTTGAAATATTACCGCAGTACTATTAAATGTTATATATTTGAGGCAAAACACACTTAAATGTGAAACAAAACATACTGGTGTGCAGTGTAATGATAAAGGCGTAGACGCAGAAAGACGGGCTAAAATTCGGGAATATCGCCATAACTATCGTGCAAAGTTAAGGGCTAAGGTCGATGTTAACGAACAACGTCATCCTAATCCAAGCATGCTGATTGCAAACAACACAGGTTGGATTACAGATTTGGTTACTGCAAGATTATTATTAAACTCATTGGTCTAATGTTAATAAAGTATTCAGCTATTTATAATAATAATATATTATTGTGTTTAGGTATGATTGAAATTGTGAAACAAGAGAATCTTGCATACAGCAACAAAGGACCTAGCTGTGCCACTCGGTTAGCCTCTTGCACAGTTTTTCTCTGACTTGTTAAACCAGAATGTTTATCTGGTCAAGCCAACGAAACGGAAAAAAACCTTATAAAGAATAACATAGGGACAAATTGGAAGTAATGTCGTGAAGCCACAAAGAATCAAGGTAGGAAGTTTTAGATTTCAAATGAACAAACAATATGCAAGAGACAGAATGCACACCTTTCCAAATGCATCATGGTCACATAATTCCACCATGAGCAAATCATGCGGTACATCTTGTACAATGAATTAAATGTCTGGTTTCATATTGGATTTAGCGTGCCTGTCACAACCTGCAATAATACTGAATTATGAGAGCCTTGAAAAAAATATGGACGTACATAACTCTAAGATTAGAAAAGATAATAACCCTTGTCTTCTTTTTGATTTCTCACCTCTTTAAGTACAGGACCACAAATGGGTCAGCCTTGCCACCAATGTACATAGGTGGCAAGTACTCTGCAGAGATGACCGTTACAGAAAGGACTCCTCAAATAATATTATTTTTTCTCTGATTAACATCATATCCATTAGACTCGGTGTTGAGAACCTTCTCCAATGAAGTTAGTTGAATCTGATTACCAAAAGGATTAGGAACCCCTACATGCTTAGCATAAGGTTAGTAGAGGTTCACCGGGTGAACCTGAGGAACAAGGAAACATGCAAAATCATTAACTTCACTGCAAGAAAAAAATTGAGTTCAGTATATACAGCTTGAAAGGCAGGTGTTGCATGTGTAGGAGCTGGCCACAGGAATCACAGATGTTAAGAGTTAAGTTTTGCAACTGTTACATGCTTGGGATACATGACATTATTAGCTACAAAGTTTTACTCTATTTACCCTCCATCCAACACAGATATATCAAAAAGTGGTGGTGGTGCTAGGTTCTGATTCTACAAGACATCCTATCCATACCTACGTATACATGTTCTATGTATCTCTATAATCTACTAATTCTCGCCGCATAACTTCGCTTTCAGTTTGACTAGATTAGTGACCAAATACAAAAACTGAATATGGTAAGCATATTATTGCTAACAAAAAGAGATTAAAGGGGGGAAATTGACATTTAAATGAAATTAACTAAACTTACTACGAAATAGAACGCGGCAAGGAGACGCGAGCTGCTGGAGCAACACTGGACTCGCCGAGTAGGAGCCGAAGGCGCCCTCATCCCCTCACAGATGAGAAGGAGAGCATGCCCTGGTGGCCTTCGAACGACACAGCCAGCAACGGCAACGTGCCCGATGGCGCGGCCCTGTACCGGCGGCCAGCAGGTAGCGCGGCCAGACCCGGCTCAGACCTGCCCCGGCGTCCTGTAGGCGGATCCACCAGCTCCGGCGGACAGCCCTGGGCGACACGGACAGACCCGGCGCAGCCCTGCCCTGGCAACCTGTGGGTAGATTCACCAGTTACAGCGGTCAGCCATATGGGCGACGCGGCCAGACCCGGCGAAGGAGCTCTGCCCGGCTCAACTTCTTCACCGGCGGCAAGAATTGGGACGCGTGGCTAGCCTCGGCGGTGGTGCTCTGCACAACAGGGTGGAGTACGGGCAGAAATGGAGGAGAGGAGGTGGAGAGAAATGGAGAAGACATTGAATTGGGATGCGCCGCTATAGAAAAATTAGATGCTGACATAAACAATTATGGACGCTTGCCACTTGCTCGCTGCTACCAGGGTCTATGAGCTTTTGGTCCAATTAGAATTAGAAAATAAAATATATACAAATACAAAGTTGGTAAAAAAAACAGAATAAAAAATCATTAATAAGGAAAAAATCATGATTGGTGTGTCTAATAATACCTTACCTGAACGATATGAAATTCTACTCTAATGCCCCAACATACGTACAATATAAAATTAGCGATGAATTATAAATTATAAAAGTTTAAAAAACATAAAAATTCAATATAAATAAAAACAAAAAAATGCAAAAATCAAAAAATGTTGTTTTTTTTAAAAAACATGGAAATAATATGATAAGATGATAAGGGCAAACAAGCTAGAAAATGGCAAATAAAAACAACAAATATCTTCTAGACACATGCGTGCCACACGTGCATGTTAACCAGTAGTAATTAATGCCTACAAATTGAATAAAAATTCCAAAAAAGCAATAGATCATACATCTTGTTCAAACACAAAGCAATCCAAGCAATGAGCGCATGCACTTCTTCCTTACTCCTTGTCCCCACCGATGGTCCTCCTAATGCCGTGTTTTTCAAATTCCACAGTATGATAGCTATCTGCACTTCTTTGTTGACTCGAAGTCAACAGCCCGTGACGTTCCACTAGGAGATCAAGCGCTTCACACAGCCATTTATTAATTATTCCAGAAGGAACAATGCAAGAACTTTCAAGATTCATGGACGGCTCAACACTACGGCTCATGTCCTAGCCATCCAGGCATTCAATCATTCGAACACAACTAGTTCTCCAATGCAGATTACCTGTACTAATGCATCTCATGTAAATGGCTGTCCTTTGATGACGGCTTTGCAATCTGTATCGGGTGACTCATTCGCCCTCATTGCAGCACACTGCTGTTAATAAATTTGGTCTTTATAAAAAAAAGTCTTGCCGGCCATTCCACTGACAGTCCTAATGCCGTGTTATCCATGCACAATGTGAATGTGCTCCAGATTCCATGACCGCGAGTCCACGGTCGTCGTCGTCAACCACGCTGCACTTGTTTTTTCTTAAGCAAAACTCATCTTTATTCAAAAGCATGAGATCAGTGATATCACTATCCACAAGAGAAGTTACAAATCGAAGTTTGGAAGGGGATCAGACCGGACACATGGCTTACTCAGGTTCATTCACAATACTATATCACTACTATAGAACAGGCTGTTGGATGTAATATGGGCTTGGTCCATATAATATTTAATAAATCAAATAAAACTTTATGGTACGTAACATTAAGTGTTGTATGACTTAATACCATACGAGATTTTGATTGAACGTTGACTCAGCTTATATGGTTGAAAATTATTAATCTAAATTGAGAAGCTGAGAAAAGAATAAAGCCGTGGGCCGAGGCCGTGGCCGTGCCGTGGCGAGGCAGACGGGCGGGCGACAGATGCCCTCGGCACGGGACCCTCCGCTGGGTACATTCTAATCTCTGTCATTACTATACTCGCTGCTACTGTATTCATCTGTATGTCATCACTGTATGCTGTAGTGTTCATTAGAGATATACACATGCACATATATGCCATCACGAACCCGCTGATGTTATTTTTCTAGATTAAACTGATAATGAAAATGCCTAAATTTCTAACAATCCAAAAACCTAATCTTAGGCAATTTTCTGTCAGTGGTTTTGCTGCTGCTTTGAAGCCAAATAATTTTGATGGCAAGAATTTCATGATATGGGGTGCCAAGATAGTATTGTGGTTGACTGCGATGAACTGCTATCATGCCGCGCAGGGGAAGCCTGAACAGTTTACTCCTGAGGAGGAGCAAAAGTTCTTGGCTGCCGATAACATGTTTCGAGGCGCCGTGATTAGTGAACTTCATCCCAAGTATGAGAAAAACTACATATCTTGCACATCAGGCAAAGAGTTATGGGATGCTCTTTAGGTAAAGTTTGGGGTTTCTGATGCTGGCAGTGAGCTGTACCTTATGGAGCAGCTGTATGACTACAAAATGGTTCAAAATTGTTCTGTGGTCGAACTGGCTCATGAGATACAGGCGCTAGCGAAGGAACTAGAACATTTTCCATGTCTGTTGCCCGACAAGTTTGTGGCCGGCGGTATAATCGCTAAGCTGTCACCTTCTTGGAGGGATTTTGCTACTTCTCTAAAACACAAGAGACAAGAATTTAGCGTGGCTGAGCTTATTGGATCTCTTGATGTTGAGGAGAGGGCGAGAGCAAAAGACAACCGTGGAAAATGAGTTGAGTCCTCCGCTGCCAATATGGTGTAGAAGAAAAACTCATTTGCATCTCGTAATAAAAAGAAGAGCATGGAAGAGAATAACAATGCAAAGCCTAAGCAAACTGCACAGTTTAAGAAGAAAAACAACAAGAAAGGTGGAGGATGCTTTATTTATGAGAGTGATGAGCATTGGGCAAGTGCATGCCCAGACCGCAAATATAAGCAAGAAAAGAAATCAGCAAATATGGTAATTAGCGAGACTGGAGGAGGAACATCTGGGTATGGTAATTCTTTACCTTTTGTTCTTTCAGTTTGTCGTTCACCTGAGTGGTGGATGGACAGTGGTGCTAATATTTATGTGTGTGCTAATGTTTCTTTGTTTATTTCCTATCAGGCCGGCAGGAGTGGAGCCTTGCTGATGGGAAACGGTTCGCATGCGCCTGTTCTTGGTGCTGGTACGGTGGTTCTGAAGTTTACTTCGGGAAAGACGGTGCTATTAAAGAACGTGCATCATGTCCCCTCCATAAAAAAGAACCTTGTTAGCGCTTCTTAGATATGTCGCGATGGCTTTAAAATTGTGCTTGAGTCCAATAAGTGTGTTGTATCGAGACATGGAACATTTGTTGGAAAAGGTTATGATTGCGGAGGCTTGTTCCGCTTATCTTTGCTTGATGATGCATGTAATAAAGTAGTGAACAATGTTAATGTTTCGGATGAGTCGAATATATGGCATTCACGACTTTTTCACATCAATTTTGGCTGTCTCATGCAGCTTACAAATCTGAATTTAATCTCGAAATTTAACTTAGTCAAAGATTCTAAGTGCCAGGTGTGTGTGTAATCGAAGCAACCGCGCAAGCCCCACAAGGCTGCTGAGGCAAGGAACTTGGCACCATTAGAACTCGTTCATTCTGATTTATGCGAAATGAATGACGAATCGACTAAAGGCGGTAGACGATACTTCATGACATTTATATACGATTGTACTAGATTTTGCTACGTGTATTTATTAAAAACAAAAGATGAAGCGTTGCATTATTTTAAGGTCTATAAAGCTGAGGTAGAAAATCAACTTGAGAAGAAAATCAAGCGTTTGCGGTCCGATCGCGGGGGAGAATATTTCTCAAATGAATTTTCTGAGTTTTGCGCGGTGCATGGAATTATTCATGAGAGGACGTCACCATACTCACCATAGTCCAATGGGATTACAGAGAAAAAGAACCGCACTCTAACTTATTTGGTTAATGCCATGTTGGAGGCTACGGGACTATCTAAGGAATGGTGGGGTGAGGCTATATTGACAGCGTGTCATGTCCTGAATAGAGTGCCCACAAAGAACAAAGAAATCACACCATTCGAGGAATGGGAGAAGAAGAGATTAAATCTCTCTTACCTGTGAACTTGGGGTTGTTTGACAGAGGTGAATGTGCTAATAAACAAAAAGCGAAAGCTTGGACCAAAGACTATTGATTGTGTCTTTCTTGGTTATGCTATTCACAGGGTGGGTTATAGATTTTTAATTATAAACTCTAGTGTTCCTGAGATGGCTGTTGATACAATCATGGAATCTAGAGATGCTACATTTTTTGAGAATGAGTTTTCTATGAAAAATGCACCTAGCACAACTGGTCATGAATTTATAATTCTCCATGAGCATAAAAATTTTATTCCGATAGAACAAATTGAGGAACCCTATGTGCAAAATCCTGAGGAGGATAACACTATAGTCACCAGAAAAAGTAAGAGACAGAGGACTGCAAAGTCTTTTGGTGATGATTATATTGTGTACCTTGTGGATGACACACCAACGACCATTGAAGAGGCATATTCCTCTCCTGATGCTGACTTATGGAAGGAAGCACTACGGAGTGAGATGGATTCTGTTATGTCTAATGGAACTTGGGAAATAGTTGATCGTCCATATGGGTGCAAGCCTATAGGTTGCAAATGGGTGTTTAAGAAAAAGCTTAGGCCTGATGGTACTATTGAGAGGTACAAGTCAAGGCTTGTGGCCAAGGGTTATACTCAAAAGGAAGGTGAGGATTTCTTTGATACTTATTCACCGGTTGCCCGATTGACCACAATTCAAGTTTTGCTTTCCCTAGCAGCCTCTTATGGTCTTATCATTCATCAAATGGATGTTAAGACAGCTTTCCTAAACGGAGAGTTGGAGGAGGAGATCTATATGGATCAGCCTGATGGGTTTGTAGCAAATGGTCAAGAAGACAAGGTGTGTAAATTATTAAAGTCATTATATGGCCCTAAACAAGCTCCTAAGCAATGGCATGAGAAGTTCGATAGAACTTTAATATCTGTTGGCTTTGTTGTGAATGAAGCTGACAAATGTGTGTACTATTGGTATGGTGGGGGTGAAGGAGTCATTTTGTGCTTATATGTTGATGACATACTGATTCTTGGATCCAGCCTCAAAGTGATCGAGGAGGTGAAGGAATTTCTATCTAAAAATTTTGAGATGAAAGATTTGGGAGAGGCTGATGTTATTCTTAATATCAAGCTTCAAAGAGAAGGTGATGGTGGGGTAACTCTGTTACAAACCCACTATGTGGAAAAGGTGCTGCGTCGCTTTGGGTTCAGTGACTGTGCACCTGCTCCTACACCTTATGACCCTAGCGTGCTATTGAGGAAAAATCGGAGAATAGCAAGGGATTAGTTGAGATATTCCCAGATCATTGGTTCGCTCATGTATCTTGCTAGTGCAACAAGGCCTGATATCTCATTTGCTATGTGCAAGTTGAGCCGGTTTGTGTCAAACCCGGGAGATGATCACTAGCGTGCTCTTGAGAGAGTGATGCGCTACCTAAAAGGGACCATGAGCTATGGTATTTTTTATACTGGACATCTAAAAGTGCTGGAAGGCTATTGTGATGCTAACTGGATTTCTAATGCTGATGAGCTTTATGCCACAAGTGGATATGTGTTTTCTCTTGGAGGTGGTGCTGTTTCCTGGAAGTCTTGCAAGCAGACTATCTTAACGAAGTTTACAATGGAAGCAGAACTCATAGCGTTAGACACTGCTGGATCTAAGGCTGAGTGGCTTTGTGATCTCCTTATGGATTTACCGGTTGTTGAAAAACTCATACCGACTATTTCTATGAACTGTGATAACCAGACTGTGATTACGAAGGTTAACAGTTCTAAGGATAACATGAAGTCCACAAGGCATGTAAAGAGACGACTAAAATCTATCAGAAAATTGAGAAACTCTGGAGCAATAGCGTTGGACTATGTTCACATGTCTAACAATCTAGTAGATTAGTTCACTAAGGGTCTGTCATGCAACGTGATAGAAAGTGCATCGAGAGAGAAGGGTTTGAGACGCACTTGAAATTTACTATAGTGGTAACCTATTCTATATGATCGGAGATCCCGTGAAGTAGGATGGTGGAACAAGCTAGTAGTAACTCATTTCTGATGCATATCTTTCCTTTCTGTAAGGCAGGCTGGCTTTTGCCTTAATGTGTTCCAAGTGGCTTGTCAAAGCAAAGATGTTGTCCTACAGAACATCTTTTGAGGAACACACCTATATGAGTCAGACTGCTGGTCACAGTCTATGAGATTTGGGTGATCTCTAAATACTCATGGAAGGCACTGAAGTATGACTTATATGCTTCAAATAGAGGGGATGCCTTTTGCTGCCCAGTATCAGCTAAGGACATTAGTGACATTCACCTCACACAAAACTATCAATTCAAGGCTTAGTCCATTGTTTAGTTGTGACTGAGTGAAACTATTGTTCTAGATGGATGTTCAACTTAACAGTCTCCATCGAAACACTGGTATATAAAAGAAATGTGGTTTTGAGACTACTTGGTTACAAACGCTAGAGTTTGGTGGGGATTGTTGGATATAATATGGGCTTGGCCCATATAATATTTAATAAATCAAATAAAAAACTCTATGGTACGTAACATTAAGTGTTGTATGGCTTAATACCATACGGGATTTTGACTGAACGCTGACTCAGCTTATATGGTTGGAAATTATTCATCTAAATTGAGAAGTTGAGAAAAGGATAAAGGCGTGCCACACGCGCGCGCGCGTGCCGCCGCCGCCGCCGAACAGGGCTGAAGCCGTGGCAGGCGGGCGGCGAGCGAGTGGGCGGGCGTGGCCATTCTTTTGCCACTTAAATCCACATTATCATGGGAGTTTCGCTCCTTGATGGTGGAGGCGAATTGACTGCGTCAGTTACCGTCCCTTCCGCTTCCCGTCTCCTAGGATTCTCTGCTGCCTTCGTCTCCTTCCCCGGTCACAGCTATATATCCGTAGTCCTCCATCAGTCCAGACCCTATCTTTCGTAACCGCTCCCGAGAGAATCCACATCTCCGTAGCCCTCTGTCTTCCCTGTCCCGTACCTCTACGCGCACAGAGTAGCGGGAGAGCAGGTGCCTCGCGGAACCCTCGTCCGCGAGAGAACCTTGCACGGGGTGCGCGGCGATTAGGGTTTTGGGGAGCGATCCACGACTACTCGTCCAGATCCTGTCTCCTTCCCGGTGATTGCCCACCGAACTGCAAGCTGTCTTCTTCCTGGTGATCCGTTCGTGGGACTGCACTACGAACATTGTCCTGCACCGACTGTGGTCCGCGACTTCGAGCAACGCACTATGTCAACTAGTGCGAATGGAGCCTCCAATGCCCTCGGCATGGGACCCTCCGCTGGGTACATTCCAATCTCTGTCATTACTGTACTCGCTGCTACTGTATTCATCTGTATGTCATCACTGCATGCTATAGTGTTCATTAGAGATATACACATGCACATATATGCCATCACGAACCTGCTGATGTTATTTTTCTGGATTAAACTGATAATGAAAATGCCTAAATTTCTAACACAGGCAATCACTATTAGATCATCACTGTCGGATATGCGATAGTGATTCAATGATGGGTCATAAGCCTAGGATCCATAAAATATTAGGGGAAGTCATTTACCCAGCAGTGTTCTCTACAGTTGGATCCACATAACCACCAATTAATTGCTTCTCCACTGTTGGATCCACCTACCACCATTAATTCTGGTTAGAGCATCTCCAAGGGTTTCCAAAACATACTCTCAATCTATTTTTTTGGCAAGATTGGAAAATTAATCTCCCTATCTCAACTCTCAATCTTTGCGCACTTGGGAAAACCATCCAATCGTGAGGAAATATACGTGTGCGTATCATCGGCCAATCTGGAGGTGGAATGATGTGAAAAATAATAAAGAGTGGAACAGGGTTGTTAATGCAAATGTATAAGAGAGAAAGAAAGTATAAAAGTGGTTGGGGGTGATTTAGAAATAGTCTGGGATTCCTGATGCAAAATTGTCTTCTATATTTTAGGAACCCAACAAAAATACTCCCAACTTTGTTTAGGCCCCGGAAAACTCATTGATGTACCAGAGTGCTTTTTTAGGAACTATTGGAGATGCTCTTATAAAACATGCATCTGAACGCATCCCCTACTGGCCACTTGTAGTCCCACACAACTATCGCGCTGTAACGGCTTGACTTGATCTTAGGCTGCCGATATGTTTATTATATGGTCAGTATTGTTAAGATTAAATAAATTATGATCAATTAGTTAATCCTGTCATTAGCAACTGTTAATGATGGTTTACTGTAGAGACACCTTTAGATCCCGTAGAGACACCTTTTCATCAACAGACAACTATCCATTGGGCTTGTATAAATATTTGTATACTGTTCATCAATCAATACACAGTCATTTTCATCCATTGTCATTTTTCCTTTCAACACGTTATCCGCACGCTCACCACTAACGTTGAGAGGCAGAAAAGGAAGGAAAGGGACTTCACCGAGACTTCACCGCGCGCAGTAACTCAAGGTAGGAGATGGCCAACCCCATACCTTCCATGAATGCCATGGTCGACTCCATCACCGACGCGGTGGAGTCCACCATCCACCGTGGTCACCAAGCCGGAGGCCTTTGCCGCTACATGCTCAAGGCACCGTCCGCCATGTCATTCGGGACATCTTGGACCACCGTATCCCCCCTAGCTGCTTCCATGGCGTTCGCACTGGAGGGAGCAGTGGCCGTCATCCTTCATCGCCGCGCCCGGAGCCCCGTTCGTCGCCGCGCCCATCATCCTCGTTGTAGTTCACCCCCGGCGTCTACCCGACGCATGGCCCTGCCATGTTCGTTAGACGTGTGGGGGCGCCGCCGGAGACGCCACCGATGTCGTCATCGCTGCCAAGGCCGCCGGTGACGCTGCTGCCGCCACCACCACCTTTGCCGCTGGCCAAGCTTGTGCTGCCATGGAATGGAGGCTGTGGCTCCATGGACACGCGCCGTGGCTCCCCTTCGCTCCCCACATACAGCGCCGGCGCAGAGGCTTGGCCGTCTAGCTTCGCCTACGACATCAACGTTTCCCTTCCACCGCCACCTCCACCGTTCGGGTGCTCCTACGCCGATGTGGTGGCCAACCACCGCCAAGCCCAGTGCCGGAATGCCCACCCACACGGCAACGCCCTCGGAGCCCGGTTTGTCTCCTCGTCGAACGAGGGGGAGGCGGTTCCCCGCCTCTGAGCGTTCTCGGAAGGGCTGGTGGGGTGGATCCGCCGTTCCCGGCTCACAGCGACGACCCTTGTGGCCGGAGCTCGCTGGGGACGAGCGGGGTTTGCCCTGCCGGCCGGCCTCATGGCGAGAACGGGCTTCGGCCCCAATTCACCATGAGAGGAAGGGGAGGAGGGAGAAGAGGCACATGACGACGTACGGCACTAGAGGCGGCGGCTGCGGTGGCGCGTGGTGGCTAGACGACGGCGGCGGCTGGAGGTTGGGGCGGTTAGGGTTTCCCAAACCCTAACCGCCACCTCTTTATAGGCCAGTGGCGGGGCTGGGTAGGTGGGCCGAAATGGTGGCCCAGGCCTAGGTTACGGCCTGGTGCCGGTGCTCCCCTCCCCTCCCTGGCTCACTAGGCCGCGCTTGGCTGGCCGCTGGGCTACGTGCCTGGCCGGCCGGCTGGGCTACGTGCCCTGCTGGGCCGAAATTGCCTAGGAGATTTTTATTTCTTTGTTTTTTCATTTTTCAGCAGTAGTACAATTAATTAGCATATGATTTAGCTAATTTATTTTTCTGCAAGAACATCAGTTAACCTGTATTGTTTGATGTTGCTCTGTACCTGCTGTACTTGGTCATTATATATAAATGTGGTTTGATCTTATTGTATTGCAATGCAATCTATGATTCTATTATATTTTGGAGTATGTTGGTGCACCCAAACCCAATTTTGCACCACATACATATTACACTTGTGACTTTGATTATTAAATTGGAATATGTTGGTGCACCCAAACCCCCTGTTTTGCACCAACGTATATGTTGCATTTGTAATTTTATAATAGAATTGGGTATGTCGGTGCTCCCAAACCCCTTTTGCATCACATACATGTTAAATTCTCTAATGACTTAGATGCAATTTAACAAAGTTATCTACATAATTATAAAACTTTAATTGATGTAGGTTTAAAATTGCAATATATATCTTGATTATTTTAGTTAATTAACACAAGATAATGGAGTCTATGGCATTGGCTGCGTTTAATTCCTTGTGAATTATCTTGCCTAGAGACCGTGCCATAGCAGCGATCAAATCACCCGTTACTAAGAGGTCTACATCATGTTTCTCTGAAACTTGATGATTACCTACACTATGTTTTTACCCAAAATAATGATTTTGGATTGTTACAAATGGTCTATATCCACGCAATGATTACCATTTTCATCATATTATTTTGCTATTACACAAGATGGTAGAGTCCTCAGCAATGGCTTTAATTCACTTGTGAATTATCCTACCCAGAGACAGTGCTTAGACAACAATATATTTGCCTACCATAAAGATCTACTCTTTGTCTTTGACTTAGAGACTATCTGTCTTGTGTATATAAAAAAATTATGATGATTTGTTGTACGGTCTATACAATTTTGTGATTACCTACAACACTCCAAAACTATAATAAGATATAAACTTTAAAAATATTGCATTTAGTATTACAATATTACCATATTGATTTTAATTTACCATACGGTAAATTAATTAATCCATGGTTGTCCACGTAGGATCATGGCCACTAAGGGGTTCGAGGAACTCACGTTAAATGGTAGCAATTACCCTACATGGGCTTCTGATATCAAGATAGCGCTTGCATCTCGTAGTCTTTTGGCTAAAATTCAGAAACCCCAAACCGGGGTTGTCATGCAAGATAAGCATGCCTATACTACTTTAGCTTTGCTATGGTTTTATATTCATAGGGACCTTAAATCTGAATACCTTATGATTGAAAATCCTGGTGAATTATGGGTCGCTCTTAAAGAATGATATGAATAGCAAAAGGAACTTATTTGGCATGAGGCCAATCATGAATGGAATCATTTACGTCTCCAAGATTTTAAATCTGTGGTAGACTATAATCACGCTGTTCATAGGATTTGTTCTAAGTTGAAATTTTGTGAGAAAGAGCCAACGGATGCAGACAAGATAGAGAAAACACTCTCTACTATGCTTTCGTCTGATAGAGTCTTGCAACAGCAATACAGGGCTCATAATTACCAGCTTTATTCCCAGTTTATTCATACATTGACTCAGGCAGAAAAACATGATGAACTTCTTCTGAAGAATCATCATAAGCGCCATGTTGGTTCGGCACCTCTGCCTGAGGTTCATAACGTACAGAAAAATACAAGGAATAAGTTCAATGGATCTTTTCCAAAGAACATAACTGGTAAACGCAAACACAACAGGAGACAAGGGCCTAATTCAAACAAGAGGAAGAAGGACAATGCGAAATCGAAAAATGACAATAAGTGTCATAGATGTGGAGATTTTTCACATTTTGCCAAGAATTGCCATGCACCTAAGCATCTGGTTGCTTTGTACCAAAAGTCCTTAAAGGAGGTCAAGCCAGCAAGAGACACAAGATATGAGGCACACTTCAATCTTGCATCTAAGGCTGTCCCGAAAGAGGGTTGTTCCAATCAGGCCCCAAAAGAACAAGTGAACAACAGTTCTCTTAACATTGAAGAGAACCTTCCATCGACGGATAACACACTCCTAGACTTTGGTTCTAGAGACATGTTTGGAGATTTGGAGTAATCTCGGTCCAACATTTGATATCTCACTTGATCAATGTTGTAATAGTTTAAGTCATACAAACATATAGTTGTTTTTGGGTTGTATTATTTAGTGTGCTTGAGAGTTATATAACCTTCTTTATATTGTTGTTAAGTTGTACCAACTCATTGATATTGTAATATCATACTCTTGTATTTGATATTCAATATATTGTATGTATAACTCTATATATTACATTTGAGTAATTTAATTTCATTTGTTTTACATATAGATGTCTGTTGATCTCAATCCAAAGGAGGAAGAATTATGCCTTGTGTACTCATGTACCACAAACTCTATACTTAGAAAGATGAAATATTTCTAGACTCTTAAGAAAAGAGAAGGAAATATTATGATCATCGCTGGTCGTGATGCATTAATAGTTGGTTCAGGAAGAGCCACTATTATCCTTCCTATGGGTACACAAATTACGATGGAGGATGTCTTGTTATATCCCGACTCGACTCGTACCCTTCTAAGTTTTAGAGACATCCGTAAGAATGGTTTCCATGTGGAAACACATATGGATAATAAAGAGGAATTTCTTCTCTTTACCAAACTTACTGGATATGGCAAACAAATCTATGAAAAGATTTCTTCACTCCAAACTGGATTGTACTTTACATACATAAAGCCCATAGAACATGTTGCTTATAAGATAATTTTTCAAGATGTCGATACATTCCGAAACTGGCATGATCGACTTGGGCACCCTGGAATAGGGATGATGATGAAAATTATCGGCAATTCCATTGGTCATGATATGGAAAATGCAAAATTTCCCCAAAATAAAGATTTTTGTTGCACTGCTTGTGCAACTGGAAAATTAATTTTAAGACCATCATATCTTAAAATTCGAGCGGAACCACTCAAATTCCTTGAAAGAATTTAAGGAGATATTTGTGGTCCGATCCAACCATTGTCGGGGCCATTCAGGTAGTTCATGGTATTGATAGACGCATCTACTAGATTGTCTCACATGTCTCTTTTATCGACACACAACCATGCTTTTTGCCAAAATAATGGCTCAACTTATTAAGTTGAAGGCACATTATCCAGAACATCGGATTCAATTTATCCGAAAGAACAATGCTGCTGAATTCTCATCCCGTGCTTTTAATAATTATTGCATGGCATTGGGAATTCAGGTTCAGCATTCTGTTCCATATGTACATACTCAAAATGGTTTGGTTGAATCGTTGATTAAAAGAATCAAGCTCATTGCAAGACCTTTGTTGATGAATTGCAAATTGCCTACGTCGTGTTAGGGTCATGCAGTTCTGCACGCTGCCGACCTGATCCAACTACGACCAACTGCATATCACGAAACATCCCCTTTATAGTTAGTACGTGGGAATCCTCCGAGTATTTCCCATTTGCGTAAGTTTGGGTGCACAGTATACGTACCCATCTCATCACCACAATGTACATCGATGGGTCCTCACAGGAAACTGGGGATCCATGTGGGATATTCATCTCCATCGATTATTAAGTACTTAGAACCTCTAACAGGGGATCTATTTACAACCCAGTTTGCTGATTGTAATTTTAATGAGGATTATTTCCCGGCATTAGGGGGAGAATTGTACCAAAAGGAATGCCAAGAAATTAATTGGAACGCAGAAGGTATTTCATTTTCTGATCCACGTACTACAGAAACTGAACTACAAGTTCAAATAATTATTGATTTGCAAAATATAGCAAACAATCTGCCAGACGATTTCTCTAATTATTAAAGGTGTTACAAAGTCTCTCCATCCTACAAGGAATGTGCCCGAAAGAGTGGAGGTACCTAATAAAACCACTCACCCCCAAATTGGCAATAAGAGGGGGAGAAGCACTTCTAGGAGGCAAGATGTCTTTGCTGGCAAGCAAAAGAAGACTAGAAATGCAACTCAACCTTTGGTTGAAAGATACCTAGAGGACATACAATGTCATGTTGATAGAAGTGATCCACAATCTAGCTCAGTTATGCACATAAACATTGAGGCTGGAACATCGGAAGACCCTAGATCCATTGTTTCGGGAAGTCATGATGAATCTTTAAGGGTAGATGAAATCGCTATAAATTTCGTAGAAACTGGAGAGTCTTATAATCGTAAGCCCATAATAGTCGACATTTATTTTTCTAAACAAATTGCAAATATCCTTCAAACTGATTCAGATCCTAAGTCTATGACTGAGTGCAAGAAGTGCTCGGACTGGGATAAGTGGAAGGTAGCAATTGAAACAAAGATTGCCTCGCTTTATAAAAGGGAAGTGTTTTCGGCTGTAATGCCAACACCCCCTGGTATCTTCCCTGTGGGATACAAATGGATGTTTGTTCGTAAAAGGAATGAAAACAACGAAGTGGTGAGATATAAAGCAAGGCTTGTGGCACAAGGTTTTACACAAAGACCTGGCATTGATTTCAACGAAACTTACTCTCCGGTAATGAGCAGAATAACGTTTCGATACTTAATATTGCCGGCAGTACAAAATCATCTATCTATGCAGTTGATGGACGTAGTGACCGCATATTTGTATGGGTCATTGGATTCTAATATATACATGAAAGTTCCTGATGGAATCAGTATACCGAATTCCAAGGCCAATCGCAACATGTATTGCGTCAAGTTACAGAAGTCATTATATGGCTTAAAGCAGTCGGGTCGAATGTGGTACAATCGGTTAAGTGAATTCCTTAAGTTGAAGGTATACATAAATAATGATGACTGCCCATGTGTCTTCATTAAAAAATCATCAACAAGATTTTGTATCATATCGGTGTACATTGATGATCTTAATATCATTGGCAACGAACCCGATATTAATGAAGCACGTCATCATTTAAAGGCGGAGTTTGAAATGAAAGATTTGGATCAAACCAAATTTTGCTTGGGTTTACAACTTGAGCACTTTCATTCTGGTATATTTATATACCAAGCTGCCTATGTCCAAAGGGTATTGGAGAAATTCAATATGGACAAGTCATATCCAACAAAAACCCCAATGTAGTGAGATCCATAGATATTAAGAAGGATCTTTTTAGACCACGGAAGAAGAAGAAGAAGAAGAAGAAGAGATATTGGGACCACATGTCCCATATCTTAGTGCCATTGGAGCACTAATGTATCTTGCTAATATCACCCGGCCGGATATTGGATTTGTAGTAAATTTGCTGGCAAGACATAGTGCTCCTCCTACCAAACGTCATTGGGTAGGAGTGAAAACCGTTTTGAGATACCTCAATGGCACTAGAGATCTTGGATTATTCTATAGTAGAAATCAAGATCCAATTTTGTTAGGATATACATATGCTGGTTATTTATCAGATCCCCACAATGGTAGATCACAAACAGGCTTTGTATTCTTGTAAGGTGGAACAACAATATCTTGGAAGTCTTCAAAGCAGACTTTGGTGTCTACTTCCACCAATTATTCGGAAATAATTGCTTTATATGAAGCATCACGCGAATGTGTATGGCTTCGCAGAATGATAAACCACATAATACAATCATGTGGTATTGGTGCACTTGAGATACCTACAATTATCTTTGAGGATAATTCAGCATGTGTTACACAAATGGAATAAGGTTATATTAAGAGTAATATGACTAAGCATAATATTCCCAAGTTATTCTATCCCCATGAGCTCAAAAAGAATGGAGAAATTAAAATCTTGCAAACTAAGTCATGTGATAATCTAGCAGATTTATTCACAAAATCTCTACCATACTCCGCATTCCGTAAATGTGTTGAGGGCATTGGTATGAGAATACTTAGAGACTTGAAAGAATCAGGGGGAGAATCCCTCTAAAATATAACCTGTTTTCAACATCACATTACACTCTTTTTTCCTTTATATGAGTTTTACTCTTCTAGAGTTTTCTCACATAAAGTTTTTAATGAGGTAATGCTAACACATAGTAAATGTCATATTATCTATTTTTCCTCAGAGATTTTTCGAAGATAATATGTATGACATATTGATCTCTAATCAAACTGTTTTTAGACTATGTCTTTGGGAATACCTAAAGGGTCTATTAACATTGGAGTTACACATATCATGGTGTTTGTTCTTATTTTTCCCACTGGGTTTTAAGGAGTTTTGCCTGGTATATCGGTATACTTTGGTTTTTTCTCACAGGGTTTTCCAAAGATTCAAGATGATGACTGATGAACAAACAAAGACGTCTATGGGAACCAATTGATCAAGGGGGAGTGTTAAGATTAAATAAATTGTAATCAATTAGTTAATCCCGTCATTAGCAACTGTTAATGATGGTTTACTGTAGACACACCTTTAGATCCCGTAGAGACACCTTTTCATCAACAGACAACTATCCATTGGGCTTGTATAAATATTTATACACTTGTCGGTGTAGAAAGTGACCAACAAGTAAATATTTATAGTTTTGCCGTATGTTGTGATCGGAGGTGGCCTAGCACTCAATGATACAGGGTTTATACTGGTTCAGGCAACGTGCCCTACGTCCAGTTTGAGTCGGTCGGTGACTTTATTCCTGAGCCCGGATGCTCGAAGTTTGCAGTGGGGTTACAAACAAGAAGGAGAAGGATGGGGGGGTACAAGAGGTCCGGTCGGACTCCTACTGGAAGGGCCGAGAGTGACGGGAGCCCCGCTATGAACTAAGCGTTCGAGCGTGTGCTTGTGGTAAGAACCTGGCGGTTCTGTATTAGTGAGCTTGGTCGATCTAATGAATCTAGAATGACTTTGAATCCTTTTGTTGGGAAAGCGCACATCCCCTTTTATAGATGAAGGGGATGGCCTTACAAATGAGAGGGAGAGAGTACGTATGCTTCTAATCCTTATCGCCCATGCCGGTGGGTACATGATGATGGTAAACGCCCACAATATTGTTGGATGTCAGATGCACGTGGGAGGTTATGTCGTCTTGTTTAGGTATGGCAGATGTCGGTACCTGCTTTACTGTTGATGCCCAGAGGCATGTGCGGAGTCCTACCATGTTCTCCTCGTACGGTAAAAGCCGGTGCCCACAACACTGTTGATGGCCAGAGGCATGGGGGCCTTACCGTATGGGAGTTAATGGCACCCACAATACTGTAGGGGAAAACGTCGGTGCCTACAACATTGTTTTAGGCTCTGTCATGCCAAGGAGGTCACATAGTACTATTTCTACAGGTGCTCAGGGTACAGACCCTGGTATTGCAGTTTGACTTGTGTGCCTTGCCTTGCTTTCTCTGCTTTCGTTCCCTGGTCCTTACCGAGCGGACATCTTTGGTCGGTTGGTTCCAGTCAGCTCTGATTGCGCCAGTCGGAGGAGAGCAACGAGCAAGGGTTTGGTGCACCCCCAGTTGGAGACGTGTGTTGGAGTCAGAAGTGGTGTTGGTCCAAGCCTTCTGGTCGGAGAGGCCGTCCGGAGGTGGGCTGGATACCGAGCGAGCGCTCCGGTCGGAGAGGTGGGCCAGAGTCGGAAGACGGGTGCCGTTCCTCCTCGGCCAGACCTTCTGGTTAGTGATTCGATTGCCCTTCTGGCCTATTGTTTAGATACCTTGGCTGGCCTAGGAGTTTGTGTGTTGTCTACTTGGGCCGAGCCTCTGTTGGGAAGCCGGTCCGTGAGGGACCCTGGGTTTATGAACCCGACAGGAGCCCTCGAGCGATTCGGTAGAATCATCTGGGGGATTTTTGTTCTAACGGCGGGTGCGCACGAGCACACCCGCGGGTGTAGCCCTCGAGTCCCCGGGCGATTCTGGCAGAATCGTTCGGGGGTTTTTCATGTTGCCAGCGGGGGAGGTTTTTGTTTCGTCGGCGGGTGCGCACGAGCGCACCCATGGGTGTAGCCCCCGTGCCCCCAGTCGATTCGGGCAGAATCATCTGGGGGTATTGTCAGTGGGCGTGTGTGCATGTTTTTTAGTCGAGATGGAGTTGTCAACCAAGGCGTCATTGCGCAGCCGAGGCGGTTTAGTTTTTTAGGGATTTGGGCGGGATGGAGTCGCGGATCCTGGCGTCGATGCACGCCACGGGATCGGGTGTGTCAGAGTCATGGATCCTGGCGTCGGTGCGCGCCGTTGGATCGGGCGAGTCGGAGTCGCAGATCCTTGTGTCGGTGCATGGCATGGGATTGGGCGAGTTGAGTCGGGATAGTTTTTTAGTTTAGGGTCCGAACGAGACAGAGCTCATGGATCCTGGCGTTGGTGCGCGTGTGGGATCGAGCGAGTCAGAGTCGCGGATCCTAGCATCGGTGCGCAGCGTGGGATCGGGCGAGTCGGAGTCGTGGATCATGGCGTCGGTGCACACCACGGGATCGGGTGAGTCGGAGTCACGGATCCTGGCGTCGGTGCACGCCGTGGGATCGGGCGAGTCGGAGTTGTGGATCCTAAGCGTCGGTGCGCGCTGTGGGATTGGGCGAGTCAGAGTCGCAGATCCTGGCCGTTAGTCAGTTAGTTTTGGGATCAGATGAGCCAGAGCTCGTGGATCCTGATGGGGCGAGTTCGGGGTCGCAGACCCAGACAGTTAGTTAGTTTAGTCAAAGTGTAGCCGATGGATGGGGCGAGTTTGGAGTCGCAGACCCAGACAGTTAGTTAGTTAGTTAGTTAGTCGAAGCATATCTGATGGATGGGGCGAGTTTGAGGTCGCAGACCATGGCCTTGGTGCAGTCCGCACAGCCGAGGCAGTTAGTTAGTTTGGAGATTGGACGAGATGGTGCTCGTGGATCCTGGCGTCGGTGCACGCCGTGGGATCGGGCGAGTCGGAGTCGTGGATCCTGATGGGGTGAGTTCGAGATCGCAGACCTAGGCGTTTTTGGTGTCTTGAGCCCCCGAGCCCCATTGGGCCTTAGTAGGGGTTGGTTTGAGTTGTGTGTGTTACCCCGTCCTCGGTTCCTCACAACTGGAGGGGCTAAGTTTTGTCGCTTGTCCCGATCGCTCGGCTCGAGTGACGCGCTCGGTGAGTTCACTAACGAGTATGATCGAGTGGAATCCAGGTCCGTCATTCGTGACGGGGTCAGCATATCCCTCTTGGGACATTCCACTGCTACTTTACTCTGCAACCCGGCAGATGCCTGGGTTGTTCTGGAGACCAACCCGGGTGGCCTAATGGCCTCCCCTCGATGTAGATTCTGTGGGCTTGGTAGAGGTTTGGGATCGAACGAGAAGGTTGAGATGACCCTGTCTGCTAGACTAGGCGAGGGCCGCATGGGGCTCATCTATGTTTTTCTCCCCTGGCTTTAGTTGACGTGGGGCGGCCTCGAGCCCTTTGTGGGCCGGCCTTGAAACCCCGGTCGGTCGTTGCTCATGTCGAATGAGGCAACTGCCGCTTCGTGACGCAACACGGAGCGTTGTGATGCATTTCACTGCACGTGCGATGCTTAGTTCCCGAGCCCCGGGCGGTTCAGGGCCCAAATCGTTCGGGGGGCTCGGGCATATGGTATGAATGTGTATATGGATGTATGAAATGATTTATAAAGAAATAGCGGGGGTCGGTAGTGTTACCTTGATGACTCAAGTGATGGGGTTTGAAGAGCTCTAGTCGGAAATGTCCAACCGGGACCCATGCTCGTCATTCATGATGGAGTCGACATGGCCTACATGGGGTGTCCCTTTGCTCCTTACCTGTCCCTCGGTGCATTTTTCTGAGCCATTCGATCGACTTTAGGAAGCCCGATGGTCTCTCCTGGCGGAGATCCTGTTTTTGGTTTTTTCCAAGTCCCGCTTGGGGAAGCAGAAGGCCGCCTGCGTGTGGTGGCGCTTTGGTTCTTGTGCCCAATGTGCGGTAGTGGTTGGCATGCGGTTAGTGGTGGGCCATGCCCAGGCCACGTCCCGTCTGATCAGGCGCCGTTCCGTCGGGCAGGGTGCATCCCATCTGCATTGAATGGGAAAGAGAGGGTTTTTTGCTCCGTTGTTTTGTCTTTCCTGATCGGCGTGCCTTCCCCAACCGCTGCACCCTTTTCCTTAAGAAGGAGAAGGGAGAAGGTTTTTGCCTTGTTCCTTCGCCTATTCCTCATCTGCTGCCTCCTTTCCTTTTTCTTCTTGCCGAGAGCGTTGTTGAGAGCTGCGGTGGTTTCTAGGAAAGAAAAGAGAGAGAAAGAAAAGGGTGAGAGCGAGGGAGAAGAGAGAACTCGTGAATCTTCTTGCGATCCCGGAGTGAGATGTCGGTGTTGAAGGCCTTTGCTGCGAAGGGGTTTCTACCGCAGATGGAGGTGGCGCACTAGAGGGCTCCTAGGAGGGAGGAGTTTCTGCAACCTCGGCCCAGTGAGGTGGTTTCCTTTCTCGCCTTCCATGAGCACGGGTTGGGATACCCTGGTTATTGGTTCCTGCGCGGGCTCCTCAATGAGTGGGGTCTGGAGCTGCAGCACCTTAATCCGATGGGGGTGCTGCACATCACCGGCTTCATCACCGTCTACGAGGCCTTCCTTGGGATGGAGCCGCACGCGGACTTCTTCCGGCGGCTGTTCTCTGGGTGAGCTTTGCCGGTGGGGAATCCGCCCGAGGTCGCGCCAGTGGGGGGTTTCGCCCTGCAGAGGAAACCGAGCGTGGGAGGCTCGTATCCCGCGTACATCCCTTGCGACTCCAACCGGGGGTGGCATGGGGAGTGGTTTTATATCAGGAATCCGCTGGAGGCGCCGTTCCCGGCATTCACCGGTGGGAGGCCAGAGAAGCGGGATAGTTGGTCATGGGGCTATTCCCGTTGGGAGAAGAAGAAGGTGGAGATCATCGAGGTGGAGCTTCAGAAGCTCGTGCAGCATGGCCATGATGGGGTGCGGGTGTTCCACACCCTCTACTGCCGTCGGGTTGCTATGTTGGCGGAGAGGGCGCGGTCGATGTGGAGGTACAACGGCGTGTCAGACCCTGATCGTGCGTCATCAGAGGAGCTGCCAGATGATGAGGTCTAGAGTCGCCTTGACCGGGTGCTACAGCTGAAGCCCAAAGAGAAGGTCGAGGGAAAGCCCATACCTCTCAATGCCTCGGTGGTGTCCAAACTGGTATGCTCCTCTTTCTTTACTTCGTGTTCTTTTCCCCCTTTGCTTTCCTATTTTTTTTATCTTGAGCCGCCTGTTGCGTTGGGGCTTGATGCTTATAGGTCCCAGCCGCACCTTCCAAAGGGGCCAGAGGGCGCGGCTATGCAGGCCACCCAGAAGGAGGCGGCATATGCTAGGAAGAAAAAGAAAGTCGAGGTGGCTCAGCGGAAGTACAAGAAGGAGAAGGAGATTGCCCGACGCGTGAAGGCCGGGGAAAATAAGAGCGATGTCGAGTTCGAGCTCGAGTCAGAGGATCCCATAGATGTGGATGACATGGTTTTCTCCGAGGAGGAGGAAAGTCCGGAGGTCGTTTCGACCTCGGCGTAACGTCGTGACCCTGCGATGACGTCCGCTGGTGATGAGCAGGAGGCAGAGAGGCGCGGCGAGGTTCCCGTGCCGAGGAAGCATGCGACGAGCGCAGACGCCACCGGTGAACAGGAGGCAAAGCGGGCACGGTCACCATGCCCCTCGGTGGTGTCGTCGGTCTCATCCATGAATGCTACAGGAGCGACCGAGCAGGCCGGGCGGTCAGAGGAGCAGGCTTGCACCCGTGTGTCGTCGGGACCGGTGCCAGCGCATGACTCACAGCGGGAGGATGCCCCGCCTACCGCTCTGGTTGGCGCGTCCTGAGCCAGAGGTCATGGTGACCCACAGGCCGGGCGAGAGCCAGTCGGAACGACTCCGCCCCCGGCTGAAGTGAGGGGGCGTGGGTCATAGCCCGAGAGCGGTCCTCACCTTGTGGGCCCATCTATGCTGGGTCTTGGTTTCAGAGTAGTGCCGCTTACCTCCTTCTTTTTGATCTTGTTGTTGAGTCCCTTTTTTTTGGGGTATAAATGGCTCATACTCTTTGTTAGCGGCCAGGCGATGACGGGGTTGAGTATCACCCCAACTCCTATGCAGGAGGCTTGGAGGCCCACCCTACAGCGCACCGCGGTGAGTGGCGGGGGGAACAGGATGGTGGTAGCGAACCCTTCCCTTCCAGGGGTGGTGCTCCCCGGGCCGGTTGTTAGTACGGTGGCAGTGGCGGCAACGGTGCTGGCGGCGATCCTGGTGGCGACGGCGGAGGCTTCGCCGGTGGTGTCCCTTGCGGCCCCTCCTCCACCAGCTGCAGCGGAAGAGGAGAAGGAGACCGAGACCCCTGCCACGCCAGGCGAAGGGCTGCACGGCTCACCCTCGAGGTCAGAGCCGAAGGTGCCGGGGGAAGACGCGGCCGGGACTGAGTTAGAACGCCCATCAACAGCCCGCGCAACCGAGGTGGTGGATATCCCATCCGACGATGAAGCGGATGTCATGGTGGAGCTGCCGGTGTTGTCGCGGGAGTTGGCGGTGGTTCGGTCGGAGGCTGGGCCCCCGACGGGCTACCGGAGGGTGACCTAGAGTGGTCCTACTCCGAGGACCCGGCAAAGGTGCGGTTCATCCTTTGGGATTCCCAGGAGTGTTAGCTCTGGGAGATCCTTGGGGAGAAAGGGCTCGTCGTGGAGTCCAATCTCGCCAACCTATCGGCGAAGCTCGAGGACGCCCAGGAGCAGGTTAAGTTCGCCCAGCAATTGGTCAAGGTCGACCTGTAGCTCGCCACGGAGGTGAGTCTCTCGTGTTCTTGATCTCTTAGTCTATTGTTGGTTGCCTCAGCATGCTTGTTTTTTGCTTTCGTAGGGTTTGAAGGGGATGTCGTCCCACAAGTCCCGTTTCCTCCGGATGGAGCATGCCCGGGTGGCTGAGCTTGAGCATCAGCTGGAGTCTGCCCGCCAAGTCCCAGGATCGGGCGGCCGAGGTGGCCGCGGTGCGGGCGGAGGAGCAGCGCGCAGCGGAGCGGGCGATCGCCGTCGAGCAGGGGCTTGAGGTGGCGAAGGCCCACCAGGCGGAGACCGAGATGGGGTTGCGGAAATCCCTAGCGGACACCGAGGTGGCACTCCAAAAGTCCTTGGAGACCCTTGAGTCAGAGTGGAGTGCCTTGGTGTCAGAGCGTCGTGCCCTGGAGTTGGCTCAAAAGGCCCTAGAGTCGGAGTGTAAGGCCCGGTCGGAGGCAGACTAGGAAGTGCTCGCGCTTGGGGCCGGGTGATGGGGACGGAGGAGGCGAACGCCCGGCTACATGCGCAGGTGGCCCGGCAGGCAGAGGAATTCTTTGTCCTCAAGAACTTCCATCTTGGTACGTACCTTTGGTGTTTTTCATTGTGTTGGTTTCTTCTTTTTCATCTTATTTCTAAGCATGCCGCCCTTTTTGCAGAGCTGGACGGAAAGGTGAAGTCGTTGGAGCGGGACCTGGAGACGGTCAAGGCGACTTTTGGCCAGAATGCAGAGGCACTGGCCAAGTACCTTGAAGAGCGATGTGCTCTCGAGGGGGAACTTGACCAGGTCCACAATGTTGCCTAGCTTGTCGTCTCGGAGGTCTTCGGGTCGACGCCAAGAACTAGCACGCTCGCCGTCCAGCTGGTGGAGGTTTCGGATGAGGTCCAGGCCCTTATCACAAGCGGGCTATTCTATGGAGTGTCGGGGGTGTGTGACTTCGGTGGCGACGCACCATCCGAGCCTGGACTTTGCCACTATCTGCAGCGGGTATGTCGACGGCTTGAGCACGGAGGACATCTAATCGATCGAGGAGAGCTTGCTGCGCATGCAAGGTTGGTGGTAGAGCAAGTCTCTGCGCAGTGGGTGATGGATGTCTGCCGTGAAGACATGGCTAGGAGCGTGTGTCGGGGGGTGGTCGTCCAGCCTGCGGATGGCACGGAGCCTGGGTCAGAAGTGGACATCGTCCTGCCTCCAACCGAGCCAAATGTCATCCCACCGGGGAGTGAGCAGCCTATGCCTTCGCTAGTCGCACCGACAGCCGATGTCGTCGAGCCGCCCCAATAGCTTGTAAAGTATAAGTAATTTAGTAGATGTAAAAAGTTTAAGTTCGTGGGGGAGCCCCCATGCAAACGTTCTTGTGTACTTAATGACTGCAATTGGTTTCGTTTTTTGTGATGGAGTTACTCCGTTCGGGGAAGCTTGTCCCTTTCGTTTCTTAGTTTTCCCTTAGCATAATTTTGTTTTTTATTCTTTCTTTCTCGTACTTGCCCATTCATCCCATAGGCTGGAACCTTAGGTGCAGGGCGTGGTCCGCGAGGCTCAGCTGCTCGTAACCATAGGTAGAGGCGGGGTGTGATCGGTCGGAAAATTTTAAAGCAAAGCTACGCAAGGCAAATTAAAGGAACGAACTATACTTTTGTTTGGGTAGGAAGGAGTTTCACCATATGATAATAAATGAAGAAAGAGAGGTAGTAGTGCACCCTCGTGGAGCCCCCGAGCGACCCGGGCCGAAAAGTGTTCGGGTCAGGGTGCTCTTATAGGAGCAAACGCTAAGTAAACAATGGTAAGACTGAATTTTAGGGGAAGTAAAACGACATAGCTGTTCCAAGCGTTTGGTGAGAATGTCGTCGTTGTCGTTCTTCAGTCGGTAGACATCCGGTCGGATCGCTTCAATCTTCAGTCATCCGGATCCTTGTCCGCTACGCCCCCTTTCTTGGTCGATGTTTCTGTGCCTTTTTCTTCCTTTGGCCCGCCGACCTATCGTAGAAGGCGCTTGAGGAGATAGAAGTCCTTGTAGAGGTGTTTGACGGGGTAGGCATGGTTGGTGCATGGGCTCTCCATGAGCTCATTGAAGTGACCCGGAGGGTCCTGCTAGGGATGCTTGCCCGTGTGTTCAGTCATGGCGACCAACGCGGAGCTAGCCGGTTGGTGGCGATCTTTTTTGTTCTTTTTCCCCTTCTACGTGGAGGGGCCCTCATCCTGATCCTGGCACTTGGCCTTGCCTTTGCCTCGGCCTCCGTTGGAGCGTGGTGGGAGCGGCGCTCGCTGGAGGCGTTGGACAAAGGTCCGTGGTCTCATGCCATTTGGGTTGGGACTCCGGTCGCTGCTGCGTGCATCTCGGTTCGGCCTGAGCCGCTCGTGTACAGGCGGTCGGTGCGGAGCGGTCGTCAAGTCAAGACGAGGCGTAGGTGCGGCCTCTTGCGCCGCGCTTGGCAGTTGTAGCGGTGAGCGGGTGGAGCGACTCGTCTGCTGCGGCCCCAATCCCCTGGTGGGGAAAGAGGCCGCGAGTCGGTGTCGCGATATGGAGCTCTCCGCCAGTTGAACGGCGATGGTCTCCACTAGTGCCCGGAGGTTTCGGTGGATCACTAGTTCCTGGGGTCATTCGGCTCGGGAAGGCCGCACAGAAGCATTGCCGCAGCGGTGATATTCTGATTGGCCCGAGCGAACTATGGGGGATCGTTCCCCTATCCATGGTGTTGTGCTGGACCCAACGGGCGCGACCCCGGGCATCGCTCGGTGGTTTATGCGCACGGGGCACAGTGTGGTGCGTCGAGCGCGCTGGCGCAGTCGGCGGCTGATTCAGTCACTGTTGTCGTAGCACTTCGCCATGCTCCCATATGAGAGTAGGGGCCTCCGCACGAGGGTCTAGAGGGGTGTGAGTCTATGAGGACTCTGCTTCCATCGGTGGGTGTCCTAGAGCGTCCGCCATAGCGCACTCCCAGGATGGACGGTGGCTAGGCGCCACGTCGCCGATGCTGGAGCCATCACCCTCGACATCGTCATCCATGAGGTCGAGGAAACAGGTAGGAGCATAGCTCGCCATCCCCATGAATTTGGACGTGAGAGCGGGAGGCACCGGCATCCTTCGGAGCCCCCGGGCGTACACATCCGCGGGGGATGCGAGGTCATAGGGGAACCGGTCGCATGGCAGTCATGACGGAGACAACGGGGTCCCTCCGGATATTCGGCGGAAGATAGAAAATAACAAGTAAATAACAGTATGTACGTTACTTACAACGGGGTTTGAGTAGAGAGTTTGCTCGGAATAAAGTGCAGATGCCTCATCGTTGAAATCGTTGTGCGTCCCAGAGCCGATGGAGGGTGCCCCTCCGATGGGCGCCGGAACGAGAGCCTCCTCGCGGAGGTGTAGTACGCCGAGCCGATCGGCGACGAAATCTAGGCTTCCAAAGAGGAAGGCCTGGGATGGCACAAAGACGGGTGGAACCCACGTCCCAACAGGTGAGAGTGTGGGAAACTCCAGTGAGCCGAAGCGAATCGTATCGCCTGAGCCCGCCATGGCGATAGTGGCGGAAAAGTGGGCCATCCGATGACCAAAAAGTGTTGAACGTACAACGTCTTCCCCACGGACGGTCGCCAACTGTCGGTGCAGAAAGTGACCAACAAGTAAATATTTTGTAGTTTTGCCGTACGTTGTGATCGGAGGTGGCCTAGCACTCAATGACACAGGGTTTATACTAGTTCAAGCAACGTGCCCTACGTCCAGTTTGAGTCGGTCGGTGACTTTATTCCTGAGCCCAGGTGCTCGGAGTTTGCAGTGGGGTTACAAACGAGAAGGAGAAGGATGGGGGTACAAGAGGTCCGGTCGGACTCCTGTCGGAAGGGCCGAGAGTGACGGGAGCCCCGCTATGAACTAAGCGTTCGAGCGTGTGCTCGTGGTTCGAACCTGGCGGTTCTGTATTAGTGAGCTTGGTCGATCTAATGAATCTGGAATGACTTTGAATCCTTTTGTTGGGAGAGAGCGCATCCCCTTTTATAGATGAAGGGGATGGCCTTACAAATGAGAGGGAGAGAGTACGTATGCTTCTAATCCTTGTCGCCCACGCCGGCAGGTACAGGATGATGCTAGGCGCCCACAATACTGTTGGATGTCAGATGCACGTGGGAGGTTACGTCGTCTTGTTCATGTATGGCAGATGTCGGTACCTGCTTTACTGTTGATGCCCAGAGGCATGTGAGGAGTCCTACCATGTTCTCCTGGTACGGTAAAAGCTGGCGCCCACAACACTGTTGATGTCCAGAGGCATGGGGGGCCTTACCGTATGGGAGTTAATGGCGCCCATGATACTGTAGGGAAAAACGTCGACGCCTACAACACTGTTTTAGGCTCTGTCGTGCCAGGGTGGTCACAAAATACTGTTTCTACAGGTGCTCAGGGTACGGACCCCGGTATTGCGGTTTGACTTGTGTGCCCTGCCTTGCTTTCTCCGTTCGTTCCCTGGTCGGTTGGTTACAGTCGGCTTTGATTGCGCCAGTCGGAGGAGAGCAGCGAGTAGGGGTTTGGCGCACCCCCGGTTGGAGACGTGGGTCGGAGTCGGAAGTGGTGTTGGTCCAAGCCTTTCGGTCGGAGAGGCCATCCGCAGGTGGGCTGGATACCAGAGAGAGCGCTCCGGTCGGAGAGGTGGGCCGGAGTCGGAAGACGGGTGCCGTTCCTCCTCGGCCAGACCTTCCGGTCGGTGATTGGATTGCCCTTCTAGCATGTTGTTTAGATACCTGGGCCGGCCCAAGAGTTTGCGCGTTGTCTGCTTGGGCCGAACCTCTATTGGGAAGCTGGTCCGCGAGGGACCCCGGGTTTATGAACCCGACAACACTGTTCATCGATCAATACACGTTCATTTTCATCCATCGTCATTTTTCCTTTCTAACAAGTATGATACATGTCCTAGTAGAACTTAGTAAGTAAGAGCATCTGCAGGAGTTTCCAAAATCCATTCCCAATCTATATTTTTTGAGAATATTGAAAAAAACTGCTCTACAACAATCCCTATCTCAACTTCCAATCTTTCACTTGGAAAATTTTTATCCATATGCTCGTTATTCAGCCCATCAAGGAGAAATTGAGTGCTTGACTGTTCATGGTCTTGAGATGGTAGCCCGTTTGGTTGTCTTGGATTGTTTTATTTTCTTGCTGGTATTGTTTCTCATGATTTACTTATTAAACAATAATTTACATGGAAATAATATTTGATTATCTTCTAGTGTACGAGAAATTGTAGGCGGATGCAAATTAGAAATTGCAGATGAAATAATTTACAAAACTTCCAACATTCAAACATGGTCATCGTCTAAGAAGTGTCTTTTTCTTACTCCACTTGCCTGAAGCGGTCGTCGCGACTATGGAATCTACTAGGGTGTGTTTGGTAGAGCTTATTTACCAGTTTCACAAAGCTGTTTTCAGCTTCTCCTACCAAACAAGTTCACATGAAATAGATTTTCCTTAAAACCTATTTTTTTAAGCTCCTCTCACATGCACAGTTCTCTAGGTGAAGCTACATAAAGCTGAAAATACTAGCTTCTCACAGCTTTCTCTCTGCTATCTTTCCTAAAAAATTGTTTTACCAAACGTTTATGAAATTAGATTCAGCTCTACTAGTAAAACTATTTTTAGAGCTAAACAAAAAAAAACCAATTCATTTCATTAGTAAAGCTGCTCATGACTGAAGGCGATCGAGGCGAACCCAGCGGCATGAATCCACACTCAGCTTTTACGCTGCTATTGATCGACTGGCGCACCAGCCCGCCAGCAACGACCACTCCACGTGCACGCTCGTCGGTCGTCGTTCATATACACCGTGCTACGGGGCCGCTGGAATGACTGATGACTAGTGAGCTCCCTTCCAGCTACTCAATCAAGATCAACATGACGAAGCCAACCAGGCACCTCACCGTCGTTCTCACGGTCCTATTCATGCTAGAAGCCATCGTCCCGGCAGTATGCAACGCCGCGGCGACCTCGCAGTCACAGCGGGACGCCCTTCTCGCGTGGAAGTCCAGCCTCGGCGACCCGGCAGCGTTGTCCACCTGGTCCCGCGCCACTCCCACCTGCTCATGGCGTGGCGTCGCCTGCAACAACGGCTGCGCCGCAACGATGCTCTGGCTCCGGGATCTTGGCCTCAGCGGCAGCCTCGACGCCCTCGACTTCGCTGCATTACCGAGCCTCAGTACACTGGACCTCAACGGCAACAACCTTGCCGGCGCCATCCCATCCAACATCTCCAGGCTGCGCGCCCTCGCGTCGCTCGACCTCGGCAGCAACGGGTTCAACGGCACCATCCCGCCGCAGCTCGGCGACCTGTCCGGCCTCGTCGAGCTGCGGCTCTACAACAACAACCTCGTCGGCGACGTTCCGTATCAGCTGAGCAGGCTGCCGAAGATCGTCCAGCTCGACCTGGAGTCCAACTACCTGACTAGCGTCCCGTTCTCACCGATGCCCACGGTGGAGTTCCTCTCGCTCTCCCTCAACTACCTCAACGGCAGCTTCCCGGAGTTCGTTCTCAGCAGCGGCAATGTCACCTACCTCGAAATTTCGCAGAACGCCTTCTCCGGTCCGATCCCGGACGCGCTGCCGGAGCGGCTGCCGAACCTGCGGTGGCTCAACCTGTCAGCCAACGCGTTCTCCGGCCAGATCCCAGCGTCGCTCGCGAAGCTGACGAGGCTCAGGGACCTGCACCTTGGCGGTAACAGCCTTACTGGCGGTGTCCCAGACTTCCTCGGGTCCATGTCGCAGATGAGGGTCCTTGAGCTGGCGAGCAACCCGCTCGGCGGGCCGCTCCCACCGGTTCTTGGACGGCTCAAGATGCTGCAACGTCTCGACGTGAAGAACGCCAGTCTGGTCTCCACTCTGCCGCCGGAGCTCGGCAGCCTCAGCAACCTCGACTTCCTCGATCTCTCGATTAACCATCTGTCTGGGGGATTGCCGGTGTCGTTCGCCGGGATGCGGAAGATTAGGGAGATGGGGATAGCACACTGCAACCTCACCGGCGACATTCCGAGGGGACTGTTCACGAGCTGGCCGGAGCTCATATCCTTTCAAGCACAGACGAACTCTTTGACCGGAACCATTCCACCTGAGGTCGGCAAGGCGACGAAGCTGCTAATCTTGTACCTCTTCAGCAACAACCTCACCGGCGAGATCCCGCCGGAGCTCGGCGAGTTGGCTAACCTGGCTGAACTGGATTTGTCGGTGAATTGGCTCAGCGGACCGATACCAAGCTCGTTGGGCAACCTCAAGCAGCTCACAAGATTGGCACTTTTCTTCAACGCGCTTAACGGAACGATCCCATCGGAGATTGGGAACATGACAGAACTGCAAATCTTGGATCTGAACAACAACCAATTAGAAGGTGAGCTGCCTTCCACCATCTCGTCTCTCAGAAATCTCCAGTACCTCGCCTTGTTTGATAACAACTTGAGCGGAACCCTACCTCCGGACCTTGGCAGAGGGCTGGCCCTGACCGACGTGTACTTTGCTAACAATAGTTTCTCGGGTGACCTGCCACGGTACCTCTGCGATGGCTTCGCGCTGAATAACCTCACAGCGAACCACAACAACTTCAGCGGCACGCTGCCACCATGTCTACGGAACTGCTCTGAGCTGTACCGGGTGCGATTAGATCAGAATCACTTCACCGGCGACATCTCAGAGGCGTTCGGTGTCCATCCCATCTTTGACCACTTGGACGTCTCAGGGAACAATTTCACGGGGAGCCTGTCGTCAGATTGGTCACAGTGCACCCGTCTCACGTCTCTATTCGTCAATGAAAACCGCATATCTGGCAATATTGATGCATCCTTCTGTAGCTTGTCTTCTCTGAGGTCACTGGATCTCTCAAATAACCAACTGAGTGGGGAGCTCCCAAGCTGTTGGTGGAACTTGCAAGCTCTGGAATTCATGGATTTGTCTAGCAACATCTTCTCTGGAGGATTTGCAGGCTCAGCGACCTATGATTTGCCCCTCCAGTCGCTTCATCTTGGTAACAACAGCTTCTTTGGAATTTTTCCACCTATCGTTCAGAAATGCATGAAGCTAAGAAACACTTGATATTGGGGACAACAATTTGTTTGGTGACGTCCCGTCTTGGATTGGAACAGCTATTCCTCTTTTAAGGGTTCTCATGCTTGGATCTAACAATTTCACTGGTATTATTCCGTCGGAGCTGTCCCTACTTTCTAATCTTCATTTACTTGACATGGCCAATAAAAACTTCATTGGATCCATTCCGAGATCAATTGGCAACTTATCATCAAGGGAACAACCATTCATGGTAGAAACTCTTCAAAATCACGATATTCGTTTCCAGCTTAAATTGGTACAGCAGAGCCGGGTTTCCGTGTTTTCAAGGAGGACTACTCCTGAACCTCCAAAGCCTCTGGATGAGTATCGAGCTAGAGTTGGCGTACTCTGGAAAGGCAGTGAACAAACTTTTCAGACAAGTGTTGACTTCGTAACAGGCATTGATTTATCTGGCAATTCACTTTCTGACAGCATCCCCGAAGAGATAATGTACCTTCAAGGTCTCAGGTTTTTGAACTTGTCAAGAAATAATCTGTCAGGCAGCATTCCACAAGGAAGGCAGGTTGGATCTCTTGGAGTCCCTTGACTTATCGTGGAATGAACTTTCAGGTGTTATTCCTCGGAGCATTTCAAATCTGTCTTGCCTTAGCGCGTTAAATCTCTCGAATAATCACTTGTGCGGTGAGATACCCACAGGAAGGCAACTTCAGACACTTGATGATCCATCGATTTATGGAAACAATTTAGGGCTCTGTGGCTTCCCTCTGAGAGTAGCAAGTTCCAACAGAGATAAATCTGAGATGACCAAAGGCCGTAAAGAAGTTACATGGTTATGTTACTCTGTAATTCTTGGCATCGTTTTTGGTTTTTGGCTTTTCTTCGGAGCTCTAGTTTTTCTGGAGTACTTGAGATTTTTGGTTTTTAAGTTTGCTGATAGCTTAGGAAAGGTTACGCAAAGGTTTGTCTACTCGGTGTCCGGATGAAAATCTTCTCTTTCACACCTAAATTTTTTGTTTTCATTTTATTTCTCTTTTTTCTTCCTGAAAATAGCAAGAGAATAAAATTAAGAAAGGGCAGAGAGCAGATGACGTGCCTTCTGATTAACAATTGCCTATCAATATTTTTTGTCACTTGATGCAGTTGTGTCGTTGCCATACCCCCGGTACCCCGACTTCCATATTGCCGACTACCTACTCCGGATCAGAGACGATCCGAAGGCCCACGACGACCCTATTAAGGAAGGATATCTCCGAATTGCGCAAGACTCCGACTAGGGCACGACTCCTTAGCTTGTAGGGCAAGTTGGTCCCAGATATAAATAGCTAGCAATTCTCCCTGTTGTAATCATCAACTATTTCATAGGCCTAGCCACATTGTAATCGCAATCTCGCCGAATACAAGCAATATAAACAAGTAGCAACTGGACGTAGAGCTTTTATCCGCTTCCCGGGGGCACCGAACCAGTATAAATTTCGTCTCCATCTGTGATTGTTCTTCGCACCAAGCGGGGTTCCCCAAGAACCAAATATCTGCCGGTAAAATACATGGACAGAGGCACACCAGGTAGGGAGATCTTGCGCGAAGACCGATCATCATCAAGGTTTGGTACCTAGATCCGGCGCATTCCGACGCCGCTGTGGCACCGTTCTCTGTCAGATCTGCGATTATGGGCAACTATTACTCATATTCACAGATCAATTCTCCGTCCCACGATGTGTCACCGACTATCCACTTCAGGAGTTTGGTGTTCGAACACTAGGGAGATTTCAATCTACAGCTGACAGGGATCTATGATCCCGACTTGACTCGTGCTGGCCGCGAAGTATTCACGTCATTCAGCCATATTCCTGAGAATCTTGCTGATTCTGCCGCCCGTCTCGATCTTGACTACGACGTCTCAGATGAGGAAGTAGACCCTTACGAGGGCCGCAACGTTTACATGGCTACACGAGACAATACGGAAGCTGCGACTGAGGCCGGGTCATCGGCATCGCGCCCACCACCTTGTCTTAGCAACACTCCGACGATCAACACAATTACACCATGGGCTGTGACGGAGTCTACCCTGTGCCCAAGGAATCTAAATTCCGACTTCCGTGTGGTGCAAGAAGACAACATTTAGATCAGGACGCTCCTTGGAACTATGGGGCCCTGGCACAAGAAGGAACGCCATTGGCGACCAACATCAAACAGGCACAAGACCTGGCCGATCAGGCTAAACAACGCCTGGAGGCAAAGGTGACCGCACCTTCTAAATCAACCAGATCCCAATCGCGTAACCGGAATCCACGCCCCGAGAGATCTAACCAATCAGTGGGCAACCGGTACAATGCCCCGCCTGGAGGTCGAGACCTCAGGCCCGAGTTGGATGTGAACCGAAGAGGTCGGGATGCCCGAGCGACGCTCGATGCAAATCGGGCTCAATATTACGGCACCAATCCCCAAGTCTCGGTGACTGATTATCGCACATTCGCCCCTAATCTACGGAGGGTCGTTTGGCCTCGTAAGTTCAAACCTGGCCCGATTGAGAAATACGATGGCACCACCAATCCAAAGGAGTGGATCAGCATCTACTCTATGGTCATCGAGGCAGCATACGGTGATGATTACGTTAAAGCCAATCACCTCCCGACTGTCCTACAGGGCTCGGCTCGAACATGGTTGATGAACCTACCCGAAGGTACTGTTCAGTCCTGGGCTCATCTGTGCCAGATGTTTGAGGCCAACTTCCATGCAACATACACCTGCCCCGGTCAGGAGGATGATCTGTTCGCATGCATACAGAGACCCAATGAATCTCTTTAGGATTTCATTCGGCGATTCAGTGATATCCGCAACACGATTCCTGACATAATTGAAGATCGGGTGATCGTAGCCTTCAAGCAAGGCTGCAAGGATGAAAAGACCGCCGAGAAGCTAGCCACTAAAAACCCTAAAACGGTGGCTGAGCTCTATAAGATCATCGAGGCAATGGCCAAGGCAGCTGATGCCCGAGCACGAGTGCACAGACAACTCGACACCTCTCGATCAGCGGAGGATAAGAAGAAGCGCAAGAACGAAGACACCGAAATCCTCACCGCCGAAAAGGGAAAAGCTCCGCCCGGATGCCAAGGTAAACCCGATGACATCCCTGTTTATTGTCCTGTTCATCGTTCCACCAAGCACTACTTCGCGGAGTGCTCAGTGTATAAAAACAGAAACAGGAGGAGGAACAGCAGCGTAGTGCCGAAGCACCCGACCATCAGCAACGGCACGATCAGAACGTTCACGTGGGAGAAGAAGACGAAGAAGTTGTCCTGCCCGAGAACAAAATACTCACCATCTATGGTGGTACAGCCACCCCGGCTTCCAAGACCAAGCTGAAACAAGTCTAGCGGCAGGTGAGCAGTACCCAGCCATCGGAAAGAAGGCTCAAGTGGTCAGAAGTCCCCATCTTGTTCAACTTCAGGGATCATCCCCGGAATCTATACGACGGCCCACTGCTCCCATTGGTTATTAAACCATACATCAGGAATTACAAGGTCGAACGAACCTTAATCGATAGTGGCAGCGTGCTCAATCTGCTCTTCGCCAATACATACGACAACCTCGCGTTGCCCAGGAAGGCTCTAATCCCAGTCAAGGAACCTTTGTATGGAATAATGCTAGGCATGTCAGCATATCCACTCGGAAGGATCGACCTCCCGGTTACCCTACAAGATGGCGAGAACCTAAGGTCCGAAATCATTACTTTCGAGGTGGCCGACTTTGAGTCGGCCTACAACTGCATTTTGGGAAGACCGTTCCTGAAGAAATTTATGGCTGTGGCCCACTTAGCCTACTCAGTGTTGAAGGTGCCCGGGCCCCATGGTCCCCTCACTATATACGATGACCGGAAAGGTGCGGTCACCTGCGACATGAAAACTCTCGACCTGATCAAGAAGTTTAGATGGGTTCTCGTAGACCCGGCTGAGCCACCATCAAAGCAGCAAAAGACCACATACCCGACTGTTATGACAATGCCAGCAGCAACACTACCTGCACCTGCCATAGCAGTCCCGGTTGTGGCCAAGCCATCGATTCCAGAGGCCAAGAGTTCTAAAGCGGCTGAAGCCAGGTCCAAGGCACCTATCCTGCAATAGAATCAGATCTTGGCACTGCCTCAACCTCAGGCTCCAATGCCCTTTGAAGTTCCGATCCCAATGATCTCGCAATCCCAAACTCTAGGACTCTCATAGTCTCAGACACCGAAGATCAACGTGGTCAACTCTGAACAAGCGGTGGTCGTGGACAAGCCAGATAACACTCCTCAATCTAACGAAGTCACAACTGGGGACCAGACTACCAAGCCTATCACCATTGATCCGACAAATCCCGATAAGGTCACCCATATCGGGACCAACCTTCCTCCTCAATAGGAACTCGAGCTCATTGCTTTCCTCTGGGCGAACAAGGATGTGCTCGCTTGGGAACCATCAGACATGGCTGAAATCCCCATGGAGGTAATTGAGCACAAATTGGGTCTACCAATTGGCGCCCGACCAGTCAGACAAAAACAAAGACACTATACACCCGAGAAGCGAGCCGCCACACGAGATGAAATCAACCGACTACTAAAGGCCGGTTTCGTACGAGTGGTCCCCTTCCTAGAGTGGTTAGCAAACCACGTCATGGTCAAGAAGCCTAACAACACATGGCGGATGTGCGTGGACTACACCGATCTAAATAAAGCATGCCCTAAGGATGAATATCCCCTTCCAAGGATGGATCAAATTGTAGATTCAACCTCCGGATGCGAATTGCTATCTTTTTTAGATGCCTATTTAGGGTATCACCAAATTAGCATGTGCATAGATGATGAGGAAAAAACTACATTTGTAACTCATTTTGGTGTGTACTATTATATTAAGATGCCTTTTGGCCTTAAGAATGCTAGTTCTACGTATAAAAAATGTGTTCATATTGTTCTTGAAGGCCAAATCGGCCACAATGTGGAAGTATATATTGATGATATTGTTGCTAAAAGCAAATTCCAAGGCGATTTGATCGCTGGTCTAGAAGAAACTTTTAATAATTTACGTAAGAACAAGATGATGCTAAATCCCGACAAATGTTCTTTTGGCGTTTCATTAGGTAAGCTGCTCCGATATTTGGTGTCTCATCAGGGCATCGAAGCTAACCTAAAAAGGTCAAGGCTATCGATGATATGCAGTCTCCACACAACAAAAAAGAAGTCCAAAAGCTAGCTGGCATGATGGCAGCCCTAAGTCGATTCATATCCAAGTCAGGCGAACGAGGTATGCCATTTTATAAATTATTAAAAAAGCATGACAATTTTCTTTGGAGTGAACAGGCTGAGGAAGCGTTTCAGGCATTCAAGCAATACTTCAAACAGTTACCTATACTTATTCCTCTGAAACATGGCGAAACCATGCTCCTCTATGTAGCTGCAACTCCCACAGTTGTTAGCGCGGTCCTGGTGGTCGAGCGTCAAGCCGAGAAATCAACAAAACAACACCTTGTGTATTTTGTGAGCTAAGTGCTACATGATGCCCGATCCAGGTACACAAACATTCAAAAGTTAATCTATGCCATATTGATATCTTCTCGAAAGCTTAAGCATTATTTCTTAAGTCACAAGATCAAAGTAGTTTCTTCGTATCCACTTGGTACCATTGTTCATAATCGAGATGCCGTTGGTAGAATCGCTCAATGGTCAGTGGAGTTAGGCCAATACGACATAGAGTTTGTACCTAGAACTGCGATCAAATCATAGGCTGAAAGGTCCAAATATGGCTAGAGAGGGGTGAATAGCCTATTAAAAATCTACAAGATCACTAGAGCAATTTGATTAGTATGACAAATAGTGAATTGCAAACTTGCTCTAGCTCTACAAGGGTTGCAAGACACCTATCCAACAATTCTAGTTACTATGATCACTAGGCACACAATTTGCTAAGTCACTACTCACTAAGAGCTCTCACACTTGCTACACTAAAGAGCTCCACTAGATGAACTTAAACTATAAAGCAAGCTCTCAATTCTAGCTACACTAAAGAGCTTGCTACAACTAGTTTGCGGGAATATAAATGAGTGAGTAGGGTGGTTATACCGCCGCGTAGAGGAGTGAACCAATCACAAGATGAATACCAATTCAATCATCAGGAGAATACCAAAAGGGCAAGAGACAACCAATTTTTCTCCCGATGTTCACGTGCTTGCCGGCATGCTAGTCCCCGTTGTGTCGACCAACACTTGGAGGTTTGGCGGCTAAGAGGTGTTGCATGAACCTCGTCCACACAATTGGACACCGCAAGAACCTACCCACAAGTGAGGTAACTCAATGACACGAGCAATCCACTAGAGTTACCTTTCGGCTCTCCTCCAAGGAAGGCACATGACCCCTCACAATCACTGGGAGACGGCCACGAACAATCACCAACTCGTGCCAATCCTCCTCCGCTGCTCCAAGCCATCTAAGTGGCGGCAACCATCAAGAGAAACAAGAAATCCACAGCCACAACAAGCCCCAAGTTCCACTAGATGCAATCACTCAAGCAAATGCACTTGGAATCACTCCCAATCTCACTATGATGATGAATCAATGATGAAGATGAGTGGGAGGTGTTTGCTTAGGCTCACAAGGATGTTAGGAATATCAAAGTACCAAGAGAGTGAGCCCCAAGCTGGTACCTTTCTATTTATAGAGCCCAAGACTCAAAGAGCCGTTGGGCACTCTTAGGCTGACCGGACACACTTACCGGACACGCCCCTGCATCCGGTCGGCCAGCGTCCGATCGCACCGATGGCCGCCATGTGTCCCCGTTTAAACTTCAGCCATCGAATGCCAACGGTCACTTAATGTTCAATGTGCAGTCAAACAATCGACAGGACACGCCGCTTCAACGCACCTAACACAGAGCCACGCCACGTCCGTTTGATTCCAGAAGAGTCCAGAGACATTTTTTGTCGACCGAACGCGTCAGGTCACGAGTGACCGGATGCGCCCGGGAGTCTGGTCAGCTCCCCGTGTCTCTACCTGTGAAAAACCTGCCGACGTGAATGTACATCAGCCGTGACATGATGCATCCCCTGCGCGTTCGGTCGTGCATTGACCTCTGCATCCGCTCGCCTGAAGAAGTGACCGGACATGTTGGTTAGGGCCAGAGCCAGCGTCCGGTCCTTCACCTCGCCCTTGGCCAGACAGCGCTGCTTCGCTATAATTGACCGGACATGTCCGGGGTGAGTCCGGTCACCCCGCGGCCAGCGTCCGGTCGTGGACTGTCTCCTCTTTTTCTTTTTCTAGGTCGACAACCGCTTCACCCTTGCTTCCAACTTGCTAACCACAAAGTGTAGAACTAGTGTGCATGAGTGTTAGCATTTTTCAAAGCATTTTACAAGGGTCAATGTTAGCACAGTAGGTTCCTAAATGCATATGCAAGAATCAAGTCACCTAGTGGCACTTGATAAACCGTTTAGCCAAAGATTTCCCCTCTTTATAGTACGGCTATCGATCCTAAGTCACTCACACCCTTTATGGTGTCTTGAGTGAAAAACAAAAACCTATCTTATACCTTTGCCTTGATCTTCTCGGTTTTTTTCTTCTCTTTCTTCTTTTCCAAGTTAGAGCTTGATCATCATCAACACTTGTCCATCTTCATCTCCATGGACCTCACCTTGCTCACTCACATGGATGGCACCAACCTAGCTCATATCACCACTCATGACAAAGGTTAGTGCTAGGTTTCATCAATTATCCAAAACCAAACTAGGGCTTTCACAGGCTCTAGCTGATTTTGTTGCAGAATGGACAAATCCGGAACCCGAGGAGGCGGCTCAAAACCCCGAGCATTGGCTAATGTTCTATGATGGAGCAAAGTGCAAGAATGGCGCAGGGGATGGTGTCATCTTAATATCTCCTAAAGGGGATGCCATGAGGTACGCAATTCAAATTGAATTTTATAGATCCTACTCTAACTAACAACATTGTCGAGTATGAAGGCCTGTTAACTGGTTTACGAATTGCCATATCCTTGGGTGTTAAGCGGCTCCTTGTGAAAGGGGATTCAGAAGTAGTCGCTAAAGAAACCATGATGTGACCACGCCAGCGTCGGGGACCTCGGCGACCTCTCCGACCACCTCGGCGAGCTCTCCGACCACCTCGGTGACCTCTCCAACCACCTTGGCGAGCTCTCCGATCACCTCGGCGACCTCTCCGACCACTTCACCGACCTCGGCGACCTCTCCGACCACCTCACCAGCTGATACACCACTCCAAGTCCCTATTGGACCAATCACCCATAGCCGCGCCCAAAAGATACAGCAAGAGGTGCACGCGCTACTTTGTGAATTTCAATTAAACATTGATGGTAATTTCGAGCTACCTAAGTCGTGCATGTTGTTATTACTCAAGTTCTCCAAGAAGACAGACAAGGATACATCAAGGATGGATCAGAGAGAAGAGCTACGTTTGAGTCAACCCAGCATGACAGAACCATCCAGAAGAAACAGTCATATCTTTTGTCTCCCAAAGGCTATGAAGGTGAATGAGTACTTGCTGGAGAGATCTTGAAGCCTAGTTTCCAATGCTATCATGCCGACCAATTTGGAGTGTCCAGCGTGGCGTCCGACCAGTTTTAGTGAAGACTGCTCTGAAGCTCAATAGTCTGCATGAAGCTAAAGTTCCCATGCAAAACTGTACCATTCTACAATAATTCGTGGTGCATAGCATACATGGTTGGAAATATGATGAAGTTAGCTTTCCAACGCATCCAACGGTTCGTCATTTGGACTTCCCAGGAAGGAGTTATGACCAAAACATTAATGACTGCACAGAAGCCCAGAAGATGCGTGGAAACTGAAGACCACCTCGTGAATGCTCTAGGTCGTTGACCTTCCACTTCCCAACCTGGCTTCTTCAGTTCACATCTATCTTAGAGACTTCTCATAGTATAAATATTACCTCTAGGCTACTAGAAAAGTACTTTTGATGATTTGATAATTCCAGTGATATTGCAACCGAGCTGCCGAGTGCTTACTCAAACCCTTGTTCTTCCTGGACTTATGAAGAGATTCCTCTAGGATCCACTAGTTTGTGCTTTGCGGGTTCTAGTACGGCTGCCCCACCTTGTGTGGATTAGCTCCGGATGTGGTTTTGCGGTCGTTCGAAGATCGAGTCGAAGTCTTCATGGTTTTGGTGTTTCTCTCCCCGTCGCTTGGTCGCCTCCAACCTTGGCTAGGTATAAAGCTAGTTATTCCGCTATTCTTCAGCAAGTTACCCTTTTGTCCTCACTGCCTTGTTGCAAGTTATCTTGATCGTGACCTACTGTCGTGAAGATCAGGCCAATTTCCGTACTGAAATAGTTCAGTACCTATCATCTGGTATCAGAGCTTCAGATTGACACGGTAGGTCTTGCTGTCATCCACATCGTTATCCTTGATTAATCTACTTCATATATTTGTGTTTATTCATATCCTATAGTCCAAAGCCACACAAAAAATACCTATAACCATTTCGCGGTACTGTTACGTTGTGTTTTGTGTTCATCGAGTTGCTAGTCACCACCGTTTATATATAAATTGAGTTGTTTCGTTCGTTACCGCTGTCAGTGTTATAAAAAAATATAGATCAAAAAAGGAAAGATTAGTTTCAAAAAAAAGAGAAGTGAAAAGAAGTTGAAGGATCTGTGTTGCGATGTATTGCTGAAAATTTCAGTTTACATATTTTGAGTTGGTGGTAATCTTGTTAGCAGCAACGTCGTATCTTTGAGCACATCAAACCACTCGGTTGGCAGTACCGTAGCCCTCCTTGTTAGCCACCTATAGCTCCACCAAAAACCTGAACCGGGATGTTCGATTCGTAATCCTAACGACCTCTCTACCACCTCCGTTGAAGCTGCCACACCAGCACCATCACTGTCTTTGAGATCAGGAAAGAACTTGGATAAGTAAGAGGTGAGATTGTGTGTTTCCACAAATTTACCTATTCTACTTTTTTTCTTGCAACTGGTCTAACATGGTAGGATCCAATTCGAGTGTTCATGGTGGGAACCACAGAGATGAAGAACCCCCCTGTTGCACGGGCGGAGCTACGCCAAATGGCCAACTCGCTCTTGGAAGCAATGGAGAGGATGTTCAACGAACGTCTCCCTGCAGCGGGTGGTCGAGGTCCACAACATCAACATGAAGACAATCACCGTGAAGAATTTGGTGATGAAAATTCTAGTTTGGGTGCTGGATTTCATGGCCGCGACGGCAATGGTCAAGGTGGTCAGGGTGGAAGGCGTCGTGTTGATTTTGATCAGCGCGGTGGTGGACGGCGTGCTGAATTTGATCATCAGCGTGGAGGAGGACGTGGACGCGCTGATGTGATCGTCGTGTACATTTTGATGATGAAGATGAGGTTCATGATGAGTATGAGGAGGGATTTGATGATAATGAAAATCCTTTTGGTCACCATGGGCATTTTGGACAGCCACATGAACATCGTCGTGGTGCTGGTCATGATGGGGAAAATTCTCATGGTCGTCGCAATAGAGATGATCCGGATAGCATTGCTCGTGTAAAGTTAAGTGTTCCAAAATTTTTAGGGAAAGAAAATGCTGATGCTTATCTTGAATGGGAGGAGCAATGTGATCAGATTTTTAGAGTGCATAATCTTTCTGATCAGAGGCGTGTCAATCTTGCTTCTGTTGAGTTTTCAGGTTACGCTCTCACCTGGTGGAACCAAGTTCAAGAAAATCAACGTGTGTTGGGATGTGACCATATCAACACATGGGCTGAGATGAAGAGAGTGATGAGAAGACGCTTTGTGCCATCAAGCTATCAGCGTGACCTCCGCAATAGGTTACAAACATTGAGACAAGGATCAAAATCTGTTGATGACTACTTCAAGGAGGTGGAGTTACTCTTGGTGAGATCTGAAATTAGAGAAGATGAAGAGTAAAAAATGGCAAGATTTTTGAATGGTCTCAATGAAGAAATTTCAGGTTTTGTTGAGATGTTTCCATATCATAATTTGCAAGACCTTGTTGATCAAGCTATGCGCACCGAGAGGAAAATTCAACAAGAGGGACGAAGAAGGTCTTATGGGAGCCAATCAATTTCAGCCCCATGGCGTCGGCAGCAGCCCGGTACCTCTATTTGTGGGGGAAGATCACAAGGAGTTGCTACTAGGCCTCCTCCATCCATTGGTGCTGCAAAGACAACGGTTTCTACTGCTTCTTCACCTGCAATTCAGCAAGAACAACGACGACCTACTGCAAGCACAGCAACCCCTCCTGCTGCATCAGCTGCTGCTTCTTCTTCCCATACCCGAGGCATTGTTTGTCACAAGTGCCAAGGTCAAGGACATGTTGCTGCTCAATGTCCTAGTTGAAGGACCATGATTATAAATGAGCAAGGTGAATGAGAATCTGAAAGCAAACCTGAGGAAGAAGCTCCAATATATGATGAAGAAATTATGCAAGATAAAGGTGATGAAATTCAACCTGATGATGGAGACAACAATTGCTTCATTTCTCACCGAGTGCTTAGTGTTACTGCTGTCCAAGAAGAGAATAATCAGCGGCACAATCTTTTTCACACCCGGGGCATGATCAAGGACAAGTTGTGTCAAATCATTATTGACAATGGCAGCTGCAATAATATTGCAAGTCGAGAATTAGTTGAAAGATTGGGACTGAAACAGTGGCACCACCCTTCTCCATACAAGATGCAATGGTTAAATGATTGTGGTGCGCTGCTTGTAACAAATATTGTGACCATTCCCTTCTCCATTGGGCGGTACAATGATCATGTGGAGTGTGATGTGGTTCCAATGGAAGCATGCCAATTGCTGTTAGGAAGACCTTGGTTGTATGACCAAGATGCTCAGATTTGCGATCACGCCAACAAGATTGTTCTCATGTACAAAGGAGAGCGCATCACTTTGCTTCCCTTGTCACCGAAGGAGATTGTGAGAGATGATCTGAAAAGAAAACAGCGAGCAAGCGAGAACCACTTACGAGTGACACACAAACATAGTGAAGGAGTGTTTCCAAAGCCAAATAAAACTCCACAGCTGCAAAGAACCGAGCCAAAGGGAAAAGAGGGTTTAGTGATGATGGCTAGGAAGGGGGATTTAAAAGAATTGAGTGAACCCAATGCTGTGTTCTATGTACTTCTGTACAAGGACAATTTTCTTGTCACTAACGACTTACCCTCTACTTTGCCTAGTGTTGTTTTTTGTGTGTTACAGAAATATGAAGATGTGTTTCTTGAGGAAGTACCACCAGGGCTGCCACCAAAGAGAGGGATTGAACATCAAATCAATCTTGTTCCTGGTTCTCCACTCCCTAACCGTACACCATATCGCACTAATCCGGAGGAAACAAAAGAAATTCAGCGCCAAGTGTAGGAGCTCGTCAACAAAGGGTATGTAAAGGAAAGTCTATCACCTTGTGCTGTTCCTATCCTTTTAGTTCCAAAAAAAGATGGCTCTTGGACAATGTGTGTTGATTGCCGAGCCATTAATAACATCACCATAAGGTATAGACATCCCATACCTCGACTTGATGATATGCTTGATGAGCTTAGCGGTGCTATCATTTTCACCAAAATTGATTTGAGAAGTGGCTACCACCAAATCCGAATGAGAGAAGGAGATGAATGGAAAACAACCTTCAAAACCAAGTTTGGGCTGTATGAATGGTTGGTAATGCCATTTGGTTTGACCAATGCACCTAGCACCTTCACGAGATTGATGAATCATGTGCTTAGAACTTTTATTGGCAAGTTTGTTGTTGTTTACTTTGATGATATCTTGATTTACAGCAAGTCTCTTGATGAACATATTGAACATATCCAATGTGTGCTTGCTGTCCTACGTGAACAGGAATTGTATGCTAACCTTAAGAAGTGCACCTTTTGCACCGACAAGGTAGTCTTTCTTGGATTTGTTGTTACAGGACAAGGAGTGGAGGTAGATGAAGAAAAGATCAAGGCTGTAAGAGACTGGACGCCTCCACAGAACGTGAGCCAAGTAAGAAGCTTACTTAGACTTGCTGGTTTCTATCGGCGGTTCGTGAAGGACTTCAGCACTATTGCTGCACCAATCAATGAGCTGACCAAGAAGGAAGTGCTTTTCAAGTGGGGAGAAGCACACCAGAAGGCATTTGAAGAATTGAAGATGAAGTTAACAACAGCCCCAGTCCTTGCACTCCCAGATTTTGGTAAGACATTTGAAATAGAATGTGATGCAAGTGGAGTTGGGATTGGAGGTGTGCTCATGCAAGAACGAAGGCCAATTGCATACTTCAGTGAAAAGTTAAGTGGTCCAACTCTAAATTATTCAGTTTATGATAAAGAATTATATGCTCTTGTTCGGAGTTTGGAAACTTGGCAAGATTACCTTTTTCCTAAAGAATTTGTGATACACTCAGATCATGAATCATTGAAACACCTTAAAGGACAACTAAAACTGAATAGAAGGCATGCAAAATGGTGTGAATTCATTGAATCATTTCCCTATATTGTCAACTACAAGAAAGGAAAAGAGAGCTTGATCGGCAGTGTTGAGCCTTCTGGCTCGTCCTCGTCGGAGCGGTGGAGGCAACTGGGGAAGCGGGGGCAACGCCCACCGGCAGTGTTGAGCCTTCTGGCTCGTCCTCGTCGGAGAGCTCGATCACCACCTCCAATGCGGACGGCGCCGGCTGGGTCGGGACCCTGGCCGAAATCTCGGCGAAGCGACTTCATCGACCCCAGCTTCCTCGCCTGGGACCGCTGGGGCTGGAGCTGCTGGCGTCATTACCAGTGGCAGTGGTGCCGCCGGGGCTGGGGCTTCGGAGGACGTCGGGGATGGAAACACGGGAGCAGACGCCGGAGGCGACGGCGTACTACTCGACGACGATGCCGTAGCCGATTGGCCAGGTGACTACGCAAGTAGCAGATGCGGCACCTTGTGAGGACGTTTGCGGCGACGGTTTTCTTCCTCATCTTTGCTACGAGATTTTGAAACGGAGGTTGCAGATTCATCACGAGCGGGCCTAATTAAATAGGACCAAGCTGTCTTTCTAGGAATCTCAACTGCCGTCTCAATTAAAAAGGAATTAAATCTCCACCACGCGCATTCACGGGGAACCAAGCCGACGCAGCACTTCGATTGATAGACGACTCGCGTCCCCTGGCTTGCGTGTGAAACGGTATTGGCAAGACAGGACGACCCAGGGATGGCACTAGAACAAGCTCATCTCCCAACAGCGCACCTCTCTCGGCCTCACCCGGATCTCAAGCCAACCGACTAAGACAATCCTGACTACACATAGACGGTCGAGTTGCGTTTGACAGACAAGCTTGGGGGCTTATGTCGATGCCATACCCCCAGGTACCCTGACTTCCATATTGCCGACTACCTACTCCGGATCAGAGATGACCCGAAGGCCCACGACGACCCTATTCAAGGAAGGATATCTCCGGATTGCGCAAGACTCCGACTAGGGCACGACTCCTTAGCTTGTAGGGCAAGTTGGTCCCGGATATAAATAGCTAGCAATTCTCACTGTTGTAATCATCGACTCTTTCATAGGCCTAGCCATATTGTAATCGCAATCTCGCCGAATACAAGCAATACAAACAAGTAGCAACTGGACGTAGGGCTTTTACCCACTTCCCGGGGGCACCGAACCAATACAAATCTCGTCTCCATCTGTGATTGTTCTTCGCACCAAGCGGGGTTCCCCAAGAACCAAATATCTGCCAGTAAAAAACACCGACAAGTTGTTACAGTTTTTTTAAAGGAAAATATTTGTGTGAACCAAGCAAAAACTAAGGTGGCGTTTGGTTGGAAGAAAAGGTGGAGCGGGATAGTCCTGACTCTGGTTTCTGGGATGGGACGAGAACGAGACGGATACATTGTCTGTTTGGTTAGTGGAATTGGATGATCCCTATTTTTTGTTTGGTTGGAAGGATAAAGTGAGATGGAGTGATCGATGAAGGGATAGGAATAGGATATCTCGATATGGTCACCTTCCACATAAGCTGGTAAAGTTACCTCCTTTCTTTTGTATTGACATCACAATGATAATAAATAGAATGACTTAGCATTGCCGTGCCTAACCATTGTATGACAAGAAACGGGCAATGTTAATATGCAAGGTGGGTTGTTCATGAGCCCGTGAATAAGTTTAATTTTGCAGAAAATCTATGTAACAACTGAATAATTTATGAACAACCATCATCACTTGATAATTTGAGCCAAATAATAGGTCTAGATCAAATATGTCTCTCTCTCCATCTTCTCTTCTCTCTTCTTCTTCCTCCGTCCAACCTTGATCCCGACAAGCCGCTCGTGACAGATTGACAGTGGCGAAACGACCGAGGGAGTTGATGAGGAAGACATCCAGAGCTTCAACCGAACACTGCTGGGTTGTTTACAGTATCCATCGTTCTTAATAAGGTACACGAAACCACTTCCTAAATTCATTTTCTTGTGTATTATGGGTCACCGTCAGGCGATCAAACCAGTGGCAAATCGTGCGGCCGTGCACTTCTTTCCTGGAGGGTCCCCACCGATAGTCTTAATGCCGTGTTTTTCAAATTTCACAATGTGCTAGTCCATATATGCACTTGTTCCTTGACTCGAAGTCAGTCTTGCCAGCAATGTCCATTCCACTGACAGTCCTGCAGATGCCGTGTAATCCACAAAATCCATGACCGCGAGTCCACGGTCGTCGTCAACCAAGCTGCACTCGGGTTTCTTAACCGTATGTCAAGTGGCCTTCAAACTATCACCTTTTATATATATATATAAAAAAAGAACAAGAAAAAAAAATCCTTCACTGGTTTCCAAGGCTGAAACCGAGAGGCGAGAGTGCCATGGCAGATCTCGCACGAGTATCCCAGAGCCTTCTCACCTACCTCTGCCTCTGTCTCCTGCTACTATCATCCTCAGCTCACCTGGCGCTGGCGATGAGCATGGACCTCGACAACGACGACGACTTCGACATTGATGACAGATTCTTTGGCGAAGTGGCACCGGCACGGCGCCTCTACGGCAACGGCTTCACCGTGCAACAAAACAGTAACACCTTCTCCAACAGGTCCGGTTCGGCCTTCTGCAGGGCTGTTGTCCCTGCAGATACTGGACCTGTTCAACAACCAGTTCACCGGGGAGCTACCGGACTGCTGGTGGGAGATGCAGGCTCTGCAGTTCATGGACCTCTCAAACAACTCCTTCTCAGGTAAGATGCCTGAAGCCCCATCGACCCACAACTGTTCTCTAGAATCGCTCCATCTTGCCGGCAATAGCTTCACTGGAGAATTTCCAACTGTCGTCCGGGGATGCCAGCAGCTGGACACTGTAGATATTGGGAACAACAGGTTCCATGGTGATATTCCTGGCTGAATTGGAAGCGATGCTCCAGCACTGAAAATCCTTAGACTTAGTTCGAACAACTTCACTGGTCAAATTCCTCTGGAGTTATCACAGCTTTCACAACTTCAGTTGCTAGACTTGGCCCACAATGGATTGACAGGATTGATCCCAATAGAGTTGGGAAACTTAGAATCCATGAAGCATCCGAAAATTAATTCCAGTATAGGATCGCTAGATGGGTCCACCTATCAGGATAGAATTGACATCATCTGGAAGGGACAAGAGCTGATATTCCAAAGAATACTTGAGCTAATGACAGGCATCGATTTGTCAGGCAATTCACTGTCGCACTACATCCCTGAAGAGTTAACCAATCTCCAAGGCCTCCGATTTCTGAACCTGTCAAGAAACAATATGTCATGTACCATTCCTAAAAACATTGGTAGCCTCAAATATCTTGAGTCCCTTGATCTTTCCTGGAACGAACTTTCAGGACCCATTCCTCCAGGCATGAGTAGTTTGCAGTCCCTTAACACATTGAATCTCTCAAACAACCATTTGTCAGGCAAGATACCTACCAGGAATCAACTTCAAACACTCATAGACCCATCGATTTACGGCAACAATCCTGACCTCTGTGGACCTCCTTTGAACATTTCTTGCCAAGATCCGTCACATGCATTTGATGAGGGAAATGGCGGAGAATGCCAGGACCAATGGCTGTACTACTGTGTGATCGCTGGAATTGTTTTTGGATTCTGGCTGTGGTATGGGATGCTCTTTTCCATTACGAAGTTGAGGTATTCTGTTTTCTTGTTTGTTGATCGCATGCAATACAAAATTATGCAAAAGGTGCGGCCTATCAATCATTTTTCTTTCGAAAGAAAAGAGTGATCCATCTTCCGTACCTATGTTTTCTACAAGTGATACAAGCTGAAGAATGGAGTAATGATGCCATCTCTACTATACTTAGCAATCCAATCTTCTTCTTCTTTTTTCTACCCTAGTACAGCAGGAGATTTGCTGCCTTTCTTTGTATGCTTTAAGATGTAATGCTGAGAGGGGGCCAGAAGGATTATAGTCAACTGTTGTATGGCAATTTCAGTAAAAATCTCATTATATGTTTAAGGAGATTTGCTGTCTTTTTTTGTATGCCTTTCTGATATGATATGTTTAAGAAGTTCTTACTTTTTTGTACTTGATTCATTTCTACTACTGTTATGAAAAGAATATGTATATGAAATTATTTTCAAGAAGTGGCATAGATATACCCGTCATCCATTCAGGGAAAGAACTAAGAACTTATCATGCACAGCCAGAAAAGGGTAAGGAAAATAAAGTGGCAATAGTTTATCTTAGCTTGCTGCCTTCTGATATCTATATTCAGTTACATATTTAGCCCTTCCCATTAAATGGAGCAATAAATAATAAGTATGGCAATAAAGTAAAACACCTAAGTTCACTACAGACTAATTCTTGCAATTGGCGACTTCCATAATAATTGTTGGCCCCTGGATCTTCGGAACGGCACCGGCGTTACCGACCACAGACTATGGCTAAAGGTAGAGGGAGAACAGCACACACACAGCACAAACACCAGCGTTGGCCAGCGCTCTGCAGAGGAGATGTCAAAACTAAACTCGCTCTCCTTACTGAGTTACAGTGGGAAGCTATATATATAACTCTACCCATCTAATTCTAGTACACAGACATGTCAGGCTACCATGTTGCTATAGTGACTAGATGTGACAATAGGGCTGACTTTGACGTATGCCCCTGCTGTGGCTGCAGTGCCGTAGGGGAGCCTTTCGGCGCCTGCCCCTTCAGCACCTACAGTACAACAACAGGGAGCCTTTCAGCGCATGTCCCTGGCGTGCGTTCATACAATAATTCTTCCCCTAATCCTTAAAAGGTCCTAATGGCTAGAGGGAGGTGAATAGCCTAATAAAATTTCTACAACAACACTTAACAAAAGGATTAGACAATTATGAGGCGAAGCGAGTTTTGCGCTAGCCTACTCAAAATACAAGCCACCTACCACAATTCTAGTTTAAGTAGAATCTATTCACACAATAGCTATGACACTACTCTATGTTAGTATGCTCTCAAAGGCTAACTAAAGAGCCACACCAATCAAGCAAGCAAGCTCTCATAACTAACTACACTAAAGAGCTTGACAACTAGTTTACGGTAATATAAAGAGAGTGATCAAGAAAGTTATACCGCCATGTAGATGAAGAAACCAATCAATCACAAAGATGAATAACAATGAAGACCAATCACCTCGGAATCAATGATGAACACAATAATTTTTACCGAGGTTCACTTGCTTGCCGGCAAGTTAGTCCTTGTTATGGCGATTCACTCACTTGGAGGTTCACGCGCTAATTGGCTTCACACGCCAAACCCTCAATAGGGTGTCGCACAACCAACACAAGATGAGGATCACACAAGCCACGAGCAATCCACTAGAGTACCTTTTGGCGCTCCGTCGGGAGAAAGGTCAAGAACCCCTCACAGTCACCACGATCGGAGCCGGACACAATCACCACTCTCTGCTTGACGATCCTCACTGCTCCAAGCCATCTAGGTGGTGGCAACCACCAAAAGTAACAAGTGAATCCCGCAGCGAAACACGAACACCAAGTGCCTCTAGATGCAAACACTCAAGCAATGCACTTGGATTCTCTCCAAATCTCATAAAGATGATGAATCAATGATGGAGATGAGTGGAAGGGCTTTGGCTAAGCTCACAAGGTTGCTATGTCAATGCAAATGGCCAAGAGAGTGGGCTTGAGCCGGCCATGGGGCTTAAATAGAAGCCCCTACGAAATAGAGCCGTTGTACCCCTTCACTGGGTAAAACGCAGGGTGACCGGACGCTCCGGTCCGATCGACCGGACGCTGGCCCTCAGCGTCCGGTCACGTGATGCACGCCATGTGTCCTCTGCTTTAAACACTGTTCGTTAGATTTCAACGGTCATCTAGTTGACCGGACGCTCCGCTACAACTGACCGGACGCCCAGCCTCCAGTGTCTGGTCGTTTCCAGTAAGGTTCCAGAAACGATATTTCACGACCGGACGCGTCCGGTCATGCTTGACCGGACCCTTCCAGCGTCCGGTCACACAGTGACTTTCTTCTGTGTCGTCTGACAACATGACCGGACACAGCCTTCCAGCGTCCGATCGCAGAGTGACCTAGCGTCCGGTCGTTTACCGACGCTGGCGTCTTCACTGCTATACATGGCTGGACGCGCCGGTCCCCCAAAGGTCCAGCGTCCAGTCACTGTATAGCCAGCGACACTAACTCCTTTTCACTTCTAACTTCTTCACCCTTGCTCAAATGTGCCAACCACCAAGTGTATCACCTTGTGCACATGTGTTATCATATTTTCATAAACATTTTCAAAGGTGTTAGCATTCCACTAGATCCTAAATACATATGCAATGAGTTAGAGCATCTAGTGGCACTTTGATAACCGCATTCCGATACGAGTTTCACCCCTCTTAATAGTACGGCTATCAAACCTAAATGTGATCACACTCTCTAAGTGTCTTGATCACCAAAACAAAATAGCTCCTATGGTTTATACATTTGCCTTGAGCTTTTTGTTTTTCTCTTTCGTCTTTTTCAAGTCCGAGCACTTGATCATCACCATGGCATCATCTTCATCATGCAATGATCTTCATTTGCTTCACCACTTGGAGTGTGCTACCTATCTCATGATCACTTGATAAACTAGGTTAGCACTTAGGGTTTCATCAATTCACCAAAACCAAACTAGAGCTTTCAATCTCCCCCTTTTTAGTAATTGATGACAACCCATATACAAAGATATGAATTAAAATTCAATTGAATCCATGTTGTTTGTCCAAGCATATTTACCATGCGTAAAAGAATATGGACAAGTTTCATAAACTTCATATGGTAGCAATTGCTCCCCCTATATATGTGCTAAGAGTTTGGATTGTAGCTTGCACATATGATTAGATAGGAAATATAGGAGACAATGTCTACCAAATGATGCTAAGGTATAAGAGATGGACCTTTGAAGTGTGATACCAATTGGAGTGCACCATTATACCATCCTTAGCACCATGGTTAGCTAGATACCACTTGAAAAATACTTCGGAAGGATAGCTAGATACCACTTGAACATTTGATAGATAGATACCACTTGTAAAAACTTTATAAATGATACCACTTGAAAATCTTATTTGGACTAGATGTCACTTGGTAATACTTGGAAATGATATCACTTGTGAATAAACCTATGCATGCTAGATTTTCATTTCATCATTCAAGTATACAACTATCATTCATCACACAAGCATGGATATTTAAATTAAAACTTGTGTTATGCAAACAAACATATGAAATGCACATTCAAATGCACCATACAAGTTTATGAGCTTGCTCCCCCTACTTGTGTGCTCAAAATTTTTAATTAATCCCTTTCCTTTGTCATATCTTTCCCCTTATGTCAAGTTCTCCCCCTTTGTTGTCTTTTCACCATCTTAGTACACTAATCTCTTTTGTTTCTCTCCTATGTACTAATTTCTTTGTTATTTCTCCCCCTATCGCTTATATCTTTGTTTCTCTCCCCCTTTGTCATCAATGACCACAAAGACTTAAATTATAGGTAGAGATTATCAATGTCAATCAATGGGGTAAAGATTATTTTCCCAAATTTGGTCCAATCTAGATCATTTGCCAAAGATATTTAACTCAGTTTGATCCAAGGACAAGCTTCTTCACACATCCTAATAAGGGTTATCTTGTACCATGTTGAGTTAAACATTTAGAGCTCATTTTCTAGATTAAACACTAGGTTTACAAGCCCACAAACATGTCATATGCTATCACTAGATCAAGTCAAGCATAAAAGCAATAGTGATACCATATAAACATCAAATTCATTTGATTTTCATGAATGAGCCTAATAAAATGGAGAGATGACTAGATGCACTAAACAAGTCCTTAGCAAGGATGTATGCTATGCCAATCAACTTTTACCTTGGATTGCTCGAAGGAGAGGCATGTCATATAAGTGGGGGTGCATCAACACATATTTGAGAAATCCAATATGTTCAACTCATTCCTTAACTTGCAAAACCCTTTCTGATCCAATGGCTTGGTGAAAATATCGGCAAGTTGATCTTCGGTGCCTACACTCTCAATGCCAATGTCCCCTTTTTGTTGGTGATCTCTTATAAAATGGTGGCGGACATCAATGTGCTTTATTCTTGCATTTTGAACCGGATTGTTGGTTAACTTGATTGCACTCTCATTGTCACATAGCAATGGCACTTTCTTGAACTTGATTCCAAAATCACTCAAAGTGGCATTCATCCAAAGTATTTGTGCACAACAACTACCGGCGGATATGTATTCGGATTTGGCTATTGATAGTGCAACACTATTTTGCTTTTTTGATGACCATAAAACAAATGATCTTCCCAACAATTGACATGTGTCTGAGGTGCTCTTCCTTTCAACCTTGCATCCCGCATAATCCGAGTCAGAATAACCAACTAGCTCAAATTTAGCTCCTTTGGGATACCACAAACCAACATTTGGTGTATGCTTCAAGTACCTCAATATCCTCTTTGTAGCCTTCAAATGACTTTCTCTTGGTGAGGCTTGAAATCTTGCACACATGCATACACTAAACATGACATCCAGCCTTGATGCGGTCACATAGAGTAGGCTTCCAATCATAGATAGATACAACTTTTGATCCACCATATTTCCACTTGCATCATTATCCAAGTTGTCATTTGTTCCCATTGTTGTGCTAATGACTTTGCTATCACTCATGCCAAACTTTTTGATCATGTCCTTGATATACTTGCCTTGACTCACAAAAGTACCATTCTTTAATTGCTTGATTTGAAGACCAAGGAAGTAACTCAATTCTCCAATCATGGATATCTCAAACTCATTAGCCATCATCTTTCCAAACTCATCACAAAAATCTTGATTGGTTGATCCAAATATGATGTCATCAACGTAGATTTGCAATACAAATAGATCTTTTCCAATCTTCTTGATGAAAAGAGTGGTGTCAACCTTGCCCATTGTGAACCCCTTGGAGAGTAGGAAGTCCCTCAATCTCTCATACCATGCTCTAGGTGCTTGCTTCAAGCCATATAACGCCTTCTTCAACTTGTACACATGGTTGGTCTTCTTGTCATCTTCAAAACCGGGAGGTTGCTCAACATATACTTCTTCATTGATGTAACCATTGAGAAATGCACTCTTAACATCCATTTGATAAAGCTTGATGTTGTGGGCACAAGCATAGGCTAGCAAGATTCTAATTGCTTCCAATCTAGCAACCGGGGCATATGTTTCTCTAAAGTCAAGACCTTCAACTTGTGTATAGCCTTGTGCTACCAATCTTGCTTTGTTCCTTACTACTATTCCATCTTGATCTTGCTTGTTTCTAAAGACCCATTTGGTTCCAATCACATTGTGTCCCTTTGGTCTCTCTACTAATTCCCATACTTGATTTTTTGTGAAATTATTCAATTCTTCATGTATAGCATTTACCTAATCAACATCCTTCAATGCTTCATCTATCTTCTTTGGTTCAATGGATGACACAAAAGAGAAATGCTCACAAAATGAAGCCAATCTTGATCTTGTTTGTACACATCTTGAAATATCACCAATGATATTATCCAATGGATGATCCCTTGCAACATTGGTTGGTTGGAGGATTGGAACTTGATTGCTTTCACTTGCTTGATCATTGGGTTGTGATGATGTACTAGTCACTTGATCTTGTTCATTGTCATGAGAGCCACTTGTACTAACTTGATTTGTATCATCTTGCACATTTGAGTTGGAGAGCACTTGCACTTGATCATCTTCATCATCATTCACTTGCCTAGGCCTCAATTCACCAATATCCATGTTCTTCATGGCATTTGAAAGTTTAATGCCTCTAACATCTTCTAAGTTCTCATTCTCTACTTGTGAACCCTTGGTTTCATCAAATTCAACATCATGAACTTCCTCAAGAGTACCATTATCTAAATTCTAAACTCTATATGCTTTGCTTGTAGTGGAATAACCAAGTAGAAATCATTCATCACATTTCTTATCAAACTTGTCCAATCTAGTGTCTTTCTTCAAGATATAGCATTTGCAACCAAAGACCCAAAATATGCAATGTTGGGCTTTCTACCATTCAAGAGTTCATATGGTGTCTTCTCTTTCAATGGGTGACAATAGAGACGGTTGCTACAATAGCAAGCCGTGTTGATAGCTTTGGCCCAAAAAGATTGACTCACATTGTATTCACTAAGCATAGACCTTGCCATATCAATGAGTGTTCTATTCTTCCTCTCAACAAGGCCATTTGATTATGGAGTGTACTTGGTCGAGAATTGATGTCTAATTCCAAATTCATCACATAATTCATCAATTCTAGTATTCTTGAACTCACTACTATTGTCACTTCTAACTCTCTTAATGGTTGTTTCAAACTCATTGTGAATGTCTTTGACAAATGATTTGAATGTTGCAAACACATCACTTTTATCCACTAGAAAGAATACCCACGTGTATCTAGTGTAATCATCCACTATCATAAAGTCATATTTGTTACCACCAATGCTAGTGTATTCTATTGGTCCAAACAAATCCATGTGCAATAACTCAAATGCTTTACTAGTGCTCATCATGCTTTTCTTAGGATGGGTGTTTCCAACTTGTTTGTCGGCTTGACAAGAGCTACAAAGTTTATCTTTCTTAAACACAACATCTTTCAAGCCTCTAACTAAGTCATGCTTAACCAATCTATTCAATTGTTTCATTCCAATATGACCAAGCCTTCTATGCCATAACCAACCTATGCTAGACTTAGTGAACAAGCATGTAGATAATCTAGCTTCACTAGCATTGAAATCAACCAAGTATAGATTCTCATATCTAAAGCCTTTGAAGATCAAATTAGAGTCATCTACACTTATGATCTCTACATCATCTACCCCAAATATGCATTTGAATCCAAGATCACACAATTGAGCCATGGATAGCAAGTTGAAGTTCAAGCTCTCTACTAGCAACACATTGGAAATACTCATGTTATTGGATATTACAATCTTACCAAGCCCCTTGACCTTGCCTTTGCCATTGTCACCAAATATGATACTATCATAACCATCATTGCCATTTGTATTGATTGAGTTGAACATTCTTGCATCACCGGTCATGTGTTGAGTGCACCCACTATCAAGAACACAATGCCTTCCTTCGGCTTTGTAATTGACCTACAAAAGAATATCAATTCTTTTTAGGTACCCAAACTTGCTTGGGTCCTTAAAGGTTAGTCACTAAGCTCTTTGGTACCCAAATGGCTTTATTCTTTGAGCCCATCCATGGTTTACCAATGAACTTAGCCTTCACACCATTTGAACCCTTAGTAAGCATGTAACATGAATCAAGCTTAAGGGAGGATACATTAGCATTTTTGCTCTTGTTGGTGCATTCATGCTCTTTATGACCAACTTGCTTGCAACTAGTGCAAAACCGACCATTGTTCTTCATAAAACTAGTTTTGTGAGGAGCAAAGGCCGCCTTACCTTTCTTGGGGGTATAGCCCAATCCCTCTTTATAGAGAGAAGCTCTTTAGCCACCAAAGCACATAAGCAAGCGGTCCTCACCACTATAGGCCTTAGCCAAAGTGTGAGTGAGCTTGTTAACCTCCTTCTTGAGATTCTCATTCTCAACCACTAGTGAGGCATCACAAGTGAGACCGTCACCACTAGATGAGGTGGAAGTGGAAGTACTACAAGAAGGGTTAGTAGAAGGAACAATGATAGGCATAGATAGTGATTCATCAATTATATCACAAGTTAAACCTACATCACAAGTATCAACATGCTTCTTTTTATTTTGCTCATCAAGCAAAGAGGAATGAGCCTTTTCAAGCTTTTTGTGAGCTTTACCAAGCTTCTAATTGGCTTCCTCTAGCCTCTCATGAGATGCATTGAGCTCATCAAAGGCTTGGTTAAGGGCTTTTAGTTTCTTACGCAAGCTTTTGCATTCCCTTCTCTTGATGTCAAAGTATTCTCTAGCATCTTCTAGCATGTCAATTAATTCAACCTTAGTAGGTTCATCATCATCACTATCACTATATTTTTTATTTTCATTTTCATTATCATCATCATGTTCTTCATCACTTTCACCATCACAAGTTTGTATCTTAGTGGCCTTAGCCATGAAGCATGATGAAGAGTCAAAGAGAGAAGGCTTCTCATTGATAGCAATGCTTGCTAGAACCTTCTTCTTGGTGGTCTTGTGATCATCACTATCATCATCATCATCATCACTTGAGGAAGCATCACTATCCCAAGTGACCACATATGAACCACCCTTCTTCTTCTTGAAGGCCATCTTGTCCTTCTTCTCTTTCTTTTCCTTCTTGTCCTTCTTGTTGTCATCATCATTGTCGCTATTGTATGGACATTGAGTAACAAGATGATCTTTGCTTCCACACTTGAAACATCTCCTTGACTCTTCTTTGTTCTTGGATGAAGACTTCTTTCTTCTAGCACGATAGCCCTTCTTCACCATGAACTTGCCAAATCTCTTGACAAAGAGAGCCATCTTCTCATCATCATCATCATCCCATGAATCATCTTCTTCACTTGATGTTTCTTGCTTGGCTTTGCCCTTGGATGATGTGGCCTTGAATGCCACGCTCTTCTTCTTGTCATCCTTCTTCTCATCTTTCTTCTCCTTCTTTTCTTCCTTCTCATCATCATCTCTATATGTATCATCGGTCATTATGTCTCCCAACACTTGGTTTGGTGTCATGGTGTTCAAACCACTCCTCACTAGAATAGTGACCAATGTACCAAATCTTAAAGGTAAGCATCTCAAGAACTTGTGGGATAAGTCCTTGTCCTTCACCTCTGTCGGTGCGGGACCCATGGGATACCCCGCAAGGAAGGGAGAAGATCTAGTCTAACTAGGATTCTTCCCATGTAATCCTAGTAGTAGTATTATTCTGTAATCCTACTAGGAACTCTCATTGTAAACCGACTAGGACTTTGGCCTCCTGAGTATATAAAGGAGGGCAGGGTTCCTAGAGACGGGACTTTGACAACACAACACTTGACAATCAATCCAACGCAAAGGCTAATACCGACTGGACGTAGGGCTATTACTCGATCCACGATCGAGGGTCCGAACCAGGATAAATCGACTGTCTCTTGCGTTCAGTGTCGAGTTCTGCATACACTGAAACCCGAACATACTGCCCCAAGGACTCCCGTGGCAGGCTATCGGTGGTCAAACATCGACAGCTGGCGCGCCAAGTAGGGGCTTTCGGTGAATTTGCATCCGAGAGCTCGACGGACCTAGACAACATGATCTTCTCGATGGGATCAACCTTCATCTTCGGCTCATGGATCTGTGAGGCGGATGACAATGGCAAGCTCCAAAGCCATCTCCTCAAAGATTCGGATCACCCTAAAGACCATTCTATTTCGACGACTACGACAGATCAACTCACTGGAAGATTCACGCAGCTCGCGATGTCCGATTCAATTCAGATTTTGTGACTTTGCGCATCTGACTCAAACTCAGATTCCGCATCCAAAATGGAGTCTTACCCGAGTTCTTCCGAGAAACTGAGTTCTTTTCCAATGGGGCTTAAGAACGCGGCCTTGGCCTATCAAGAATACAACTCGGAGTACAATCAGAGTCTTTTCAAGAAGTCAGGTCTTTTTCCGTTCGAACTCCACAACACGGCAACATCTTATCAGGCACGGCCTGAAGGATCCCCTGACCCGGTGCTTAGAATGCCACTGAAGGGAGCTCAGGAAGGTCTGATACTGACTATAACATCTCAAAACTGCATCGTCCACTGGCCAGGTTTTGTTCCTAAGGATAGCGGAACCCGACTAGTCGACACGTTGACGACAACAATTCTACCCTACCAAGAAGGAGACTTGATCTGCGACCTCGAAGCCTCTACTAAAGTTATCAGCAACTCCGACAGTGTGGAAACCGACGCTGATAGCAGAACAATTCACGCACGTGAAGTATTCATGGTTCGCCATCCTCGATCACCATTGGTCCCCCCAGAAGTACCCGACGTCAGGTCATCGGACGAATCTGAGTCCAACATATCACCCTTTACCCAGGGGCACGATGGTGAGACCGAGAATCAGAAGCAAGCTAGAGAAAGAAAAAACAAGTTGAAACAAGGACGCCAAAACCGTGCTAGGCAGCGCAAGGAAGCTTGGATCAGATATGAGTCAGAACTGGCCGAGTACAATAGAGGAAAATTAGAACGAGAAGTCAAAGAAAGATGCACGACAAATACACCCTACGATAAGATCTGAGAAGCACTAGAAGAACTCAGAGCGACCTCACATCCCAGTGAAAAACAAGAACAACTCCGGGGTTTTCTCCGGTCAATAGCCCTGAGGACGCACGAAGGAAGGACGCGCTCAAGACTACCCGCCAGGTCAACGTCTCATAGGCAAGAAGATCAAAATCAAAGGAAGTCCGCTTTCGAGAGACTTGGACCAAGCGGAAGTCACAACAGAGAAAGTAGAAAGGATCATAGTCAAAGCTACCGAGTCGAACAACCAAGAAAGACCAGAAGCAAAGTACCTGCCCAGACAACCTCGCAGAACTACCCTCACCAAAACAACAGTTGGCTAGAGGGAGGTGCCGAATCAGAATACAAAGAAGCCAAAATGCATGATAGATTCCCCTGTTTTGCAAATAGACTTGCTTCAATACGACTACCTCACAAGTTCAAGCCGTCCAACCACTCTAAGTATGATGGCAAAACTGAACCAAGGCAGTGGCTAAGGATATACTCGCAATCGATTGAACTAGCCGGAGGAGACGACGATATCAAGACCCTGTTCTTTCCCATGGCCCTAGAAACCATGCCCCTCCAATGGTTTAACAAATTGAATCCAGGGTCAATCAGAAATTGGGAGGACTTGCAAAGAGCTTTCTATGAAAATTTTGCGGGTATCATTACGCATCCCATCACCCATGTAGAATTAAAAGGACTCAAGCAGAAGGGGGCGAAAGTCTTAGAAATTACTATCGACGATTTGGCAAACTATGAGCTCAAGTACATGACATCACCGAACGAGAAGTAATTGAAGCTTTCTCTCATGGAATCATGGCTAGGTGGCAATTTCAAGACTTCTGCAAAGAAAACCCAAGAAACAATGAAGAATTCAGACAAATAGTAGAAAAGATGATTACTGCGGAGGAGAAGACATGAGAAAGGTTCCCTGATAGAAACAACCGAGACAACCCGGATAAGCAAAATCATCAAAACAACAGACATCAGGAAAGAAAACGTGGACTAGACAACACCGTAGCAGTGAGTGACAAATCAAGAAAGTTTTCCAAGCCCAGAAGGTATGACGACATTGAAAACATGCGTTGCATCTTGCACCCCAAAGGAAATCACACCATCGGAAATTGCTACACCTTCAAAGATCGAGACACAAGAAAAGATAGTAAGGAGAATACCAAAGAAGACAATCAGAAAAAAGATGAGGACAACCACAAAGACAAGGGATTCCAAAAATCTAGGGGGACGGTAGCAGTGATCTTCACCGGAGCCCCAGACTCCAGAAGCAAACATCAAGAAAAGTTAGTTCTACGAAACATCATGGCAGCAGAACCGGCCACTCCAAGATATCTCAATTGCTCACAATATCCAATCCAATTTTCAAGAGAAGACCAATGGACTAGCGTAGGAAACGCAGGCCATTACCCACTGGTTCTAGATCCAACTATTGCCGGTATGACTGTCACAAAAGTACTAATCGACGAGGAAGCCGGACTCAACATCATTTTTTTAGAAACTCTAAGGAAGATGGGACTACAACTCGCCGGGATGATTACACCAATGAGCACACCTTTTTATGGCATAGTACCTGGCAAGGCAACGATGCCACTTGGACAAATCACTCTACTGGTTACTTTTGGAAGTCCCTTGAACTACCGTACAGAGTTCAAGTTTGAAGTTGCAGACTTTGATTCATCATATCACGCAATCCTCGGGCGCCCAGCACTAGCAAAATTCATGGCGATAACGCATTATTCGTACCTGTTGCTTAAGATGCTAGGGCCTAATGGTGTCCTTTCTCTTCGAAGTGATTTGAAGCGCGCTTTTGACTGCGATGTTCAGGCAATCCAAATTGCAGCAAAAGCACAAGCCGCCGATGGTAGAAAAGAAATAGCCACTATCGTAGCAGAAATGAGCCCAGAAGAGCTAGAGATACCGGCTAAAAAACCCAGCATCCTCGCACCACCAAAAGAAGCCGACGTCAAGCAAATCGACATGGGCACCGGCGATCCCTCCAAAATGGCAACCATCAGCGCCCACCTCTTGGCAAAATAGGAACTCGCGCTCACCAACTTTCTTCGGGACAACAAAGATATCTTCGCTTGGAAGTCGGCCGACATGCCAGGTGTCCCAAGAGAGTTGGCTGAGCATAGAATTTATATCAATGAAGGCTCCAAGCCTGTGAAGCAATGACTATGATGATTCTCACCCGATAAGAAGGCAGCAATTAAAAAAGAAATCACAAAGCTAATGGCAGCCGGATTCATCAGAGAAATTCTCCATCCAGATTAGCTAGCAAACCCAGTTCTAGTACAAAAAAAGAATACGGACCAGTGGCGCATGTGTGTCGACTACACAGATCTCAACAAACACTGCCCGAAAGATCCGTTCGGGCTACCACACATTGATCAGATAGTTGATTCAACAGCTGGATCTGCCCTATTATCCTTCCTTGATTGCTATTCAGGATATCACCAGATCGCTTTAAAGGAACAAGACCAGAGCAAGACATCTTTCATCACTCCGTTCGGCGCCTACTACTACAAGACCATGTCATTTGGACTCAAGAATGCTGGTGCCACTTACCAAAGAGCTATCAAAACGTGCCTCGATGATCAGATCGGCAAAAATGTTGAGGCATACATGGATGACGTAGTAGTAAAAACAAAGAACCCGGACACGCTAATTGAAGACTTGAAGCAAACCTTCGAAAACCTAAAAATGTGGAGGTGAAAATTGAACCCAAACAAGTGTGTATTCGAAGTTCCTTTAGGACAACTACTTGGATTCTTGGTCAGTCATCGTGGAATCGAAGCCAGCGCCAAGCAAATTTGAGCCATAACAGAGATGGGCCCTCCTCGAAGTGTCAAAGATGTGTAGAAACTAACAGGCTGCATGGCGGCCCTCAATCATTTCATATCAAGACTCGGCGAAAAAGGGTTACTTTTCTTTAAACTACTAAAGAAGAAAGATAAGTTTGAGTGGACAGAAGAAGCCAACGAAGCTTTCAAAAAGCTCAAGGCATACCTCACCTCCTCACCAGTTCTCACACCTCCAAAGAAAGACGAAGACATGATGCTATACATTGCGGCAACTTCTACTGTGATCAGCACGACGATAGTCATAGAAAGAGAAGAAGAAGGGCACGTATATAAGGTACAATGCCCCGTATACTACATCAGCGAAGTACTGTCAGAATCAAAGATCTGGTACCCGCATGTGCAAAAACTACTCTACGCTCTCCTGATCACTTCACGCAAGCTTCGCCACTATTTTGAAAGCCACAAGATTACCGTGGTGACAGATTTCCCACTCGGAGACATACTACACAATAGAGACGCAACAGGGCGCATATCTAAGTGGGTAGTTGAACTTGGTGCTCTCAATATTGATTTCACCCCACGGAAGGCAATTAAATCTCAAGCCCTTGCCAATTTTAAAGCCGAGTGGACAGAGATTCAACAACCTATGTCAAATACCATCCTTGACCACTGGAAGATGTACTTTGATGGGTCACTCAAGCTAGGTGGAGCCGGTGTAGGCGTTCTCCTCATTTCTCCAGACGGAAAACAACTCAAGTACGTCCTTCAGATATTATGGCAAGCTACCAACAATGAAGCAGAATACGAAGCCCTCATCCACGGGCTCCGAGTAGCAATTACCCTCGGAATCAAGCGATTACTCGTATACGGTGATTCGGCAGTAGTCATCAACCAAGTCAACAAAGATTGGGACTGCACCAAAGAAAACATGGGTGCTTACTGTGATGAAATATGAAAACTCAAAAAACATTTCCAAGGATTAGAAATTCTACATGTCCTGCGCGATTCCAATATTGCAGCAGATGTCCTCTCCAAGCTCGGATCAGACAGGGCGAAGGTCCCACCCGGCGTATTCATAGAAGAGTTATCAGCTCCCTCTATCAAACAACCCGGTGAGATAACCCTAGAACTCCCAGCCAAAGGCAACCAAATTCTGGTAATCAACACCTCATAGACCCAGGATTTTATTGATTATATCAAAGATAATAAGTTGCCAGTAGATAAAGAGGAAGCTACCCGAGTTGTTCGCAAAAGCAAGAACTACGTCCTAGTAGGGGACAAACTCTACAAAAGAGCCGCATCATCAGGAGTACTCCTAAAATGTGTCTCATTTGAAGAGGGCAAAGAGATCCTAGACAAAATACACTCAGGTTGCTGTGGAAATCATGTCACTTCAAGAACACTAGTCAGCAAAGCATTCTGCACTGGATTCTACTGGCCAACCGCTTTGAAAGACGTAGAAGAACTTGTCAGAAAATGCAAAGGTTGTCAAATGTTCTCAAGACAAGCTCATGTGCCAGCACACAATCTCATCTGCATCCCACCCGCTTGGCCCTTCTCCTGCTAGGGGCTAGATCAAGTAGGACCTCTCAAAAAAGCAAAAGGCGGTTTCGAGTACATCTTCATAGCAATTGACAAGTTCACCAAGTGGATTGAATACAAACCACTCGCAAAATACAGCGTGGCCAAAGCAGTCGAGTTCATCCAAGACATTATGCACCGCTTCGGCATGCCCAATCGAATCATCACAAATTTGGGTTCTCTCTTCACAGCCACAGAATTCCAAAGTTGGGCACAGGACTGTGGCTTCAGCATAGATTACGCATCAGTCGCACATCCAGAGGCCAACGGACAGGTAGAAAGGGTTAATGGACTCATACTAGCTGGATTAAAACCAAGATTGTATGAAGAACTAGTGGACTATGGATCAAAATGGATTGAAGAATTACCTAAGGTCGTATGGGGGCTATGAACTCAAACAAGCAGAGCCACCGGATACTCACCTTTCTTCCTAGTTTACGGATCAGAAGCCGTACTACCTGCCGACTTGATCTGGACGTCACCAAGGATAGAACAATATGACCAAAGAGAAGCAGAACACACCCGAAGATTAGAACTCGACAGTACAGAAGAAGTCAGAGTAAATGCTACCCTTCAATCAGCAAGATATCTCCAAGGATTAAGATGCCACTACAACAAAAATACCTAGCCTTGATCACTACAAGTCAGAGACCTAGTACTAAGAAGAATACAAAAAACTGACGGACGCCATAAACTACTCAGTCCATGGGAAGGTCCTTTTATCGTCATAAAAGTCACCAGACCAGGCACGTACAAGTTGACAACTAAAGATGGAAAAGAAGTCAACAATACATGGCACATCAGCCAGCTAAGAAGATTCTACGCATGAAAACAACTCAAGGAAGAATATATATACAAGCCACAAGAGATCAATGTTCATGATCAATAAAGATGGCGTTCCTTGACAACATATGTATTATTATGGCTTATCAACGTTCGCGATCAATAAAGATGGTTTTTCAACAACATATGTCTTATTATGGCTTTCCCCGAGTTGTTTCCAATAAGCATATCGGCCGAGAGCAAAAAAGCTAAAAAGATGCTTGAGCCCGCCGATGAGGGTAGCTAATAAGCTAACACCCGAACCAAAAAGCAAAATGGCTGAAAATATGCCTGAGCATACCGGCCGAGAGTAAAAGAGCTGAAAAGATGCTTGAGCCCGCCAATGAGGGTAGCTAATAAGCTAGCACCCGAACCAAAAAGCAAAACGACTGAAACTAAGCCTGAGCATAAGTCAGAGCAATTTCAAGACAAGACCCTCCAGCTCCTTGTTCCAAATAGCAAGAGGCTCGGGGGCTACACTCAGATGGATGTCCTTTGATGGATGTACTTTTTCTTCAAAAAGCACAAACCAATCGAAGATCCCAAGAAGCGCTACATTGTTTTGCTCAGGACCTGAAGGAACAAGACGAGGCCTCCAGAGCACAACAATGAAGTGCTCGGGGGCTTATCGATCCTAAGATGTTTTTGCAACCAGGGAAAGAGCCAGATGCCGGCCACATCTGGAATTAAGCGAAAAGCTGAAAAGAACAAACTGAAGATACTTGAGATCGCCGGTCCTAAGTCTTTTCAGCACTCGACAGAACACAAAGTTTGTCAAGACAACGATCTACATATACCGAGTTGTTTACACTGCGCAGACGAAAGCCAGACAAGCACTCGACAGATCAAGAAAGTTTGTCAACACAGCGATCTACAAACACCGAGTGGTTTACACAACGTAGATAAAAGCCAGAACGAACAACCACTCGGAGAAGATTATGATCACTTGGACAACTCATTTAAAGAATAAGCAAGGCGAAGACATCCAGGCAAAGAAGACATGAACAAAAATAAAGAATCTTCATTCAAAAGGAAGTATAATATCCTATTACAGAGGCTGGAGTACAAAGGTCAATTACATCAAACATCGTCATCAGGAGAAGAAACATCAATATTAAGATTGTCCACAATCCTACTGGCTAAATCTTCGACCTCAGGCTCCACCTTTTCAACAGCATCCAAATACTCTTGACTCTCGGCTTCCTCTGCAACCTTGAGCAAAGGGAACTCCAGAGCAAGAACCCAGACTTGGGCAAGAACATTTATGGTACATAAGCGGGCGCACCTCTTCACGAACTCCTAGAAACGAGTCGAAACTTGGGGAATAAATTGAGCCCAAGGTTGACCATCATCTGCTGGAGTCCGAAGAAGGTCGGCTACTGACCGAAATGATTTCCACAAAGCATTCTAGTTCTCAGTAGCCGTCGCCAGCTTGCCAGACAAGACTTCAACAGTTTTTTGGGCCTGCACAAGATCCCTGTCAGCTCCACGACTAATCAACTTAGCAAGCGCGAGTTCTTCTTCAGCTCGAGTAATTACCTCCTCAGCCCTGTTGTGGTTAGTGCGAACAAGTGTCTTCATCTCCTCGATACCCTACGAGAGCTTCTACTTTTCAACTCGGAGAGCTAGACCAGGCAACAAAAAACAAGTCAGCAGAAAGGGAAATTTGAATACAAAAGGAAACGAAAAAGAACTCGTAATACCAGTGCACTCTTTCTTGATGGCCTCCACATTTTTCAAGGCCTCTTGGGCAGCTGCATCCCTCTACTTTTCTACCTCAACCACTCGGGCACGGAGAGCCTTCTCCTTCTCCTGATGCGTCTGACGCTCGGTCTCCAACTCGGCCCGATAGAGGTCAAGCTCTGCCTTTAGGGTACTCACCTCAGAAGACAACTTTTTCTTGGTTTCAGACAAGAAAAAGAAGCCGAATATGATCACGAGAAAAAGACTGAGCAAAAAGAGAGAGAAAAACAAGACATAAGGATAGAAGAAAGACGAACATCCAAAGAAAGAACTTCAGAAAAACTTACCTGGAGCTTTTCCCCAAAAGAAGTCGCAAAAGTCACCAAGTTTCCCTAGGCAGCGGTCAGCTCTGACAACCGATGAGTAGCATCAAATTGATGCACTACATCATCATCCAAACGCGGAGCACCAGTACCAAGAGAGGCAGAAGGAGAAGCCGGTGCAGGCAAAGAAGGCAAAACCAGGGCCGTATCCTAGGAAGCCCCGGCTACCTCCTCAGATGGATCCACCCCCATGGCCACGATCACCCCCGGAGTTAGCAGATCCGAAGCAGCATGATCACCAGGGGGCCCCGTCTCCCTCACAGCCACCTCACCAACCATACTTTCCGAGTCCTTTGACTCAGTACGCGGGGGCGCACCAGAGGACTGACAAGAGGGCGGCTGAGGAGTAAGAGAAGGCGAGGGTCTGCAAGATGATAAGAAAACTCAACGATAAGAATATGAGTTAGGAAAAAGAAAACAGAAGCAAAGAAGCATAACAAGGAATCACTCACTCAACTATCCTCTTCTTCAGAAAACCAATAGAGGACCTAAGAGGGGGAACTATAGCGGCAAAAACATCACTGCCACCCTGCGACAGGAGCGGCGCGGCCGGTACTGGAGCCCCAGAAGAACTCAAACCCGACGACCGCTTACTACAAGAGAACAAGACCAAAGTCAAAACAAAAAGAGGGGTTCAACAACAGGAAAACAAGAAAACAACTCACCGACGAGTAACAAGGGCGGCATCATCATCCTCTTCTTCCTCACTCTCGACCAAGGTTACCATAGCACCAGCTGAAAAAGGAAAAAAGTACTCGGTCAAAGACAAAAACAAACAACAAAAGGACAGAGCGTATTAATATGCTCACCTAAGAGCATGCTAGCAACAATTGGAGTATCTGGACGAGTACTCGACTGGCGAGACTTCTTGGCAACAGATAAAGCAGAAGAACTATTTGCTCACCCCCTCTTTCCGATAGTACGAGGAGCTCGAGGAACTGGACGAGGAACATACTCTACATATACATCAAGGTTTGCGGAAGAAACGCCAGGAAATATCGTGGTGGTTTGAAACTTACTTGTCAAGGATGCCCCAGCAAGACTATCCCCAGCCTCCACATTTGCAGGGCAATCATCAAGGGGAATCAGATCAGCGAAGTTACGCCCCAATTCCTATAAAAAGAGTAAAACAACCCGACAAGAAAGACTAAGCAAAAGTGGAGACAGCAAAAGAAATACAAAAAGTACCCGCATAAGAAAAAAAAACAACTCACAGCAGGAGGCGGGTTGTTAGCACTATACTCAAGGACAGCAAGCGGGACGACGCTTACTCCTTTCAGCATCTTTTGAAGATGCTCGAGCACCTCCTCATCAGTCAACTCAAGGGCAGGGACCATACTAGAAGGGTCCTCCGCCCCAGAGTACTCAAACCCAAAATTCTCCCGCACCTTCAGAAGCTGAATTCGGCGGCGAAGAAAACTAGAGACGATACCGAAGCCGGTCAAGCCCTACTGCTTCAGAGTACATATCCTCTCAAGAAATGGCTTGATCTCTTGGCTCTCATCCATCGTCAGGGGGTTCTTTTCCCATCGGTCATTAACCAAGGGACCAGATCCAGAATGAACGGAAAGAGGAGGAATCAAATTGGCGGCATAAAACCAGTCGGAACGCCAATCCCTCACAGAATCAACCAGGTCATAGTCAAAGAATTTGCTCTTAAGACCCTAGCAAAACTGAATCTTGTAGCCACCAGAACATTGGTGTCATCGCGGCGGGGTTGTGGCTTCAAACGAAACAAGTAACGAAACAAAGAAAGAGAAGGAGGAAGTCCAAGGAAAGTTTCACAAAGATGAACAAAGACAGAAAGATGAAGGACAACATTGGGAGCAAGATGATTCAGGCTAATCCCAAAATAGCTGAGAAATCAGTGAAGAAAAGCAGAAGCCGGAAGGCAGAGTCCAGCACGGATAAAGGAGACAAAAAGAATAATCTCACCAGGACCTGGAGTAGGGACCCGATGCTCGCCTAGAGCTCTCCAATCAGCGATATCCTTGCTCTAGATCAGACCATCACTGACAAGCTCGCGCAACTAATCCTCGGTTGTAGTCGGAGCCAGCCAGATCTTCTGAGCGGCCCTCATGGCCATGAATTCTTGATTCTCGATCACAGAAAGCGAGGCCTCCTCGTCCACAAAGGCTGCCTGGGACTTGCTCGCTGCTTTCTTCCTACCCATATACTAGTGAAGGCAATGAAAGCACTAAGGAAAGGTGATGCTCAGGTGGCGGCGCTCAGATGACGGTGACAATGGCGGTGGTGGAACTTTGAAGACTAGGGTTTCAAGGCAAAAGCGGGGCAGTGAAGAAAAAGAAGACGAAAGGCCTTTAAATAGATTTTACAGCAGTAAAACGTGGCCCACCGGGCCCGTTTTAACACGGCATGAGGACGCAATGGTCCATTTACTGACACAACTAAAATGATGAACGACACAAATCCACACAACGGTACAGTTCAACGGGTAGATTTCAGACTTATCCATCCAGCACCACGGCGGAGTTATCATATTGCTACAAAAAGAACTCATCAACCATGAAGCAGCGAAGGGTTACCCCACAAGGAACATAAGAACCTGGTTCTTATAGAAAGAACTCGGGAATCTCATAAACAACCAGGACTTCAGCAGAAAAAAAAAGAATGACAACTTAGAAGACAGGATTCTTTCCATTACAAATGGATTCAAAAAATAGAAGATTACACATCTTACAAGACCCAACGAACTCGGTACTATGACAAACAAGGTAGCAAAGAGGAACCCGGACACAGCTAGGCTCTGGAACGACTACGTGTTCCAAATTGCTACCCGGTAGAACAAACCGCACTCGGCTACACTGTTTTCTTCAAAGGACGGGCGCAGTGCATCCAAGGTAGAAATCAACAGCACGGCGGGACAACATAGACCAAGGGAAGCCAGCAGGCATCTGTCTACCCAAGTATGATGTGATGCTGGATATGGTGTTGATCTGCACCGTCAGTCTTAGGGTAGGCGGCGAGGATCAACCCAGAACTGCTGGATGAAGGAATGTATCCCACATCACAAGACTTTCTCCAGCTACCGCCACGTACTTCCAAGTACAATGCTGCTGCGGGATTAGTCTACCTCTAATCCCTATCACAAGACTCCCTCCCGCTACGACAAGATGTACAAGAACTACATAATATGCCCGGGGGCTGCTCTACTTCACAAACTATCATATTCATGACTTCGGAGATTTTAGACCATGCAACAAAATGCTCGATGAATCAAAACAGCACACCAGGAGGATATTTATAGACCAAAGAAGCGGTGCACATGGACCGGGAACACCAACGGAACAAACCTGACAAAGGACAGTGAAAAGACAGAATTCAATGAAAGAGGACTCAGACATGAAGGAACAGTACTCAAGAACGAGCATATTTGGAAGAATATATCAACACTGTACAACTCGTGAACAAATAGCATTTACTTTCAACCACCACCATACAACTACATCTGACAATAGCAGACTACTAGAGAATATGCCAAGACCCTGTACCCGAGTTCTTTTCGAATAAAAGAACCTAGGTATATGCTCGGGGGCTGCAACAGGAGAGGTTTTCAGTCCTTTGAACAACTCAGATTCAAGACCCTCCAACTCTTTGTCCCAAATAGCAAGAGGCTCGGGGGCTACACTCAGTGCGTGCACTTTTTTCTTCGAAAAAGCACACATCAGTCAGAAGACTTCTTCAAGACAGCAATTTTCAAAACAACATAACATTCAAGACCCTCCAACCTTTTGTTCCAAATAGCAAGAGGCTTGGGGGCTACACTCGATGAGTGCACTTTTTTCTCCGAAAAAGCGCACATCACCAACAAGACTTCTTCAAGATAGATCACTTCAAGACCTCACGACAAAAAGAACCTGGACCTAGCTATATCCGAGCTCTTTTTGATAAAGAACCTGGGTATATGCTCAGGAACCCTCAAGAGAAGACCCTCCAGCTCCTTGTGCCAAAAAGCAAGAGGCTCGGGGGCTACACCCAAATGAGAGTACTTTTTTCTTCAAAAAGGTACACATCACGCGAAGATCTCACAAAGTGCTACACGGTTTCGCTCAAAAAAGCACTCGGACGACGCTTGTTCCTGCTCGGCAAGACCTGAAGGAACAAGACGAGGCTTCCAAAAGCTCAACCATGAAGTGCTTGGGGGCTTATCGGTGCGGGACCCATGGGATACCCCGCAAGGAAGGGAGAAGATCTAGTCTAACTAGGATTCTTCCCATGTAATCCTAGTAGTAGTATTATTCTGTAATCCTACTAGGAACTCTCATTGTAAACCGACTAGGACTCTGGCCTCCTGACTATATAAAGGAGGGCAGGGTTCCTAGAGACGGGACTTTGACAACACAACACTTGACAATCAATCCAACGCAAAGGCTAACGCCGACTAGACGTAGGGCTATTACTCGATCCACGATCGAGGGTCCGAACCAGGATAAATCGACAGTCTCTTGCGTTTACCGTCGAGTTCCACATACGCTGAAACCCGAACATACTACCCCGGGGACTCCCGTGGCAGGCTATCAGTGGTCAAACATCGACAACCTCTTCTCCAAGTGCTTTAAGATCATTGACAAGCACTTGAAGCCTATGGAACATCTCCGGCACACTCTCATCCTCCTTCATCTTGAAGCTTGCAAACTTCTCTTTGAGAATGTATGCCTTTGCACCCTTCACGGCTTGAGTGCCCTCAAATGATTCTTCCAACTTCTTCCAAGCCTCGTGAGCCATCTCAATATTCTTGATTTGCTCAAAGGTTCTCTCATCAATTGCATCATGAATGGCACTTAGAGCAATATCATTGTTTTGAAGAAGCACTTCTTCGGCTGCAGTGGGATTCTCCGAATCTTCAATCTCAATTTTGGTTTCTACCACCTTCCACACCTTTCTATTGATTGACTTGATATGTGTGGTCATCTTTGACTTCCAATATAGATAATTTGTGCCATCAAATTGGGGTGGCTTCTTGGTGTTGTTGATTTGAGCCATTTTTACACCAAAGGTTGTTAAGCCTCAAATCACGATGACCTTGGCTCTGATACCACTTCAAAGGTCCTAATGGCTAGAGGGGGGGTGAATAGCCCAATAAAATTTCTACAACAACACTTAACAAAAGGATTAGACAATTATGAGGCGAAACGAGTTTTGCGCTAGCCTACTCAAAATCCAAGCCACCTACCACAATTCTAGTTTAGGTAGAATCTATTCACACAATAGCTATGACACTACTCTATGTTAGTGTGCTCTCAAAGGCTAACTAAAGAGCCACACCAATCAACCAAGCAAGCTCTCACAACTAACTACACTAAAGAGCTTGACAACTAGTTTGCGGTAATGTAAAGAGAGTGATCAAGAAAGTTATACCGCCATGTAGATGAAGGAACCAATCAATCACAAGGATGAATAACAATGAAGACCAATCACCTTGGAATCAATGATGAACACAATAATTTTTATCGAGGTTCACTTGCTTGCCGGCAAGCTAGTCCTCGTTGTGGTGATTCACTCACTTGGAGGTTCACGCGCTAGTTGGCTTCACACGCCAAACCCTGGTGCCGCACAACCAACACAAGATGAGGATCACACAAGCCACGAGCAATCTACTAGAGTACCTTTTAGCGCTCCGCCGGGGAAAGGTCAAGAACCCCTCACAGTCACCACGATCGGAGCCGGAGACAATCACCACTCTCCGCTCGACGATCCTCACTGCTCCAAGCCATCTAGGTGGCGGCAACCACCAAGAGTAACAAGCGAATCCCGCAGCAAAACACGAACACCTAGTGCCTCTAGATGCAAACACTCAAGCAATGCACTTGATTCTCTCCCAATCTCATAAAGATGATGAATCAATGATGAAGATGAGTGGGAGGGCTTTGGCTAAGCTCACAAGGTTGCTATGTCAATGCAAATGGCCAAGAGAGTGAGCTTGAGCCGGCCATGGGGCTTAAACAGAAGCCCCCATGAAATAGAGCCGTTGTACCCCTTCATTGTGTAAAACGCGGGGTGACCGGACGCTGGCCCTCAGTGTCCGGTCACGTGATGCACGCCATGTGTCCCCTGCTTTAAACACTATTTGTTAGATTTCAACGGTCATCTAGTTGACCGGACGCTCTGCTACAACTGACCGGACGCCCAGCCTCCAGCGTCTGGTCGTTTCCAATAAGGTTCCAGAATGATATTTCACGACCGGACGTGTCCGGTCTTGCTTGACCGGACCCTTCCAGCGTCCGGTCACACAGTGACTTTCTTCTATGCCGTCTGACAACACGACCGGACACAGCCTTCCAGTGTCCGATCGCAGAGTGACCTAGCATCCGGTCGTTTACCGATCGCTGGCATTTTCACTCCTATACATGGCCGGACACGCCGGACCCCCAGAGGTCCAGCGTCCGGTCACTATATAGCCAGCGACACTAACTCCTTTTCACTTCTAACTTCTTCACTCTTGCTCAAATGTGCCAACCACCAAGTGTATCACCTTGTGCACATGTGTTAGCATATTTTCATAAACATTTTCAAGGGTGTTAGCATTCCACTAGATCCTAAATGCATATGCAATGAGTTAGAGCATCTAGTGGCACTTTGATAACCGCATTCCGATATGAGTTTCACCCCTCTTAATAGTACGGCTATCAAACCTAAATGTGATCACACTCTCTAAGTGTCTTGATCACCAAAACAAAATAGCTCCTATGGTTTATACCTTTGCCTTGAGCTTTTTGTTTTTCTCTTTCTACTTTTCCAAGTCTGAGCACTTGATCATCACCATGGCATCATCTTCATCATGCAATGATCTTCATTTGCGTCACCACTTAGAGTGTGCTACCTATCTCATGATCACTTGATAAACTAGGTTAGCACTTAGGGTTTCATCAATTCACCAAAACCAAACTAGAGCTTTCAATCCTGCTACTAACCCTAAAACCCCCTTTACGCCGATCATCTTCTTCAGCTCCGTGAACCAAAGACGGCCGAGCGGCTTGGTGAGGTCGTTCGCGAGTTGCCGATCAATTTCGACGAACTCAATGACGATTTGCCCTCCATCGACACAGTCCCTGAGAAAATGGAACTTGACGTCGATGTGCTTGCTCCGGTCGTGGAGAACCGGATTCTTCACGAGGGCAATAGCGAGCTAGTTGTCCACCATCAGCGCTGGTGGTTGAGCTTCCACACCGGTCAGCTCGCCCAGCAGCCGGCGCAGCCACACAGCTTGGCACGCCGCTGTGGCCACCACCACGTACTCTGCCTCGCACGTGGACAATGCCACCACCTTCTGTTTCAGCGACAACCATGAGATTGAAGCCGACCCAAGGAAGACGAGCACGCCAGAGGTGCTCCGCCGTCCGTCGTTGTCCCCCGCCATGTCTGCATCGCTGAATACAGTGAGCTGCAGCCAACTTCCGGCGGTCTTGGGGAAGATGATCCCCTGATCTACCGTCCCCTTGACGTAGCGCAGCAGCCACTTCACTGCTGCCCAGTGATCCTCTCTGGGATCCTCCATGAAGCGGCTGACGTAGCCCACGGCGAACGCAATATCCGGCCTCGTGTGAACTAGGTAGCGCAGACCATCGACGATGCTCCTGTAGAGTGTTGCATCTACCTTCGCCGCAGTACTGGCCTTCATCAGCTTCAGCCGCTCCTCCATCAGAGTCACGCACGGCTTGCACTCAGCCATGCCGCTCCGCTCCAATAGCTTCAAGGCGTACGCTCTCTGACCGAGCGTGAGCGCCTTCTTCCCTTGTCTCACCTCGATGCTAAGGTAGTAGGAGATCGTGCTGAGATCGCTCATTCAAAAACAAGCCACCATCTCACGCTTGAAGCTGTCGATGTCCTCCGCACGCGTGCCAGTGAGGATCAAGTCGTCCACATACCCACCGACGACGAGCTCCTCCTTCCACCATCGTCGCGTGTAGAGCGCGTGCTCGGTTGCACACCGTGTGAACCCAAGCTCGCCCAGCGTGGAGTCAAGCTTGGCGTTCCACGCTCGTGGGCCCTGCCACAGCCCGTAGAGCGCCTTGCGCAGTCGGAGCACCCTATGCTCCGCTCCCTTGATGGCGAAACCCAGAGGTTGCTTGATGAAGACCGTCTTCGCCAGCTTGCCGTTGAGGAAGGCCGATTTTATGTCCAGATGATGGACGCGCCAGTCCTTTGCTGTTGCTAAAGCCAGAAGCAGTCGGACAGACTCCATGCGCGCTACCGGCACAAAGACTTCCTCGAAGTCGATTCCCTCGCGCTGGACAAAGCCTCGGGCAACGAGGCGCGCCTTGTACTTGACAATGGCGTCGTGCTCGTCCCACTTGACCTTGTACACCCACTTCAGGCCGATCGGACGGCATCCTAGAGGTGGATCGACGAGCTCCCAAGTCTCGTTTTCCTCGACCGCCTTCATCTCCTATAGCATCGCCCATCGCCAATTTGCATCGCGCTCGACCAGCGCGAGCGTGGGTGGTTTCTCTGCATTGACGAGAAGCGGCTCTGGGTCAATGAGCAGCCGACCCGCCAGGCCTGAGGACCTTGTACCACCGACGATATCATCCAACCTATGAAACCACACCTCCTCACCATCGTGGAAAGCATCCACGAACTATGTGATGTCGCTTGGAGGTGAGGCGAACTCGGTCGGCGTCGATGCAGTTCTCTGTTCCGCCAGAGTGATCGGCACGGCACCTAGAGTGCTCTGCACCCCGACTGCAGTGCTCGGCACTACTCCTAGACTGCTCGTCACCACTCCTTGAGTGGTCGGCACCAATGCAGGAGTGCTCGGCACCAATCTTGGAGTGGTTGGCACCACTGCAAGACTTCTTGGCTCTGCTATAGGAGCGTTCGGCACCCGTCCTGGAGTGGTCTGCACCACAGCAGGACCGCTCGGCACCCCTCCCAGAGTGCTCGGCACCCCCCATGAGTCCTCGGCTCCGTTGCTGGAGTGATCGGCACCTCCTCTCCAGCGTCTCCACCACCGTGGATGACCAAGTGCTCGATGACGAAGGTGCTGGTGAAGCCGCCAGCTTCTCCCGTGCATGGACTGTCCCAGTCCTAGGCTGCCTTCTCGTCGAACATGGCGTTGCGCGAGACAAGCACCTTGCCTCCGCATGGGTCGTAGAGCCGGTATGCCTTGGTACCTTCCGCGTAGCCTAGGTGCACCATCGGTGTGCTCCTGTCCTCCAGCTTGGTGAGGACCGGCTTCATCTTCCTGACGTGGCCGATGCAGCCGAATGTCTGGAGGAAGGACACGCTCGGCTTGCGCCCATACCAATCTTCAAACGGCGTCTTACCCTTCAGGGCTTTGGTGGGCGCGCGGTTGAGGATGAACACTGCCATGGTCACCGCCTCACCCCAGAACCTTGTCGGCATGCCCTTGGCCTTCATCATGGATCGGGCCATTCCGACCACTGTCTGGTTCCGTTGCTCCACCATGCCATTCTGTTGTGGCGAGTACGGCGCAGTGTGGTGTCGCACCACACCCTGATCCACGCAGTACGCAGCGAACTCCACCGAAGTGAATTTGCCGCCGCGATCAGTCCTCAGCACGCACAGCTTCTTGCCGCTCTCGGCCTCCGTGAGCATCTTGAACTTCTTGATCATCGCCGCTTCATCCTTGCTCGTTAGGAGTTGTAGACACATGTAGCGACTGCAATCATCCACGAGTAGGAGGAAGTACCACCGACCACCGTTTGTAGCTGGCGTGATCAGCCCGTAGAGGTCACCGTGGATGAGCTCGAGTGCGTCCTTCGCGCGATACTTGGCCGCCTTTGGGAATGGTAGCCTCCTCTACTTCCCAGCTAGGCAGCTGTCACACAGCTCGCCTTCGTGTTTAATGTGGGGTAGCCCTCGGACCGTCTTCTCCAGTCGACCAAGCGCATCAAAGCTGAGATGTCCAAACCGGGCATGCCACATCCATGATTCCTCGGTGTGCCTTGCCGCCAGGCACACCGGCTGCTCTACCTTCAGGTCGAGCAGGTACAACCAGTTCAGGGACCTCTTCACCTTGGCGAGAAGTCACTGCTCCCGGTCCCTGATCCTAAGGACTCTGTCCTTGATCAGTACCTCGCTACCGCGCTCATCCAGCTGACCAATGCTGATGATGCTGGAACGCAGCTGCAGGATGTAATATACATCCGTTAGCGCGCGGTGCTCCCTGTTCTAGCACCTGAAGATGATGGTGCCGCGCCCTTGGATAGCTATCCTTGAGCCATCACCAAACTTCACCGTACCGGTAACATCGTCGTCGAGCTCGGAGAAGGATGCCTTGGAGCCCGTCATGTGGTTGCTGGCACTAGAGTCCAGATACCACCGTCGCTCCTGGTTGGCGCCCACACGTCCGATGTGGACTTGGGCGCGTGGTTCGTCGAGGTTAACAGCCTTCAGGGTCTTCCCAGGTCCTTCCACCGTCATCGCCTCTTCCCTCTCCTCGGCTTCGACGTCGTGCGGTGCACAGAACGTCGCCATTAGGATAGTGGCCTCATCTTCATCATCAGCTTGCACCAGATGAGCCTCAGCCTTCTTCTCATGCTTGCAATTTGGGCACTCCCGTGCCCAATGGCCCATCTTCCCACAGCGCCGACAGGTGTTGGGGTCGACCTGCTTCTTCTTCTCTGAGGAAGCCTTGCCGTGGCGCTTACCATCGCCACCGCAGCTGGAGGAGGCTGCCTTCCTGGAATTCATCCGAGCATCCCACTCCTCTTCCATCAGCAGCAGTTTGCCGCTGTCCTTCGTTGTTGTCGCCTGCTCTAGGCGCTCGTCCACCGCCCGCAGACGGCCCGTCACATCCTCAATGGTGAGGGTGGACAAGTCCAGCATCGTCTCTATAGAGAGAGCGATCTGGATGTACTTTGCCGGCACGGAGTGGAGGTACTTGGAGACCGCCTCTTCTTCATCGATAGTGACGCCATGGTTCTTCAGCTTGCTTATGAGCATCTGTAGGTGGAGGGAGAAGTCCTCCATCGTTTCATCATCCTTGAACTTGAGGTTGGCGTACTCCTGCTTCATAAGTTGGGCCGTTGCCTTCTTTGCGTGGTCGGAACCGATGCGCATCGCCGCAATAGCCTCTCACATCTCCTTAGCAGAGCTCTTCGCCCCCAACGGCTCAGCAGCAATGATAGCCTCCAACGTTGACATATCATCTTCCTCATTGTCGGTGCCCTTGTCAATAGCATTCCAGAGCCGTCGGGCTCTGAGCTTGACCTTCATGGTCACCGACCACTCTCCATAGTTGGTGCGAGTCAGCATCGGCCAATTGGTGCCGCTAACCTCCCGCACCGTGCGAACAACGACCTCCGGTCCTGGCTGGGCTGCCACAGCAGTGCCACTGCTGTCGCCCAACTTCGATCCGCCTGTCATCGCCAGCGGTTTGTTTGGCGACGGCGCTTGTACGACTCTGATACCACCTGTTAGCCCTCGGGATCACCGGCTTAGGTGAGTGAACCATTCACCAGTGTTGCCGAGCACTCACTAGTTAAGCCTACCATGAACAAGTGTTGTCCGTCCCCACACACTATGGCTAGAGGTTGAAGAAGAGAGAGAACAGAGCATACACACACAGTACAAGACACCAACGTTGGCCGAAGTCCTGTATGAAAGATGGCAAATCTGAACTCTCTTTACTGAGTTACCGTGGTAGTCTATTTATATAACACTATCCATCTAGTCCTAGTATAGCGCATATGCTGTAACAGTAACTAGATAACACAGCAGGACTGACTTCTGCGCCTGTCCCTGCATGTGGCTACAGAGCATAGGTGAGCCCTTCGACGCCTGCCTCTGCAGCGGCTACAGTACAGCAGAGGGGATCTTTTCGACGCCGTCTTCACTTACTGTGTGTTCACATAAGAAAGCAGTAGATTATTCTAACAGTTTAGCCCCTTGGCGGCGGGAAAACGAACATCAGCATGGTAGCAAATTTAATACAGCTTTGTGTACATATAGACTTCTAAGTATCTCCAGAATAGTTTCGTGGTCTATCGCTATGCAGACTGAGAGAAAATTAGTCCTCTCAAACTGTATCAAAAAACAATACATTAACTACAAATTTCACTTGTTGAGCTTCAAACCTTTGCACAGGCAAACATCACTTCTGGTAGTCTGTTAGCTTGCTTACTGTGATCTGTCTGAACGGTTCAGAAAGATAAGCCTGAGTGTGAGCTGATATCTCCTGAGCAACTGATCGCATGGAAGGCCGCGATTCAGGATTTGCCCGTGTGCAAGCGAGCGCGATTCTGACAACGAACACAATTTCTTCTGCAAGGTCACCCGTTGGAGGTTCCAACCGCTGGTCTAGTGTGTCCTGGAGTAATAAATCTTCTTCTGTGGAAGAGGAGATAGCCGACAGGGAGGTTAAGAGGTCACTAGGATGCTTCCCCATCATCACCTCCAGAGCAACCACTCCAAAGCTGTAAACATCGCATTTCTCTGTGACGTTCATTGTGTATGCCAATTCTGCAAGAGTAAAACCAGAGCTGCCACAAGTTAGTATGCTGCGTCGTGATACATCATCAAGCAAAGTGCGTCAGTAGTTAGTGCTAATGTAAACATCTGAATTCATAACATTACTTTTCGGCAATAGGAGGGATCTTAGTTGTTACTGGTGTACTTAATAGCTCAGATCAGGTGTTCTGTATTCAAGTAAAATCTGTAAAACTATATGCTCCATGAACAGTAGCAGATGCAAGATTTACCTGGAGCCATATAGCCATATGATCCTGCTACAGAAGTCCAGTTTGTAGAAGCAGAGCCAAGCAGCTTCGCCGTGCCAAAATCAGACAGCCGCGGCTCAAATTCCGACTCAAGCAGGATGTTGTTCACAGTGATGTCACGGTGAACAATGGGCTGGCTACAGTCATGGTGGAGGTAGGCCAGGGCATGAGCAACCCCCTGGACCACCTTCACCCTCCTGCCCCAGTCCAGCTTCTTCTTGCCCTCTTCCCCGTACAATGTCTTCCCCAAGCTGCCCCTCTCCAGGTACTCATACACCAGGTACATGTAGTCTCCACTCGTGCAGAAGCCATGGAGCTTGACGATGTTCCGGTGACGGACCTCTGTCAGTGCCTTGATCTCGTTCTCGAAGCTCTTCCTGCTCACTTCTGATATGTCTCCTGTCTCAGCCACATGGAAGCGCTTCACGGCCACGACCTGCCCACTGGGGAGCTCAGCCTTGTACACGCTCCCAAACCCGCCTTTACCGATGCAGAAGAATTCATTGAAGCTGTCGGTGGCATTCACGATGTCGAGGAATGTGAATTTCCCTTCCTTCTCCCAGATCACGGATTCATATGGATCGTTTGTGCTTGCCTCCAACACTTTCTGTTCCCTGGGTCTCCTGCATGCTAGGATGAGGCAAGCAACAACGCCTGCCAGCAACACTGCCCCAACTACTGAGAAAACTATTTCAATGACCGTTCTCTTGTGATGCCCTGAAGCGGAGCTGCGGTCGCAAGAAGGAATGCCTTGCACATTGCCGCAAAGCTCTAGGTTCCCAATGTAAGCCTCAGCCGAAGAGTTCTGGAAAGCATTGCCCAACGGTATTTCACCAGTGAGCTGATTGTAAGAAAAATCAACAATCTCCAGGCTCGACATGCGAGAGAAACTTGCTGGAATTGAACCATTGAGCTCATTGTGTGACAAATTCAGTTTCTGTAGGTTCGCCAGCTTCACAAGATTTGAAGGGATAGGACCGGACAGTGAGTTACTGCTCAAATCAAGCAGGGTCTGCAGCTGAAACAGGTTACCGATCTCACTTGGTATCTGCCCTGACAAATTGTTCTTGCTCAAATCAAGATAGGTTAGTGAACCAAGATTGCCAATGCCCACTGGTATGGTCCCATTAAGCATGTTCCCTGACAAATCAACTTTCTGCAGTTTGGAATTGTTGCCCAAACTTGTCGGAATCGGCCCGGAAAAGGAGTTATGGCTCAGGTTGAGATTGAACAAGAAGTTGAGATTACCCAGCTCAGGTGGAATAGCTCCTGCCAAGTTGTTCGCAGCCAAGCTGAGATCCTGCAAGCTTGTCATGTTGCCAAACGCCGCTGGAATGGCGCCTGATATGCTGTTGCCATCCATCTTCAGGCGTGTGATCTTGGTGTATTGTCCCCAATCATCTGAAAGCCGACCAGTCAGCTTGTTCCCGGAGATGTCCAGGTAGTCCATGCTGGGGTGGACCCCGAACACCTCCGAGATGTCGCCGGTAAAATGGTTCCCCTCCAGCCGCACCCGATACAGCTCGGAGCAGTTCTTCAAGCACGGCGGCAGCTTGCCGCTGAAGTTGTTGTGGTTCGCCGTGAAGTTATTCAACGCGAAGCCGTCGCAGAGTCTCTGCGGCAGCTCGCCGGAGAAACTGTTGTTGGCGAAGCTCACATAGGTCAATGCCAACCCTGCGCCGAGGTCCGGTGGGACGGTACCACTCATGTTGTTGTCGAACACTGACAGGTACTGGAGGTTCCTCAGCAACGAGATGGTGGAAGGCAGCTCGCCTTCCAGGTCGTTGGTGTTGACGTCCAAGATTTGCAGCGCCGTCATGTTGCTGATCTCCGGCGGGATCTTGCCGGTGAGCTCGTTGAAGAAGAGCGCCAGCCGCTTGAGTTGCTTGAGGTTGCCGAACGAGTTTGGTATCGGTCCGCTGAGCGAGTTCACCGACAAATCCAGTTCAGCCAGGTTCACCAACCCGCCGAGCTGCGACGGGATCTCGCCGGTGAGGTTGTTGCTGTAGAGATACAAGATTAGCAGCTTCGTCGCCTTGCCAACCTCAGGTGGAATGGTTCCGGTCAAAGAGTTCGTCTGCGCTTGAAAGGATATGAGCTCCGGCCAGCTCGCGAACAGCTGCCCTGGGATCTCGCCGGTGAGGTTGTTGAACGATATGCCGAACTCCCGCATCCTCTTCATCCCGGCGAAAGACGCCGGCAATCCCCCAGAGAGATGGTTAATTGAGAGATCGACGAAGTTGAGGTTGCTGAGGCTGCCGAGCTCCGGCGGAAGAGTGGAGACCAGACTGGCGTTCTTGACGACGAGACGTTGCAGCATCTTGAGCCGGCCAAGAACCGGCGGGAGCGACCCACCGAGTGGGTTGCTGCCGAGCTCAAGGACCCTCAGCTGCGACATGGACCCGAGGAAGTCTGGGACGCCGCCAGTAAGGTTGTTGCCGCCAAGGTGCAGGTCCCTAAGCATCGTCAGCCTCGCGAGCGACGCTGGGATCCGGCCGGAGAACGCGTTGGCTGACAGGTTGAGCCACTGCAGGTTCGGCAGCCGCTCCGGCAGCGCGTCCGGGATCGGACCGGAGAAGCCGTTCTGCGACAGGTCGAGGTAGGTGACGTTGCCGCTCCTGAGCACGAACTCCGGGAAGCTGCCGTTGAGGTAGTTGAGGGAGAGCGAGAGGAACTCCACCGTGGGCATCGGTGAGAACGGGGCGCTAGTCAGGTAGTTGAACCCCAGGTCGAGCTGGACGATCTTTGGGAGCCTGCTCAGCTGATAAGGGATATCGCCGACGAGGTTGTTGTTGAACAGGCGGAGTTCGACGAGGCCCGAGAGGTCGCCGAGCTGCGGCGGGATGGTGCCGTTGAGCCCGTTGCTGCCCAGGTCGAGCGTGGCCAGAGCGCGCAGCTGCGAGAACGACGCCGGGATGGCGCCGGCGAGGTTGTTGTCCTTGAGGTCGAGGGATGTGAGGCTCGGGAACGCGGCCGGGTCGAGCGCGTCCAGGCCGCCCGTGAGGCCGAGCCCGCGCAGACGGAGCGACACGACGCGGCCGGCGGCGTCGCAGGAGACCCCGAGCCAGGTGGTGCAGATGTAGACCTGGGTGGCGTTCGTCCACGTGGACAGCGCCGCCGGGTTGCCCAGGCTCGACTTCCACGCCAGCAGCACGTCGGCTGGCGACGGCGGCGTCGCAGCATTGGCATTGGCAGCGACGACGGCGAGGGCAAGGATGGCGAGGAGTGGGGCCGCGAGGAGGAGGCGGGCGTGGGCGGGTGGTGGCGTCGGCATTGGCTGGGTGGCAGAGCGGAGCGCGGCGTGCCCGTGTCTGTGAGGCGGTGAGCATGTGGTGGTCTTGACTCTTTGAGCTCGCGGCGCGCGCGGGCGCGGCTGGCTAGCGGTCAATGCAGTGGGTTGACTTGCGAGCACATGCAGTGCTACGGCTGGGAGGAAGCGGAGTGAACGGGAAAAGGGGCAGCGGCGCACTTGCATTTTGGTCAAGTATAGCGTGCGATGCCGGTTCTCATTCTCGATAAAAGATTAGTTCCGAGTTCTTTAATAAAAACGCTTAAAAGAATGTCTTATATCGGCTATTTATCAAGAAAAATGATTATACTATTATAAAAGATGGATAATTTGTCACAAAATGACCATAAAAATAGAGTACATCAAAAACTGATATAGTTATCTTCTTTCTTCGATTATCCGTGGTCTGTCAGAATTTGAAAATCGCAATCAAAGAACAACGAGATAAAAAGGACACCTACAAACACCATTGTCATGCAAGACTTTTATGGCCCCAAAATCCACTTGCCGCTAGGATTATATCTAGTAACGAGTGAAAAAAAACAACGACTAACAAAAACCCCCAAAATAAGATTATGATTTTCCACCACTAGAACAAATTGTTGGAGAATCAAACCTTGTCATAGATAGAACAAACAAAATGAATAGGCTAAAATCATTGCATCGAAATCAAACCAAGTATTTATCATGATAAACACACCGAACTGATTAGATTTCGCAGAGAGCCAACATGTCTAAGGAAAAAAAACATACTCTAACTTCTACTACCCCTTTATTTCAGATTATAAGACGTTTTGACTTTTCTAGATATATGACTTTTTTATGCGTTTAGATAGCAAAACCAATTTATGTAGAAAAGTCAAAATATTTTTATAATTTAGAATGTAGGGAGTATATTATTCTAAGTTTGGCTTAAACCTGATCCGTATATAAGGTATATTGGTGTGCTGAGAAGGTATGATGGTTCAATTACGTGATTTTTGACATGGAATAAAATGGCAAGCCTTGGAAAAGCTCGATTTGTCATCCCATTCCGGATTTGTGGTTGTTATGGTCACGGTGCTAGTCCACCCACGAAAGGGAGGGCTATGGTATTGCTTGAGGTGCACAAGCAGCGAACCATCGTGAACGGCATTTGTGATGCATGATTAAGGCATGTTTAGTCAGCCCCTCCTAAAGTTTAGTCAGCTTAATCTAGTCTCATTTAGTTACTTTTCACCAAAACACTATAAATAAATAAGACTAAATGGGCTTTATCCAACTAGTCACCAAATTATTGTTAAAAAGGACTAAACCTCATATTTTAGTCACTTTGGAGCCAAATACCATGACTAAAAGGGAGTAAAAGGCCTCTTTTAGTCACTCAAACTAAACACCCAATGACTAAAGGTGACTAAAGTTTAGGAGGGGGAAACCAAACATGGCCTAATGCGGTATACCCTCGTCCAGCAAAGAGTGAAGTTCTTGTTTTGTTCTAAGCTAAAATATTTTAGGTTTAACCAACTTTAAAGAGTAGATTATCCATGCATATTATTTTGAAGGGAAGATTATCAACACATATAACACTAAATAAATTTAAAGATATATTGCATTATATGCATGAATCTGATTGTATCTATTTAATATCACAAATATTATTGTTTTTTATATAAACTTAGTTAAACTTACGGTTGTTTGACTTGAGATAAAAATCTTTGCGGGACTTTGGTAGTTACTACTACTAGTTTATCCGGCCCAGGCCAGGACGAGCACAAATAAACTAGTTTCCAGCATATGTCTTACAACTTACATACTTCATCATGTGATCATGTTCGAAAAGTACTAGAAACATAAATCCATTGACACAGGAACCGGACAGGCGGACAGCAGTGTTATTCGCTGGCCCATTCTAAAAAAAAAATCTAAAAAAAAACGTAACTACCCCTTAACGTACGCCTAATGACCTAACCCAACCATCATCTTACGTCGTTCCTCTGGACGTGCAGTGACGCGCTTTGTTGTATGCGGAATGATGGTCTCCCAAGTTGCAGTTACTAGAAGAACGTCTAAAAATCCATTGACACAGGAACCGGACAGGCGGACAGTAGTGTTATTCGCTGGCCCATTCTAAAAAAATTCTAAAAAAACCGTAGCTACCCCTTAACGTACGCCTAATGACCTAACCCAACCATCATCTTACGTCGTTCCTCTGGACGTGTGCAGTGACGCGCTTTGTTGTATGCGGAACGATGGTCTCCCAAGTTGTAGTTGCTAGAATAACGTCCCGCGAGTTGCGGTAGTGACATTATACTACTTATATACTTATATACGACGTGGATGATTTTTAGTATTCTGATATGGATAACTAAATATATGTTAGTAAATGATGTGGTTCGGTAATGTAAATAGCTTGAATAAAGACATCTTTCTCTTATAATTCGTCTTTTTCAGCTTGTTTTTTTAGCCAGAATAGTGTTTTTCTCTCACAACAAATTAGCTGGAACAGTGTTTCGGTTTGTTTTTCAGCAAAGTGAACAGGGCCATATTGGCATGTGTTAGTTGGATATGTTAGTGGATGCTGACGTGGACACTTTGTATGGCGAGATAGTTGAATGTGCTAGTAAAATGTCATAGTGAATGTTGATACGGACACTTTATATCGTAAAATAAATTGCTAGTGGGTTTATGATGGGAAATTCAGCTAGCGTCCCCAACCAATGCTCCCAGGTACAGCTGCCGCCCGCATGCTCCCAGACTGTTCAGCTGCTGTTTTTAGAGGGTGTTTAGTTGGTGAGTTAAAAAATTTTAGGTGTCACATTGAATGTGTCAGAAGAATGTCGGGAGGAGTTTTTGAATACTAATAAAAAAATAAATTACAGAACCCATTAGAAAACTGCGAGACGAATCTAATGATACTAATTAATCGGTCATTAGCACATGTGGGTTACGGTAGCACTTAAGGCTTTTTATGGACTAATTAGGCTTAAAAGATTCGTCTCGCGATTTCCAACCAAACTGTACAACTAGTTTTTTTTCGTCTACATTTAATGCTTCATGCATGTGCCGCAAGATTCGATGTGACATTTTGATTGAAATTTTTTGAAACTAAACAGGGCCTTAGGCCAGTCTCGGTGGAAGATTTTATATCACAGTTTCCAACACAGCCACGTCAGCTTTACAGATTGAAATTGAAGAATGAAATTACCTCTCTCAACGTGCAGTTTCATTTCACGATTTCATAGGCTTTCTGTGACATTTAATTCTTGTATGGTACTGTGATCAAATGTGCCATGCGATTTGTGTAGCCATTTGGCATCGTATCTAAACTAAGTATATTAACATGCTGGAACATGACCATGTTGGCAAATAAATCATGCCTACCTAGCAAAAACGTCCCTCAGCTCTGGACTTGTCAATCAAATCAAATAAAAAAGAATGGAGGCCTTATCCTCCCTTTCGTTGGATGCTTTTTGTCCACTCGTGAACACCGGCACAACCGCCGCCGCTCTTGTCCGTCATCTCGTACGGCATGGTTGGAGGCACGGCAGAATACGTCGCCGTAGCTGCGGGGCACATGGAGGTGCCAAGATGGACGATGGACCGACCTCACCACCACCGCCGCAAGGTCCTCATCGATTCACCTGGGTCGGCTTCTTCCCCGGAGCGGCTCCAGGCGGGAGGCGCGGCGAGCTCCTCCGCACGGCAGGCAGGAGGCGCGGCGACCTCTCCGATGCGACAGGCTGCTCGCTGGTGATTGCGGGAACGTGGGTTCACGATGCGCAGGTGACCGTCGGGTGCCGCACGGGATCTCCCGATGAAACTCTCGGCCCCTCAATGCGCGTTTCATTCGGTTTCATCGGCATAGGTAACTGAGCCAGTTGAGTTTCGTCCCCACAAAACTCTAATCATCTCTCTCTTTATAATTATCATGACAAGTCATCTAAAATACTGATGTATCATAGTAATTAATAAGAATGAAACCCTTATAAAACCTCCATCGAGACTGGCCTTACTTTCCATTTCCACGAGCAGATTCCCAGGCTCCGCGTCCGCGTGCCGGCGTGAATGGCTGCACGGACGCGTCACGCAGGCGTCCAACCGGGGCGCGTCCGCGCGTGGCGACGGCCGAATGGCAGGGCGTGCGGTGCGGCGCTCGGCGCGGGGAGCGCGCAGCCGCAGCCGCAGCCGCAGCCGCAGCCGCAGCGGTGCTCGCGTCCTGCTCGAGGCTGTGTCCACTAGCCGTCCAGCCGACAGCCCGACACATGCGTGACGCTGATGTGTGATGATGATGCAGTAGTCTTGGGCTCTTCCGCTCTTCATTCTTGGCTGTGTGTGTGTGCTTTGACTTGGGATACTGCGGCAAGTCCATGAATCATCTTCCAACTAATAGAGCCAGACTGGTCCACTCTGGACTGCTGCCAATACTTCATCTTGAGGCAGTACCTACTACACTAGTACATACTCCTAGATTACTTCGGTCTTGGTGTTTTGTTTTCTTTGCTGCTAATGTACTGCTACTGGTTTATCTCGAGCATCGACAAGCGGAAACTAGCCTAGAAAACTTAGGACGGTGGTTTCTCTATAAATTTAGGCCTTTGTTTGGATGTCCATGAATCCACCTCAATTCACACCAGTTTTGATGGAAGATTTAGAGCGTGTTTAGTCAATATGATAAATTATGACATGACAGATCAAACTTATTTTAAAGGGTGTTTAATTTAAAGACAAATGGGATAAATTCATCTCTAAAAGAGAATATTCTCCCAATAATTAGGACGGCTCGTCTCTAAAAATAAACAGCCAGATTCATCCCAATACAATGAAGTCTCCCTCCTTCATGACCGCCTCGTCTCTGCCTCACACCACCACAGATTAGCCACTGTTGTCGTTGGCACCTGTGTATTGTCTCTGGCACCAGGGTGTGGCCCTCCACCCTCTGCTGTCCTTTGGTTCTCCTCATATCGGAGCATAGTTCTTCTTTCCACCGCCTTTTGCATCTTCGTGCACCACTGCCTCAATGGCAGCTTGTCTCCTCGGCGTCGCTACAAGCTCCCCTCGTTGCTTCACTAGGCATGCACAGCTCTAGTAAATGCCAAACTCCATGCGTGAGGAGCAGACTCTCCGACTTCTGCCACCGTAGGGAATGAAGCATGAGCACCCCTGAAATGGAGAACAACAGTAGGAAAACTCAAATTCCCACTTTCTCTACCATCATTTTTGGAGATGAATAGTCAAATTGGTTCACAGTTGATCAAGTAAAATTTGTGTGAAAATGATCAGGCCAGGACTCACCATACTCACAATGTAAGATGAATTTTGCTAGAACATGGCCACAGACAATTGGGCCTGGACTCACCATGGGAGACAAAAATTTTCATGAACATGGCCAAACCAGTTGGAAGTTCATGGCATCACAGAGGAGGCTAATAGTAGATCACAGTTGGCAATAACCATCGTTCGTCCCATCCTTCTTCACTCTCTTTATCAAACAAAGAACTGGAATGGATCAATACCATGAAAAGAGCAAGTGGGGTCATTCCATCCCTAGAATCTAGGATGAGGAGATCCCATCCTCCTTTGTCGCGAAACAAATCACATGATTAATGTTCTGGTTTGTATTAGCTTTTATATATTTGGATTGATAGGTGAATTTGTTTATCTCCATGCATAGTTCATTTTTTTACTATTTTATGGTCTTACTTCAGCATTTTATTCTTGTATAGTGTGAAATTGTACCAAAATTAAGTATTAGCATACTAACCACCTCCCAAAAAAGTGATACCAACAATTTGTATACATGGTTGAGGAAGAGGGAGAGGAAGGAGAGAGATATATAAAGAGGGAAAAGAAGATGAGAAAGAGAAGTAGCAAGCCTCCTTTAATTGTGCATCCTAGGTCCACCACTGCAAGAATTGGAGCAGCTATATACCATAATGGCAATCCATGCCACAACTTAGACTTAACTCAGGCACCACGATGTGCTTTCTTAGTTGCTGAATTCTAGTGCCTCAAAGACTTATAGACCCAAAAAAAATAGAACCAACGTTGTAACACCCTCGGTGTTACACCGTAAATCGTTTACTAAAACATGTCATGAGCATCATGTTTATGTGTTAATGCGTGTGATAAAGTGTGTAGATCAATTTTTGTAACTCGAAACGATAAACTAAAAGGCAAAACGAAAGTTGATTCGATAGTCATGTTATATCACTTAGGGATTAAAACCAATTTTTATTAAGCAAAAATGTTATAGAACATATATGGGTCACCTTAATAAAGTTGGAAGTACAAACTTTGTAGATGACAGTGAAATACTTGCGGTCGAAAAATGATATTACTAGCTAATATTTCCACTAGCTAAGAAATCGCAAATGAAAATCAAATTCAGCTCAAAAACTTGGAAATTTTCAAGTCTGCCAATAGTTAGACACTGTTATGTTTAGCAATTTATTGTGAGAGATTGGGTTAAGGAGTGGTGTAGTGTTATAGCTCGATTTGGTAGTCTCATGTGCCATCTTGAGCATGGTGAAGATGGTCTATGTCCTAAAGCAATCGTTTGGTTGTGTTGAACGCTTTAAAATTCGTGCGTGTCACTGTCTCGGGTTCGTTGGCGCCGGGTGCGCGGTCACCGCACATGGCCGCGCTCCGCGTGGTCAACCGTGCTGCCGCGCTTGGCCGGCCGAGCCACCTCAGCTTGGCCGAGGCCTGCCGCACGAGCCGCTGGCCCCACGCCCTACTGCTCTGCATCGCGCTGCCGTTTGGGTGCCGCCGCGGCCGCGCTGCCATCGCGTCCGCACTACCGACGCTCCTCTCGTCGCAACGCTGCCACTGCTGTCGCATCATCATCGCGTCCGCGCCGATCCGCTGAATCTCTGCGTTGTTGTCGGCCCTGTGCGTGTCGTCTCTACCGTGCGCATGTGGGCGCGCTGCCGTCGCCATGCCATTTATGGCACTGCGGCGCGCGGGCAATGCTGGTCAGACGCGGGCACACGCTGTCCGTAGCGTCGGTGCGTGGGCCTCCCGAGCTCACCGCTCGCGTCCTGCCAAGGCAAGGACGAGCCGAGCCCACTGTCGCGCTCCATTTATCTCTTTCTCTCTTCTCTCTCTGCTTTCCGCCGCCGTCGAGTCACGTCACGGCGAGCCAGAGAGCGAGCACCTCATCAATTCCTCATGCTCCGTCTTTGCCTTCACGCCCCCTCTCTAGCCGACCCCACCCTGCCTTGACTCGCGTCACGCCGAGCTCCAATTTTGGAGCTTTGCCCGCCGCCATGCCGTTAAGGCCCGTCACCGCCCGCGCCGTGGCTAGCCTCCACCACTTCACCCTGCGCTTATTCCTCTGCACCACTAGCTTGCCTTGGCTCCCTCTCCACCATGCTCACGCCAGTGGGAGTGCTACCACCTCCCCACTGTCACTAATGTGGCCGTGTCCGCCACAGCTTGTCGTCGTGCTCGCCGAGCGCACGTGGCCAGCACTGCTCAGGTAGTCACCGACCGAACCACAACTTCGGCCTGGTTCACGGTGTGCCCTGGTGCTTATCCCCTATCTCTATCGTCCTGTTAGCGTTGTGGCTCACTGAAACACGGTTGCCGCTGTTGCAGGTCGTCCACCGCCGGGGAGAGCCCGCTCTGCTTCACCCCCGTTCGTGCCCTAGGTGAGCATCGGTCTCGTAGATAGGTCAGCGTGGGTCCCATGTGGCCAGCGTAAGCGCCAGTGCCACCGCTCGCCGCGTCAGAGCACGCGGGGAAGGCCAGGGGCCTTGCCGTTGCAAAGAGGAGAAAGATCCGAGGGTTCCATTGTAAAGTCGTTGTCTATAGAAATAGTATGTGTAGTGTTCGCGCTATTTTCTGATAACACGAGGGCATTTTTGCTAATGTGCCAGCGTGCGGGGGCTTCCTCGCCGCGGGCCGTCTCGCATGCATGGGCCGGTGCCACGTGGGCCGCACCGCGGGCCGCCGTGCGCTTGCGCGCGCGTGATGCGTCGTGTGTGGGCCACGTTGGGCCAAAATCAGTTTAGCTTTTTGGTGGAGAATAGACATAGCTTTTCATTTTAATTCAGAGCTAAACTTTGGTAATTAATATAAAATCATGTGTATTCTTACCATGTAAAGTGCAGCATCATCATCGCATGCATTAGAGCTAACTTAGAGCTTGCTTAGTAGTTTACCATGATAGACATATTCTTATCATGTGTATTCTTACCATGTAATTAATATAAAACCCAACACTTTACTAAGCCCATTAGAGCTAGCTTAGTAGTTTACCATGTGTATTCTTATTTTAAGAGTTGTTGTTGCTGAAATGCTAAGTGTTCCATCATCATCGCATGCACGTAGAGAACGAGTTGGCGGAGATCGTGACCATCGAAGATCATGAGTTCGAGGAAGTGATCGAGGAGTATGAGGAGGAGATCCTCATGCAGGAGGAGGTCCTGGAGCCGCCACTGACTGACTGAGCTGACACCACGCCTGCCCAAGGCAAGCCCCGGTGCATAACCCTTATTTTGAATAATCATTGGATATATATATGTGATGTGCATTTACGTTACAGGCTTATTGTTGAAACTACATGCATAGATATACCTACCCATGAGTCCTACTAGCATAGGTCGAGTAGCTGCTATGCTTAGGTTTTTTGGTAGCGTGAGTAACCTGCCGTTACTCACAATAGGTGATTATTATTATTACTCTCATGATAAAATGGAGAAAGGAAATGGAGATCGGGCAGGGATATGGTACGAGTATTGGTGGGTGTAACAGATTGTGTCCCACGGCCAACGAGGCATAGCTTGGTTACACTATTTCCCTGTCTGTGTTGGTTAAGGACTGACCGTTGCATTGGATTCTAGTCAAGTCATAGACTTATTATCCTGAGCACATACTTGCTTATGGGAGCGGGAAGGCTCGTTGTCTCTTGTCGTGGGTTCTGGCTCTTTCCACCGACTGATTGGAGGCGGGGATGGTGGAGGTCTAAGCACCACACTGAGTCCGGGACTCAGGTGTGGGGGCTTGGAGTCCAAGTTTGAACGGGGACCTAGACCCATTGACAGGAGAGTGGTGGGTTGGTCCTGCTTATGCCTGGGGTACAAGCGGGGCGTGTGTTTCGGGGTACCCAGCTGGGCTACATTGGTTCGCAAATCGTCGTGTAATATGGTACGACTTATCTACGATCTAGCACCGTAGTAATAACTGGCCGGTGGTCAAGTGCTGGTGCGGCTTGGCGGTGACGACCACTGAACAGCAGGCTGTGCGCTTAGTGGGGCGGCTGTAGGGAAACACGGGCCCAAGCGTGCTCGCGCACATGGCAGTAGGCGAAGGAAGCGGCCACGTTGGCAGGGCGGCCCCACGGCTCCGGGCGGACCTAGCTCGCTCGCGCGCACGGTGGCGGTGGTGGAAGCGACCACGGCGGGCGCGGAGGAGCGAGGCGAGGTGAAACCGCGCACGGGCTTCGGTGAGTAGGAGGAGAGTAGCGTGGTGCTGCGGCCAGAGGTGGAGCGGCACGGGGAGGTGTGTGAACTCGGCGCACACGCGTGGGGGAAAAACTGGCGATGGAGCTCCAGGGCACGGTGGCAGTCACGCTAGGAGGGGCGGTGGTCCAACGCGGACTGGGGTGGGCACGATGGCCAGCAGCGCGAGAGCGCGCGACGCGAGGAGGAAGAAGGAGGGGCGGCGCTGCGCGCGGAGGAGAGGAGGCGAGGCAGAGCCGCGCTTGCACACGCGAAGGGAAAGGGGAAACGATGGCGGGAGGCGTCGATTCGAGTCCACAAAACTGAGCCACACATGATTCCCTTATCACTCCAAGTATGTTTTAAATCAAAAACCGAGAAACTCGTTTCGGAAATTTTTCTTAGGCCTAAATCTCGGTGCTAAACGGGCTCGTAACACCAGAGGTGTTACAGTGGGACACGTTCAATGCTAGGTAGTCGGTGGACCACCGTGTGACTTGGAAGGAGTTTACCGCTGTTTTTAGAGAGTACTACATTCCTGCTGGTGTGCTAAATAGGAAGTTGACGGAGTTCCTGGACCTGAGGCAAGGGAGCATGTCTGTGATGGATTATATGAACAAGTTCAACCATCTTGCACAGTATGCTAGAACCCATGTAGACACTAATGAGAAGAAGAGGGGTCATTTCTATCGCGACCTCTCTTGCAGTCTACAGAAGGAGTTGTATACAGGGAACTACCAGACTGTCGATGTTTTACCACCGATAGCCTGCCACGGGGTTACCTGGGACAGTATGTTCAGGCTTCAGCGTATGCAGAACTCAATGGTGAACGCAAGAGACAGTTGATTTATCCTGGTTCAGGCCCTCGACTGTGGTCGAGTAATAGCCCTTCGTCCAGTCGGTGTTAGCCTTTGCGTTGTATTGATTGTGTGTTGTTGTGTGTTGTGTGTTATCCTCCTTTCTCTAGGAACCCCGCCCTCCTTTATTTAGTCAGGAGATCAGAGTCCTAGTCGGTTTACAATGAGAGTTCCTAGTAGGATTATAGGATAATACTACTACTAGGATTACATGGGAAGAATCCTAGTTGGACTAGATCTTCTCCCTTCCTGGCGGGGTATCCTGTGGGTCCCGCATCGATAAGCCCCTGAGCACTTCATGGTTGAGTTCTGGAAGCTTCTTCTTGTTCCTTTAGGTCTTGCCAAGTAGAAACAAGCGTCGTCCGAGTGCTTTCTTGAGCGAAACCATGTAGCGCTTCGTGAGATCTTTGGTTGGTGCGTACCTTTTTGAAGAAAAAAGTATTCCCATTTGGGTGTAGCCCCTGAGCCTCTTGCTTTTTGGCACAAGGAGCTGGAGGGTCTTCTCTTGAAATCACTCTGTTTCTTCGTCGAAGGGTTCCTGAGCATATACCCGGGTTCTTTATCAAAAAAGAGCTCGGGTATAGCTAGGTTCGGGTTCTTTTTGTCTTGATGTCTTGATGTGATCTATCTTGAAGAAGTCTTCTTGGTGATGTGCGCTTTTTGGAAAAAAAAAGTGCACTCACTGAGTGTAGCCCCCGAGCCTCTTGCTATTTGGAACAAAAAGTTGGAGGGTCTTGAATCTTATGTTGTTTTGCAACTCTTGTCTTGAAGAAGTCTTTTGAGTGATGTGCGCTTTTTTGAAGAAAAAGGGCACTCATTGAGTGTAGCCCCCGAGCCTCTTGCTATTTGGAACAAAGAGTTAGAGGGTCCTGAATCTGAGTTGTTCAAAGAACTGAAAACTTCCCCTGTTGCAGCCCTCGAGCATTCTTCAAAAAGAACTCAGATACAGAATCTTGGCATATCCTCTGGTAGTCTGCTGTTGTCAGATGTAGAGTCTGCTGCTTTTAGATGTAGAGTATGTTGCTTTCAGAGGCAGAGTCTGCTGTTGTCAGGTGTAGTTGTGTGGTGGTGGTTGAGTGTAAATGCCTTTTGTTCACGGGTTGTACAGTGTTGGTATATTCTCCTGAATATGCTTGTTGTTGAGTATTGTTCCTTCACGCCTTAGTTCTCTTTCATTGAATTCTATCTTTTCACCGTGTCCTTTGTTAGGTTTGTTCTGTTGGTGCTCCTGGTCCATGTGCACTGCTTCTTTGGTCTATAAATATCCTCCTTGTGTACTGCTTTGATTCATCGAGCACTTTGTTGTGTGGTTTGAAATCCCCGTAGTCATGAATATGATAGTTTGTGAAGTAGAGCAGCCCCCGGGCGTATTTTATAGTTCCTGTGCATCTTGTCGTAGCTGGAGGAAATCTTGTGATAGGGATTAGATGTAGACTAATCCCACAGCGGTTTCGTACTTGGAAGTACGTGGCGGTAGTTGGAGCAAGTCTTGTGATGTGGGATGCGTTCCTTCATCCAGCAGTTCTGGTTTGATCCTCGACGCCTGTCTTGAGACTGTCCGGTGCAGATCAACACCATATCTGGTATCACATCGGACTTGGGTAGACAGATGCATGCCGACTTCCCCTGGTCTATATTGTCCCGTCGTGCTGCTGATTTCCGCCTTTGATGCACTGCGTCCGTCCTTTGAAGAAAACAGTGTAGCCGAGTGCGGTTTGTTCTACCGAGTAGCAATTTGGAGCACGTAGTCATTCCAGAACCTAGTCGTCTCTGGGTTCCTTTTTGCTACCTTGCCTGTCATAGTACCGAGTTCATTGGGTCTTGTAAGATGTGTAATCTTGTATCTTTTGAAGTCATTTGTAATGGAATGAATTTTGTCTTCTGAGTTGTCACTCTATATCCTGCTGATGTCCTGGTTGTTTTTGGGATTCCTGAGTTCTTTCTATAAGGACCGGGTTGTTATGCTCCTTGTGAGATAACCTTTCGTTGCTTCATGGTTGATGAGTTCTTTTTGTAGCAATATGATAGCTCTGCCGTTTTGTTGGATAGATAAGTTCGAAATCTGCCCGTTGAACTGTACCGTTATGTGGATTTGTGCCTTCCGTCATTTTAGCTGTGTCAGTAAATGGACCATTGCGTTCTCACACCATGTTTTAACGGGCCCGGTGGGCCGCGTTTTACTGCTGTAAAATCTATTTAAAGGCCTTTCATCTTCTTCTTTACTGTCCTGCTTTTGCCTTGAAACCCTAGCTTTTAGAGATCCACCGCCGCCATTGTCACCGTCACCTGAGCGCTGCCATCTTAGTGTTGTCTTTCCCTAGCGCCTTTTTGCTTCCGCTAGTACATGGGTAGGAAGAAAGCCATGAGCAAGTCCTAGGCAGCCTTCGTGGACGAGGAGTCATCACTTTCTGTGATCGAGAACCAAGAGTTCATGGCCATGACGGCTGCCCAGAAGGCTTGGTCGGCTCCAACGACGACTGAAGACCAGCTTCATGATCTTGTCAGCGATGGTCTGATCCATAGCAAGGACATTGCTGAATGGAGAGCTCTAGGCGAGCATCAGGTCCCTGCTCCAGGTCCTGGTGAGATTATTCTTTTCGTCTCCTTTATCCGTGCTGGACTTTGCCTTCCTGCCTCCGCCTTCCTTCATCAATTTCTCGGTTATTTTGGGGTTAGTTTGATCCATCTTACTCCCAATGCCGTCCTCCATCTTTCTGTTTTTGTTCATCTTTGTGAAACTTTCCTTGGAATTCCTCCTTCTCTTTCTCTCTTCTGTCACTTCTTTCGTCTGAAGCCTCAACCCCACCGTGAAGACACCAATGTTCTTGGCGGCTACGAGATTCAGTTTTGCCAGGGTCTTAAAAGCAAATTCTTTGACTATGACCTGGTTGATTCTGTGAGGGATTGGCGCGCTGACTGGTTCTATGTCGCTAATTTGATTCCTTCTCTCGCCGTTCATTCTGGATCTGGTCCCTCGGTTAACGACCGGTGGGAAAAGAACTCTCTGACGTTGGATGAGCTCCAGGCGATCCAGCCGTTCCTTGAGCGAATAAGCACTCTGAAGCAGCAGGGCTTGACCGGCTTCGGAATCGTCTCGAGTTTTCTTCGCCGTCGCGTTCAGCCTCTGAAGGAGCGAGAGAACTTTGGCTTCGAGTACTCTAGGGTTGAGGATCCTTCATGCATGGTCCCTGCCCTTGAGTTGACCGACGAGGAGGTACTCGAGCGTCTTTAGAAGATGCTGAAAGGAGCAAGCGTTGTCCCGCTTACCGTCTCCGAGTACTGTGCAAAGAACCCGCCTCCAGCTGTAAGTTGTTTTCTCTCTGTGCGGGTACTTTTTGTATTTCTTTTGCTGTATCTATTTTCTCTTAACCTTCCTTGTCTTGTTGTCTTGTTCTTTTCGTAGGAATTGGGGCGTAACTTTGTTGACCCGATTCCCCTTGACGTCCTCCCTGCCGTTGTTGGGGCTAGGGGTAGTCTTGCTGGGGCTTCTTTAACCAGTAAGTCGCAAACTGTCATAATGTTTCCTGGCATTTCTTCTGCAAACCCTGATATATATGTAGAGTATGTTCCTCGTTCAGTTCCTCGAGCTGCTCATACCGTCGGCAAGAGGGGGCGAGTGGCTGGTTCTTCTTCTGGTGTGCCTGCTGCCAAGAAAGCTCACCAGTCGAGTACTTGTCCAGGTACTCAAGTTATAGCTAGCATGCTCTTAGGTGAGCACATTAATGTGCTCTGTCCTTCTGTTGCTTGTTTTCATCTTTAACCGAGTACTTTTGTCCTTTTTCAGCTGGTGCTATGGTGGCCTTGGTCGAGACTGAGGAAGAAGAGGATGATGATGCACCCCTTGTCGCGCGGTGGTGAGTTGTTTTCTTATTTTCCGGCTGTTGAATCCCTCCTTTTTGTTTTGACTTTGGTCTTGATCTTTTTGTAGTAAGCGGTCATCGGGTATGAGTTCTTTTGGGGCTCCGGTACCGAGTTCCTATGTGGCTCTGGTACCGGCTGCGCCACTCCTATCGCAGGGCGGCGGTGATATTTTTGCCGCCATAGTTCCTCCTGCAAGGTCTTCTTTCGGTTTTTTTAAGAAGATAGCTGAGTAAGTGACTCTTTGTTGTGCTTCTTCCCTTTTTGCCTTCCTTTTTCCTGACTTGTATTCTTATCGACGAGTTTCTCTATCATCTTGTAGTCCCTTGCCTTCTCTTACTCCTCCGCCGCCTTCTAGTCAGCCTTTTGGTGCGCCCCCGCGTACTGAGTCGAAGGACTCGGAGAGTACAGTCGGTGAGGTGGCTGTGAGGAAAGCTGGGCCCCCCCGCTGCTGCTGACCCTGTGGCTCCAGAGTTGACTATGGTCACGGCGGTGGGTACTTCTGAGGAGGTAGCCGGGGCTTCCTAGGATACAGCCCTGGCCTTGCCTTCTTTGCCTGCGCCGGCTTCTCCCTCAGCTCCCCTTGGTGCCGGTGCTTTGCGCTTGGATGATGATGTGTTGCATCAATTTGATGCTACTCATCGGTTGTCTGAGCTGACCGCAGCCTGGGGGAACTTGGCGTCCTCTGCGACTTCGTTTGGGGAAAAGCTCCAGGTTAGTTTTTTTAAGTTCTTTCTTTGGTTGTTCGTCTTTTTCCTGTCCTTACGCCTCGTCTTTCTCTCTCTCTACTTTCTCAGTCTTTTTCTCGTGATCATACCAGCTTCTTTTTCTCGTCTGAAATTGAGAAAAAGTTGTCTTCCGAGGTAAGCGCTCTAAAAGCAGAGCTTGATCTCTGCCAAGCCGATATGGAGATTGAGCACCAAAAGCACTAAGAGGAGGAGAAGGCTCTCCGCGTCTGGGTTGTTGAGGTAGAAAAGTAGAGGGATGCTGCAGTGGAGTCCTTGAAGAATGAATGCAAAGGTATTGCGGGTTCTTTTTGTTTCCTTTTGTATTCTGACTTGTTTTTTCTTTTGTACTCTGATTTTCTTTTCCGCTGACTTGTTTTTGTTGCCTGGTCTAGCTCTCCGAGTTGAAAAGCAGAAGCTCTCGGAGGGTCTTGAGGAGATAAAGACAACTGTCCGCAATAGTCACAACCGGGCTGAGGAGGTAATTACTTGTGCTGAAGAAGAACTCGCGCTCGCTAAGTTGATTAGGCGTGGAGCTGATAGAGATCTTGTGCAGGCCCAAAAGACTATTGAGGTCTTGACTGGCAAGTTGGCGACGGCCACTGAGAACTAGAATACTTTGTGGAAATCCTTCCGGTCAGTAGCCAATCTTCTCCGGACTCCAGCAGATGACGGTCAACCTTGGGCTCAATTCATTCACTGAGTTCCGAACCATTTCCAGGAGTTTGTGAAGAGGTGCGCCCTCTTATGTACCAGAAATGTTCTTACCCAGGTTTGGGTTCTTGCTCCGGAGTTCCCTTTGTCCAAGATTGTAGAGGAAACTGAGAGCCAAGAGTACGTGGATGCCGTTGAAAGGGCGGAACCTGAGGTCGAGGACTTAGCCAATAGGATCGTTGGTAATCTTAACATTGATATTTCTTCTCCTGACAACAACGCTTGATGTACTTGACCTCTGTACTCCAGTTCTCGTAATAGCAAACTATACTTCTTTTTGAATAGAGATTGAATGAAGATCCTTTATTTTGGTTGATGTCTTCTTTTCCTGAATGTCCTTGTCTTGTAAACAACTTGGAATATGTGGGTCATTGTCTTGACAGACTTTCTTGATCTGTCGAGCGCTTTGTCTGGCTTGTCTGGCTTTTCATTTGTGACCTATAAACAACTCGGTATAGATTGTTGTTTCGACAGACTTCATGTTCTTGTTAGTATTGAAAAGACTTAGGACCGGCGATCTTGAGATTGATAAGTCTTTGAGCACTTCATGGTGGAGGTCTGGAAACTTCTTCTTGTTCCTTCAGGTCTTGTCGAGCAGGAACAAGCGTCGCCCGAGTACTTCCTTGAGCGAAACCGTGTAGCACTTCTTGGATCCATCTGGGTGTAGCCCCCGAGCCTCTTGCTATTTAGAACAAGTAGCTGGAGGGTCTTGTCTTGAAATCGCTCTAATTTATGCCCAGGCTTAGTTTCAGTCGTTTTTTGCTTTTTTGGTTCGAGTGTTAGCTTGTTAGCTACCCTCATCGGCGGGTTCAAGCATCTTTTCAGCTATTTTGCTCTCGGCCAGTATGCTTAGGCGTATTTTCATCCATTTTGCTTTTGGTTCGGGTGTTAGCTTATTAGCTACCCTCATCGGTGGGCTCAAGCATCTTTTCAGCTATTTTGCTCTCGGCCGGGATGCTCAGGCGTATTTTCAGCCATTTTGCTTTTTATTTCGGGTGTTAGCTTGTTAGCTACCCTCATCGGCGGGCTCAAGCATCTTTTTAGCTATTTTGCTCTCGTAGGGATGCTCGGTGTATTTTTAGCCATTTTGCTTTTTGTTTGGTGTTAGCTTGTTAGCTACCCTCATCGGCGGGCTCAAGCATCTTTTCAGCTATTTTGCTCTCGGCCAGGATGCTCAGGCGTATTTTCATCCATTTTGCTTTTTGTTTCGGGTGTTAGCTTGTTAGCTACCCTCATCGGCAGACTCAAGCATCTTTTCAGCTATTTTGCTCTCGGCCGGGATGCTCAGGCGTATTTTTAGCCATTTTGCTTTTTGTTTCGGGTGTTAGCTTGTTAGCTACCCTCATCGGCGGGCTCAAGCATATTTTCAGCTCTTTTGCTCTCGGTCGGAATGCTTAGTGAAGACAACTCGGAGAAAGTCATAACAAGACATATGTTGTGTAGAAAGTCCATCTTTATTGATCGTAAATCGTTGACGAGCCATAATAATACATATGCTGTCGATGAACATTATCTGTATTGATCATGGATGTTGATCCCTTGCGGCTTGAATATATATTCTTTCTTGAGTTGTTTTCACACATAGAATCTTTTTAGTTGGCTGATGTGCCATGTGTTGCTGACTTCTTTTCCATCCTCGGTTGTCAACTTGTATGTGCCTGGTCCAGTGACTGCCGTGACAATAAAAGGACCTTCCCATGGACTGAGTAGTTTATGGCGTCCTTCAGTTTTTTGTAATCTTCTTAGTACTAGATCTCCGATTTAGAGTGATCAAGGTTGGGTACTCTTGTTGTAGTGGCGTCTTAAACCTTGTAGGTATCTGGCTGATTGGAGGGTAGCGTTTACTCTGACTTCTTCTGAGCTGTCGAGTTCTAATCTTCTGGTGTGTTCTGCTTCTCCTTCGTCATACTGTTCTATCCTTGGTGATGTCCAGATCAAGTCGGCAGGTAGTACGGCTTCTGACCCATAAATTAGGAAGAAGGGTGAGTAACCGGTGGCTCTGCTTATTTGAGTTCGTAGCCCCCATACTACTTTCAGTAGTTCTTCAATCCATTTGGATCCGTAGTCTACCAGTTCTTCATACAGTCTTGGCTTTAATCCAGCTAGTATGAGTCTGTTAGCCCTTTCTACCTGTCCGTTGGCTTCTGGATGTGCGACTGATGCGTAATCTATGCTGAAGCCGTAGTCCTGTGCCCAACTTTTGAATTCTGTAGCCATGAAGGGAGAGCCCAAATCTATGATTATTCGATTGGGCATGCCGAATCTGTGCATAATGTCTTCGATGAACTCTACTGCTTTGGCTGTGCTGTATTTTGCGAGTGGTTTGTATTCAATCCACTTAGTGAACTTGTCAATTGCTACGAAGATGTACTCGAAACCGCCCTTTGCTTTCTTGAGAGGTCCTACTTGATCCAGCCCCCAGTAGGAGAAAGGCCAAGCGGGTGGGATGCAGATAAGATTGTGAGCTGGTACATGAGCTTGTCTTGCGAATATTTGACAGCCTTTGCATTTTCTGACTAGTTCTTCTGCGTCTTTCAGAGCTGTTGGCCTATAGAATCCAGTGTGGAAAGCTTTGCCGACTAGTGTTCTTAAAGCGACGTGATTTCCACAGCATCACGAGTGTATTTCTTCTAAGATCTCTTTGCCTTCTTCAAACGAGACACATTTTAGGAGTACTCCTGATGATGCGGCTCTTCTGTACAGCTTGTCCCCTACTAGGACGTAGTTCTTGCTTCTGCGAATAACTCGGGTAGCCTCTTCTTTTTCTGATGGCAACTTATTCTCTTTGATATAATCAATAAAGACCTAGGTCCATGAGGTGTTGATTACCAAAATCTGGGTGCCTTTAGTTGGGAGTTTAGGGGTTATTTCACCGGGTTGTTTGATAGAGGGGGCTGATAACTCCTCTATGAATATGCCGGGTGGAACTTTTGCCCTGTCTAATCCGAGCTTGGCGAGGATGTCTGCTGCAATATTAGAATCGCGCAGGACGTGTAGAATTTCTAATCCTTGAAAATGTTTTTCAAGCTTTCGTACTTCAGCATAGTAGGTGCCCATGTTTTCTTTGGTGCAGTCCCAATCTTTGTTGACTTGGTTGATGACTACTACCGAATCTCCGTATACGAGCAATCGCTTGATTCCCAGGGTAATTGCCACTCAGAGCCCGTGGATGAGGGCTTCGTACTCTGCTTCATTGTTTGTAGCTTGCCATAATATCTGAAGGACATACTTGAGTTGTTTTCCGTCTGAAGAAATTAAGAGAGTGCCTGCTCCGGCTCCGCCTAGCTTGAGCGATCCATCAAAGTACATCTTCCAATGGTCAAGGATGATGTTTGACATAGGTTGTTGAATTTCTGTCCACTCAGCCATAAAATCAGCAAGAGCTTGGGATTTAATCGCCTTCCGTGGGGTGAAATCGATATTGAGAGCTCCAAGTTCAACTGCCCACTTAGATATGCACCCTGTTGCGTCTCTATTGTGTAGGATGTCTCCGAGTGGGAAATCTGTCACCACAGTAATCTTGTGGCTTTCAAAATAGTGGCGTAGCTTGCGTGAAGTGATCAGGAGAGCGTAGAGTAGCTTTTGCACATGCGGGTACCGGATTTTTGATTCTGACAGAACCTCGCTGATGTAGTATACGGGGCGTTGTACTTTATGTACGTGCCCTTCTTCTTCTCTTTTCACGACTATCGCTGTGCTGATCACCGTAGAAGTAGCCGCAATATATAGCATCATGTCTTCATATTTCTTTGGTGGCGTGAGAATGGGCGATGATGTGAGGTATGCTTTGAGTCTTTTGAAAGCTTCGTTGGCTTCCTCTGTCCACTCGAACTTGTCTGTCTTCTTTAGTAGTTTAAAGAAAGGTAACATTTTTTCGCCGAGTCTTGATATGAAACGATTGAGGGCCGCCATGTAGCCTGTTAGTTTCTGCATATCTTTGACGCTTCGAGGGGGTCCCATCTCTGTTATGGCTCGAATTTGTTTGGTGCTGGCTTCGATTCCACGATGACTGACCAAGAATCCGAGTAGTTGTCCAGAAGGAACTCCGAATACACACTTGCTTGGGTTCAATTTCCACCTCCACCTTTTTAGGTTTTCGAAGGTTTGCTTTAAGTCTTCAATAAGTGTGTCCGGGTTCTTTGTTTTCACTACTACGTCATCCACGTATGCCTCCATGTTTTCGCCAATCTATTCACCAAGGCACGTCTGGATAGCTCTTTGGTAAGTGGCACCAGCATTCTTGAGTCCAAACGACATGGTCTTGTAGTAGTAGGCACCGAACGGAGTGATGAAAGATGTCTTGCTCTGGTCTTCTTCTTTTAAAGCGATTTGGTGATATCCTGAATAGCAATCAAGGAAGGATAATAGGGCAGATCCTGCTGTTGAATCAACTATCTGATCAATGCGTGGTAGCCCAAATGGATCTTTCGGGCAGTGTTTGTTGAGATCTGTATAGTCGACGCACATGCGCCACTCGTCTGTATTCTTCTTTTGTACTAGAACTGGATTTGCTAGCCAATCCGGATGAAGGATTTCTCTGATGAATCTGGCTGCCATTAGCTTTGTGATTTCTTTTTTAATTGTTGCCTTCTTGTCGGGTGAGAACCGTCTTAGTTGTTGCTTCACAGGCTTGGAGCCTTCGTTGATATCGATTCTGTGCTCAGCCAACTCTCTTGGGACACCTGTCATGTCGGCCGGCTTCCAAGCAAAGATATCTTTGTTGTCCCAAAGAAAGTTGGTGAGCGTGAGTTCCTATTTTGCCGAGAGGTGAGCACTGATGGTTGCCGTTTTGGTGGGATCACCAGTTCCTAGGTTGATTTGCTTGACGTCGGCTTCTTTTGGTGGTGCTAGGATGCTGGGCTTTTTAGCTGGTATCTCTAGTTCTTCCAGGCTCAGTTCCACGGTAATAGCTGCTATTTCTTTTCTACCATTGGTTGCTTGTGCTTTGGCTGCAATTTGAATTGCCTGAACATCGCAGTCAAAAGCGCGTTTCAAATCACTTCAAAGGGAGAGGACTCCGTTAGGCCCTGGCATCTTTAGCAATAGGTATGGGTAATGTGGTATTGCCATGAATTTTGCCAGTGCTGGACGTCCGAGGATTGCGTGGTATGATGATTCAAAGTCTACAACTTCAAACTTGATGAACTCTGTGCGGTAATTTGAGGGAGTTCCAAAAGTAACCGGTAGAGTGATTTGTCCAAGTGGCATGGCTGCCTTGCCGGGTACTATCCCATAAAAAGGTGTGCTCGTTGGTGTAATCAGCCCGACGAGTTGTAATCCCATCTTCCTTAGAGTTTCTGAAAAAATGATGTTGAGTCCGGCTCCTCCATCAATTAGTACCTTTGTGACAGTCATACCGGCGATAGTTCGATCTAGAACCAGTGGGTAATGTCTTGCGTTTCCTACGCTAGTCCATTGATCTTCTCTTGAAAACTGGATCGGATATTGTGACCAATTGAGATATCTTGGAGTAGCCGGTTCTGCTGCCATGATGGTTCAGAGAGCTAGCTTTTCTTGATGTTTGCTTCTGGAATCTGGAGCCCCGGCGAAGATCACTGCTACTGTTCCCCTGGATTTTTGGAATCCCTGGTCTTCGTGGTTGTCTTCATCTTTTTTCTGATTGTCTTCTTTAGTGCTCCCCTTACTATCTTTTCTTGTGTATCGATCATTGAAGGTGTAGCAATTTCTGATGGTGTGCTTTCCATTAGGGTGCAATGGGAAATGCATGTTTTCAATGTCGTCATACCTTCTGAGCTTGGAAAACTTCCTTGATTTGTCAGTTATCGCTACGGTGTTGTCTGGTCCACGTTTTCTCTCTTGGTGTCTGTTGTTTCGATGATTTTGCTTATCCGGGTTGTCTCGGTTGCTTTTTTCCAGGAACCTTTCTCGTGTCTTCTCCTCCGTAGTAATCATTTTTTCTACAGTACGTCTGAATTCTTCATTGTTTCTCGGGTTCTCTTTGCAGAAGTCCTGAAATTACCACCTAGCCATGATTCCGTGAGAGAAAGCTTCGATTACTTCTCGTTCGGTAATGTCATGTACTTGGGCACGTAATTCGCCAAATCGTCGATAGTAATCTCTGAGACTTTCGCCCCCTTTCTGCTTGAGTCCCTTTAATTCTACGTGGGTGATTGGGTGCGTAATGATACCTACAAATTTTTGACAAAAAACTCTTTGCAAGTCATCCCAATTTCTGATTGATCCTGGGTTCAATTTGTCGAACCATTGGAGAGGCATGGTTTCTAGGGCCATCAGAAAGAACAAGGTCTTGATGTCGTCGTCTCCTCCAGCCAGTTCAATTGATTGTGAGTAGATTCTGAGCCACTGCCTTGGTTCAGTCTTGCCATCATATTTAGAGTGGTTGGACGGTTTGAACTTGTGCGGTAGTCGTATCAAAGCAAGTCTGCTTGCAAAATAGGGGAATCTATCGTGCGTCCCGGCTTCTCTGTACTCTGATTTAGCACCTCATTCTAGCCAGCTGTCATTTTGATGAGAGTAGTTCTGTGGGGCTATCCGAATGGGTGCTTTGCTTCTGATCTGTCTTGGTTGTTCGGCTCGGTAGTTTTGACTGTGGTCCCTTCTACTTTCTCTGTTGTGACTTCCACTAGGTCAAAGTCTCTCGAATGCGGACTTCCTTTGATTTTGATCTTTCTTCCTATGAGATGTTGACCTGGCGGGTAGTCTTGAACGGGTTCTTCCATCGTGTGTCTTTAGGGCTGCTGTCCGGAGAAGTTCCCGAAGCTGTTCCTGCTGTTCACTAGGATGCGAGGTCGTTCCGAGTTCTTCAAGAGCTTCTTGGATCCTGTTGTAGGGTGTGTTCACCGCATGTCTTTCTTCGACTTCTTGTTCTGATTTTCTTCTGTTATATTCGTCCAGATCTGACTCATATTTGATCCAAGCTTCCTTGCGCTGCCTAGCACGTCGTTGGCGTCCTTGTTTCCACTTGTTTCTTCTTTCTCTGGCTTGCCTTTGATTCTCGGTCTCACCATCGTAGCCTTGAGCAAAGGGTGATATGTTGGACTCAGATTCATCTGATGACCTGACGTCGGGTGCTTCTGGGGGGATCAATGGTGATCGAGGACGATGAACCATGAGTACTTCCCGTGCGTGAACTGTTCTGTTATTAGCGTTGGTTTCCATGCTGTCGGAGTTGCTGATAACTTTAGTAGAGGCTTCAAGGTCACATATCGAGTCTCCTTCTTGGTAGGGTAGAATTGCTGTTGTCGTCGTGCTGACCCGTCGGGTACTGCTATCCTCAGGAATAGAGCCTGGCCAGTGGACGATGCAGTCTTGAGATGTTATGGTTAGTACGAGACCTTCCTAAGCTCCTTTTAGTGGCATTCTAAACACTGGGTCGAGGGATCCTTCGAGCTATGCTTGGTAAGATCTTGCCATGTTGTGGAGTCAAAATGGGAAAAGATCCGACTTCTTGAAAAAATTCTGAGTGCACTCCGAGTTGTATTCTTGATATGATGAGGCCGCGTTCTGTAGCCTCATTGGAAAAGAACTCGGATTCTCAAAAGAACCCGAGTCATACTCCATCTTGGATGCAGAGCCTGAGTTCGAGTCGGATGCGTAAAGCCGTGAAACCTGAGTTGAATTGGACATCATGAGCTGCGCGAATCTTCCGGTGATTTGATCTGTCGTAGTCGCCAAAATAGGAAAGTTTTCATGGTGAACCGAATCTTCGAGAAGACGGCTTTGGAGCTTGCCATCGTCGCCTGCCTCGTAGATCCACGAACTAAAGATGAAGGTTGATCCTATTGAGAAGATCATGTTGTCGAGGTCCATCGAGCTCTCGGATGCAAATTCACCAAAAGCCCCTACCTGGCGCGCCAGCTGTCGATGTTTTACCACCGATAGCCTACCACGGGGTTACCTGGGACAGTATGTTCGGGCTTCAGCGTATGCGGAACTCGACGGTGAACGCAAGAGACAGTCGATTTATCCTGGTTCAGGCCCTCGACTGTGGTCGAGTAATAGCCCTACGTCCAGTCGGCGTTAGCCTTTGCGTTGTATTGATTGTGTGTTGTTGTGTGTTGTGTGTTATCCTCCTTTCTCTAGGAACCCCGCCCTCCTTTATATAGTCAGGAGATCAGAGTCCTAGTCGGTTTACAATGAGAGTTCTTAGTAGGATTACAGGATAATACTACTACTAGGATTACATGGGAAGAATCCTAGTTGGACTAGATCTTCTCCCTTCCTGGCGGGGTATCCTATGGGTCCCACATCGACACAGACTTTTGGTGATATGATGAATGCTGCTATTGCCATGGAAGGACTTCAGCGTGACTCTCAGGCTGAGTGGAAGTGCAAGCGGGTGATTACTGGGTCTTCTAGTCACCCTAGGCTCAGAAGGTGCAGGTTGTCAGGCAGATGTCCTATCACTCTCTGGGTGGACAACCATCCCATTAGTCTCAGCAGATTCACCAGGCACCTCCCACTTAGTACCGTACACCTACTCAGTAGGTGCAACAACAGCCTCAGGGACAGCAGGTTCCGCCTCATCAAGGGTAGGGGAATAAGCCTGGTGTTTGTTTCAAGTGTGGCAAGGAAGGCCACTATGCTCGGAAGTGTCCACAGAACCAGCCTACGTGGTCTTCCTAGCATTCAGTCAACTCCCGTCTGGTCAAGAGGACGATTATCAAGAAGAAGGTGCCCGTAAGCCGCTCTGGACAAGTCAACTTCACTGAGGCTGAGGAGATCTTGTAGAATGAACCGGTGATGGCCGGTATGTTAAACATTGATTCCCACCCAACATATGTGTTGTTTGATTCTGGTGCATCACATTCATTCATGAGCATGGGGTTTGCATAGAGGCACAATATATCTCTTATAGCTATTCCTATTGCCTATAGAATCAGTACTTTGGGTGTGTAGTTGTGCGTTAATACTCAGACGGACACAGTCGGATTAATGCTAGCCACTCACACTTACCGCCTTTAGTTCATGGTGCTGCTTGGGCAAGGCATTGATGCAATTCTAGGCATGAACTGGTTGTAAGTTTATGGGGTAGTCTTGGACCTTAAACAGAGAGTTGTTGAGTTACGGCTTCCTTCTTTCGAGGATAGGATGTCTCTTCTTATGCCCTCAGATCCAACCTTACCAGTTGTTGTTCATATTGAAGCTTCTCCTGATTTTGCCTCTATTCCTATGGTCTGTGAGTTTCTGGATGTCTTTCCTGAAGATCTACCTAGGTTGCCACCGGATAGAGATGTAGAGTTTTCCATTAAGTTAGAACCTAGCACTGCTCCTATTTCACAGTGTCCCTACCGCATGGCTCCTAAAGAACTAGCAGAAATGAAGAAGCAATTAGATGAATTATTGGAGTAGGGCTTTATCCATCCTAGCTCTTCACCATGGGGTTGCCCAGCTATTTTTGTGAAGAAGAAGGATGGTACTCTATGGATGTGTGTGGATTACCGCCCTCTCAATGCGGTAACCATTTAGAACAAGTATCCCTTACCTCGTGTTGATACTTTATTTGATCAGTTGGCTAGTGCAAAGGTGTTTTCAAAGATTGATCTTCGTTTGGGTTATCATCAAATTAGATCCGACCACAAGATATACCAAAGACAACTTTCTCTACTAGGTTTGGGTTGTATGAATACCTAGTCATGTCTTTTGATCTCACCAATGCTCCTACCATTCTTCATGTATCTTATGAATTGAGTCTTTATGCCAGAGCTGGATAAGTTTGTAGTGGTGTTCATTGATGATATTTTGATATACTCTAAGAATAATGAAGAGCATGCACAACATCTTTGGATAGTACTAACTCGATTAAAGAACACAAGTTGTATGCCAAATTCAGCAAGTGTGGGTTTTGGTTGGATCAAGTGCAGTTTTTGGGACATGTTCTGACACCTGAGGGTATCTCTGTGGACCCAAGCAATGTGCAAGATGTATTAAATTGAAAGTCTCCAAAGTTAGTGCATCAGATCCATCAGTTCCTTGGTCTTACTGGTTATTATCGATGCTTCATTCTGACTTCTCCAAAATAGCCCAACCAATGCCCAAGTTGCTCTAGAAAGATGTCAAGTTTGTGTGGAGTCCGGCTTGTGAAGAAGCTTTCTAAGCCCCGAAGAAATTTCTTACCTCTACTCCTGTTCTGCCCAACCAGATATTGATAGGTCATTTGATGTGTATTGTGATGCCTCAAGGACTGGATTGGGATGCATGCTTATGTAGGATGGACATGTGATAGCTTATGCTTCACGCCAGCTAAAAAAACACGAGGTGAATTATCCCACCCATGATTTAGAGCTAGCTGTTGTGGTGCATGCTCTAAAAATTTGGAGGCATTATTTGTTGGGAAAGAAAGTGCATATTTATATGGATCACAAGAGCCTCAAATATATTTTCACTCAGTCCGAGATGAACATGAGGCAATGGAGATGGTTGGGGCTAATCAAGGATTATAATTTGGAGGTTCATTACCATCCTGAAAAAGCTAATGTGGTAGTTGATGCCTTAAGTCCAAAGTCGCATCAAGTTGAAGAAGAACCTTTGTCTCTCAACCATGCTAAGGTGTTAGCCCATATTGCTCTAGTCTAGAATCTACTTGAGCAAATTATTATAGAGCAAAGGCAAGATGTTTTGGAAAAATCCCACATATCAAGGAGTTAATTGCCGAAAGGCGTGGTCCACATTTTAGTATTGATGATCAAGGTGTAGTGAGGTTCAAGAACCGATTGGTGGTTCCCTCAAGTGATGAGCTTAGGAGAAAATTTTGGATGAAGCTCACAATTCCAAGTTATCCATTCATCCAGGAACTAACAAGATGTATCATGATTTGCGTCACTTATATTGGTGGTCAAATATGAAGCAGGATATCACCAAGTACGTCGTGGAATACAACACTTGTGGAAGAGTTAAGGCAGACCATATGCATATCGAGATTTTTGCAACCCTTGCCTATCCCTGTTTGGAAATGGAAGGATATTTCTATGGACTTTGTTGTGGGTTTGCCCCACGGCAAAGGGGTATGACTCTATTTGGGTCATTGTGGATCACCTTACCAAGTCCGCTCATTTCCTTCCGGTGGATACAAGGTATTCAGCCAAGAAGTATGCCAAGTTGTATTTTGACCGAATTGTGACCCTGCATGGAGTTCCTATTACTATTGTCTCTGATAGAGGGTCAGTCTTTATCTCTCGTTTCTAGGAGCAACTTCAGCAATGTCTTGGTACTAGTCTCCTCAGAAGTTTAGCTTATCATCCACAAACTAACGACCAAATAGAAAGGGTAAATCATGTACCGGAGGATATGTTGAGAGCTTGTGCCATTTCTTTTCCTAAAAAGTGGGATGAATGCTTGACTCTAGCTGAGTTTTCTTATAACAAAAGTTATTAACAAAGCATTCGAATGGCACCATTTGAGGCCTTGTATGGCAAGAAATGTAGAACACCATTTAACTAGGGTGGAAGTGGGTGATCATGGTTATTTTGGACCTGATTTTATCAAATAAGCTCGAGAGCAAGTTAGCATTATTCAGAGCCATTTAAAGGCAGCTCAAAGTCGTTAGAAAACTTATGCGGACAAGAGAAGAAGGCCCTTGCAATTTAAAATTGGTGATCATGTGTATCTCAAAGTGTCACCCATGAGAGGGGTGCATCGCTTTGGTGTCCGGGGAAAGCTAGCCCCTCGCTATGTTGGACCTTACAAGATTTTGACCCGGTGTGGTTCTGCTGCCTACCATATCCAGCTCCTAGATATTTTATCAGCAGTGCATAATATCTTCCATGTTTTCCAGTTAAAGAAATGTTTGTGGGTCCCCGATGAAGCTATGAAAATTGAAGGACTTCTCCTCCAACTTGACTTGTCTTATATTGAGCATCCTATCAAGATCTTAGATGAAAAAGAAAGAGTGACTAGAAACAATGTGATGAAGTTTTATAAAGTTCAATGGCAAAATCACATGGAGGACAAAGCAACGTGGGAGCAAGAAAGCTATATCTTGAAGCAATATCCCCCACCTTCTTTCTAGTTTACCGAGGTAATTGTTAAATCGGAATTTATTTCTTATCTCTTTTCCCACACTAGGCACATGAAATCTCGGGACGAGATTTTGTTTAAGGGGGTAGATTTGTAACACCCTCGGTGTTACACCGTAAATCATTTACTAAAACATGTCATGAGCATCATGTTTATGTGTTAATGCATATGATAAAGTGTGTAGATCAATTTCTGTAACTCCAAATGATCAACTAAAAGGTGAAACGAAAGTTGATTTGATAGTCATGTTATATCACTTAGGGTTTAAAACCAATTTTTATTAAGCAAAAATGCTATAGAACATATATGGGTCACCTTATTAAAGTTGGAAGTACAAACTTTGTAGATGACAGTGAAATACTTGCGGTCGAAAAATGATATTACTAGTTAATATTTCCACTAGCTTAGAAATCGCAAATGTAAATCAAATTCAGCTCCAAAACTTAGAAATTTTCAAATCTCCCAACAATTAGACACTGCTATGTTTACCAATTTATTGTGAGAGATAGGGTTAAGGAGTTGTATACACCAAAATTTGGAAGGAGTCTCACAGGAATTTAAAAGCTCCCAAGATTGTGTTATCAAGGAAGCAATTGCGTGTAGATCAGAATTATCTGATTCGAATGCAGCACCAGAATCGGCTTTCTTCAGGTAACGCCAGCAGATGACGACGAAGGCTACAATCGGCGCCAGGACAAAGCATGTTGGACTCTACAAAAAGGGAAAGATTGGAGTCCAAGTTATCTTCAATTAGTAATGTTTTCTCATAGGGCCAAAGATTGTGATGAGTCATGCTTAGATAGGAGTCATGCGTAGGTTCTGGGTATAAATACCAAACCCCGGCTATTGTAAGACACACAATCAATCCAATATACAAGTCATTTACTTTTTTCGGCTCCGGCCACCCCTTAGGAGTAGGAGTAGAGTAGAACTCGATGAGTTCTTCAACAAGTACGGCTGCATCGATCCGGTCGACCTCCACTGCTTGTTATAAGTACCGTCATGGTTTATACCTCTGTTCGTACGGCTGCATCGATCCAGTCGACCTCCACTATGACTCAGGTATAAGTTAGTTATCGATTCTTGCCTAATTCAAGTATGGCTGCATCAATCTAGTCGACCCCCACTGCATGAACTAGATCAAGGTCAAGTTATCGGCTCTACCTTAGAATGGCAGTCTTTGTTAGATTCATTAAGTTACCGCTATTGCTTATTGCTTTCATTATTTATTTAATTACAGCAATATCACTCTGCCCGATTGGGATTGATCTAGATCGGCCTTATATCTTGTTTAGCCCATCGTTTGTTAATCTAAATTGATCTAATATGCACTTTAAACGATGAGTTACGTTTTATCGGTTGTTTTATATCAATCTTGATCGTGCATAGCGTGCGGTTAAGGCATGTTGCGTCTTGAGTAGATTTATTGGCTAGCGAAAACCTTTCCATGGTCCGTTATCACGGCTTGTGTGATTCTACCTCACACCCCACTGTTTGCACCGTGGAGTGGGGATCGTTATTTGGTAGATCTATTCCTGATAAGGCATGACTTTAACTGTGCGCTATGCCTGAATCGGTTGTTTTAGCCGATATCAAGTGCTCTCACGAACAGTTCGCATCACGAGACCGTTGAAGTAAAGATAGATTGAAAGATGTGTTAGCCCCATGATCTTATTATTGTATTACGGCCTGCATGATTCTGCCTCATGCCCTACAGATATTAGTAATGAGTTAGGGTCGTCGAGTCTATTGCTGTTTCTACGGCCTGCATGATTCTGCCTCATGCCCCACTGGTCATAGCGATAGATGAGATCTAACATGTTCATTAGATTTATCTTTATTAAATGGTTAAATGGTGTTGAATTGTTTCTTTATATAAAAAGGGGTTCGGTTACTTGGAATCATTGGCTTAGCATAAACCAATCATTGTTGATATCTTATTGCCATTGATTAATATTTGTTCAAATAATGATATTTATCCTGAATGATAACCGATTCTTCTTATATAACCCCATGAGCTTTAACCGATTTATTCTCACGAATATGCTGGAATCGACTATTTAGTCGATCTCCTTTCATATCGGCTCTCAGAGCCGCACATTCGGGATTGTCTGGCAACACCGGCATGTTTCGCCCTTAATTACTGATAAAGTTTCTCTCCTTGTCAATTACAGGGTCAAATTTACTAGCATGTCTCGGGAGGAGTGCGTAGGACCGACCATCCCTGCGCTGAAGCTAGGCGGATCTCTAGCTCCATCGAGCAGACCCTTCCGGCTTGCTACGTGTGTCCTTGGCATGGGACGAAAATTCTGTGTTGACACACATTTCTGGCACGCCCGGTGGGACACCACAATCGTCATGGTGGTTCACAACAACAATGACATCCTTATGCTGCATTATGAAGATCTACCTGATAGGGATAAGGGTATCATCAGCAAAGCTACAGAAGAGTTTCAGAACAAGTGTTTGTTGTCCTACATCAAAACACGTGACAACACAATTATTCAGAAATTTCCACTACCAAGAGTTCTGTTACATGGGCAGATGAATACAACTAAAGACGAAGACAGACGTTTCTTTAAGGAAGTTGTAGACAAATCTGTTCGTGATGCTATATCAAGCCATAACGAAGCTTTCGTGGACATATTGTACAACGCCATGAGAGAGGTGATTCATGGATTTCTAGTTGGTCAAGGTGGGCCGGCTTATTACAACATTCTAGATCCATCGACCCAAGGGACTAATCAAGTCGGTACCAGCCATCAAGAAGCAGCACCAGCTGGTAATGGTGATGTCCAAATAGTTTAGAGTTCATCTGAATAGGCTCAAGGAACTACTACGAATCAGATACAGTATAATCCTGGACCATCAGTACAACATGTGCAACAGCTGACGGGGCAAAGTCAGAACTAGGTGATCAATTTTGGCATATTAGGCCACATACCATCGTCGGCTCAAAAAATAGCACCATCAATGCAAAGGATCCGTAGAGATATAGATCCTTATGTCTATAATCAAAGACTTCAAGCAGCAAGCCAGCAAAGGACCCAACAGATCAAGATTCCACAAGGGTATCACTATGGCATAGATTATAACACCCTTCACATGATGCCAAATCTAGGATATCAAGGCACACGGGATTTCAATCCACAGATGGGTCAGCAAGTACAGAGAAATCCAAATTCAAATGCTGATGAGTTGCTGCTGAGGGTGACCGAGATGATGAAAAATTAGTTCGGTCTAAAGCCAAAAGGGCTGACCTTTTCATACAAACGTCCATATCCAGAATGGTATGATTTGATCGCTCTTTCCATAAATTACAGACTCCCAGAATTCGCTAAGTTCACTGGCCAAGACAGTACAAGTACGATAGAATATGTCAGTCGGTATCTTACACAATTGGGTGAAGCATCAGTTGAGGATGTCCATCGAGTTCATTTCTTCTCCTTGTCCTTATCAGGGCCAGTCTTCACTTGGTTTTCATCATTGCCAGTCAATTCTATTGCCAATTAGGCTAACCTAGAGAAGAAGTTTCATACATATTTTTACACTGGGACTGGAGAAAAGAAGATTACCGATCTGACAACTATAAGACAGAAGACTAATGAATTGGGCACTGAATTTCTTCAGAGGTTCCGAGAAACCAGAAACTTGTGCTTCTCCATAAACTTGGTTGATGATCAATTAGCTGCTTTAGCCATCCAAGGAATGCTGCCAATGTGGAAAGAGAAATTGCTAGGATAAGAGTTTGATAACTTGGGCCAGTTGGCTCAACGAGTGGCAGCGTGCAATGGCCAATTCTAGAGTATGCGCAGAGATACCCGATTTCAGAAGAATACCACAGTAGCCGAAGCTTATGATCCATACTCAGTCGATGACGGCTACGAAGATGAAGAAGAAGAAGTTGTTGCGATTGAATGGAATTGGGGCAAAAAGACAGTAATGGTGCTAAATCCTTGGGGAAGAGGAGTCGAGGAGAGCTATGACTTTGATGTCACCAAATCAGACAATCTCTTTAATTTCTTGCTTGAAAAGGGGCAGATCAAGTTGCCCGATGGTCATGTTATGTTGCCCCCTGATTAGTTGAAAATTAAGAAGTTCTGCAAGTTCCATAATGCTACTTCTCATTCCACTAATGAGTGCAGAATTTTTCGACAGCATATATAGAGGGCTATTCAGTAAGGAAGGCTCAAATTTGATACGCCTTGGAAAATAAAAGTTGATGATAATCCTTTCCCAGGAGATCAAAATATGGTTGATGCTGGCCTGCTCAAAGGAAAGACTAAGGTCCTAACATCAGCCAAATCAAGAGAAGCTGGAATAGTCGATCCCAAGATGCAAATATCGGCTAACGAGTACAGAGAGATCAGAAAACGTCACGACAAGCAAAAGAGCCAATATGAGCAGGGGAGACATCAAAAGATGGAGCGACAAAGCCGTGGGTTATATCTCGGATTCTATTGAATAAGTGGCAGCGGTAGAAGGAAAAGGATTATCAGCGATGGTTAGAGGATCAAGAATACTAGCATCAACTGGAAGAAGAGAGGTATGAAAGGAAACAAGCCGAATCACATTGGAATTGTCCTTTCTTCAGATATTGCTGGAACGAAGGTTTGAAGTTGCCTACCAGACACGATTGTCCAGAATGCAGCAATCAATATTGGGAGTTTAGACAATCTCAAACCAACCGCCGGTCTATCCATGCTCAAAATACATATCATCATAATAACATGGATCAACGCTTAAAAATGGAAGTATTCATAATCGGCTAGGAAAAAGAATTGTTGACCAAGACTAGGCTGATTATGAAGAAGGCAACAAAAGAAAATATGTTTGGCAGGAAGACCAATGGTGTCCAGGAGGTTTAACAAGAAGCCAGAAGAGAAGGGTACAACGCCTAAGGAATAAAGAGATGGAACAGGCTCAGGCATCCGGTAAACCTCAAGTATGGTGTACCAAGCAAATAGCCGATAGAAAGCAACCATCGGCTAATATCCAAATGGCTTTTCTATTGCCATCAGAATTCAGAGCTCCAGCAGACCAAGAAGTTTATTCGGAATTCGATGAATCGGAGTATGAGGAGATAGTTGCCAAGTTAACGGTTGTACAGCAAGCAATATTTGACAAGCCAGTCAAACATCGGCACTTAAAAGCGTTATATATGAAAGGTCTTGTTGATGGGAAGCCGATGAACAAGATGTTGGTGGACGGAGGTGCTTCTATCAATCTTATGCCTTACACTACTTTTCGTAAACTTGGCAAAGGACCATGAGATCTGATGGAGACTGACATGATGCTTAAAGATTTTGAAGGTAATATGTCTAAGACCCGAGGGGCAATAAACATCGAACTAACAATCGGGAGCAAGACTCTGCTCACCACATTCTTCGTCATTGATGGAAAGGGGTCGTACAGTTTGCTCCTCGATCATGATTGGATTCATGCGAACTGTTGCATACCATCGACCATGCATCAGTGTTTGATTCAATGGCATGGAGATGATGTCAAGCTGGTTCGTGCTGATGAGTCTGTGAGCATCGCAACAGCTGATCCAGTCTTCTGGGAACTAGGAGACTTCGAATGTTTCTTTGGCAAGTTATGGGAAGGAGGCTTCATTAAGATCAGTAATGAAAGCCAACAGCCGATGCAAGCGATTGGCTCTAAGAGTTTGTTTTAGTATAAAAGTCACGGCTTCACGTCGGCCATTAGATTAAGGAAAAATAAGCGTTAGTTCTGAGTATGGGTTTAGGCCAACGTATGAATGCTAAATGGAATCCTAAGTCCGGATCAGAATCGATGGATTTCTTAAATGAATTTGTGATTGCACTTAACGAAATTGCTTGCTCCAGATTGATCAATCGTCTAACCTTTGGTATTAAAAGTTCTACGGCGAAATATTTAAAGGGACTTTATACTAACATCTGATCAACATTTGATAGCCGATTCGCTATCGGCTCCATTAGCCGGTACTAGGAGGGTATCGCCTCTAGTTCAAAAGATGAAAATCTTCAAAGACAATAAAAGCCAATACGATATGTATCGCCTACAGAGCAAAAACAAAAAGCAAAAAGGCATTGCACTAAGACAGATTCATGAAAAGAACAGGAGTCTTTGTTCATCGGATTGCCCTAGATACAATCTAATCAAAGACCTTGTTCACCACATCCAGGGCGGATGTGATGTCTACTATGGCCTCCGCTGCCATAACAAATTCTTCGAGCAAGTCCTCATGATCCTCAGGGCCATAGCCCATTGGAAAACCAGTCTCCATGGCGTGGAGCTCGTACCTAGTTTGGACTTGTACCACGGTCAGCGCCACCGCCGCACCGTGACGAACACCGTGGAGGGCAATCTCCTGAACGTGAGCCAGTATGTCTTGGAGACAAGCGGCGATGGGGGAACCCCGGGCATTGATGGCGTTCGCTGCCGCGTTCGCCGCCAGTTGGAGAGACTCCAACTGCACCGTCAGGGCTAACAATCATAGGAACAAAAGACTATCAAGATAAAGATAATAGAAATCGGAGTGAGGCGTTCCTAGAATTTATCTTACCTGCCACCATGGCGTTAGACTCGGCCAGCCGCGCTCGAACAACACTGGCCTCCTCCTCAGCCACGTGAAGGGTAGCCTAAGAGACCCCGAGGCAAATCTCTAGTTGGCCGTTCTCCCAAGTCGCCTCAGAATAACAATTCTGAGCCATCCTCCATTCATGAAGGTAGCGCCAGGCGTCGTCGCCATTGTAGGAGTCGGAGGAGTCCGACGACGAGGCCGGCACAAAAGATGTCGCGTCAGAGGGCCCGCCGGCCCTGGGGAGAGGGCAAACACTGTCATTCACAACAAACCTGTAGGCGAGTCAAAACAGTTCATCATCATAAATAGGCAATGTTAATCTCACCTCATGTGTCGGAGGCACTGATTCATCGGCATGTTCTCCTCCTGGATCTCCTCCGCAGCGCGCTTGCCTCGGTTACCCTCACCGGCCATGGAAAATGATTGGATCTACGGAAGGAAGAAAGAAAACCGCTACAAGGTTTTAGCAGGCAGAGAAAAGCAAAGGAATAGTTGCGAGTGGAGATGTGTTCGAGGCCAAAGCCATCGGCTGGTATTTGAAGACATGAAGCGAAGAGGTGGATGCATCGGGGCGCGCAAAAGGCAACTGCAATTAATGGAAGGCGAAGCGCCACATCACTAATGTCGATGGGAATATGGCATTGAGTAACTGAGGGCAGGAAATCGAAGGGTTCTCTTAATAAAAGTCATGTTCTTAGACTTGATTGGATTAGAAGCCTAGGATCGGTTGTATTAAATCGGTACTTTAGCCGAAAAAAGAAGCGTAATTGAATAACAGAGAGTATGATCGATTCTACACAAGATACACGTTGACATGCAGATTTCGAGTCTAAAACATCATGGATCGCTCTCAACATTTTCTAGCCGAATAGCATCAGCTCCCGCGATCTGTTTGCCTTCTTCGGCTAATCTAGGGATGCTCTCAAAGATGTACTTATGATGGTCAATGGCAATGAAACTCCAGAGAAAGCTAGGGATGGATTACCCTTGATGGCCAGAAAGCAAGATAGCCGGTATGGTTGCCTAATTAGGAGAGACCTTATCGGATCAAACGTTGTGTGCCTGGTAATATTTACATTTTGGAAACACTAAGAGGAGAAGGGGAATTCGGCAGAGCAATCAAATGTGGAATATTTAAAGGAATATTGCCCTAACATTTGGAGTAATACTTGATAATCAATTTGCTCGGTTGTCAGTTCTAATAGCCGATACCAGAAGGGTATCGCTTCTAGTGCGAAGACAAACCCAGAAGGATAAAAGCCGGTATGATATGTGTCACCCACAGGAGCGAGGCAAACACGGACAAAGTGGTGCGTGAAGTAAAAGGAAAAATCATTGGAGATGAGGGAATTGGTTGCTTAATGTCACTTATTACAAGCTATAGACCAGAAAACACTTTGTTCGCTATATCATCGGCCTAGGAGGTTAGGGCTATAGAGTTGGCGGCGTCGAAGAAATCCTCGACCAGGCGTTCATAATCTCCAGGGTATTCGGTGGCTGGAGCTCCACGGGGAAGAAGCCGAAGATCGTGGTTGGAGTGAACTTGCGCAGTAGCCAACGCCATGGCAGCGCCATGACGAACGCCATGAAGAGCAACTTCTCTGACACGGTTTTGGATGTCGAGCAAGCGAACCACCAGAGCGGCACCCCTAGCATTGATGAATCCCATCGCATGGTCTGCAGCTAAATGAAGGTTTTCTAGCTGAGCCGATAGATCTAAAGGATTTAAGGAAGAGGTGATAAGGATCTTGGAGGCAAAAGTTAAGAAGAAACAGAAAATTATGGTAAATGTCTCACCAGCGATTCTGGCTTCAGCCTTGGCCAACCTCTCCTGCACCGGGTTGGCCTTAGGGGGTGATCAGCCCTGAACTATGGCCAGAGCCGACTCCGCAATAGCAAGGCAGTCAGCAAGTTTCTTGCCGGTCCAGTCAATGGAAGCGATCAGGTCGTCGTTATCTCTCGGCCTCCTCGGATAGCGGGGAAGCTGGCGACAAATTGGCGCTGAGGATGACTCCAAAGGCTGAGTAGAGTTGGCCCTCTGCTCTAAAATGATAGGAGCATCGCAAGATGCACCTTCTTAGTGATGGATGCGCTGGCGCAATGATGCGGATCCATCGAGAGCCTCCTCAGCAGATCTCTTGCTGTTCTCTAGGATCTCAAACCTATTGGAAAAGTAGAAACTATACTAAGGATGCAGGAGGTTCGAGGCGAAGCAGGTGGTTTTTCGATCCACAGCCATGGCCCGTGTATATAGCCCGGGAAGGCAAGAAGATAGATTTCGCCGGAGGTGTAAAATTGAAATCGGGAACGAAAACGGATCGACGCTCCAGAAATTCAGGGGACAGATAACGAAGAGATAACAGATTCGGATGTATTGCTTTCCTGAATTACAAAATATCATGGGCGGATACGAAGAATTTACATTGACCAGAGACTGACCCACCAAGACTTCTTTGGATTGAAGGGAGTCCGGATCCCCACAAGGCCGAAGGTCATCATGGACCGAGTCGCATCGGCCCGTTGATAGAATTGTGCCAGAAAAAGGGAAAGGCCACCCAACAGATGCCCAGCTAATTTCTCGAAGGCTAGGAAACTGTGGGAAAGAAGCATGTGGCTTTCCCGGTGGGCAATTTGGTGGAACGAACAAGGGGAAGGTGTCCACACATTTTAGCCCTTGCAAACACTAGAATAGCTATGCGAGCATGGTGAGAAGACAGGTGATATCACAAGACTTCTTCTAGTCGTAGAAGCTGATCCACTTGCTCGACAAGGCGCTAGAATGAGCGACACAATCACCCTATGCACAAGAATTCTTCTAACCACTCAGGATCTTCATAGCAAAAGAATAGACCATGGAGGGTCCGACGGAGTCAGAAGCACTCGAAAGAGTGGATAGAAGAGAGACATGGTTGAATTGTTGAGTTGCTCTCACTAGGGTCGGATAGACATTTTATAGCCGGCCCAGAAAGATGAATCCAAGTGCCCGTGAAGCAGTGACGCTCTTGTAAAAGTTTTGAGGCATAGGCTCATGAGATGACATAGGCGGCGACAAACAGTAGACCCCAGATCAAGATTCTCTACCCGTGACTGCGGACCAATCAGGGATACAGACATGATAATTTTGGAATAAAATTACTTTTATCCCAAAATTTGGGGGGGTATGTGTTTACACCAAAATTTGGAAGGAGTCTCGCAAGGATTTAAAAGCTCGCAAGATCGTGTTATCAAGAAAGCAATTGCGTGCAGATCAGAATTATCTGATTCGAATGCAGCACTAGAATTGGCTTTCTTCAGGTAACGCCAACAGATGACGACGAAGGCTACAATCGGCGCCAGGACAAAGCATGTTGGACTCTATAAAAAGGGAAAGATTGGAGTCCAAGTTATCTTAAATTAGGAATGTTTTCTCATAGGGCCAAAGATTGTGATGAGTCGTGCTTAGATAGGAGTCATGCGTAGGTTCCGGCTATATATACCAAACCCCGGCTATTGTAAGACACACAATCAATCCAATATATAAGTCATTTACTTTTTTTGGCTCTGGCCACCCCTTAGGAGTAGGAGTAGAGTAGATCTCGGTAAGTTCTTCAACAAGTATGGCTGCATCGATCTGATTGACCTCCACTGCTTGTTGTAAGTACCGTCATGGCTTATACCTCTGTTCGTACGGCTGCATCGATCCGATCGACCTCCACTGCGACTCTGGTATAAGTTAGTTATCGATTCTTGCCTAGTTCAAGTATGGCTGCATCGATCCGGTCGACCCCCACTGCATGAACTAGATCAAGGTCAAGTTATCGGCTCTACCTTAGAATGGCAGTCTTTGTTAGATTCATTAAGTTACCGATATTGCTTATTGCTTTCATTATTTATTTAATTATAGCAATATCACTCTGCCCGATTGGGATTGATCTAGATCGTCCTTATATCTTATTTAGCCCATCGTTTGTTAATCTAAATTGATCTAATCTGCACTTTAAACGATGAGTTACATTTTATCGGCTGTTTTATATCAATCTTGATCGTGCATAGCGTGCGGTTAAGGCATGTTGCATCTTGAGTAGATTTATTGGCTAGCGAAAACCGTTCCATGGCCCATTATCATGGCTTGTGTGATTCTGCCTCACACCCCACTGTTAGCACCATGGAGTGGGGATCATTATTTGGAAGATCTATTCCTGATAAGGTATGACTTTAACTGTGCGCTATGCCTAAATCGGCTGTTTTAGCCGATATCGAGTGCTCTCATGAACAGTTCGCATCACGAGACTGTTGAAGTAAACATAGGTTGAAAGATGTGTTAGCCCCATGATCTTATTATTGTATTACGGCCTGCATGATTCTGCCTCATGCCCCACTGATATTAGTAATGAGTTAGGGTCATCGAGTCTATTGTTGTTTCTACGGCCTGCATGATTCTGCCTCATGCCCCACTGGTCATAGAGATAGATGAGATCTAACATGTTTATTAGATTTATCTTTATTAAATGGTTAAATGGTGTTGAATTGTTTCTTTATATAAAAAAGGGTTCGGTTACTTGTAATCATTGGCTTAGCATAAACCAATCATTGTTGACATCTTATTGCCATTGATTAATATTTGTTCAAATAATGATATTTATCCTGAATGATAACCGATTCTTCTTATACAACCCTATGAGCTTTAACCGATTTATTCTCACGAATATGCTGGAATCGACTATTTAGTCGATCTCCTTTCATATCGGCTCTCAGAGCCGCACATTCGGGACTGCCGGGCAACACCGGCATGTTTCGCCCTTAATTACTGATAAACTTTCTCTTCTTGTCAATTATAGGGTCAAATTGATTGGCACGTCTTGGGAGGAGTGCGCAGGACCGACCATCCCTGCGCTGAAGCTAGGCGGATCTCCAGCTCTATCGAGCGGACCCTTCCGGCTTGCTACGTGTGTCCTCGGCACGGAACGAAAATTCTGTGTCGACAGGAGTGGTGTAGTGTTATAGCTCGATTTGGTAGTCTCATGTGCCATCTTGAGCATGGTGCAGATGGTCTATGTCCTAAAGCAATCGTTTGGTCATGTTGAACGCTTTAAAATTCGTGTGTCTCATTGTCTCGGGTTGGTTGGCGCTAGGTGCGCGGTCACCGCGCAGCCTTCTCACGCCGCGCACATGGCCACGTTCCGTGTGGTCAACCATGCCACCACGCTTGGCCGGTCGAGCCACCTGGGATTGGCCAAGGCCGGCCGCAGCGAGCCGCTGGCCCTGTGCCCTGCTCTACCTCGCGCTACCGTTTGGGTGCCGCCACGGCCGCACTATGCTACTATCACGTCTGCACTGCCGATGCTCCTCGCGTCGTCGCTGCCGCTATCGTCGCATCGTCGTCGCGTCTATGCCGGTTCGCTGCATCTCTACGCTGTTGTCGGCCCTGTATGTGTCGTCTCTGCCGCACGCACGTGGGTGAGCTACCGTCGCCATGCCATTTATGGCACTGCGGCGCGTGGGCCATGCCGGTCGGACGCGGGCACATGTTGTCCATAGCGTCGACGCGTGGGACTCCCGAGCTCGCCGCTCGCGTCCCGCCAAGGCAAGGATGAGCCGAGCCCACTGCCGCGCTCCATTTATCTCTTTCTCTCTTCTCTCTCTGCTTTCCACCGACGTCGAGTCACGTCACGGCGAGCCAGAGAGCGAGCGCCTCTCATCAATTCCTTGTGCTCGTGTCTCTACCTTCATGCCCCCCTCCAGCCGACCCCACCCCGCCATGACTCGCGTCACGCCGAGCTCCAATTTTGGAGCTTTTCCCGCCGCCGTGCCGTTAAGGCCCGTCACTGTTCGTGCCATGGCCAGCCTCCACCACTTCACCCCGCGCTAATTCCTCTACACCACTAGCTCACCTTGCCTCCCTCTCCACCGTGCGCACGCCAGTGGGAGTGCTACCGCCTCCCCACTGCCGCTGACACGGCCGTGTTCGCCATGGCTTGTCGCCATGCTCGCCGAGCGCACATGGCCAGCACTGCTCAGGTAGTCGCCGACCGAACCACAACTTTGGCCGGGTTCACGGTGTGCCCTGGTGCTTATCCCCTATCTCTACCGTCCTGTTAGCGCCGTGGCTCATCGAAACGCACGTTACAGGCTTATTGTTGAAACTACATGCATAGATATACCTACCCATAAGTCCTACTAGCATAGGTCGAGTAGCTGCTATGCTTAGGTTTTTCGGTAGCGTGAGTAACCTGCCGTTACTCACAATAGGTGATTATTATTATTACTCTCATGATAAAATGTAGAAAGGAAATGGAGACCGGGCAGGGATATGGTACGGGTATTGGTGGGTGTAACAGGTTGTGTCCCACGGCCAACGGGGCATAGCTTGGTTACAGTGTTTCCCTGTCCGTGTCGGTTAAGGACCGGCCATTGCATTGGATTCTAGTCAGGTCACAGACTTATTATCCTGAGCACATACTTACTTATGGGAGCGGGAAGGCTCGTTGCTCTCTTATCGTGGGTTCTGGCTCTTTCTAGACCGACTGATTGGAGGCAGGGATGGTGGAGGTCTAAGCACCACACTGAGTCCGGGACTCAGGTGTGGGGGCTTGGAGTCCAAGTTTGGACGGGGACCTGGACCCCTTGACAGGAGAGTGGTGGGTTGGTCCTGCTTGTGCCCGGGGTACAAGCAGGGCGTGTGTTTCGGGGTACCCAGCTGGGCTACATTGGTTCGCAAATCGCCGTGTAATACGATACGACTTATCTATGATCTAGTACCGTAGTAATAACTGGAAGATGAAAGATGGTGAAATAGATCTGATTGCTCAACCCTTGCTTGAAAGTAGAACAGTCGCTTACATAGAATGGTTAGATAATGAACTAATCATGACGGTTAATAAAACACCTACATAAGGATTCACTACTAGTATTGCTTTTGCAAAAAGGAAACCCAGCAAACCATAGTCGGGAAATTATTCCCACTAGTCGGGTAAGTCTTGCGAGTACATTGTGTACTCAGGGTTTATTTACCCCTGTTGCAGGTGTAGCTTGAAGAATGACTGTTGTGTGGAGGATTCTTCTGGTGGGCACGGACGGATCCTTGTATCTTATCGTTAGATGTTTATTTTAATTCCGCTGTTAAATTCCGCACTCTGAACTTGGTATTGTAATAATGTATTTCTAAGAACTCTTGTTGTATGAAATGGACTAAGTGTTATAAACTCGTTCTCATTATTGGATCCTGGATGAAAAACGTGGATTGTTCGAGTTCTCTCTTGGGGTATGCTCGACGAAACCGTCCGATGTAGCTTACTTTTGGGGTGCTTAGTATCTTGTTGAAGACGAGCGCCTCCAGAAATGTGCTATTTCGGCGGTTCTGCCACAAACGTTTAGCCACAAAAGCATCATGATCTAGGTTACTGTAGTCTTTTTGAAAATGAAGTAGTGAATAAACAAAGCCTACTATTGTCCTACGAAAGGTGAAATAGAAAAAAAATATCATTGTTGGCTCATCTCATGGGAGGAGGCGCGGGCACAAGGGATCCCTAAAAGTGTGTCAGAATGTATAGTCTCAATACAGATTTCGTTGGGACTCCTGTTGGTAATGGTGAAGGATGGGTTTCGTCCCTAAAACTATGTTCCTCTCTTTCTCCTCATAATTAACTTATCACGTCAACAAATTTGTGTTTGTTATAAATTTAACTGAGATTGAGACCCTGATGAAATTTCCACTATGACTAACCTCAGCAAATGTATGAGTACCTATCATGTTCTTGTACACCAAGTTTTCAATTTGCCAGAATCTAGAAGCCCACCATTTTCTTGCAAAAGATAATAGCAGATTAATCTTTTACCAACTAGATTCTCTTGTGGGTCTCTCTCTCTCTCTCTCTCTCTCTCTCTCTCTCTCTCTCTCTCATACTAAGAGATTCTTCCTCCATTACAAATTAAAATCCATTTTCAATTTGCCCTTATCTAAATTTGATTGGCGCCGGCTAAAATCTAGCAAACTATATCCAAAGATACAGTATCGGATGAATTCACTATTTATTTCATGTTGTACCTAATGAATCTTGTTTGATGTTATAGATGTTTATGGATTTTTTTTCTATAAACTTTGTAAAGAAACTAGATAAATTGGCTTAGGATATAAATCCAAAACGGCTTGAAGTTTAGAACGAGCGAAATATTTATTTATGGCTTTTCAGAGCCTACATTTTTTTTGTATGGTGGAGATGGAAAACGGCATGTATTTCTTCTGAGTTGTGTGACCGGATGTAAAAAAAAAATGTTCTACCGCGAGTGATGGATGTGGCGGCTTAATATATGCACACTTGCACGGTATGGGCCATGTTGTCCATCGGGTAGGGGTACTGGGATCTGCTGGACCTTTAGCCCCAGTGCTGCTGACCTCCGTGCGCTGCAGCAGTCCGTTGTCCACGCAGACGCAGCCCGGGCGGGGACGGGGACGAAAACCACGGCTAGTACTCACGAGCGTCGAGCGAGGTGGTAAAAGCAAAGGAGCAAAGGAGGAGGTCACTTTTTTTTAACGTAAAACTGGTAGATGTTCTGTCTTTGCAAAGCAGGGAGTGCACTGTACACATTTGCCTGCAGTCAGCAGTTACCTTTGCAAAGTAGACACGAGAGATTTCAGCGCCGCCTTGGCTGCTTTTCAAATTTGGTGCCATGAGTGATGTGCAATTAGACGTGGTGATAGTCTGATACATTTCGGATTCAAATCAACATGGACAGCAACTAAAATGTACTCGGTAAGTCCAATTTTACCCCAATACAAAATGACTATCCTATGCTGAAAGTTTGGTCCTGGAATTAAACAATTTGTGTTTGCCCTTTTAAATTGTAAGTGAATCTGACTATAATTTATTGAGATGACTCGGTACAATTGCCTGCTACTTTATGTAGATTGGTGTGACTAGATGAACAAGTGTCCTCACATCAAAATTTAGACCCTAAAATTTGAAACCTCGCGTTCAAATTTAGACCCTAAAATTTAGACCCTAAAAAAGTATGTGATGCGCCTCAAACAAACCGTATTCGTGGGCCGAGTGGATTCCATGCGCACAGCACACCTCGTAGTTTCCTTTTCGCTTCCTTTGCATTGATCGCAGACATACGGTGTATCGTATGTGTCCAACACATACCGCGCGCATGCATTTCCCAGTCAAGCAACTGCCTGTTTAGATAGATATACTCGATGACGTCACTTTCCTTCCAGTTCCAACCGATCTTTCCGTTCATCGCCTCTCCTTTAATTTGGCGCCTAGCAATATCACATTTCCATCCCCAAGACTTCCACGCTGTCTATACAGCTAGCGTGTGCAGTGACAGTGAGCCAGTGACCAGTGAACCAAACCATCGCCGGGAGCCCGGGACAGAATTATAATTGGTTCCTACTAAACAAAAATTATAATTGGTTCTTTCTTCTGCCCTAATCCCCCTGATCCTCGGTTCACGGCGGTGACAGATATTGGGCCCGTTCGCTTGGCTGAAAAAATAAGTCGAAATACTGTTACGGTTGATTTATTGTGAGAGAAAAACACTGTTCATACTGAAAAAAACAAGCTGAAAAGTACAGATTATAAGAAGCGAACAGGGTTGACGAGGAGATCGCGGTCCGTCGTCAACACTAGGGGTGTTTGGGACTGCTCCACAAACTCTGCTCCACGAACTCCACCGTGGAGCAGCTCCACAAAAAATGGAGTTTGTGAAGCACCTCTTTAGGTGCTCTCATAACTCCACCATTTTTTTTCTAAATAAAGTACGTGGAGCTGAAACCGTTTAACTAAAAAAATATAAAGTGCAGCTAAAAAACGTAGAGCGGAGCAGTGCCAGACACCACCTCTTATACTACTCCATAGTTGCGTACTCTATCAATCAGACATAGCTAGCGGCCGGTCAACTCAAAGGGTGCCAGGAAAACAGGATCGGCAGCCTAGGATTCTAGGAATCACATGGCTGATGAGTACTCTGGACAGGGAGAGGCATGCTTAGCAGGGAGCTCTTGCACATGGAACAGGAAGGACAGGTTGCTCAAGAGTCAAGTCAAAACCACGGGCTTTTCATAATTGAATATTACTACCTAATCTGCTCTTCAGTGTTCCTTGTCTCTTGAGATGACGAAACGTTCCTACCTAATTTGCCTGTCTATGGTAAATGCCATTTTTCCTTTTTTTTTTTTTTTTTTTTGCTTGCCACCAGCCCATGTAGGTCACGGATTCTTACATGGCCCGAAGCAGGATGGGCCACCAGGCCGAAGTGGGCTGATAAGCCTTTACTAGGTCTTCTATCGTACATCCAGTTAGCGTCAGAAGCCCAGCCCAGTTATGGTTGCCGGAACCGAAATAATCCCATGATACAATGGTTGTACTTATTCCCAAGGTGCAGAATCCGGAGAGACTGAAGGACTTGCGGCCAATAAGTTTATGCAGTGTGGTTTATAAAATTGCATCGAAGGTTCTCTCAAATCTCCTTAAGACCATCCTGCCTTTCATCATCTCACAGAATCAGAGTGCGTTTGTACCTGGGCGCCTAATCACTGATAATGTTTTAATAGCATATGAGATGACGCATTTCATGCAGACAACTAGAAGTGGAAGTGAGGGGTATGCAGTCCTAAAATTAGATATGAGCAAGGCTTATGATCGGGTGGAGTGTTTGTGGAGGAAATGGTGAGAAGGTTGGGTTTCAATGAACATTGGATTAGCCTGATTATGAGATGCATTACTACTGTGAAGTACAGGGTGAAAGTGAATGGTGAACTTACAGAGCAGATCTGTCCATCACGTGGTCTACGCCAGGGTGATCCAGTTTCACCATATCTATTCCTGTTATGTGCAGAAGGTTTCTCGGCCTTAATGAATGCAGCAGAGAATGATGATCGGCTGCAGGGGGTTTCTATATGTGCAACAGCTCCGAGCATAACTCATTTATTGTTTGCAGATGATTCTTTGCTTCTCCTGAAAGCTAATGAAAGGAATGCATCTCATCTGCGACATGCATGTGCTACAATTGTACGAGGCATGTTCGGGGCAAATGATAAATAAGAAAAAAAATCTTCTATCTTATTTAGTAAGAATACAAAGGCACGGAACAGGAAGGATTTTATGGATGTTCTTGAGTTGTCACAGGAAGCTACGAATGCCAAATATTTGGGGCTGTCTGTTTATATGGGGAAGTCAAAGGCAAGTCTCTTTGCTTATCTCAAGGAAAGGGTATGGAAGAGGATTCAGGGTTGGAAGGAGAAGCTCCTTTCGAAAGCTGGAAAAGAGACTCTTATCAAGGCCATAGCCCAAGCAATTCCATCTTATGCTATGTCGTGCTTTGATCTAACTAAATCTCTCTGCGATGACATAAGCTGCATGATCTGTAGATTCTGGTGGGCACAACAGGATAAAGAGAGATGCATTGGGTGTCATGGGATGTGTTGAGCAAGAGAAAGGAGGAGGGGGGCCTGGGATTCCGGGATTTACATCTCTTCAATTTAGCTATGTTGGCACGTCAAGGCTGGAGGATAGTGCAAAATCCTGATTCATTGTGTGCTCAAATTCTTATGGCTAAGTATGGTGGTAGTGGCTCGCATGTTAAGTGCCAGAGAAGGTCCGGGGATATCCTATACTTGGCGGAGTTTGCAGGCCTTGAACAAAGGACTCATTTGGAGAGTTGGCGATGGCAGCAATATTAGGATCTGGGATGAACCATGGATAGCAAATGGGGTATCTCGGAGACCTTTTACTCCACGCCAACATATCGTTTTGACTCGGGTTAAAGAGCTGCTAGATCCAGAAATAGGATTTTGGGATGTACAGCAAGTGCGAAAATTGTTTTGGGAAGAAGATGTGAAGTTTATTTTGGCTACCCCTACAAATCCTGGACACGAAGATTCACTAGCCTGGCACTATGATAAACGTGGAGTCTTTTCTGTTAAATCTGCATATCACGTTCGGGATGATGAGAAAGAGCGCCACAAGGTGCGGCAAGATGGGCAATGTAGCAAGGCGGGTTGCAACAATAGTAAAGGACCAGTTTGGCGTAAACTATGGAAGCTTCCTTGTGTACCAAAAATAAAACACTTTACGTGGAGATTTGCACGGAATAGCCTAGCTATGAGAATGAATATCCAACGTCGCGGAATGGAATTGGACACCAGGTGCCCGGTTTGCTTACGCCTAGATGAAGATGGTGGGCACTATTTCCTCAAATGCAAGTTTGTGAAGCGTTGCTGGCGTGATCTCCAGTTGGAGCCGATTCGCCTGAAGTTGCTAGCAGAAAAATCGTCTTGGGATGTCACCCAGAAGGTGCTGAAACTGAAGGAAGATGAGTGCCTGAAAACTATTATATTGCTGTGGAAATGGTGGAGTAACCGGAACAAGTTGAATAAGGGAGAGAGAGGCTTCTCTAGTGATGAAATTACAGGTGACGTCTTCAGATCGTTGAATGAACTCGGATGTAGCGAGCAGCAGATTCATGGAAGAACTGCAGTTGCGGAACCAAAATGGAAAGCTCCCCCACCGGGGCTCTTGAAAATCAATACACATGGCTCATTTATCAGTGACAACCTGAGCGGAGGGTGGGGATTTTGTAGGGTCGAGAGGACGAACCAGAAGAGTGTGAATAGTTCTTTCTAAAAAAATAATCGTGCATACTAATTAAAACAAATATGAAATTAAAAGTATCGGTCTAACAAAGACTACACCTCTCTATCTATGTTCTAAAGCACCTTATAAAGATCATAATTAGACAACAAAGGTGCCGGGCTAGTTAGAACTCACCTAAACAAATCTAGTAGTAAGGTCACACAAACCTATGCAATTAGTATTTTAAACACCGGAGGAGCTCCTACACAATTTAGTAAGCAAAAGCACAAAGCTACCTAAGCTCACTAGCAAAGCTCAATAACAAGGCTACGCAACCCAAATTAGAGAGCGCAAATTACTCAGTTACACAAACTAAGTAATATGACTAACAAGATTACTCAAACCAAATTAGTCACGCAAGAAAGTTACTTCTATGCTACACAAGTAAGAAGATAACTAGCAAGCTATACAAGCTAACTAATTATAAGAGCAACTACACAAGCACAATATATATGAAAGCAATTACAAGCTTGTGTTGGGGAATTACAAACAAACGAGATGAATAAGGTTGACACGGTGATTTTTATCCCGAGGTTCACTTGGTTGCCACCAAGATAGTTCCCGTTGTGTCGACCGCTCACTTGGTGGTTCGACGGCTAATAGGTGTTTCACAAACCTAGCTCACACGTTGGGCGCCTCAAGAACCTACCCACAAGTGAGAGTAGCTCAATGACACGCTCTACTAGAGTTGCTCTTCGCAGCTCCCGCGGGGCGAGCACAATGTCTCTCACAATCACTTCTTCGGAGCACTGAACAATCTTCTTTACGTGCTTCGACGAAAACCACAACCTCAAGCCATCTAGGTGATGGCAATCACCAAGAGTAGCAAGATATCCCCAATCACAAAGATTTTCTAGTGTCACTAAATACAAATCCTGAATGGACACACTAAGTCTCTCAACCTCTCACAAATTAGCACTAAGTTTAGAGAGGAAGAGGAGGGAGAGAAGTGGATCTTCAACCTCTCATACACACCCACAAAGGGCACTCAATCTCTCAAAATCATGGAGCACAAAGCTTAGGGAGAGAGAGAGAGGAAAGAGATGAACCCTAACTTCAAGTGCGCATGAATGGGGAGAGGAATTGGAAGGAAGAGGGCTGCAGCCCCCCCAAATACCCTCAGCTCGCACTCCCAACGGTTAGATCTGAGCTGAACTAGAAATTCCAGCTCGGGCAGGAAAAATTTCCAGGCAAACATGCTTTCAACCGTTGGCACAGAAGACTCCCACTCTGGAAATTCCAGCTCGGGGCAACTAAATTTTCAGCTAATTACGCCAAACCAACAGAGCACCTCTAACTGGAAATTTAAGCTCCGTGAGCAAGAAATTTTGGTCACGCTGCACAAAATACTCTTTTCAAGTGCTATCTCTTCCAAAAAGCACCAAACCAAATTTAGCACTTGAGATAGCTTTTCACAAAGAATTCTCCTGGGCTTTCTCACGCATCTCACCACGTCACTAAGCGCAATGCATATGCAAATGAAACTAACACTTAGTGGCACTAGATAACCGTTGCAATTAAAGATTTTCTCTCTTTATAGTATGGCTATCTATTATAAACCCGGTCATAAACTTTTCTACACACCTATGACCGGTGAAATGAAATGCCCTATAGGTTATACATTTGCCTTGCGCATTCCATTCCATCTCCTTCAGTGTTGATGCAATACATGCACCGACACGATCAACAAATGATATAATCCACTTCATATCATCACGTGACCTTGTTGGTTCATTGATCTTGACCTTACTTACTTTTTACCAATGCCTTCGTCCATCGGCACTAAGTCTTGCTCAAGCTTCACCACCATGCGGTCCATCGCTCCAAAGCCTCCAACTTGTTCTTCACGCTTGCAACCAGTTCATCGAGCCAAGTCTTATCTTGATCTTCTTCACCTTAATCACATGACTCAATGTCATGTCTCATATGCAATGAGCTCCTTCATCACATGTGTGAGCTTTACAACAAAACCAAATAATTTCACCTCCATAACATGTATTGCTCACACACATGCACATGTGGACTAATCATCATGTATATCTCATACAAACATATATTAGTCTACCTAGATTATCACTCAATTACCAAAATCAAACGAGAAACCTTTCAGATTTATCATCCGAGATCATGAAGGGGAAGCTGTGATCGCAGGAGCAGGGCATGTAGCAGCGGCTCCGGATGTGCTGACGGACTATGGCATCTCGCGTATTCAGCTTGAAGTCGATTCTTCTATCCTGAAGCAGGCGATCTCATCCTCATCCATGGACCTAGCTGCTAGCAGTATGCTGATCAGTGACGTGCGTAACCTCCTGCATGGACACTTTGTATGTGAGGATGTCCTTTTAATTCCTAGATATTGTAATGCCACGGCGCATGGTCTGGCTAAATTGGGTTTGAGTTGGAACTCGGTGTGTCATGTGTGTGACAAACCCCCTCCCAGTCTTTAAAAAATTTGATGTCTCGCTACCCAATCGAGTTGATGAATGAAAGGCCCTAGAGCCAGTTGCCAGTTTCAAAAAAAAAAAATCCCAATTCCCAATTCTACATACCCAACGCAGATACCAACCATGCATGCTGATGCTAGAGAAAGTAGCTGGGGCTGAAGGCCTCTGACGAAAGAGTAAGCAACTGCTGATTGTAAAGGTTTGCCGGTTTCCAGCTTCCACACTATTCCATATTTTCCATACTAGTAGACGTTCCAGATCGAGTCACACAAGTAACAGCCTTTATTTGTTAGGAAGAGCAGCACTAGCTCAGCCCATGATGATCTTTTTCCAGTGCGGCCATCTTATCACGCTCATCGATATGGCTGTGTAGTAAGGCACACAGAAATCTCAGTGGCATGCATGGGTTGCCATGTCCAGTTTAATTCTAATTCGCTCATCGATATGCTCTAGAAGCTGTTAGGTTAGGCCAGACTCACAGAGAGTGATTCGCCGCGTCAGAGATGACCGAACAAGATCCTGCTGGCAATCTCACATGCATAATCTGAGCTCTATACGTACGGATAACGAAACAGCGACATCTCTTTCAGTCCTTTACCATGTGAAAAAGTCTTGAGCCAGTTCTTTATATGCGTGCCAGCAAATGTTAGTAGAATTCTCAATTTGTCATCGAAAAAGTCATGATCCCTTCACATACCATCACTTCATCCTTTTTTTTTTCCTTTTCGTTTTTCATATCCGTGCCACTTTCATATAATAACAGAGTTGACATCAATGTCACGTAATGTCAAAGGGCTACCTAAATGCATCTCTTTTTTTTTACTTAGGCCTTGTTTAGATCCCATCAAAATTCTAAGTTTTTTCACTCTCTCTCTATCACATTAATTTTTGAACATATGCATGGAGCATTAAATGTAGGTAAAAAAATAATTAATTGCACAGTTTGGTTGTAAATCACGAGACGAATCTTTTGAACCTAGTTAGTCCATGATTGAACAAAGTTTATCAAATACAAACGAAACGTGCTACAGTGTCCGGATTGCAAAAATTTCCAATCTAAACAAGGCCTTATATGCTGACAGAGACACACGTAGGGTATGACATTCAGTCAGAAAAAAAAAAATCCTTGCAAGCACAGACTCGTACATACCTACTCCCGCAATAATTTTGCAGGGAGTTGATTATCCGTTCCCAGCACCTCTAATCTAGTAATTGACCTCTGTGTCGTTGAAACCGTCCTAAAGGCCGGGCTCCTATTACTCGTACCAGCTGGTAACAGCCTGAATACCATTTCGACGCAAACACGCTTTATCCTTGGCAAATAGGAGTACTATATCAACGTACATTTTTTTAGTATATAAATATATCAACGTACAGTTGCCGTACATGTAGCGCACTGCAGGCAATAAATAAAACCACTAGAAAAACACAAGGTCACCTACTCACCTGATATGATAACTGATACTAGTATTTGTATAAGCATGGATCGAGTTGATGCAAGCAACCACAGGACATCATTGACAGGCGCTGGAGATGGACCGGCCGGACGAGGAAACCAGCGGCCAACCAAGACCACGACCCAGCATAACTTTTTTGTGGGGGGATGGAGATGGACTACCGGATTTGAACCGGATCCACTGGGTGCAACAGGCGCTGAAAATGTACCGGTTGCGGGACAGAATAGAGCAGAAGTTGTCTAGTCCGTAACCCCCATGAATTTTGTAAACCTGAAGTTACAAAATGAACCTGTTGGTTCGTTGTTTGTTGATAAGAAAAGAGACAAGTATAAATTATTCACCGTAAATTTAGGATGATGAGAGAGAAGGCCTCCATTTGAATCTTATCAGTCTTATTCCCTTCTATGCATGCCATTCAGATATATAGAAAGAACAAAGGCGAAATAAAGGAAAGAAAAAAATTCAGACGTGGGGGGAAAGATTTTTCACATGTGTGCCCCTCTCCAATCCCACGTGCCAACTCTTGAGAAGCAATGCAGTGCAACGCCTGATCACATTCACATGTGTGCCTAGCCGCCTTTGCCTAGATTCTGGAGAGGAAGAGATGGCGCGCCAAACGACGTCAATGCCCCACCGCCGTCCAGCAGGCTGCACCAGGCGCGCGCTTCTGCTCCTCGCCCACCTGCTGCTCCTTTGGTCCTCCCCGCGCCCCGCGTTCTCGGCGCAGGGCGAGGCCGAGGCGCTCCTGAGGTGGAAGGACAGCCTGCCCCCGCCGCCGCGCTCCGCGGACGCGCTCGCCTCGTGGTCACTCAACGGCTCGGCCGCCGTCGCCGCGGCGCCCGCGCCGTGCGCGTGGCGCGGCGTGTCGTGCGACTCCCTCGGCCGCGTTGTGGGCGTCGACGTGGCCGGTGCCGGCCTCGCCGGCACGCTCGCCGCCCTGGACCTCCAGTCGCTGCCCAGCCTCGGCAGCCTCAACCTCAGCTTCAACGCGCTGACGGGGGGCTTCTTCCCGCCCAACGTGTCCGCGCCGCTTCTCAGCGTCAGGTCTATCGATCTGTCCTACAACAACTTGTCAGGTCCAGTCCCGGCCACGTTGCCGGCGTACATGCCCAACCTCGAGCACCTCAACCTCTCGTCCAACCAGTTCACCGGCGAGATACCGGCTACACTAGACAAGCTGACTAAGCTGCAGAGCCTTGTCCTTCACTCCAACAACCTTTCCGGCGGCATACCGCCGGTGCTTGGCAACGTCTCCGGGCTAAGAGACCTTGAGCTGTCAAGCAACCCGTTGGGCGGCACGATTCCCGCCACTCTCGGCAAGCTCCTGTCGCTGGAGCGCATCAATGTCAGCCTGGCTCGGCTGGAGTCAACAATTCCAACTGAGCTCAGCCTCTGCACCAACCTCACCGTCATTGGTCTCGCCGGGAACAAGCTCACCTGGGGCCTGCCGCCGTCGCTAGCCAAGCTGACCAGAGTACGGGACTTTAACGTCTCCAAGAACATGCTCACCGGCGAGATTCCACCGGACTACTTCACGTCCTGGACCCACCTCAGGGTGTTTCAGGCGGACGGCAACCGCTTCACCGGCAGGATCCCCGTGGAAGTCGCGACGGCGTCGAGGCTCGAGTACCTCCACTTGGCGACCAACAATCTCTCCGGTCCGATACCAGCGGTCATCGGAAGCATGACAAGCCTCAAGGTGCTGGACCTCTCCGAGAACGGATTCTCCGGCGCGATCCCCCGGACGATCGGCAACCTCACGAGCCTCGACACGCTGCGACTGTACGACAACAAGCTCACCGGAAGGTTGCCGGACGAGTTCGGGAACATGACGGCGCTGCAGAGACTGTCCATAAACACCAACATGCTGGAGGGCGAGCTGCCGGCCGGGCTCACTCGGCTGCCGAACCTCCTCGCCATCGTTGCCTTCGACAACCTCTTCGCCGGCACCATCCCACCGGGCTTCGGCCGGAACCTGTCCATCCTCAGCATGTCCAACAACAACTTCGCCGGCGGGCTGCCTCAGGGGCTGTGCAGCACGCCGCGCCTGCGGTACCTCAGCCTTGACGACAACGACATCTCCGGCACCGTGCCCGCTTGCTACAGCAATTTTACCAAGCTGGTGCGCTTCCGGCTGGCACGGAACCGGTTGTCCGGCGACGTGTCGGAGATCTTGGGATCGCATCCTGACCTGTACTACATTGACCTGTCGGGGAATTCGTTCGGTGGCGACCTGCCGGCGCACTGGTCTCAGTTCAAGAGCCTCTCGTACCTGCACTTGGAGGGCAACATGATCACCGGGACAATTCCGGCCAGTTACGGCGCCATGACCGTATTGCAAGATTTGAGCCTCTCATCAAATCGCCTTGCCGGCACGATACAGCCGGAGCTCGGTGCATTGCCTTTGCTCAAGCTGGATTTGAGCCGTAACATGTTGTCAGGGCAGATCCCTCTGACGCTCGGGAATGCCACTGGTATGCTATGGCTGGACCTGTCCGGAAATCACCTCGACGGTGGCGTGCCGGTGGAGCTGACCAACCTTGCCCACATGTGGCAGCTGAACCTGAGCCACAACAGCCTCACCGGAGAGGTGCCGGCTCTGCTCGGAAAGATGGCCTCGCTGCAGGAACTTGATCTTAGCGGCAACCCAGGCCTGTGCGGCGACATCGCCGGGCTGAGTTCCTGTCGCTCGGAGCCGAGTAGAGGCGGCTCCAGCTCCAAACGGTACCGCGCGAGGCTAGTCCTCGTCGCGACGCTGGTTTCCGCCGCGGCGCTTCTGCTCTCCGTAGCTGCAGTGTTGTGCGTACTGGTGGCCCGAAGGAGGAGGCGAGCCGGACAAGACAGCCCCGACACGACGGCGAGCGGCGCCGGCGGCGCGATGGCTCTGACAGCTTCCATATGGGGCAATGACGCGGCGTTCTCGTTCGGCGACATCCTGGCGGCGACGGAACACTTCAACGAGGCCTACTGCATCGGCAAGGGCAGCTTCGGGAGCGTGTACCGGGCCGACCTGCCGGGCCCCGGCGGGCAGAGCCTTGCCGTGAAGCGGCTGGACGCTTCGGAGACCGGCGACGCGTGCCGCCGGGGCGTCAGCGAGAAGAGCTTCGAGAACGAGGTCCGGGCGCTGACGCGCGTCCGGCACCGCAACATCGTGAGGCTCCACGGCTTCAGCGCCATGGGCGGGCACATGTACCTGGCGTACGAGCTGGTGGAGCGCGGCAGCCTCGGGAAGGTGCTGTACGGGCCCGGCCGTGGCTGCGGGCTGTTCGACTGGCCCGCGCGGGCGCGCGCCATCGGCGGGCTGGCGTACCTGCACCACGACTGCTCGCCGCCGATGATCCACCGCGACGTCACGGTCAACAACGTGCTGCTGGACCCGGACTACGAGCCGCGGGTGTCCGACTTCGGCACGGCGAGGTTCCTCTCCCCCGGCCGCTCCGACTGCACCAGCGTCGCGGGCTCCTACGGCTACATGGCGCCAGGTAATAATGTAAAGGCATTGCATTTCACAGTGGCTGCGTGCGTCGTGTGCGAGAAATGTTTCGCTGCCGCGCTCACATTGCCATGGCTGATTGCTGCTTCCTTCTCGGCCGCATGCAGAGCTGGCGTACCTGAGGGTGACGACCAAGTGCGACGTGTACAGCTTCGGCGTGGTGGCGCTGGAGATCCTGATGGGCAGGCACCCGGGCAGCCTCATAAGCGCCCTGCACTCGCGGCTCCCGGTCCCGGACACCCATGGCAATGGGTCGCTGCTGCTGAAGGACGCCCTGGATCAGAGGCTGGACTCTCCCGAAGGGCAGGTGGGCGCGCAGGTGGTGTTCGCGTTTCTGGTGGCCCTGTCGTGCGTGCGGGAGGACCCCGAGGCCCGCCCGACTATGCGGAGCGTCGCGCAGGAGCTCTCGTCACGGAGGCGTTCGGTGCTGGACAGGCCGTTCACCGCGATCAGGGTCGCTGATCTGACCGGCATTCACGGATGATACCGCGTAGCATTGACTCGTTTCTCAGCTTCATACAAATGTTCGACTCGCTATGTTCTTTGCCGAAAATGTTTTCGAGCAAATTGGGGATTTTAAATCTTTTTTCAAAAGAAATTTTATTTTTAACTACATCTATTTTTTTTTAACTAATCCCTTCGACCACGCCAACTCCCCTAACGTGGCCCATACTGCCGTGCCAGGCTTGGTGGCCCGACAGGGTAAGCGTGGTAGCCAAACATACCCTGCTGCGCCCCCTGTCCGCTTCAGCAATCACACCCGCAGGTTCGGGTGCGAGGGTGTGGGTGCGGGTGTCTTTGGGTCGAGGCCTGTGATGATGTCGGGTCGGTTTCAGATGTCATATTTCACCCGCGGGTGACCCACAGGCCCAAAATGTATATTTTTTTTTCTATTTTCCCTCTAATTAGAGATCTAGAATTAATGTTTGACGAAATCCTATATAAAACTTAAAGATGATTTTGCATAGATTATATTGTCTACATAGTATGCACTAGACTAAATTTAAGTTATGAACTTTCGATTCGTCATGATAAATTGATAATTTTGGGTTGTTTTCTCTTAAATTTTATGATTTTTGTGTTGTATATTAGCTTAATAACACAGCGACTTAACACCTACGGAATAGGTGTAGCCAAATATCACGCGCGCCGTCGACAACAAATTTTTACTCCATCGACCCGTTGACATCTTTGTCCACGACAACTGCCTCGGCAGGGGCTGGTACAAAGCCACATGCGGCAGGCGATGGAGTTTTTGTCCAGGGCTGCCGCGGTAGGGGCCGATACAAAGCCACACGGACCTCGGCAAGCGATGGAGTTTTTGTCCGCGTGGACTAGAAGAGGAAGAAGGGACTAGGGAGAGGCGGTGTTACACCCTAAATCAATTATTAAAATATGTCATGAGCATCATGTTTATATGTTAATGCATGTGATATAATGTGTAGATAAATTTCTTGTAACTTAAAATGACTAATAAAAATGTTAAACGAAAGTTGATTCAATATGTTCATGTATAAACTAATTTTTATTGAACAGAAATGCTATAGAACATATATGTGACACATAAATAAAGTTTAAAGTACAAACTTTGTAGATGGCAATGAAATACTTCGTGTTGAAAAAGAATATGGCTAAATAATATTTTCAGTAGCTTAGAAATACAATATGAAATTAAGATTAGCTCAAACGCGTAGAATATTTCTAAGCTCGTGGATAGCTAGACGTTGCTATGTTTAGCAATTTGTTTGGAGAAATTGGGTTAAGAAGGGATGTCGTGTTGTAGCTCTGGTTGATAGCCTAAGGTGTCCTCTTTAGAGTAGTGAAGATGGCTTGGTTCCAAATAAAATCGTTTAGTTTTTACGGGCGCTTTAAAATTTGTGCGCGTACTCAGTCTCGGGCCGTCGGGCTTGGGAGCGTGGTCACCACGCATGGCCGTTTTGCGTCGCTGCGCGGCTGTGCCGTGCGCGCGTGTGTGTGGCCGCACACCAGCCGACCGAGGCTGCCCTTGGTCTGGCCGTGACTTGGCCGCTCTGGCCGCACCGCTTGCTGCCAGTCGTAGGTCGCCGTGCCCCGCCGGCCCTCTCTGCGCTCGACCGCCACTACCACCGCGGCTGCCGCTGATGCTGCTGCTACCCTCCATGTCGCGCGTCGCGACGCAATCGCGGTCACAGTCGCTGTCCCTGCCATCGTGTCACTCCCGCACTCGTGTCTGCTCGCTGCATCGCGCTGCCCCCTCCCTGGCCCGGTTGGGTTCCGTCCGCACGTGACCGTGCATGCCGTCGTCACGCCATTAATGGCGCTGCGGCGCGCGGGCCATGGTCGGTCGCGGACGCTCGCGCTCGTTCCCTCATGCTTGGACTTAGGTCCCTCAGCCACGACAACCGCGCCCCACCAAGGCATGCACCAGCCGAAACACTGACCGCACCCGCCGCCCTTTTTCCCCGCTGCGCCTCTGCTTTTCGCCGCCGCCGAGTCACGGTCACGGTGAGCCAGAGAGCGAGCACCTCTCATCAATTCCTCGTGCCGCGTCTCCGCCTTTACGACCTCGACCGCCCATTCCCCGCCTTGATTGCTGCCAAGACAAGCTCCAATTTTGGAGCTTTGCTTCTGCCACCATGCCATTAAGGCCCAGCCCGCCTCACCATGGACAGCTTCCACCTCGCCATCTCGAGCTAGGCTGACTGCGCCGCTAGCCCCGTCTAAAACCCTTCATCGCCATGCGCACCTAAGCCACACTCCTACCGCCGTCTCTACATCGCTGACGCGGCCGCGCCACCGTGACCCGTCGTCGAACTTGCCGCGCGCACGTGGCCAGTCTCGCTCGGGGCATCTCCGGCCGAGCCATCGCCATGGGTAGGTTCGTGGTGAGTCACTAGTGCCCACCACATGTTTCTACCACTTCCAAAAGGCCATGGCTCACCGGAACTTGGTTGCCGCCGCTGCAGGGTGTCTGTCGTCGTGGAGAGGCCATTCTACTGAGTCCCGGCTCCTCCAACCGCTGCTCGAGTTGCGCATCGTCCCATAGGTGAGGATTGACCTCCTAGGTGCGTCGGAGGGGCTCCCGATTGATAGGTCCTAATATGGCTAGAGGGGGGTGAATAGCCTATTTAAAAATCTACAAATCAACTAGAGCAATTTGATTAGTATGACAAATAGCGAAATGCAAACTTGCTCTAGCTCTACAAGGGTTGCAAGCCACCTATCCAACAATTCTAGTTGCAATGATTACTAGGCACACAACTTGCAATGTTACTACTCACTAAGAGCTCTCAATCTTGCTACTCTAAAGAGCTCCACTAGATGAACTTAAAATAACAAAGCAAGCTCTCAAATCTAATTACACTAAAGAGCTTGCCACAACTAGTTTGCAAGAATATAAATAAGTGAGTAGGGTGATTATACCACCGTGTAGAGGAGTGAACCAATCGCAAGATCAATACTAAATCAATCACCGGGAGAAAATCAAAGGGCAAGAGACAACCAATTTTTCTCCCGAGGTTCACGTCCTTGCCGGCACACTAGTCCCCGTTGTGTCGACAAACACTTGGTGGTTCGCACGGCTAAGAGGTGTTGCACGAACCTCGTACACACAATTGGACACCGCAAGAACCAACCCACAAGTGAGGTAACTCAATGACACGAGCAATCCACTAGAGTTACCTTTCGGCGCTCCGCTGGGGAAGGCACAAGACCCCTTACAATCACCACGATCGGAGTCGGAGACAATCACCAACCTCCGCTCAACGATCCTCGCTACTCCAAGCCATCTAGGTGGTGGCAACCACCAAGAGTAACAAGTGAATCCCGCAACGAAACACGAATGCCAAGTGCCTCTAGATGCAATCACTCAAGCAATGCACTTGGATTATCTCTCAATCTCACAATGATGATGGATCAATGATGGAGATAAGTGGGAGGGCTTTGGCTAAGCTCACAAGGTTGCTATGTCAATGCAAATGGCCAAGAGAGTGAGCTTGAGCCAGCCATGGGGCTTAAATAGAAGCCCCCACGAAATAGAGCCGTTGTACCCCTTCACTGGGTACAGCGCGGGGTGACCGGACGCACCGGTCGGATGGACCGGACGCTGGCCCTCAGCGTCCTATCACGTGATACACGTCACGTGTCCCTGCTTTAAATGTTGTTCGTCAGATTTCAACGGTCGTCTGTTGACCGGACACAGCGCATAAATTGACCGGACGCTCAGCCTCCAGTGTCCGATCGTTTCCAGTAAGGTTCCAGAAACGCTTTTCTTTGACCGGACGCATCCGGTCATGCTTGACCGGACCCTACCGGCGTCCGGTCACTCAATGACTTTCTTCTGCGCTGTCTGACAACATGACCGGACCCTGACCCTTAGCGTCTGGTCTGTCCATGACCCAGCGTCCGGTCATTCACCGACGCTGGCATCTCCACTGCTACACATGGCCAGACGCGTCGGTCCCCCAGAGGTCCAGCGTCCGGTCACTGTACAGCCAGCGACACTAACTCCTTTTCACCTCTAACTTCTTCACCCTTGCTCAAATGTGCCAACCACCAAGTGTATCACCTTGTGCACATGTGTTAGCATATTTTCACAAACATTTTTAAGGGTGTTAGCACTCCACTAGATCCTAAATGCATATGTAATGAGTTAGAGCATCTAGTGGCACTTTGATAACCGCATTTCAATACGAGTTTCACCCCTCTTAATAGTACGGCTATCTAACCTAAATGTGATCACACTCGCTAAGTGTCTTGATCACCGAAACAAAATGGCTCCTACCATTTATACCTTTGCCTTGAGCCTTTTGTTTTTCTCTTTCTTCTTTTCCAAGTTCAAGCATTTGATCATCACCATGCCATCACCATCGTCATGATCTTTGCCATTGCTTCATCACTTGGAGTAGTGCTACCTATCTTATAATCACTTTGATAAACTAGGTTAGCACTTAGGGTTTCATCAATTAACCAAAACCAAGCTAGAGCTTTCAATCTCCCCCTTTTTGGTAATTGATGACAACCCTTTCACAAAGATATGAATTGAGATTTAATTAAATCCACGTTGCTTGCCCAAGCATATTTACCATGTGTAAAAGAATATGGACAAGTTTTATGAACTCCAAATGGTAACAATTGCTCCCCCTACATATGTGCTAAGAGTTTGGATTGTAGCTTGCACATTTGCTTAGATAGGAAATATAGGAGTCAATGTCTACCATATGATGCTAAGGTATAAGAGATGGACCTTTGAAGTGTGATACCAATCGGAGTGCACAATTATACCATCCTTAGCACCATGGTTAGCTCGATACCACTTGGAAACATTTGGAAATGAAATCACTAGATAACCTATGCATGCTAGATTTTCATTTCATCATTCAAACATACAACTAGCATACATTTAAAACTTGTGCCATGCAAGCAAATATATGAAATGTTCATTCAAATGCAACATACAAGTTTATGAGCTTGCTCCCCCTACTTGTGTGCATTTTTTATGATTGATCCCCTTACAATGCCATTTCATTTGTTTGCTCCCCCTATCTTACTATCTTTGTGAATTTCTCTCCCCCTTTGTCAACAATTAGCACAAAAGGAGGGCTCAAATTTTAGATAGGTTGGGGTGAAACCATGTGAAGTGAGGATCATTTTCCCAAATTGGTTCAATCTAGATTACTTACAACAGTTATTTAACTCGGTTTGATCTAAGGACAAGCTTCTTCACACCTCCAAATAAGGGTTATCTTGTACGATGTTGAGTTAAACACTTATAGCTTATTATCTAGATCAAACACTAGGTTTATAAGCCCACAAACATGTCATATGCTACCACTAAATCATTTCAAACATACAAGCAATAGTGGTACCATACAAGCATCAAATTCATTTGATTTTCATGAATGAGTCTATTCAAATGTGAAATATGTCTAGATGCACTAATCATGTCCTTAGCAAGGATGTATGCCATGCCGATCAACTTTTACCTTGGATTGCTCGAAGGAGAGGCATGTCATATAATTGGGGTGCATCAACACATGTTGGAGAAGTCAAGTATGTTCAATTCATTCCTTAGCTTGAAAAACCTCTTCTCATCAAGTGGCTTGGTGAAGATATTGGCACGTTGATCTTCGGTGCCTACACTCTCAATGCAAATGTCCCCTTTTTGTTGGTGATCTCTTATAAAATGATGGCGGACATCAATATGCTTTGTTTTTTAATATTAAACCGGGTTGTTGGTGAGCTTTACGGCACTCTCATTGTCACATAGCAATGTCACTTGCTTGAATCTAATTCCAAAGTCACTCAAAGTAGCCTTCATCCAAAGTAATTGAGCACAACAACTACCGGCCAAAATGTACTCCACTTCGGTGGTTGAAAGTGCCACACTATTTTGCTTCTTTGATGACCAAGACACAAGTGATCTTCCCAATAGTTGACATGTGCCCGATGTGCTCTTTCTCTCAACTTTGCATCCCGCATAATCGGAGTCCGAATATCCAATCAACTTAAATCTTGCTCCTTTGGGATACCACAATCCAACATTTTGTGTATGCTTCAAGTACCTCAATATTCTCTTTCTTGCCTTCAAATGACTTTCTTTTGGTGAGGCTTAAAATTTAGCACGCATGCATACACTAAACATCACATCCGGCCTTGATGCGGTCACATAGAGTAGGCTTCCAATCATAGACCGATATATCTTTTGATCCACCATGTTGCCACTAGCATCACTATCTAAGCTTCCACTTGTCCCCATTGTTGTACTAATAGCTTTAGCATCATCCATTCTAAACTTCTTGAGCATGTCCTTGATATACTTGTCTTGACTCATAAATGTGCCATTCTTTATTTGCTTGATCTGAAGACCAAGGAAGTAGCTAAGCTCTCCAATCATGGATATTTCAAACTCACTAGCCATCATCTTGCCAAACTCCTCACAAAAATCTTGATTTGTTGACCCAAAAACGATATCATCAACATAGATTTGCATTACAAACAAGTCATTCCCAAGCTTTCTTTGTGAAGAGAGTGATGTCAACCTTTCCCATCTTGAATCCCTTAGAGAGTAGGAAATCTCTCAATCTCTCATACCATGCTATAGGTGCTTGTTTTAATCTATACAAAGCCTTTCTCAACTTATAAACATGGTTGGGTTTTTTTTCATCTTCAAAACCGGGAGGTTGCTCAACATACACAAGCTCATTGATGTACCCATTTAGAAATGCACTCTTCACATCCATTTGGTATAACTTGATGTTGTGGGCACAAGCATAGGCTAACAAGATCCTAATTTCTTCCAATCTTGTAATCGGGGCATATGTTTCTTTAAAGTCAAGACCTTTAACTTGAGTGTAACCTTGAGCCACTAATCTTGCTTTGTTCCTTATTACTATCCCATCTTGATCTTGCTTGTTCCGAAAGACCCACTTGGTTCCAATCACATTATGATCCTTAGGTCTCTCAACTAATTCTCATACTTGGTTTCTTGTGAAGTTGTTTAGCTCTTCATGCATAGCATTGACCCGATCAACATCCCTCAAAGCTTCCTCTATCTTCTTAGGTTCAATGGATGACACAAATGAGAAATGCTCACAAAATGAAGCCAATCTTGATCTTGTTTGCACACTTCTTGAAATATCACCAATGATAGTATTCAATGGATGATCTCTTGCAACATTGGTTGGTTGGAGCACTTGCACTTGATTGCTTGCGTTAGATTGATCACTTGGTTGAGATGATAAACTAGCCACTTATTGTTGATCTTGCACTTTGTCATGACTAGTACTTGCTTGAACTTGATCATGAGAACCACTAGCTTGCATATTTGAGTTAGAGAGCACTTGATTCTTGTCATCTTCAACATCAATCACCTCTCTAGGCCTTATATCACTAATATCCATGTTCTTCATTGCATTGACCAATTGAGTGCCTCTTAGATCATCTAGATTCTCATCTTCCTCTTGGGAACCATTTGTTTCATCAAATTCCACATCATGAACCTCCTCAAGAGTACCACTAGCCAAATTCCAAACTCTATAAGCCTTGCTAGTAGTGGAGTAACCAAGCAAGAATCCTTCATCACATTTCTTTTCAAACTTGCTCAATCTAGTGCATTTCTTCAATATGTAGCATTTGCAACCAAAGACCCAAAAGTATGCTATGTTGGGCTTTCTCCCATTCAATAGCTTATAAGGTGTCTTCTCCATCATGGGATGACAATAGAGTCGGTTGCTATAATAGCAAGCCGTGTTGATTGCTTCGGCCCAAAATGAATGACTCACATTGTACTCACTCAACATTGATCTTGCCATGTCAATGAGTGTTCTATTCTTTCTCTCAACAATACCATTTGATTGTGGAGTGTACTTGGCTGAGAATTGATGTCTAATTCCAAATTCATCACACAATTCATCAATTCTTGTGTTCTTGAACTCACTTCCATTGTCACTTCTCACTTTCTTGATGGTTGTTTCAAACTCATTGTGAATGCTCTTGACAAATGATTTGAATGTTGCAAACACATCACTCTTATCCACTAGAAAGAATACCCATGTGTATCTAGTGAAATCATCCACAATCATAAATCCATATTTGTTTCCACCAATGCTAGTGTATGTGGTTGGTCCAAACAAGTCCATGTGCAATTAACTCAAATGCCTTAGATGTGTTCATCATGCTTTTCTTAGGATGTGTGTTACCAACTTGTTTTCTGGCTTGACTTACACTACATAGCTTATCCTTTTTAAATATGACATCTTTCAAGTCTCTAACTAAGTCATGCTTGATCAACTTGTTCAATTGTTTCATTCCAACATGACCAAGCCTTCTATGCCATAACCAACCCATGCTAGACTTAGTGATCAAACATGTTATCAATTGAGCTTCTCTAGCATTGAAATCAACTAAGTATAGATTCTCATATCTAAATCCTTTGAATATCAAGTTAGAGCCATCTACACTTATGATCTCTACATCATCCACACCAAATATGCACTTGAAACCAAGATCACACAATTGAGCTACCGACAAAAGGTTGAAGTTCAAGCTCTCTACTAGTAGCACATTAAAAATGCTCAAGTCATTGAATATTGCAATCTTACCAAGCCCTTTGACCTTGCCTTTTCCATTGTCACCAAATGTGATACTATTAATCACATTGCTCTTGTTTTCATTGATTGAATTAAACATTCTTGGATCACCGGTCATGTGTTGTGTGCACCCACTATCAAGTACCCAATGCCTTCCTTTGGCTTTATAATTGACCTACAAAAGAAGATCAATTCTTTTTAGATACCCAAACTTGCTTGGGTCCTTGTAGGTTAGTTACCAAGGTCTTTGGTACCCAAATAGCCTTCTTCTTTGGGCTTATAATTGGTGTACCAATGAACTTAGCCTTCACACCATTGGCACCCTTAAAAAGCATGTAACAAGAATAAAATTTAATTGAGTATACATTAGGTAGCTTGTTCTTATTAATCTTGCAATATTGCTCTATATGCCCAACTTGCTTGCATCTATTGCAAAACCGACCATTACCCTTCACAAAGCTAACTTTGGGAGTGACAAAGGTCGCCTTGCCTTTCTTGGGTATAGCCTAATCCCTCTTTGTTGAGAGAAAACCTTTGGCTACCCAAGCACTTTATCAAGCGGGCATCTCCACCATAGGCATTGCCTAAGGCACGAGTGAGCTCATTCACCTCCTTCTTGAGGGTCTCATTTTTCACCATTAGTGAGGCATCACAAGAGAGACCATCACTCAAAGGTAAAGTGGAAGTGGTAGTGCTACAAGAAGAGTTAGTGGGAGCAACTACAATGGGCTTATGAAAAGATTCATCAATAAGATCACAAGTTAGTCCCATATCACATGATACGATCACTTGCTCCTTCTTGGCTTCCTCCACTTTGACTTGCTCAATGAGAGAGGAGTGAGCCTTTTCAAGCTTAGAGTGAGCTTTGCCAAGCTTCTCATGGGCTTTCATTAGCCTCTCATGAGTGGCATTGAGCTCATCAAAAGATTGCTCAAGAAATTTTACCTTCTTGCGTAATTCTTTGCACTCCTTTCTCTTCATCTCATTGCAAGCGTGCACTTGCTCACACATGTCCAAGAGTTCTTCCTTGGTGTACTCCTCATCCTCATCATCATCATTATCATCATTCCTACAAGTATCACTTTCACATTCATCATCATCACTCACATCATATTTTACCTTGGTAGGCTTTGCCATGAGGCATGTCGATGGAGTGTTGAAGATGGAGAGCTTGTTATTGATGGCGATGCTTGCTAGTGCTCTCTTGATAGATTTCTTGTCATCATCACTAGAGCCATCACTATCCGAAGAACCATCACTATCCCATGTGACCACATAGCCTCCACCTTTCTTCTTCTTTTGGAAGGTCATTCTTTTCTCCTTCTTTTCTTTCTTATCCTTTTTGAGCTTCTTCTCATCCTCATCATTGTCACTATTGTAGGGACAATTTGCTACAACGTAATCGGGGCTCTTGCAATTGTAGCATTGTCGGTGTTTTGGACCGGGGTCCTCAACCAACCAGTAAATGTGAACTGCGTGCCCCTAATCTCGGATGGTGATGCAAAGAGACACAAGGCTTATACTGGTTCAGGCAATCGGTGCCCTACGTCTAGTCTAGGAGATCGATCTTGTATTCTTTGCACCGAAGTGCTTGTAGTAGGGGGTTACAAGCTAGGTGAGAGAGGGAGCTAGTCCCAGGTCTCGGCGTGGAGTGGTGCGGACTGCTTGAGTCGTTGGTCTCAGGCAGCGTGGGAGCGTGCGTGAATTGAGTGAGTGCATTTTGCGCGTGAGGGCCGGCGTGGTCTCTCCCCCTAGAAACAGCCCTGGCTGCTTCCTTTTATAGCCACAAGGAGGGAGCCAGGAGTACATGAGAGAGAGCTATATGTGGAGCCTTAGCGAGGAAGGAAGATCTAGTACTAGGGCCTATTCCTGTAGCAGCATAGTGTCGGGAATGACCATTGGTACTTGATCATTGGTGCGTCATGCCGGCCATGCCTGAGGCTGTTGAAGTCGTAGGGGTCCTTGTTGACGTTTAGTCAGCATGGCCTCCTCTGTAGGTGACATGCCCTTGCCTTGTGAATTTTTGACTTGGTGGTTCGCCGAGGCCTGGCAGGTGTTTGTGGCCGGCCACGCCGAGGCCTGATTTGCCGAGGCCTGGGAGGTGACCTGAGTGCGATGCGGCGGTCTCGATGGTCAGCTCCATACCCGGTTTAGGTGGAAAAATGCAGGGCGTGTGTCCGCAAAGCACGGTAGTCTCTTCACCGTCAGTGGGGAATGGTAAAAAAGGAGATTTGACCGCCGTCCCATCGCCCCTGTTGCTATGCCCTACCAATCGTAGCTGACGTAGGCGCAACCAGGGGTACTTACACGGATGGGACGGCCCGCCAGAGGGGTAGTTGAGGCGGAGACGATGAGGATGTGGGACGAGCCCGGCCTTGGCCGAGGCGGAGAAGGAATAGCACGTCTGAGACCCTGCCGGGGGGTCTCGGACGAGGCGTAGGACGAGCAGTTGGCTCTCCTACGGTTTCTGAGACTACAGGGACATGGACTTGACCTTCCATGCTGCTTTGTCCTTAGCACAGGGTTTAGATAGCACAGTGATGAGCACAGTGGCAGGTAACCCCTGTTGCGCCTGGTCCCTTGTCCCGTCGGTCGTTCTGCTCATACTGTACCTGAGTGCGGCTGACGTTTATGGGAGTAGTTGGGCGCATTAATCTGGACGTGACATTTTGTCAGAGGAGTTTGGTCGGGACGGAGGCCACGAGTATGTTTGCCGAGCCCGGCCTCGAGCGAATCGGAGAATTGGCATCCCATCCGAGGCCTTTCGGGGCGAGGCCTCGGCGAGAGGGTCTCGGCGAGAGGGCCTCGGCGGGGTGCTTTTGACCTTTCGTATGAGGCCTCGGCGCAAGGCCTCGAGCGAATCGGAGAATTCTGCAGAGACCTGGTGGTAGTCCTTTGGCTTTGATTTTTGCAAGGTTTAAGCGACATTTTTGGTTCTTGCTTAGGGTACCCCTTCTTGTGGTATCCGACAAGCATCTTCTCACATATTCTTTGTTTTTGGTGTGATCTCTTCTCTTTCTTGCACCATAGCCCTTCTTCTTTATGAATTTTCCCATCTTGCGGACAAAGAGGGCCATAGCTTCATCATCAATATCACCAAGATCATCATCATCACTTGATTCTTTCTTGGACTTGCCCTTATTCTTGGATGATGATGAGCTCGCCTTGAATACTATACTCTTTTTCTTCTTGTCTTCTTCTTCCTTCTTGTCATCCTTGTCATCCTCCTCCCTTTCCACATGGTATGTTTCTTGGATCATGACATCACCTAGTACTTGGTTGAGGGTAATCTCTTTCAATCCTCCTCTTATGATGAGCAATCTCAACATCTCAAATCTTGGAGATAGGCATATCAAGAACCGATGAGAGACATCATCATCCTTGATCTTCTCTCCCAATGCCTTCAAATAATTGACAATCACTTGTAAACGATGGAACATCTCCGGAATGCTCTCATCTTTCTTCATCTTGAAGCTTGTCAATTTATCCTTGAGGATATACAACTTGGCACTCTTCACCACCGGTGTGCCCTCATATGTTTCCTCCAATCTCTTCCACACCTCATTTGCTCTTTCACAATCCTTGATTTGCTCAAACACCTTGAAATCAATGGCATTGTATATGATGTTGAGAGCCATTGTGTTGCATTGCTTGTTGATCTTATCTTGGTTGGTGGGATCATCGGGATCAATGATAGCATAGTCATTCTCGGTCACTTCCCATACTTGATCATTGATTGAACCAAGATACATCCTCATCTTTTTCTTCCAATAATCATAGCATGTGCCATCAAAGAACGGTGGTTTGCCCCCCCCCACATGGTTGAACACAACTTGAGCCATAATTTGACACCGAGGTTGTTAAGCCTTTAATCAAACGGTGACCACGGCTCTGATACCACTTGAAAGGTCCTAATATGGCTAGAGGGGGGGGTGAATAGCCTATTTAAAAATCTACAAATCAACTAGAGCAATTTGATTAGTATGACAAATAGCAAAATGCAAACTTGCTCTAGCTCTACAAGGGTTGCAAGTCACCTATCCAACAATTCTAGTTACAATGATTACTAGGCACACAACTTGCAATGTTACTACTCACTAAGAGCTCTCAATCTTGCTACTCTAAAGAGCTCCACTAGATGAACTTAAAATAACAAAGCAAGCTCTCAAATCTAATTACACTAAAGAGCTTGCCACAACTAGTTTGCAAGAATATAAATGAGTGAGTAGGGTGATTATACCGCCGTGTAGAGGAGTGAACCAATCACAAGATGAATACTAAATCAATCACCGGGAGAAAACCAAAGGGCAAGAGACAACCAATTTTTCTCCCGAGGTTCACGTGCTTGCCGGCACGCTAGTCCCCGTTGCGTCGACCAACACTTGGTGATTCAGCGGCTAAGAAGTGTTGCACGAACCTCATCCACACAATTGGACACCGCAAGAACCAAACCATAAGTGAGGTAACTCAATGACACGAGCAATCCACTAGAGTTACCTTTCGGCGTTCCACCGGGGAAGGCATAGGACCCCTCACAATCACCACGATCGGAGCCGGAGACAATCACCAACCTCCGTTCAACGATCCTCGCTGCTCCAAGTCGTCTAGATGGCGGCAACCACCAAGAGTAACAAGTGAATCCCGCAATGAAACACGAATGCCAAGTGCCTCTAGATGCAATCACTCAAGCAATGCATTTGGATTCTCTTCCAATCTCACAATGATGATTGATCAATGATGGAGATGAGTGGGAGGGCTTTGGCTAAGCTCACTAGGTTGCTATGTCAATGTAAATGGCCAAGAGAGTGAGCTTGAACCGGCCATGGGGCTTAAATAGAAGCCCCCACGAAATAGAGTCGTTATACCCCTTCACTGGGTACAGCGCGGGGTGACCGGACGCACCGGTTGGATGGACCGGACGCTAGCGGCCACGTGGGTACACGCCACGTGTCCTCGCTTCAAATGCTGTTAAATCGATTTGGGTCGTGGACCGGACACAAAGACAAATTGACCCTCGCCAGCCTCCAGCGTCCAAATGCGTTTTCAATGAAGGTTCTAGAACGCTTTTCGTGATACGCATCCGGTCATGTCCACCTCGCTGCTGCTCGGTCAAATGACTTTATTCGCCATTGCGTCGACAACATGACCGGACCACGACCTCGTCGTCCGGTCTATCCATGACCCAATCGTCCGGTCATTCACCGACGTGGCGTCCATCACTACACATGGCGGGACGCTACTCCCCAAATCCACGTCCGGGAACACTAACTCATTTTCACCTCTAACTCTCAAATGTGCCAACCACCAAGTGTATCACCTTGTGCACATGTGTTATAATATTTTCACAAACATTTTTAAGGTTCTCATAAATGCATATGCAATGAGTTAGAGCATCTAGTGGCACTTTGATAACCGCACTTTAATATACGGCTATCTAACCTAAATGTGATCACACTCGCTAATAAATGTGATCTTGCCTTGAGCCTTTTTATACATTTGCCTTGAGCCTTTTATTTTTCTCTTTCTTCTTTTTCAAGTTCAAGTATTTGATCATCACCATGCCATCACCATCGTCATGATCTTTGCCATTGCTTTATCACTTGGAGTAGTGCTACCTATCTCATAATCACTTTGATAAACTAGGTTAGCACTTAGGGTTTCATCAATTAACCAAAATCAAGCTAGAGCTTTTACCGATTGGCCGGTGTGGCAGCCCCGTGCCAGCCGATGCCGCGCCGGCGAGCGCGGGGGCGTCGGGGACCGGCCGGATGTAAAGATGGGTTTGGACGAGGGCATATCGACATACGGGCCGACTGTAGGAACAGGACGCATAAGTTGCGTTAATACTAGAAAGAGCCCCGATACATATTTGCTTATTGGAGCGGAAAGGCTCGTTGCTCTCTTGTCATGAGTTCTGGCTCTTTCCGGACCGACTGATTGGAGGCGGGGATGGTGGAGATCTAAGCACCACACTAAGTCTGCGACTCAGGAGTGGGGGCTTGGAGTCCAAATTTAGACGGGGACCTAGACCCCTTGACAGAAGAGTGGTGGGTTGTTCTTGCTTGTGCCTGGGGTACAAGTGGGGCGTATATTTCGGGGTACCTAGTTGGGATACATTGGTTCACGAAACGTCGTGTGATACGGTACGATTTGGCTATGATCTAGCACCGTAATAAGAACTGGAAGAAGAAAGGGGATAAATGGATCTTATTGCTCAACTCTTGCTTGAAAGTAGAACATGTGCTTACATAGAATACTTAGCTAATGAAATAATTATGACTGCTAATAAAACACATACATAAGGATTCACTACTAGTAATACTTTTCGCAGAAAGGAAAACCCAGCAAATTATAAACCTTATCATATCATTTGGAGTCGGGAAATTATTCCCACTAGTCAGGTAAGTCTTGCGAGTATATTGTGTACTCAGAGTTTATTTACCCCTGGTGCAGGTGCAGCTTGAGGAGTGACTGTTGTGTGGAGGATTCTTCTGATGGGCACAGACGGATCCTTGTATCTCATCGTTATATGTTTATTTCAATTTTGTTGTTTAAATTTCACACTCTGAACTTGGTATTGTAATAATGTATTTCCGAGAACTCTTGTTGTATGAAATGGATTAAGTATTGTAAACGCGTTCTCATTAATGAATTCTGGATGAAAAACGTGGATTGTTCGAGTTCTCTCTCGGGGTGTGCTCGACGGAACCGCCTGGTGTAGCTTACTTTTCGGGATGCTTAGTGTCTAGTGGAAGACGAGCGTATCCGAAGGTGTATTATTTCGGATAGTTCTGCCACAGAGAGCCCACGCGATCCTACCAGCCCTGCCGCGGCGGCCAACCGGCGCGCCAGGGATGTTGATTGCAACACTAGTAGCCATGCCACAATAGGACAGTATATTTTGGCCCAGCCAAAGGAGTTAGGTCTTTGTTTAAATTCATGGTGTAAAGTTTTAAAGGTGTCACAAAGTGTCACAAAAAAATGTTGTATGAGATGTTCAAATACTAATAAAAAAATAAATTACATAATCCATCAGTAATCTACGAAACAAATTTATTAAACCTAATTAATCTATCATTAACACATGTATTACTTTAGCACCACATCGGTCAAATCTTAAACTAATTAGACTTAAAAATTCATCTCGCAAATTAGTTACAAACTGTATAATTAGTTATTTTTTTAAATCTATATTTAATATTTTATACATATATCTAAACAGAATAAAAAATAAACTTTTAGAGGAAGAAACTAAACAAGACCTCAGTTACAAAAGGAGGTGGAATAAAAAATTAAAAATTCTAAAAATAATTGGGCGATTGGTTCCTCGATTCTTATAATCATTCGTTCATTGCGATGCAGTGACGTGCAACAAAAGAGCAGAAATTCAAAGGCCAAAAACATACGAACTCGCCGCTTCTCATATATTATAAATAAATCACGTCTTCGATATAACTTCATAGCTCCAAATGTAAAAAATGGTAAAACAATTGTCAAAATTATCAAGCAAACGAAGCAGTACAGCCTCCAATAGGAGAAACAGATAACAGAAGTCTGATAGTTTGCGTTTCACTATAATCGCCAGCCTTGGATCTTCAATCGTCATCACCAAATGTAGTCTTCTTTCCTGCAAAATTTGAACCACAGTTCCAAATCAAGGAGACACAACAAACGTAACTCCAACTAGATACAAATCAATCTGGCAAAACAATTATTAACCCAAGCAATTGTTTACCTGTACTAGGGGTACCAGCGGTCGGTCTGAAAGGCGTACCCCGGCCACCACGGCCTGTGTCACCCCTTCCACCACGGCCTCCAAATCCACGCCCACGGCCACCACCACGCCCCCTGTCACTCCTTCCTCCTCTGCCACCACGCCCACTACTGAAGCCACCGTCCCTGTTGTTATCAGGTCTCGGCTTCGCTTCATCGACATACAAGCTGTAGCCACCAAGGTCGGTTCCATTCAGCTCATATGCTTTATTCAAGGAATCTGGGTCCTTGAAATCCATGTATGCCATTCTGCAAACCGAGCACAGCGTCGTGTCAATGAGTCAACGACAAGAATGGAGACTTCTTCAGATGATGACATTCCAAAAGAAACTATATAATATCAACACTCCTGAATATCTTGCTGAAAAAAATAAGGCCCTAACCTAAGTACTCCCTCTGTCCCAAATTATAAATCATTCCCACTTTCTGAAGAGTCGAAGCATCTCAAGTTTAACTAAATTTATATAGTAAAAATAATAACATTTATGAACCAAATAAGTATCATTAGATTCTTCATCAATTATATTTTCATAGTATATCTATTTGACGTCATAAATCTTTGTAATTCTCTATAATTTTGATCAAACTTGAGATATTTTGTACTCTCCAAAAAGTTGGAATGACTTATAATTAGGGACGGAGGGAGTATAAAAGAATGATATGTTAAGAGCCAACTAACCCTTTGCTTGCACCAGTGTCATAATCCTTTGGAATTGAAATACGGGTAATCTCTCCACATAAGCCAAAATGTTGTTGGAGAGCACTCCGGATCTGGCGAAGGAATACCATCATCAGATATATAATGTAACAAGACATGGTTCAACAGAACACAAACACAATGATAAGTGGATAAAAAAAGGAAATTCAAATTACCTGGTCCTCTCCACCAGACGTGTCAAAGCCCTTAATAAATACAGTGTTGCCTGACCTTTGAGCAGACTTCCTGAATGAACCGTTGTCCTTCCTGAGCAATAGACAAAATTATGGCCATACTGAATAATTGGTAACAGCTAACAGCAAAAAATTCATAAAAGCATCCCCTACTGAATAACCACAGCACAGTAAATAAGAAAGAGAATAACCCGCTGCTAGGAGTGTATGAACCCCTCTCGACAGCTATGTCGATCCTTAGAGGACGCCCCATCAGGTCATGACCAATAAATTCAAGTGCCTAAAACGAAGAAAGAGTTCTAAGTGTCAGAACTTCCTCGCAAGTGGCATTAAATATAACTTGATGGAGAGAGGCGGTCTGCTCTTGTGACAGTTTAACTAATAACAGAACTTGCTAGTATCCAATAGAACTTGATGGCAGTGACCAGTGAGGTGTTTTGCTCCTTTAACAGTTGAACTAAGCAGCATATAGATTAAAAAATAATCAAGGAGATTGTTCACCTTTTGAGCAGCTTCAACAGTAGCGAATTCAACATGTCCATAACCCTTGAAACTCCCATCATCAAAAGTAGATAAACGAACATCTACAACTTCGCCAGCCTCCTCAAAAAATTCCTTACTACAGCATGTGGAGAAATGGTGTTAGTGGCAACACATTTGGAAAAAAATAAATTGGCACATTTAACAAACTTACACTTGTTCACGCTCTATACTATAGGCTAAATTCCCAACAAAAATAGTCTTTGAACCAGTAGCCTGACTTTGGCTTTTGGCAGGAGTTTTGGGCTGAAAAGATAAGACAGTTGTCAAACATCCATTTAATGTTTATTAAGTAAATAAAATTAGAGAATGGCATAGATTGCAGAATACCTCATTACGTGCCAACTTTTGCGTAGTGTCTACAGAAGTTTCCTGAGAATCAAAGAAACTGTTATATCCCAACTAAAAAAGATGCACAGGTAACTCAGTAGCAAATTATGCAAAATTACAACCATTCCCTTAATTTTAGAACAAAAGGCTTCAAAAGCCAAACCTTTTTCTTAGGAGTTTTAGTTGGTTCACTTTCCTCCTCATCGTCAGAGCTTTCATCCAAACTTCCATCATCTTCATCGCTGCTGCTTTCTTTCTTTGAAACCTTAGTGGCAGCCTTGGCAGCACCAGAAGGTGCAGAATCCTGCAAGTACAAGAAACAGTAAAAAGGTGAGATAATCTTCAAAAGGCAGAGGTCTGACACGAAGAAACAGTACCTTAGACTTCTTTTGTGGAGGCTCCTCGTCACTTTCATCAGAACTCTCATCAGAGCTGCCATCAGATTCGTCGCTGGACTGGACTAGAGAGAGAGAGAGAGAGAGAGTTTCTATTGAGTCCAATGTAATATGTACAAGAGCAGACAACTGAAACGCAAAAAGTATACTCCCACCATTTATTATAGCAGGTAGTACTTTGATACAAAAAGTTCAGAATTAGTTTTGGGCATTTATTCGAGTATTAATCAACATGATACATAAAAGCATTTTGAAATATGAAACAACTATTTTGTACAATAAATATAGTAGCAATTTGATTGTAGGTTGACCTTTTCAAATCAAAATACAACTTATTAAAGTGGCAGAGGGAGTATGAGTCAAAAAACAAGATTTTACAAGAGAGCATACTTCTTCATTCTTCTTATTTGTTGCTAGAGGCCTTTTCGCAGGGACAGTAGGTTTTTCAGGCTGTAAAGACAAGGAAGAATTAAAAACTACACAATAAAAAATTAACATGAGTGGAGAAGAAAGTGCCACCTACTTCATCAGAATCAGAATCTGACTCTGAGTCAGAATCTGAGCTCCCACTAGATTCCTCCTCCTTTTTAGGAGCAGCAGCCTTGGCAGGCTGTACTGTTTTAGCATTATTATCCTGGCAAATATAAAATGAAGCTTTTTAAGAAGTGAATTAAGTTTGAAGACTCTTAAAGTTTTGTAGTAAGGTGACTACCTCATCCTCAGACTCAGAATCACTATCAGAATCAGAACTGTCACTGGATACTTCCTTTTTCTTGGCCACTACTGGAGCCTTAGCAGGAATATCCTACAGATATTGTTTGTCAGGGTTACTACTGATAAGTTATGTTTGACAAAGAATAGCTATCAAAGATGCATGAATCAAGAAATAAGTGCAACATATGAATCCACAAATTAATTACATCTTCTGATTCATCATCATCAGAATCACTGTCAGAGCTATCAGATTCTTGGGTCTTCTTTTGCACAGAGGCAACCGGAGGCTTCTTTAGGTTAGCAGCAGGTTTCTGAAAAGCAAGAAAGCGAGACAAATGTCAGTGAAACCAGGAAAAAAGAAACCAAGGTAAGCTTGATTGGAGATTACTGACTGCAGTAACCCTGCATAGAAATTACACGGTGGTGCCTGATTGTACATACATGGGTTTATCTCTACATGTGTTCCTCTTTATTATTTTTAGATATATGAAACTTATAGCTGCCTAATTTTACAAAGAAACAGAAAACATTATATTATACAAATTTAATTGCCTCCTATGCACATTAGTTTAGCAAATACTCCCTCCAGTCCCATTTCTAAGCGTGATTGGAGATTACTGACTGCAGTAACCCTGCATAGAAATTACACGGTGGTGCGTGATTGTACATACATGGGTTGTATCTCTACATGTGTTCCTCTTTATCATTTTTAGATATGAAACTTATAGCTGACTAATTTTACAAAGAAACATAAAACATTATATTATACAAATTTAATTGCCTCCTATGCACATTAGTTTAGCAAATACTCTATCCAGTCCCATTTCTAAGGCGTGAAACGTAAGATACAGATACCAAGACGCTGGTGCAGAACATTGCGCTCGTGCATAGGATGATTTACTCTTTGACAGGTCCCACAGCGAATTAGCCACGTTGCGCTTAATAAGTGGTTAGCCTCCAAAAGATTACGTTCCAACTTCTCTCTACAGGATTGGTGCATGGCGCCATGCAAATAACTCTTGGCTTCAAAGACATTAATTCCTGCGCTTAATGACTCTTTGGATACCGCATGCGCCTTATATAATAGTCTTTTCTCCAAAACTCACATATGCCTTAGAAAACAGACTGGAGGGAGTAGTACATCTTGTCTTCTTTTAGAGAGGTGTCCATAGCAGGAGTGAATCCAGCCCTTGTTATCAGGGTCAATGCACCCAAACGGAATTCTGTAATTCTTTAGCTAACATATTGTTCTTGCTCATGTTAACCTCACTAATTTATTTGAGCTGACCCTGGTGACATTGTGAGCTGGCTCATAGGACATCTCATGGTTAGAAGGGTACTATTTCATTCATCTATGTCAGTGTGTGCGTGCGGTGTGGGCGCTCAAGATGCACAAAAAAGAAAATTAACAGGATGCAAACCATCATTTAACACATAGCAGATGTAAAAAAAAAAAGGATGCAAATGATTCATCGATGTAAAGAAAAATCCAAGAATAAGGATTCAAAAACCATTCAGGATTTAGCTCGCAAGATAGAATAGGAAACAAATACTTACTTCATCCTCATCTGAGCTACTGTCGGAGCTGCTGCTATCATGCTTAACCTGTTTTGAACCATCACTAACAGCTGTGACAGGCTTCTTTGAAAGGACAGTGGGCTTTTTTGCAGGTTCCTCATCAGAACTGCTATCATCACTGTCACTGCTGTCATCACTGTCGCTACTACTGGCAGCTGGCTTATTTGAACCGGCAACTGGTTTTTTGGAAGGTTCCTAATTTAAGGAAAAATAAGTTTGTGTGTTGGTAAGAAGAAAGCCCCAAAAGCAAATGGGCAATGCTTACATCATCTGAGGAGCTCTCAGAGCTGCTGCCATCACTGGACTCCTGTTTAGCAGGTTGTGTACCTTTCTTTGGTTGAATGACCTTTTTTGGCTGGACCTTAACCTGCAAACATGTCCTTTTTCTAGAAAGAAGTTTCCAATAGAAATCAAATGAAAAGCCAAAATTTCATTCATACACTAGCTTCCTATTAAGCACAAGAGGAACTGCAAACTGATGTCATTAAACAAGTAATTTTTCTTTATTAGTATATATCAAGGGAAAAAACAAAAGGTGCAAAACCATGTTGCTTTTCAAACACCGTTGCAATTGACAACAAAGGTATAGACAACGAACAAAACTACAATGCAAACATCTAACAAACAATTGATGTTAAATCTCAGTTTTTTGATATTTGGATGATCATATCCAGGTAAAAAAGAGTGATAAGGATTTTTTTTTTTACCTTTTCCTTGATGACATACATTTTTATGCAATTGGTTGCTTTAAAAATAGCATAAAACTTGTCTCACATATTCAATAAAGGAATTGCAACACCAAATAGATAAGTAATGACTCTACTGCAACTGCTAGCTCTTGAGTCTAAGAGTATCAGAGAAAATAAATAAAATCAATTGGTAGCACAAAGAATATAGTAACAATAAAAACACTATCATACAATCAATTGTGAGAATGTGACATAGTGAAGCAAAGCGATCTCCAGAGTTCAAGCATATAGCTTATGATTTTAACCAAGGGGAAACATGAGCCAAAAGTGAAGAACGTGATAGCACCTCCACTTCAGAATCTGAAGAATCCTCCTCAGAGTCAGAGCTGCTGCTCTCAACTTTCTTTGGAGGGGGCTGCTTCTTAACCGGCACCTCCACTTCAGAATCTGAAGAATCCTCCTCAGAGTCAGAGCTGCTGATCTCAACTTTCTTTGGAGGGGGCTGCTTCTTAACCGGCACGGCCTTTTCAGATGCAGTCTTTTGCTTCTTGGCACTCACGGCCTTCTCAATCTCATCTTCTGCATTTCTCTTCCCTGCTCATTAAGATTAAAAAAACTCTTGTGACACTGTGATAAGTGTGGTACATACAAAGCAACAAGACAGAAACATAACCAGCAAGTATTCCAATGCAACAAAGAGCTATCAAAAGCCTTACCCTTCTTTACAGATTTCCCCTCTGGAACTGAGACAGCAACAGGTGCGGCCTCAACACTGGACTTCTTGCTTGACTTACCCATAATGCCTCAGCTAAGCTCTACAGAAAAGGAAATGGAGGCACTAATTTAAGAATAAGGCATATAACAATACTAATACAGCACATGCACAACAGCAACAACATATATGAATATGGCCATCCTAACAGAGGCAGAAGACGGATAAATTTAGTCCCACTACCTCGTCAATATTTGTCAATTTAACATCGGATGAAACACAAGAACTCCCAATATATTCGAGGTAATTAGTCAGCCCCGTACACACAAGGTAGTAAAATGATAAAAGAAAAATATCAGCAGGTCATATTGGGCAAGAGGAAAGACTCGCGCTCCACCACGCACGCAGCAAATAAGCAAACCGGCAGCGAATAGGATGGATTGGAGAGAGCTAAGCGTTCGTATTCGAGGACTCGCAGAGACGCAATGATCCCGCGGAATCAACAATAAACCAAACACTTCATCGAGGGCCAAGGTTCCTTACCGAACGTAGGGGATCGGAACGACGGCGTTAGAAGAGGTAGGAGATGAAGGAGCGGGCGGGCGGCGGCGGCGGCGGCGCAGGGGGGTGGGTAGGGTTTCCGGCGGCGGCCGGAAGGGTTTTTGATGGGTTTGGGCAGTGGCGCCCGGCATTTATACTATACGAGGCAGAAGAGAAGAGCTAATTTTGCATTGCGTCCCCACGATTTTATGTAAATATATATGAAATTCACAGGGAGTGAAATGTAAAGTGGTTAGATATTTTCGTAGCCTGGGGCAGTGGGCTTTTTGGGCCAGATACGGTATGGTTTCACGGTGTGTGCAGTGCAGACGAAGGACGCGTTTGTTTTCTTCGATCAACGCCGTGCTATCTTGCTGAGCGAGTTTAAGCTACGCTGGTAGTTTGTTTAATAAAGGAATAACAACTTAACAAGGTCTCTATATCCACGGATAAATGTATATATATATATAGCCAAAATATATAGACTACAGTAGCACTTAGGCTAGTTTGGTTTCCTTACCTATATGTCTTGGGTTTTGTGCTAGTACGACTGGGCATATTTGGTTGGTGGTGTAACTTAGACATGTACTATGGTTGCCATATAAAGTTATGTGGACAAAATTGAAGCCACGCTCGTAGCAAAGTTTGACAAAAAAAAATGAGACTACGAAACATGGGACAGGGTGCTAAGAAAGTATGGCACGTCGTAGTTCTGACAGCGAACCAAATATCTGTTAAAAAAATAGTGTCACGACCTGGTCCTCCTGACACCCTTGTGAGCATCAGCATCATGAGCATTCTATCATTCGAAATCAAATAATTAAAAACTGAACTCTGCATTCAAACTGTTCATTGTGGGATTGACGGAGTCCGCCAGCACCATCGGACCATCCGTCAGTCCATGTGCACGCACTGACAAGTTTAGACTTGGTCAGTAAGCAACCGACACCACTAGAGAGTCCGCCACCACAACGGACTGTCCGATAGGATCGTCCCATGCAGAAATGTGAGGTGTCATTTTGAGAGTCACTTGGTCCCACACATCACTACAGCTGTTCAATTCATGGAAGCACCAAAGCAAAGCAATCACCAGTTCACTCACTCACTCTCACACTCTCACTCTCTCTGGTTCATCTCTCTACTCTCTCACACTCAAGCAAGGGAGAGGAGAATGAAAGGAAGAGAAAGGAGAAGAGATTGGAGCTTGGAGGCAGCAAGAGATGGCCGTGGAGATCACCTAGAGGCCGTCATCCACGAGAGGTAGGGTTAGAAGGGGAGGAGCCCTCTCACCCTTGCCATAAGGAGCTATGAGGAAGAGGAGTCAAGAAGAAGAGGATTTCGAGTCACCAAGAAGGAGATCCAGCTGCTCCATCACCTTGGAGAGCTTGGTATCTTGTTTTTGCAGCCCTTGGTAAGAATCTAACCAATCAAAACATAGGATTGCATCTTTAGGAGCCAAAACCTAGAGAATATCGATTCGTGGCCTAGAGTTAGTTTGCACCCAATGTAGCTAGAACCAACCAGCTAGATATGCTCCATAGAATCCTAGTAGCCTACCCTGAAGATAGTTTACACATGCAAGCACCATAGGTGAAGATTTGGATATCGAGTTGCTATGAAGTGTTCACTGTCAGTATTGATGGAGAGTCCGACATCACCGGTGGAGTGCCCGATAGTACTAAATGTCTCTCTGCTCACCTGCATAGAACACGTCTGTAACCCACCGAAGCGTCCGTCACTACACCAGAGCGTCTGATGAGTTATACACCAGAGATAGAGGAGTGTCCAGAGAACTTAGATCACAGTTTTTGGTACAGCGAAGTGTCCATCGATATTCCGGAGCGTCCGCTGATATATAAACCAGAAACCCGAGAGCAGCCAGTTCATACCGGATGATCCTTCACTCGCACAGACTATCAACCTGACGGATGGTCCGCCATAGTTGACGGAACCTTCCGATAGGATTATAATTTACACAGAGAGGTTCCCGAGAGCACAGACTTCGTACCAGAGGGTCCGATCCTAGTTCGGAGAACTCGATGGTCCTAGAGAGCCAATTTCCCACTAAGTCCCAGTAACCACTGGATCGTCTGATATCCACGCTAGACTATCCGATAGTCACCAGTCAGTAGACCACTAGTGTATGACTACACGCTCACTCTTGTGTCACTAAAGCATAATCAACTAAGAATCGTCGCATAGCATGAGCATGTACTTTATGCAGTTCACTCATCAAGCATCATGCATGTATAGGTGACCCGATTCCCGAAGAACCCTTTGAGGAGGAGCCTCAGGAGGAAGAAGTCGTCGAGCCTAGCAACGACCCCAACGCAGGCCCCTATGCATCCCTATGCTTTACAAGTGCATAATGAACTATGGTTATCTATTACATTGCTATGTTACCATATGACTAGTGAACCGGGAGGGAATTACCTATGTCAAGCCTTATCCATATATTGCCTCACCAATCAACCATACATGTCTTGTTTAATAATCATGCTTAGTATGCTTAGATTCTTAGAAGTCGAGCTAGTGATGGGCTTCTCATTACTCGCGCGATGATAGGTTGATAATTGTTGGTGTTTCAAGTAAACACCAACGAGTAAATTTGTGTTATTGCGTGTCTGGCCTGGATGGTATGCTAAAAAGACATAAGGTTTATACTGGTTCGGATAGAATATCCCTGCGTCTAGTTCATGGCTGCTGCTCGTGTTATTAGCACTGAAAAGTTCGTAGTAGGGGTTACAAACGGGCAAGAGAGGGACAGGTCTCAAGTCTCTAATGAAAAGGTCAAATGGGTGCTGAGAGCTTTGTCGCTGCTCAGCTATGTGTGATGTGATGCGTGATGTGTTGAATCGATCCCCTTAGTGGGGTGCCCTGTTTTCCTTTTATAGGCCAAGGGAGAGCAGGGATTACAGATGGGAGAAAAGAGAAAAACCAGAGGCAAAGGAAATCCTTCAAGGACGCCGGGTCTTCCTTTGCCTCTGTGCGGGCCCCACTGACATGGTAGGCGGTGACAGGGATAGCTCCACACCGGGCGCATGTCCACTGACCCTGATAGGGCCGTGTTGGGCGTTTGTCCGCTGACGATGCCATGTCCTGGCATTGTCAGCGAGTTGTCACGTCCCACCCCGCCCCGGCGGGTGGCACGGCGGACCAAGGCACTGATCCACGACCATACAGGGAGCAGATGGTGCAGTGACCGCACGTCCATTACTGTAGGTGATGCGAGTTTCCTTCTAGACCGTAGTGGTTGTCGTGAGCTTCCGTCAGGATCCGTGCCCGAGGGCAAATGGCGGCGCCCACAACACTGTAAAGCAAATGTCGACGCCTACAACATTGTTTGGGCTCTAACATGTCTAGAAGGTCGCAAAGCGCCCTTCTGTCACATCTTGATGGTACTTTCCTACAGGCATGTAGGGTACGGTCCTTGGTATTGCGGTTGACTTGAGTGCCCTGCCTTATCTGCATGCGTTGTTATGAAGGAGTCACGCGTAGACGTCGGGCGAGGCGGAGCCAGCCCCCAAATGTCGGGCGAGGCAGAGCCAGCCCAAATGTTGGGTGAGGCGGAGCCGACCCTCGGACGTCGGGCGAGATCGAGCCAGCCCTCAGGCGTCGGGTAAGGTGGAGCCGGCCCTCGGACGTCGGGCGAGACGGAGCTAGCCCTCGAACATTGAGCGAGGTGGAGCCAGCCCTCGGGAGTTAGCCTAAGGCAGAGTCAACCCTCGAGGGTCCGGCGAGACGGGGCCCGCGACCGCAGCGCCCACCGAGGCGGAGCCAACCCTCGAGGGTCAGACAAGGCAGGGCCCATGGTCTCAGTGGTCGGACGAGAAGGGACCCGGCAAGCAGTGTAGTCATGCTCTTGATCACGTGGACGAATCATTATTGATGGTCATTAGCTCCTCCTCTTCGGGTACCCTAACATTGTTCCTCAACAGTAGCCCCTGAGCCCCCGGCTGATAAGAGTAGAATTACCTGGGGGATTTTTTGACTTACCAGCGGGTGTGCGCGAGCGCACCTAGTGGGTGTAGCCCCCGGGCCAGCGGAGGAGTAGGATACTCCTTCAGAGGTTTTTCCGAAAGAGAGGAGATTCTAAGAGCCCTGGCCCTCTATTGTTGCCCACGGCATGTCCTAAAGATGCTGATTTCTTCTCGCCGAGGTCGGACCCTTCACTGGTATGGTCATGAGATTTTGATGGTTGTTTAGCTGGATAGTTTAATTGGGGTCCCGGTATCCCATTCACGGGGATCCGGTCAGGGTAAGCCTGACTGAGACTTAATCATGGGCTGAGATGCCTGTGGCGCTCGTGCACCTGGGCGCTGGCCTCTTGTGGGCCCCAGCTCTTTCCATCCTTTGTCGTAGGGGTGTTTGGAGCGGCTGTTGGACCCGTTGATGGGCCAATCGTCAGACTCCTAGGCCCAGATAGGTCGTAGATGCGCTTTTGATCCATATTCGTCTTACTCGTAACGAGTCTCGGTCTGCCTGGGGAGGCAAAATGTTCGACGAGTTTCCTAAATGAAAGGATAGGGATTGCGTGCGCATATCCTGTGGCATGACGTTGTGGTAGATCGTGGGAGGCACGGAGATCTAGGCGGACAGTTGGTTTCCTCGCATCCGTCGCCCCTATAAAACCAAAAGGTTCGCCCCCAGGGTTTCATACTTTGCCTCCTTGCCTTTGCATCTGCCACCTCCGCTGACAATTGCCTAAGGTCCCCGCATCTGCGTCTCAGCCATCGTCAAGTTCGCATCCACCCACCCCCATCTTCCAATGGAGCCGTGGTGCCACTCTGAAATCACCCTCCAGCGCCTACAGGGCTTTGTTCGCCGTGGTCTTCTCTGTGCGCGGACCGCCACCGAGGAGTGGTGGCTGCCTAGCAAGGAGGATGTGCCATCGCCCCCCGATGGCTATGTCGTCTTGTTCGCGTGCTTCCATGAGTGTGGGTTTGCCACCCCCACCCATAGATTCCTTCAAGGACTGCTACACTATTACAAGATAGAGCTCAGCACCTCAACCCCAATGGGATCCAACACATGGTGGTGTTCATCGCCCTATGTGAGGGATTACTGGGGATCAGTCCTCACTTTGATCTGTGGTGGCACTTCTTCGCTGTCACCCTCTAGAAGAAGAGGGAGAAGAGGCAGGAGCTGAGTACGCCGATGGGATGCGTCGGCATCCAGCTTTGGAATAACCGAGTCGGTGACTACCCGGCGATGCGGCTATCGACCTCCAACAAGGGGTGGCATTTGCATTGGTTTTATCTCAAGAACAATGCCGCCGCCCCCTTGCCGGAGTTTACCGGGCGCTTAATCGAAGGGGCCCCAGATTCATGGTGGAAGTGGGGTGTCCCGAAGAAGAACAAGAAGAGGATCCTGGACCACCTCACCACCATCCGCTTCCTAAAGGAGAAGGGGCTAAAAGGGTTGGGAATCATCGGCGCCTACCATGTGAGGAGGGTGGCGCCACTGATGAGGCACACGATCCCCCTATACGTGATGGCGTCCGAGGCATCATTCGACGGGACAGCGCTTGCCGAGGAGGCGCTCTCCCCCTCTGAAGTCGTGCAACGCATCAAGCAGGTGATGGAGCCTCCTCGGGATAGCGCGAGCGCCCCCTTGATGTTATGTACCTGGTGCTGGGGCATCCCCCAATGTGGCCTAAACTAGGGTACATTGTCCTTGTAAGTTTTCTCATCCTCATGCCCTCTTCTTCGATTAAACTTCTGACCCCTTGATACTGACACTGAGATTGGGGGACTAGCCGAGGGACTTCATCCTCATGGATCTCCCCGCTCCATTGCCGAGGGATCCATCCATGAGGGCGGCAAACCACGCCAAGGTCGAGGGGCAGAGGAAGGCGAAGGAGGACGAGAGGAAGAAGAAGCAGCAGAAATTGCATGCGCGGGAGCAAGGGGAGGAAACTGACAGTGATGATGACGACAACGAGGAAGATGATGATGAGGTAGTTGATGACACCAAGCATGATGGCCTAAAGAGCAAGGACATGCTAACAGGTACCCGCTCGTCCTTGCAGGGGTCAGGACCTTTCCCGTTTCATGGAGGGGAAAGTGTGTTCGCGAGGTCGACGGGGACAGGCCAGACCGTCGGCCCACCCTCAGAACTAGCAGGGATGGGCGGATCTACCGCCGCGCCCAAGGTGCCAACGGAGGGGGGTGGCCCCACCGCCGTGCCTCAAGAGCCAACAGGGGCGGGCGGATTTGCCACTGTCAATAGAATATCGTCGATAGTCCTCCGAGGAGTATCCCACGAAGGTAGATTGATCGGTAGAGAGGCGTGTAATCAAGAACAAGAAGGCAACAGAGACACACGAGTTAGACAGGTTCAGGCCGTTAGTATGACGTAATATCCTACTCCTGTGGTATGTTGGTTTGTATTGGCTATCGTATGATATTGTGTGAGTTTGGAGGTGTCCCTGCCCGCCTTATATTGTCTGGGGGCAGGGTTACAAGTCAGTTAGATTTAAGAGATAACCAAAAGTAATAACAGATTACAGGAATCTTGAGATTATACGTATCCTAACAGATCTCGTAGTATCTTTAGGATATCTTCCCGGAGTCTTGCAAGAGACGTTGAGCAGAGTCGTGCCCCGCAAGGCTTCATCTTATGGGCTAGGCCGCCCCTAGGGGCACAGCCCATGTGGTTTGTCGTGGGTATCCGGGGTCGTACCCCCCACAGCTAGTCCCCGAGCGCCTTGTACCCGTTGTGCAACTCTGTCTTGAGCCTGTCCGAGCAGGTGTGAACAGCCAAGTAGTCAAACTCATGGCCCGACCACCGTGATGAGTTGTCGAGTAGTTGTGAGCAGTTGTCGAGCAGCATGAGCCATCACTGAGCAGCGTGAACCGTCGCCGAGCAGCGTGAATTGTCACCGAGCAGTGTGAACCATCGCCGAGCAGTGTGAGCCGTAGCTGAGCAGTGTGAATTGTCACCGAGCAGCGTGAACCATCGCCGAGCAACGTGAGCCATAGCCGAGCAGTGTATCCCAAGTATGGCTTGCCATAAGGGTGTAAGGAGCTCAAGTTCAGAATCGAAAATTTCTTCGTAGTGGACCAAGTGCGCCCACTTAGAGTCCTACCACAAGAAAAGGAGATAGTTTTCTTCAGCTTCAAGAGGCGTGGAGTCTTCCAGAATAAATCAAACACACTCACCATGAGGTAAAGTGTGCCCACTTAGTCCCCGAGCCTGATAGTAGATGACGTAGTCATGTGGTGCCAGGGTCCAAAGTAGAAGAACAGTAGAAGACCAGCCGAGTAGGCAGCCAGTCCCCGAGCATAGCCCCGAAATGAGGAAAAGCACATTCACCGCAAGGTGAAGTGTGCCCACTTAGTCCCCGAGCCTGACAGTAGGTGACGTGGTCACGTGGTTCTAGGGTCAGAAATAGTAGTCAACTGAAGAAAAATCCCCAATGCGGCGAGGAATCGAGACTTAATGCTGACGCAGTTCCCGAGCCACAAGAGGAAATCTTGGAGAAAACAAATCGTAGAGAAAATACCAGAGCAATGGATGTACAGTAGTAAGTACTGAGCTGTAATGGTTGGCGGAGAAGTCGGCGAATATTTGGTGAGCCGTAACAAATTGCAGAGACAAATCGGCGATACGGGCCGCGGTTGCGCGAAAGCCCAAGTAACGGCCCACCTTGCTATTGCGGAGAAGTCAGAGAGGCGCCAATCGTGGGAATGGTTTCCCAAAAACCCTCGAATGCAAAAAGGTGGGGAGAGTGCTTTATAACTGTGCCGCCGGACCCCACACTCTCACCTTTGCCACTTTGCCATTTCATCTTCCTCCTTAGCCCTCGCATTTCTAGATTCACATCCACATGTGTTTCCACCGCCAGTATCCATCCGGATCCGAGAGATGGTGCCTAAGAAGGGAGCTGTGAAGCCGAAGAAGACGAGCCCCAAGAACGCGAGTGCCGAAGCTAGGCGTGACGAAGAGTGGGTGCCATCGCGCACGGGAGAGGCGGAGCTCAATAGATTGGTGGAGGCGGGCGTTCTTCCTAACCGTGTTACCGTCGGATGGTGGCCGGCCCTCGGTGAGCCTTTCCTAATGCCCCATACTGATGAAGCAGTGGTATTTGAAGACTATTTCTGGCGCGGGTTGGGATTTCCTGTTCATCCATTCCTGAGGGATTTGTTGGAGTTTTGGAGAGTCAGTCTGTGCAACCTTCACCCAAACACCATATTGCACTTATCTATCTTCATCCATTTCTGTGAGGCATATCTCGGAATCCTTCCCCACTTCAACCTCTTCCATCACCTGTTCTGGCTGAAGAAGAGAGGCGGTGGTGGCTCTAAGGTGGTCGGTGGAGTGTACCTTCAGCTGCGCGATGGAATGGCGAGCGAGTACCTTACTGTGCCGCTGAACACGTCGCTGAAGGGGTGGAATGCCAGGTGGTTCTACATGAAACAGAGCCACCCTGCCATCGGCTGCGACACCAACCACATCCCGGAGAGCTAGAAGAGCTGGTCGGAGATGCTAAACAGCGCTGATATGGAGCAAGTGAGGGAGCTCCTTGGCTTAATAAAGGGCATTAGGACCAACGGTGGACTAGTAGCGGCGAGCTTCATAGTGTGCCGCGTCCAGCCCTGCAAGGAGAGGGCCCACATGGGCTTTGACTTCAAGGGCGATACCGATGGCACTCGGGAGAGGACGGAGATGCTGTCGAGGGACGATGTGCAAGAGCGAGCCATAGAGTTGTTCGCCCCATTTGCCTCATTCAACATGTCAGGGATGATGAGGCCGTTTAACTGCAAGAATCCGCCTCCTCAGGTAAATACCTCAATTGTTTGTTCCTGATACTTTTTATCTTCTGTCGTTTCCGAGTAGTGGACTAATTCACTTATGCAAAGATCCATTCATAGGAAAGAGTTGTGTACTTCTCGGGCGTGCCGAGGGGCGATTGGCCACAGGTGGTAGATGCTCGGCCACCGACACAACCTGAGGAGGGAGCCATCAGCATCTCATCGGAGAGTCCATCCCTAGTGTCGGAGAAAGTCTAGGGGAAGAGGGCAGCGGTAGATGAGCCAGCCCGGAAGAAGAGAAAGACGGCAAGTGCCGCTCCCCTCAAGCTGGGTGGCATCTCTCTTGGCGGTGACCAGACCACATGAATGTGGAGTACCGCGATGTTTGAGTGGTCGGATGATGACAAAGTTCTAGTTGCTCCTCCATCGAGCACAAAGGCGCCTCCGCACAGCACGCGCGTGGAGGAACAATCTAGGGGAGGAGAGGAAGTCCCCCAACAGCAAGCGATGGGAGCCCCAAGCAATAGGTGAAGGGAGTTCCCGAGTAGTAGGCAAGGGGAGTTCCGGAGCGGCGGGCGAAGGGAGTCCCCGAGCTGTAGGCGAGGGGAGCCACGGAGCGATAGGCGGAGGAGAGGCCGACGGTAGAGACCACAGGACCTCCACCCCAAGACGCAGGCATTGACCCCAAGACCATGGCTGGGGGCTCGGGTAGGCAGTGTCGGTTTAGAAAAATCTACTGGAAAGCTGCTACGTGAGTTCACTTGTCTTGGAGTTATTTGGTTGTCACTTCCTTATCCTTTTTTGGCGATTGACGAGCTGATCTGATGTAGACCAAGGCGTACGGAGGATCCGGCCTCGCCCATCTAGACTGACGAGCAACCGAAGGTTGGCCTAGGGCGGAGGAGATGCCGGTGGACCCCATCCCGGAGTCCCCGGGTGCTCGGCGGCCTACGAAAGAGTCAGCCACCACTGCTGGCAGACTTGGCGGCGGCGAACCATCGGCGCCGACAGCAGATGGTTCGTCGACGATGCCCGGGGCAACGGCGAAAAACACTGGGTCTTCAACGGTGAATGTAGGAGATACCAGTGTCGCACCTAAGTCTAGGGCGGCGAAGCCGGTCGTGCCCGAGGAGCAAATGACGCCCCTAAAAGCTCTAGTTTGGTTTTGGTGAATTGATGAAACCCTAAGTGCTAACCTAGTTTATCAAGTGATCATGAGATAGGTAGCACACTCCAAGTGGTGAAGTAAATGAAGATCATAGCATGATGATGATGATGATGATGATGATAGCATGGTGATGATCAAGTGCTTCGACTAGGAAAGAAGAAAGAGAAAAACAAAAAGCTCAAGACAAAGGTATATTTTGTAGGAGCTATTTTTGTTTTGGTGATCAAGACACTTAGAGAGTGTAATCACATTTAGGTTTGATAGTCGTACTATTAAGAGGGGAGAAACTCGTATCGGAATGTGGTTATCAAAGTGTCACTAGATGCTCTAACTCATTGCATATGCATTTAGGATCTAGTAGAATGCTAACACCCTTGAAAATGTTTGTGAAAATATGCTAACACATGTGCACAAGGTGATACACTTGGTGGTTGGCACATTTGAGCAAGGGTGAAGAAGTTAGAGGTAAACAGGAGTTAGTCTTGCTGGTCACTGAGTGACCGGACACTGGTCTCAGAGGAACCGGCGTGTCCGATCAAGCGTGGCAGCGTAGACGCTAGCATCGGTCATCGACCGGACGCTGTGGTCCAGTGTCCGGTTGTGTTGACCAACAACGTAGAAAGAAGTCAACAAGTGACCGGACGCTGGCTGTGTCCGGTCAAGCTTGACCAGACGCATCCGGTCATGAAATATCATTTCTGGAACCTTACTAGAAACGACCGGACGCAGGAGGCTCAGAGTCCGGTCAGTTTATGCGTAGTGTCCGGTCAGGAGATGATCATTGAAATCTGACGAACAGTATTTGAAGCTGGGGACACGTGGCATGTATCACATGACCAGACACTAAGGGCCAACGTCCGGTCGATCGGACCGGAGTGTCCAACACCCGCTGTTTTGTCCAGTGAAGGGGTACAACGGCTCTATTTCATGGGGGCTTCTATTTAAGCCCCATGGCCGGCTCAAGCTCACACTCTTGGCCATTTGCATTGACATAGCAACCTTGTGAGCTTAGCCAAAGCCCTCGCACTCATCTTCATCATTGATTCATCATCTTTGTGAGATTGGGAGAGAATCCAAGTACATTGCTTGAGTGTTTGCATCTAGAGGCACTTGGTATTCGTGTTTTGCCACGGGATTCACTTGTTACTCTTGGTGGTTGCCGCCACCTAGATGGCTTGGAGCAGCGAGGATCGTCGAGCGGAGGGTGGTGATTGTCTCCGGCTCCGATCGTGGTGATTGTGAGGGGTTCTTGACCTTTCCCCGATGGAGAGGCAAAAGGTACTCTAGTGGATTGCTCGTGGCTTGTGTGATCCTCATCTTATGTTGGTTGTGTGGCACCCTATTGAGGGTTTGGTGTGTGATGCCAATTAGCGCGTGAACCTCCAAGTGAGTGAATCACCACAACGAGGAGTAGCTTGCCGGCAAGCAAGTGAACCTTGGTAAAAAATCATTGTGTTCATCCTTTGATTCCGAGGTGTTTGGTCTTCATTGTTATTCACTCTTGTGATTGATTAGTTCCTCCATCTACACGGCGGTATAACTTTCTTGATCACTCTCTTTACATTACCACAAACTAGTTGTCAAGCCATTTAGTGTAGTTAGTTGTGAGAGCTTGCTTGCTTGGTTGGTGTGGCTCTTTAGTTAGCCTTTGAGAGCACACTAACATAGGGTAGTGTCATAGCTATTTGTCGATGCGGGACCCACGGGATACCCCACAAGGAAGAGAGAAGATCTAGTCTAACTAGGTTTTCTTTCATGTAATCCTAGTAGTAGTATTGTTCTGTAATCCTACTAGGAACTCTCATTGTAAACCGACTAGGACTCTGACCTCCTGACAGTATAAAGGAGGGCGGGGTTCCTAGCGGAAAGAAGCATACAACACAACAACACACAATCAATACAACGCAAGGGCTAACGCCGACTGGACGTAGGGCTATTACTCGACCACGGTCGAGGGCCCGAACCAGGATAAATCGACTGTCTCTTGCGTTCACCGTCGAGTTCCGCATACGCTGAAGCCCGAACATACTGTCCTGGGTAACCCCGTGGCAGGCTATCGGTGGTAAAACATCAACACTATTGTGTGAATAGATACTATCTAAACTAGAATTGTGGTAGGTGGTTTGCATTTTGAGTAGGCTAGCGCAACCCTTGCTTCGCCTTATAATTGTCTAACTATTTTGTTAAGTGTTGTTGTAGAAATTTTTATTAGGCTATCCCCCCTCCCTCTAGCCATTAGGACCTTTCAAGTGGTATCAGAGCCGAGGTCACCGTGATTTGAGGCTTAACAACCTTCGGTGTAAAAATGGCTCCAATCAACAACACAAAGAAGCCACCCCAATTTGATGGCTCCAACTATCCCTATTGGAAGGCTAAGATGACAACTTATATCAAGTCAATCAATATGAAGGTTTGGAAGGTGGTAGAGACAAAGATTGAGATTGAAGATGAAGAGGCTCCCACCGCCGCCGAAGAACTACTACTCTAAAATAATGACATTGCTCTTAGTGCCATCCATGATGCTTTGGATGAAAGAACATTTGAGCAAATCAAGAACATTGAGAGAGCTCATGAGGCATGAAAGAAGTTGGTTCATATGTGGTCACTTGGGATAGTGATGCTTCCTCAAGTGATGATGATGATAGTGATGATGACAAGACCACCAAGAAGAAGGCACTTGCAAGCATTGCTATCAATGAGAAGCCTTCTCTCTTCGACTCTTCATCATGCTTCATGGCTAAGGCCACTAAGGTACAAACTTGTGATGATGAAAGTGATAAAGAACATGATGATGATAATGAAAATGAAAATGAAAATGAAAATGATAGTGATAGTGATGATGATGAACCTACTAAGGATGAATTATTTGACATGCTAGAAGATGCTAGAGAACACTTTGACATCAAGAGAAGGGAATGCAAAAGCTTGCATAAGGAACTAAAAGCCCTTAAGCAAACCTTTGATGAGCTCAATGCATCTCATGAGAGGCTAGAGGAAGTCAATGAGAGGCTTGGCAAAGCTCACAAAAAGCTTGAAAAGGCTCATTCCTGTTTGATTGATGAGCAAAATAAAAAAAGCATGTTGATACTTGTGATGTAGGCTTAACTTATGATTTAATTAATGAATCATCACCTATGCCTATCATTGTTGCTCCCGCTAACCCTTCTTGTAGCACTTCCACTTCTACCTCATCTAGTAGTGATGGTCTCACTTGTGATGCCTCACTAATGATTGAGAATGAGAATCTCAAGAAGAAGGTTAACAAACTCACTCACACTTTGGATAAGGCCTATGGTGGTGAGGACCGCTTGCTTATGTGCTTGGGTAGCCAAAGAGCTTCTCTCTACAAAGTGGGATTGGGCTATACCCCCAAGAAAGGCAATGCGGCCTTTTTGCTCCTCACAAGACTAGTTTTGTGAAGAACAATGGTCGATTTTGCATTAGTTGCAAGCAAGTGGGTCATAAAGAGCATGAATGCACCAACAAGAGCAAAAATGTTAATGTATCCTCCCTTAAGCTTGATTCATGCTATATGTTTATTAAGGGTACAAATGGTGTGAAGGCTAAGTTCATTGGTAAACCATGGATGGGCTCAAAGAAGAAAGCCATTTGGGTACCATAGAGCTTAGTGACTAACCTTCAAGGACCCAAGCAAGTTTGGGTACCTAAAAGGAATTGATCTTCTTTTGTAGGTCAATTACAAAGCCGGAGGAAGTCATTGGGTTCTTGATAGTGGGTGCACTCAATACATGACCGGTGATGCAAGAATGTTCAACTCAATCAACACCAATGGCAATGATGGTTATGATAGTATCACATTTGGTGACAATGGCAAAGGCAAGGTCAAAGGGCTTGGTAAGATTGCAATATCCAATGACATGAGCATATTCAATGTATTGCTAGTAGAGAGCTTGAACTTTAATTTGCTATCTGTGGCTCAATTATGTGATCTTGGATTCAAATACATATTTGGGGTAGATGATGTAGAGATCATAAGTGTAGATGGCTCCAACTTGATCTTCAAAGGATTTAGATATGAGAATCTATACTTGGTTGATTTCAATGCTAGTGAAGCTAGATTATCAACATGCTTGTTCACTAAGTCAAGTATGGGTTGGTTATGGCATAGAAGGCTTGGTCATGTTGGAATGAAACAATTAAATAGATTGGTTAAGCATGACTTGGTTAGAGGCTTGAAAGATGTTATGTTTGAGAAGGATAAACTTTGTAGCTCTTGTCAAGCCAGCAAACAAGTTGGAAACACCCATCCTAAGAAAAGCATGATGAGCACTAATAAAGCATTTGAGTTATTGCACATGGATTTGTTTGGGCCAACACAATACACTAGCATTGGTGGTAACAAATATGGCTTTATGATAGTGGATGATTACACTAGATACACTTAGGTATTCTTTCTAGTGGACAAAAGTGATGTGTTTGCAACATTCAAAACATTTGTCAAGGGCATTCATAATGAGTTTGAAACAACCATCAAGAGAGTTAGAAGTAACAATGGTAGTGAGTTCAAGAACACTAGAATTGATGAGTTATGTGATGAATTTGAAATTAGACATCAATTCTCGGCCAAGTACACTCCACAACCAAATGGCCTTGTTGAGAGGAAGAATAGAACACTCATTGATATGGCAAGGTCTATGCTTAGTGAGTACAATATGAGTCAATCTTTTTGGGCCGAAGCTATCAACACGGCTTGCTATTGTAGCAACCACCTCTATTGTCACCCATTGAAAGAGAAGACACCATATGAGCTCTTGAATGGTAGAAAGCCCAACATTGCATATTTTTTGGTCTTTGGCTGCAAATGCTATATCTTGAAGAAAGGCACTAGATTGGGCAAGTTTGATAAAAAATGTGATGAATGATTCCTACTTGGTTATTCCACTACAAGCAAAGCATATAGAGTTTGGAATTTGGATAGTGATACTCTTGATGTTGAATTTGATGAAACCAAGGGTTCACAAGTAGAGAATAAGAACTTAAAAGATGTTAGAGGCATTCAACTTTTAAATGCCATGAAGGACATGGATATTGGTAAATTGAGGCCTAGGCAAGTGAATGATGATGAAGATGATCAAGTGCAAGTGCTCTCTAACTCAAATGTGCAAGAAGATACAAATCAAGCTAGTGCAAGTGGCTCTCATGATAATGAACAAGATCAAGTGGCTAGTACATCATCTCAACCCAATGATCATGCAAATGCAAGCAATCAAGTTCCATTGCTCCAACCAACAAATATTGCACGGGATCATCCATTGGACATTATCATTGGTGATATTTCAAGAGGTGTGCAAACTAGATCAAGATTGGCATCATTTTGTGAGCATTTCTCATTTGTGTCATCCATTAAACCAAAGAAGATAGATAAAGCCTTGAAGGATGTTGATTGGGTGAATGCTATGTATGAAGAATTGAATAATTTCATAAGAAATCAAGTATGGGAATTAGTAGAGAGACCAAAGGGACACAATGTGATTGGAACCAAATGGGTCTTTTGAAACAAGTAAGATCAAAATGGGATAGTAGTAAGGAACAAAGCAAGATTGGTAGCACAAGGCTATACACAAGTTGAAGGTCTTGACTTTCGAGAAACATATGCCCTGATTGTTAGATTGGAAGCAATTAGAATCTTGCTAGCCTATGCTTGTGCCCACAACATCAAGCTCTATCAAATGGATGTTAAGAGTGCATTTCTCAATGGTTACATCAATGAAGAAGTATATGTTGAGCAACCTCCTGGTTTTGAAGATGATAAGAAGCCCAACCATGTGTACAAGTTGAAGAAGGCATTATATGGCTTAAAGCAAGCACCTAGAGCATGGTATGAGAGATTAAGGGACTTCCTGCTCTCTAAAGGGTTCATGATGGGCAAGGTTGACACAACTCTTTTCATCAAGAAGATTGGAAAAGATCTATTTGTATTGCAAATCTATGTTGATGACATCATATTTGGATCAACCAATCAAGACTTTTGTGATGAGTTTAGAAAGATGATGGCTAAAGAGTTTGAGATGTCCATGATTGGAGAGTTAAGTTACTTGCTTGGTCTTCAAATCAAGCAATTAAAGAATGGTACTTTTGTGAGTCAAGGCAAGTATATCAAGGACATGATCAAGAAGTTTGGCATGAGTGATAGCAAAGTCATTAGCACACCAATGGGAATAAATGGTAACTTGGATAGTGATGCAAGTGGCAACATGGTGGATCAAAAATTGTATCGGTCTATGATTAGAAGCCTACTCTATGTGACCGCATCAAGGCTAGATGTCATGTTTAGTGTATGCATGTGTGCAAGATTTCAAGCCTCACCAAGAGAAAGTCATTTGAAGGCTACAAAGAGAATATTGAGGTACTTGAAGCATACACCAAATGTCGGTTTGTGGTATCCCAAATGAGCAAAATTTGAGCTAGTTGGTTACTCCGACTCAGATTATGTGGGATGCAAGGTTGAAAGGATGAGCACCTTAGGCACATGTCAATTGTTGGGAAGATCACTTGTTTCATAGTCATCAAAGAAGCAAAATAGTGTTGCATTATCAACCACCGAAGCCGAATACATATCCGCCGGTAGTTGTTGTGCACAAATTCTTTGGATGAAGGCCACCTTGAATGACTTTGGAATCAAGTTCATGAAAGTGCCATTGCTATATGACAATGAGAGTGCAATCAAGCTAACCAACAATCTGGTTCAACATGCAAGGACAAAGCACATTAATGTTTGCCACCATTTCATAAGAGATCACCAACAAAAAGGGGACATTTGCATTGAGAGTATAAGCACCGAAGATCAACTTGCCGATATATTCACCAAGCCATTAGATGAGAAAAGGTTTTGCAAGCTTAGGAATGAGTTGAACATATTGGATTTCTCAAATATGTGTTGATGCACCCCCACTTATATGACATGCCTCTCCTTCGAGCAATCCAAGGTAAAAGTTGATTGACATGTTATACATCCTTGCTAAGGACACGTTTAGTGCATCTAGTCATTTCTCCATTTTATTAGGCTCATTCATGAAAATCAAATGAATTTGATGTTTGTATGGTATCACTATCGCTTCTATGCTTGACTTTATCTAGTGGTAACATATGACATATTTGTGGGCTTGCAAACCTAGTATTTAATCTAGAGCTTTAAATGTTTAACTCAACATGGTACAAGATAACCCTTATTTAGAGGTGTGAAGAAGCTTGTCCTTTGATCAAACCGAGTTAAATATCTTTGGCAACTAATCTAGTTTGAACCAAATTTGAGAATATGATCCTCACCCCATTGATTGACATTGATAATCTCGACCCTACAAATGGTATTATGTACATTTTTTGAACCTTTGTGGTCATTGATGACAAAGGGGGAGAGAATAGTGTACAAAGATAGTGAAAGGGAGAGAATTTCACATAGGGGGAGAGATATGACAAAGGAAAATTTCACATAGGGGAGAGATATGATAAAGGAAAGGGATCAATTAAAATAGGGATAAATTCAAATCTTAAGCACACAAGTAGGGGGAGTAAGCTCATAAACTTGTATGGTGCATTTAAATGTGCATTTCATATGTTTGCTTGCATAACACAAGTTTTAATTTAAATATCCATGCTTGTGTGATGAATGATAGTTGTAAACTTGAATGATGAAATGAAAATCTAGCATGCAAAGGTTTATTCACAAGTGGTATCATTTCCAAGTATTATCAAATGATATCTATTCCAAATAGATTTTCAAGTAGTATCTTTTACAAAGCTTTACAAGTGGTATCTAGCCATCAAAGATTTTAAATGGTATCTAAGCTAACCATGATGCTAATGATGGTATAATGGTGCACTCCGATTGGTATCACGCTTCAAAGGTCCATCTCTTATAACTTAGCATCATTTGGTAGACATTGTCTCTTATATTTCCTATCTAATCATATGTGCAAACTACAATCCAAACTCTTAGCACATATGTAGGGGGAGCAATTGCTACCATATGGAGTTCATGAAACTTGTCCATATCCTTTTACACATGGTAAATATGCTTGGACAAGCAACATGGATTCAATTGAATTTTAATTCATATCTTTGTATAGGGGTTGTCATCAATTACCAAAAAGGGGGAGATTGAAAGCTCTAGTTTGATTTTGGTGAATTGATGAAACCCTAAGTGCTAACCTAGTTTATCAAGTGATCATAAGATAGGTAGCACACTCCAAGTGGTGAAGTAAATGAAAATCATAGCATGATGATGGTGATGGCATGGTGATGATCAAGTGCTTCGACTTGGAAAGAAGAAAGAGAAAAACAAAAAGCTCAAGGCAAAGGTATATTTTGTAGGAGCTATTTTGTTTTGGTGATCAAGACACTTAGAGAGTGTGATCACATTTAGGTTTGATTGTCGTACTATTAAGAGGGGTGAAACTCGTATCGGAATGCGGTTATCAAAGTGTCACTAGATGCTCTAACTCATTGCATATGCATTTAGGATCTAGTGGAATGCTAACACCCTTGAAAATGTTTGTGAAAATATGCTAACACATGTGCACAAGGTGATACACTTGGTGGTTGGCACATTTGAGCAAGGGTGAAGAAGTTAGAGGTAAAGAGGAGTTAGTCTTGCTGGTCACTAAGTGACCGGACACTGGCCTCAGAGGAACCGACGCGTCCGGTCAAGTGTGGCAGCGTAGACGCTAGCGTCGGTCATCGACTGAATGCTGGGTCTTGGACTGACCGGACGTTGTGGTCCAGTGTCCGGTTGTGTTGACCAACAGCACAGAAAGAAGTCAACAAGTGACCGAACGCTGGCTGTGTCCGGTCAAGCATGATCGGACGCGTCCGGTCGTGAAATATCATTTCTGGAACCTTACTAGAAACGACTGGACGCTGGAGGCTTAGAGTCTGGTCAGTTTGTGGGCAGTGTCTGGTCAGGAGATGATCATTGAAATCTGACAAATAGTATTTGAAGCTAGGGACACGTGGCATGTATCACATGACTGGACGCTGAGGGCCAGCGTTCGGTCGATCGGACCGGAGTGTCCGGTCACCCCGCGTTTTGCCTAGTGAAGGGGTACAACGGCTCTATTTCATGGGGGCTTCTATTTAAGCCACATGGCCGGCTCAAGCTCACACTCTTGGCCATTTGCATTGACATAGCAACCTTGTGAGCTTAGCCAAAGCCCTCCCACTTATCTCCATCATTAATTCATCATCTTTGTGAGATTGGGAGAGAATCCAAGTGCATTGCTTGAGTGTTTGAATCTAGAGGCACTTGGTATTCGTGTTTTGCTGCGGGATTCGCTTGTTACTCTTGGTGGTTGCCGCCACCTAGACAGCTTGGAGCAGCGAGGATCGTCGAGCGGAGGGTGGTGATTGTCTCCGGCTCCGATCGTGGTGATTGTGAGGGGTTCTTGACCTTTCCCTGGTGGAGAGCCAAAAGGTATTCTAGTGGATTGCTTGTGGCTTGTGTGATCCTCATCTTGTGTTGGTTGTGCGGCACCCTATTGAGGGTTTGGCGTGTGATGCCAATTAGCGCGTGAACCTCCAAGTGAGTGAATCGCCACAACGAGGAGTAGCTTGCCGGCAAGCAAGTGAACCTCGGTAAAAAATCATTGTGTTCATCCTTTGATTCCGAGGTGTTTGGTCTTCATTGTTATTCACTCTTGTGATTGATTAGTTCCTCCATCTACATGGCGGTATAACTTTCTTGATCACTCTCTTTACATTACCGCAAACTAGTTGTCAAGCTCTTTAGTGTAGTTAGTTGTGAGAGCTTGTTTGCTTGGTTGGTGTGCCTCTTTAGTTAGCCTTTGAGAGCACACTAACATAGGGTAGTGTCATAGCTATTGTGTGAATAGATACTATCTAAACTAGAATTGTGGTAGGTGGTTTGCATTTTGAGTAGGCTAGCGCAACCCTTGCTTCGCCTCATAATTGTCTAACCATTTTATTAAGTGTTGTTGTAGAAATTTTTATTAGGCTATTCACCCCCCCTCTAGCCATTAGGACCTTTCAGCCCCCGAGGCATCGTAGGGTGTGGTCGGACCCGCTGTCTAGCCATGGAGCCCTCTGGTGGTGCCTCTAGCCATGGTGGAGGAGGATGAGGTGGAAGAGATCGAACGTGAGGAGTCTCGACCCCAAGCTGTCCAAATCCTCCACAGACATGGCTAAGAGGTGGTGGTTGTTGAGGAGGAGGACACCACCAGGGAGCTGAAGAGACTGGAGTCTACCCTTGCTAGAGTAATGAAACAGATCAAGGTTAGTACTGCATCTGTAACATTCGTCTTTGACGTTGGAGATTGTTCTTCTTCATAATCTTGGCGTTTTCGTAGGGGATAACTCGGACTGCCGAGCAGCGGCGCCAGCTGATAAAGAGGATGGATCCCCTCACCGAGGAGAATGAAAAACTCAAGGAGGTGATGAACCTTATGGAGAGAAACATCCAAAGGACCCAGCGCGAGCGCAACCTTGCTGAGTCCAACACGCGGGACCTGGAATACCAGAAGGGTGTTCTATCTGAGCAGCTGGCGGTTATGTCTGAGCAACTGCGGGGCAAGTTCGAGCAGTGGGCCACTATCTCCGAGCAGCTAGCGAGTGCTTCCACGCAACTGGAGTAGAAGCCTGAGCAGCTCCGGAACGTATCCGAGCAAAAAGTAGGTATGGCGTATCGGTGAATGTGCTTTGTATTGTTGAACAACCATATTTTTGGTGATGACTGTTGTGCTTGTAGAGCAAGATGCGGAGCTCGGCCAGCTGCGCCAGACCACCGAGCAACTCCTAGAGGAGAAGGCGAAGGAGTTAGGGCGAGCAGACAAACTGGCCGTAGAGCTAAAAGGTGAGTACTTCCTGGTCGGAGTTACTGTTGAGGTAGTTTCCTTGCTTGATGGAACCTTGCAATGCTTGCAGACCACCGCCAGAGGGTCAAGGCATAGTTTGACGTGCTGGTGCAGGAGGCCAGGACCCAAAGGGACAAGTTCAACACCGTAGTCACCGGAGTTAAACCGATGCTCGACTGCGTCGACCTGGAGGTGGCTCCTTAGCCCGACAGCAGGCCGCCGCATTCGGACACCATCATCTAGAAGTGCAAGGCGGCGTGGGAGAACTTCAAGGGCATCAACCGTGATGCCATTGTTACCATCATTACTCATGCCCTTGTGGTGGTTCGGTCCCACTATCCAGTTGTTGACCTTCAGGCGATAGGGGCTGGATTCGCCAAAGGGATGGGCGAGGTGGAGCACCAGCAGCTGGAGGATGACGTGGAGGACGCGGCGAAGAAGCTGGCCGGCGACATCGATCTGTTCGGTGAGACGGACGGTGATGGCGAAGCTCAGTGAGCTGCTCGGAGGATATGATCTGTAACATCTAGAGAGGGTTGTTAGAACGCGCGAGAGCGCAGAAAATATTTATGTATGTGTATAAATGTTATAAAGTGACATGTGCATGTTTATGCAGTTTGCTAGTATTTCGGTGAAGAATCGTTGTAGTATTAACCCTAACGCAATTACACAAAGTATAAGTAGCGTCCGAGCAGTTAGTTCGTTACTAAAATCTTTGGCCTTAGCTAGCCCATAGTCCATAACATAGAGCGCGGAGCCGGTGCACATGTAGGAGGAACAGGCGTGATCAAGGAACCACAACTGAGCACCCATAACGTAGAGCGCGGAGCCCATGGCACATGTAGGGAGAGATCGGAGACTAGGTCTTCTCCATTGAGAATAGAGTGGAACGTTTGCTGCTTGGTAGTTGGCGAAATAACTTGGAGATAAACGTGGTATAAATGGTGTCCGAGCAGTTAGTTCTTTACTGAGCTCTCGGCCTTGGCTAGCCTATAGTTCATAACATCGAGCGCGGAGCCCGTGCACGTATAGGAGGAACAGACGTGACCAAAGAACCACAGCCAACCACCCATAACACAGAGCACGGAGCCCGTAGCACGTGTAGGGAGAGATCGGAGACTGGGTCTTCTCCATAGAGCACAAAACAGAACATGTGCTGCTCGGCGATCGGCGAAATACGTTGGAGATTTGGAGAACATGGTCGGCGATTTGGAGGAACCTGTTCGGTGAAATACGTTGGAGATTTGGAGAAACGTGGTTGGCGATTTGGAGGAACCTGTTTGGCAAAATACGTTGGAGATTTGGAGAAACGTGGTCGGCGATTTGGAGGAACCTGTTCGGTGAAATACATTGGAGATTTGGAGAACCGTGGTGGAGCAGTTATGGCGATCTCATATTGGAGTTCGTTAAGGAGTAGCTTAGAGCTCAGCGAACCGTAAGTGGAGATTAAATCATAATGGAGAAAAAAATGGAGACAAATTATGGCGACCCAAACTTTCATCATGAAGTGGAGAATACATATCTGGAGCATTTCAGGGATAGAAACGTATAAGGTGCTCGATATGCCATGAGTTGGGGACATCGATTCCATCTAAGTCACATGGATGCTAAGACCCTGGTCAGGTAACCTCTTTGACGACATAAGGCCTTTGCTAGGGGGAGGAGAGCTTGTGCATCCCTTCTGTTTTTTGTTTTCTACGGAGAACGAGGTCGCCGACAGCAAAGGAATGACCTTTGAAGTTGCGGTTATAGTACCTCCGCAAGCCTTCTAGATATTTGGTTGTGCGGACACAGGTGATTAGGCGTTCTTCCTTGGCCCTGTCGACGTCCTCTGTCTGAATAGCTACGGCTTGCTCTTCATCATAATTTTCCACCCTAGGTGCTCGAAAGGCAACGTCCGCTGGTAATATGGCTTCTGAGCCATAGACCAAGAAATACGAGAGACACACCGGTGCTGTGACTAGCTTGAGTGCGCAGTCCCTAGATGACAGCTGGTAACTCTCTGAGCCATCTGCCCGGATGCTTTTCTTCTTTCTGATATAGCCTCTTTTTGAGGGCATCAAGGATCATGCCGTTCGCCCGTTCAACCTGACCATTGGCTCTAGGATGGGCAACAGAGACGTATTTGACAAAGATGCATCGGTCTTCGTAGAAGTCCCAAAAATGATGGCCAGTAAATGTGGTTCCGAGGTCGGTGATGATGTTGTTCGGGAGACCAAATCTATGGATGATATCGTCGAAGAGCTCGACTGCTTTCTTTGTAGTAGTCGAGACAAGTGGTTTATACTCGATCCACTTGGAGAACTTGTCGATGGTGACATATACGTACTGGAAACCACCTAGCATTGGCTTGAAAGGCCTGATCATATCCAGTCCCCAGCATGCGAAGGGCCAGGAAGCTAGGATGGTCTACAGTTCTTGCGCCGGCACGTGTATTTGCTTGGCAAAAAATTGGCATCCTTCACAACGTCGGATGAGGTCTTCTGCATCGAAGATGGCCGTGGGCCAGTAAAAACCAGCTCGAAAAGCCTTGCCGACCAGGTTTCTCGAGGCCACGTGATTGCCGTAGGAACCAGAGTGAATTTCGAGAAGTAGCTTCACTCCCTCTTCTTGGGTGATGCATTTCTGCAGTATCCCTTCCTTGACACTTTTCCTCATCAAGTTGTCATCCACCAGCATGTAATGCTTGCTTCGACGGATTAGGCATTTGGTTTTAGTCTTGTCAACGGGTACTTCAGCGCTGGTGAGGTACTTGATGAACTGTTCCCTCCAATCGGCGACCGGCGAAGGTACTGTAAGTACCAGCTGCTCGGCGGGGGAAATTTCTTAAACTTCCTTCTCTTCCTTAATAGATGGCACCAAAAGATCTGGAACAAAGACCCCTGGTGGAATCACGGCGCGAGAGGAGCCTAACTTGGATAAGTGGTCGGCGAGCTAATTTTCATCTCGTACCACGTGGTGATACTCGATACCGTAGAACTTCCCTTCAAGCTTCCTGATTTCAGCGCAGTATGCATCCATCTTCTCACTAGAGCAGGACCAGTCTTTATTGAGCTGGTTGATGACCAGTGCAGAGTCCTTGTATACCATGATGCGTTTGATGCCGAGCTCAATGGCTATATGGAGTTCGTGGAGACATGCTTCATATTCGACGGCGTTGTTGGAGTCCAGAAAATGTATCTGTAGAATGTATCAGAGCTTATCCTTGGTCGGCGTAATGAACAGAATGCCCACACTAGCACAATTGATGTTGAGGGCGCCATTGAAGTACATCACCCAGTGCTCAGGACAAGTAGCGGTGATGGGCTCTTGGATCTCGGTCCACTCAGTGATGAAATCAGCAAGCGCCTGAGACTTGATGGTAAGACTGCTTCTGAATTCGATGGAGTAAGTGCCGAGCTCAACAACCCACTTGATGATGCGGCCATTGGCCTCTTTGTTGTGGAGAATGTCCCCTAGAGGGAACTCAGTGACCATGGCAATCTTGTAATACTCGAAGTAGTGGCGGAGCTTACGCGACGTGATCAGAATGGCGTATAGCAGCTGTTGGACTTGAGGATAACGAGTCTTGGGCTCATTAAGGACCTCGCTGATGAAGTATACCAGACGTTGCACCTTATAGGCGTGTCCGGCCTCCTCGTGTTCAATGACGATGGCTGTGCTAATGACACGAGAAGTAGCGGCGATGTAGATTAGGAGAGTTTTGTTTGGTCGTGGCGCCGTCATGATCGGAGGCTTTGTTAGGAACAACTTGAGTTGCTCGAAAGCTATGTCTACCTCATCCGACCAGGAAAAGCGCTCAGAGGCCTTGAGGAGTTTGAAGAACGGTAGTCCCTTTTCATCGATGCACGATATGAAGCGGTTTAGAGCAGCCATGCAGCCTGTAAGCTTCTGTATATCCTTGACGCATGTTGGTGATGGTGGAGACCTTATCGGGGTTGGGTTCAATGCCACGTGTGCTGATGATGTAGCCCAGGAGTATACCAGATGGAACTCCAAAGATGCACTTTAAAGGGTTCAGCTTCCATCAGTACCTTTTCAGGTTGGTGAATGTTTCCTCGAGGTCGGCGATAAGATTATCGGCGGTCTTGGACTGGACAACCACAACATCGATTCGATGTTGCAGCTGATCTGTTGATTGAGGCACATTTGGATGGCCCTTTGATAAGTTGCCCCGACATTCTTGAGTCCAAAGGACATGGTGGTGTAGCAGTACGCACCGAAGGGCATAATGAACGATGTCTTGATCTAGTCTTCTTCATTGAGGGAGATCTGGTGATAGCCGGAGTAATAATCGAGGAAGGAGAGCAGTTCGCAGCCAGCGGTGGAGTCTACAACCTCATCTATCCGAGGCAGACCGAAGGGGTCTTTAGGGCAGTGTTTGTTAAGATCAGTGTAATCAACACACATTCTCCATTCTATATTCTTTTTTTGAACGAGAAATGGGTTTGATAACCGCTTAGGATGATACACTTCTTTTATGAATCCGGCAGCTAGGAGCCATTTTATTTCTACCCTAATAGCCTCATTCTTGTCTAGCGCGAATCAGCGGACTTTCTGCTTGATCAGTTTGGTGGTCGGCGAGACATTCAAGAAGTGCTCGATCTTCTCCCACGGTACCCTTGGCATGTCTGCAGGTTTCCAAGCAAACACATTGGCGTTGGCACATAGGAAGGAGACGAGCGTGCTTTCCTATTTGGGGTTGAGGTGAGCCCCAATATTCACAGTCTTGGAGGGGTCGTCGAGGCCGAGGCCGACCTCCTTGATTTCCTTGGACTTGGCGGAGGCGCGAGGAGGCTCCAGCGATGGGATCTCCAGGTCATCGGCGGGCACCGTCTTGGCATCAGTGACCACACTAGCCATCTAGATGGAGAGGTCGGTGGCTTTGGTGAGGGCGAGACTCTCTGTCTCGCGGGCGTAGGCGATGGAGAGGTTGGCTCGCAAGGCCAAGACTCCAGCAGGTGAAGGCATCTTCAGCACCAGATAAGCGTAGTGTGGTATAGCCATGAACTTGGCCAGAGCTAGCCGACCAAGTATGGCATGGTAGGCGGTGTTGAAGTCAGCGACATAGAAGTTGTTGTGGTCGATGCGGTAGTTGCTTGCTGTGCCGAACTGTACTGGTAGAGTGATCTCTCCAAGCGGTTTGGATGCCCTGCCAGGTAACACACCCTAGAAAGAGGAATCTGAGGGTGTGAGATCTGTTATCCCAAGCCCAACTGCTTTAGAGCTCCGATGAAGAGGAGATTCAGGGCGCTCCCACCGTCGATGAGCACTTTTCTGAAAAGCACTTTTTAGACGGTTGCGTCGAGGACGAGGGGGAAACGCCCTGTGTAGGGGATGTCCGCCCACTGGTCAGCCCTATTGAAGGTGATTGGGACCTCAGACCATGGGCGATAGCTAGGGTTGGTGGCGACGTCTTCCGTAGTGACGACGAGCACCCGCCGGGCGGCGAGCTTCCATTCTCTTCTGCTCTCGGTGGAGGCGAGGCCCCCGAAAAGATGGTGGCAACCACCTTGTCATGATCCTAAAAGGCATTGTTATTGCCCCAAGGTGGTCGGCAGCCTCCGGATCCGTCATTGGTGTCGTCATCAGGCTTTTTGTCCTAGAACTCCTTAGCCAAGTCGAGGCAGTCCTTCATCTTATGCCTAGTGTTCTTATGGATAGGACACGGGCCGTTGAGGATCTTCTTGTACTGCTTGTCGTAGTTGCGCTTGGTGCGAGGTTCATTAACGGCGGCGACGATGTGGTCTGGCTGGCGGCGGCAATTTTGACCAGACTTGGATCCTTCTGGCCGATCATGGCCGCTGTCCCGATGGTAACTGCGGTCGTCGTAGCGTCGGTCGTTGTGGCGTCGATTGTCGGGGCGGTCGTCATAGCGGCGAGTTGGGTGATGAGTGCCCGCATCCTCGTTGAAGAGGACCTCGGCTTCCTTGGTGTCGACGTACTGGTTGGCGATCGTGATCATCTCGCCGACCCCTGTGGGTGGCTTGCGGTTGAACTTGGAGCGAAGCTCGCGGTGATGGAGTCCTCGGATGAAGGCGGTGATGACCTCAACTTCCGTGATGTTGGGAATAGAATTCCTCATCTCAAAAAAGCATCTGACGTAGCTACGGAGGAGCTCGGACGGCTTCTAGTTGATGCAGTTGAGATCATGCTTGGTGCCCGGCCGATTACATGTAGCCATATAATTGTCGGTGAAGACTTTTTTCAGCTCTTCCTAGGATCCGATGGAGTCCGGGGCAAGGCTTGTGAACCAGTTCATGGCGGTTGGCGTGAGCATGATGGGAAGATAGTTCGTCATGACACTGGTGTCTCCTCCGGTGGTGTGGACAGCAGTGGCATAAGCCTGTAGCCACTGTGTTGGATTCGTCCTTCCCGCGTAGGGCTTGACCCCAGTGATTTTAAAACCACGGGGCCACTGAAGTGTTCGGAGCACCCTCGTGAATGCTAGGGGCCCTTCGGTGTTGTCGGCGTCATTATCTACAGCGTTGCCAGCGTTGAGCAACTCAAGAGCTAAGTCCGGGTTACTGTACTCTTGCTCGTACTCCTGGCGGTGGCGTACTTCTTCCTCATGGTGACCGAAGCGGCGTTTGTCGATACATCGCCGTGCATCTCGGAGATTGTTGAGGTGCACTCGGACGTCCTGGTCGACCTCCTGGTCGTGTTGGCGGTGATGTTCAATGCGGTTGCCCCTAGCTCGCCCTAGAGGGGTTGCCTGTCATCGCGGTGCTGGTCGGAGAGGCAACTTGGGTGGCGATCGGATCTTGGCGCGGCTGATCGGCGAATCGAGGTTGTGGAGTATGAAGGTCTCTAAACCTGGTGGATCTTGTTGACCTAACAGTGCACCACTTTAAGCATGGCGGTGACCTTGGCGACCTCTGGTGTCTGCGAGAGCGGGCGAGCTCATTGGTGGCCACTGCCAGATTGACGCTTGGAGTCTTGTAGACATCGTGGCCATCAACATGGACAAACTCGTCATCGAGGTTGCATTGGAGTGGCCTTCCTTGCGAGTCAGGCTGCTGCTCGGCCATCGCAAGGGCGACCTCGTTTGCTCAGCGCTGCGCACGGTTGATGTTCCAGTTCTCACGAGCAGCGCATTCCTCCTTAGTTTTGCCATTCTAAGGGGGGCTATCAACGCTGACGTTGAAGATAGCGCCACCATGGAAAGGAGGGAGAGAAAGTAGTTCGGTGGTGGTTTTGGTGATGGTCTCCGTAGAGCCCTGGGACTCAGAGTCCGAATTCACCTCTAGGATGGTTTGGAGGGATGCTCCGGGGCGTCGGCCAATGTGTAGCATGTTGACAGCCAGCGGAGGCTGGTCGGCAATCTGGTCGGTGAGAGGATGAACATCTCCAACCTGGTCGGCGAATTTGCCCCTTAGGGCATCTTAGTAAGCGGCGGCGGCATTGGCAAATCCGAAGGGTAGGGCCGTTACCCCTGGAGTTTCCTGAGCAACCTCTGATAGATCTGGATTAGAGGGTGGTCGGCGCTGAACCAGAGTGTCCAGAGCCGATTCGGCGATGGAAAGGCAATCGGCGAGCTTCAAACCAACCTGATCGATGGATGCGATCAGATTGTCATTGTTGATCTACCTCCTCTGGTAGCGAGGAAGCGAGCGGCGAGTTGTCGATGAAGGCGACCTTAGAGGTGGTTCCGAGATCGGATTTGCAGTCATAGGTGCTAGGGTGATCAGTGTAGAATTGATCTGCACCGGCTCGATGAGCTCTCTGACTCCATCAGCGTTGGTGATCCACAAGATCGATCCGGCCATGAAGATCCGATCGGGCTGTGGGAGGGACAAAGAGCCTACGGAACGTACCATCTTGTTTGATATAGAAATAGCACGCACACCCCTACCTGGCGCGCCAACTGTCGACACAATATCATCGGCAGTCCTCCGAGGGGTATCCCACGAAGGTAGATTTATCGGTAGAGAGGCGTGTAATCAAGAACAAGAAGGCAACAGAGACACACGAGTTAGACAGGTTTAGGCCGTCAGTATGACGTAATACCATACTCCTATGGTTTGTTGGTTTGTATTGGCTATCGTATGATATTGCATGAGTTTGGAGGGGGTCCCTGCCCGCCATATATAGTCTGGGGGGTAGGGTTATAAGTTAGTTAGATCTGAGAGATAACCAAAAGTAATAACAGATTATAGGAATCTTGGGATCATATGTATCCTAACAGATCTCGTAGTATCTTCAGGATATCTTCCCGGAGTCTTGCGGGAGACGCCGAGCAGAGTCGTGCCCCGCAAGGCTTCATCTTGTGGGCTAGGCCGCCCCTAAGGGCGCAGCCCATGTGGTCTGCCATGGGTATCCAGAGTCGTACCCCCACAGCCGCCACGCCCGAGGTGCCAATGGAGGGGGGGTGGCTTTGCCGCCACGCCCCAAGAGCCAACAAGGGCGAGCAGGCCTGCTGCCGCGTCTGAGGTGCCAGCGGAGGAGGGTGGCTCCACTGTCACGCCCCAAGATGCAAGGGGGATGAGCCCCTCTACCCAGGAGCAGGGGGTAGGCTCGAAATGGCCCCACCCTGACAAGGTGGAGCAGGGACCTAGGGGTTCATCCCCAAAGCGTATCCACCGCCCAACAGCGCCAATGCAAGTCACCAACTCCTCTGTTTTCTCTGTTTTTCTCTGTTTTCAGTGTGACTTATGCCTTTCATTTCTTGCAGCGTCCTGAGGTAGCGCAACCTTTTGGCGCTGGAGCCCAAGAAGAGCGTCGCCCTTCAGGTGAGGCGGCGGCCGTCGGTCGACGTAGCACCCATTTCGGGCGGGAGTGGTGCTAGTGTTACTGCCTCGTCGGCCGGTCAGGTGCCACCCGCGGTGGCTCCCATGCCCTCAGCAGGACAAGCGGACGCCGGGGCTGAAGGAACGCCCTCGGAGGTTGCCGAACAGCCAGCGAGGGAGGTGATTCCGCTGCCGATGTCGGGGCGGACGGAGCTGTCACTCGTGCTTGTAGCGCTGACTGCTGTGGGCTCAACACCGCCGGTCGAGGTCCCACCGACACAGGCAGAGGTGGCAGTGGCTATGATGGGCGAGACACAGTCGGATGCCACTGTGGTGGTGCCCAAGGCAGCGGCATGATCTGCGCCCCCGGCGGTCCTATCGACGGCACCCGACGTGGGCCGGACGGAGGGGGGCGTGGCCGAGGGGTCCCCGAACGTTGTGGCGGTGGTGGAGTGGACCGGGGGGAATCGTCCCTGGCCTTAACATCAGGGGGCAGCCATTTGCCCACCCGGGGCGAGCCCCTACTCTGGTGGATGAACCCGCAAGACTCGACGTTGACACTCTTCGCCCTCGATGATGCTACTGAGAGCATGGAGCGGGAGAGTCTTGACGAGGGGATTGCTATCGCGCTAAAAGCCTTGGATCATGCCAGGGGCACCCTGTGCGAAGTCATCGTTCCCACTGGCTGGGTATTTACTCAACCTTGCCTCTCGCCCTCCTTTTTCTTCATATATTTTTGTGTTCTGACCATCATCTTTTTTCAGTCCCTTATCGCTCATAGCTGGGAGAAATCCCCGTTCCTTCGCGAGCAGAAGGAGAACTGCGACTGCCTCGTTGAAGAGGCCTGGCTACGCAGGGATGTGCCCACCTAGCTTGCTACCGCCCAACAAAGGGTGCCCGAGCTAACTCCCCTAGCCAAGGAGGCGGACAATCTCCGACTACGGGAGGCCGAGTCCCGTTGGCATGAGGAGGAGACCGAGAGGGCGTTCGAGGCCCTATCGGTGAGGGTGCGGTAAGATGAGAAGGAGGCCGCCAGAGTCAGGAGGGAGCAGGACCAGCTGCTTCAGAGGGACGCTGAGACCCGCCAGCAGATCCTCGACCTCCTGGCCGAGGTTGAGAAGGAGCGGGACTTGAAGCTAGTTGTCGAGGAGAAGTTCATAGCCCTGGAGCGGAGGGCGAGTCAGGATGCCAAGGTGATCGCATGGCTGCGCAAGGAGTGAGACGAACTACTCCAAACCATGGGGATACTCTACTCGGAGCATGGCATGGCCCACGAGGAGCGCGACTAGGCCGTTCAAGGGCGCGATGAGGCATAGCAGAGCTTCGGCTCCCTCCAGGCTAAGCTCGGAACCGCTATAACCTAGAGGCTGGAGGCCGAGGGTGTCTCTGCCGGGCTGGACACAGAGCTCGCCGAGGTTAGGAGGAACCTTTAGGCAGAGAGCGACAAGCTTGGTATCCTGAGCACCGCCCTCGGAGTGGTCTACGATGACCTAGAGGTGCTGCGGTCGGAGGGGACCAGTTCACTCGTGGCCCATGCCGTCGATATCATGGCATGGGTGTGCCAGCTCGAGAGGGATGCTCCACATGCTAGGGTCACCCAAGCCTTTGCGATTGCTCATTTGCATTACGCGGATAGCATTGACTTGGAGATGATGAGCCTCGGTTTCGCACCTAGCTACGAAGCCTCTAAGCTGGACGAGATAGAGACGGCGGTGGCTCCTCTTGTGCAAGACCTGGTGAACAAAGTTGAAGATATAGTTCTTCCCTAGAGGGGATAGTTAGTCATACAGGTCGGATGAACATTATTGTAATCTGTGGACAAGTGCCAACCCTTATGTATCGTAAAAACAAATTCATAACTTTGTTTTGTTTTATTGAACTTGTTTTCTTCCCTTTTTGTATGCAAAAAAAGGGGCTCACATATTTTGACCCTTCCGTTCATTAAGACCGTAAGGCCCAAGGTGTAAGAGGAGAACTTCAATCACGCTGGTGAGCAAAGACACCATAGCCGCCGAGGCGTAGGTTTTTTGTAGTCCAACCGACATGATCAATTATTTGTTTCCGCAAACCTTGCCACTAAACTTAATGTGAGGAAGAGGTCTGACGCGGCGACTGTTTTAGAAAAGGTGTACTTATACCTTTATCAGCCCCTGAGTGAGATCTGACCCTTTGCCATTGCTGGGGTCAGATGTCACTGAAAATCGAGGAGAGGATAGCGAAACTTAGTAGGAGAATGCATCTCTTGTATTTGCACGTACCCCCTCCCTAGGATCTTAGCTATCGTTCTGTGACCATGCGTTCAGTCTCCTCGCAAGTCCAACCTTCCTCGAGCCCCTGCGCATAGCGGGGATTTGGTTGAGGGTCGGCTCATTTTTGTGACTGTCGCCTCATCCGCAGTTTCCGCAATCAGAGGGGTTGAGTTAACATCACTTGCCTCGATGGCTCGAGTGACATGCTCAGTGAGCTCGCTAACGAGCATGTTCGAATGGAATCCAGTTCCGTCGCTTGTGACAGGGTCAGCAAAGCCCTCGTGTGGCATTCCGTTGCTCCTTAATCTGCCTTCCAACAGGTTCCCCCTCAATGGGGATTCTATAGGCTCGGCTAGAGGTTTGGATCGAACAAGAAGGTTGAGATGACCTTGTCCGCTTCTAGGTAGGATGGGCAAAGGCCGCTGGGGCTCATCTGTGTTTTCCCCCCTGGCTTTTGTTCGGCGTGAGGCGGCCTCGGGCCCTTCACGAGTCGGCCTTCGAACCTCGGTGTCTCGATCTAGGATCGGGCGGCTCGAGCCCCCGAGCCCCGTGGGGTTCGGTAGGGGTCAACCATGTTTCATGCGTCACCCCGTCCACAATTTCCACAACCAGAGGGGCTGAGCTAATGACACTTGCCTCGATGGCTCGAGTGTCATGCTTGGTGAGCTCACTAACGGGTATGTTGGAGTGGAATCCGGGTCCGTCATCCGCTGATGGGGTCGGTAGAGCCCTCATGTGGCATTCCACTACTTCTTAACCCGCCTCCCGATAGATGCCCGAGCCATTCGATAGGCTCAGGTGGCCTGTTGGCCTCTCCTCGATAGAGATTCTGTGGGCTGGGCTCGAGGTTAGAATCAAACAAGAAAGGTCGAGATATCCCTGTCCGCTTCTGAGCGGGGTATGGCAAGGCCGCTGGGGCTCATCTCAGTTTTTCTCCCCTAGCTCTATTTGACATGAGCTGGCCTCGAGCCCTTCATGGATCGGCCTTTGAACCTCGGTCGGTCACTGCTCATATCGAATGAGATGACTACCGCTTTGTGACGTGACGCGAAGCGTTGTGATGCAGCAATTGCATATGCAATGCTTGGATGTATGAATGATTGAATGAATGAATGTATGAATGAAAATGGATGAATGAATGATCATATAAAGAAAAGGCAGGAGTCAATAATGTTACCTCGATGCCACAAGTGATGGGTTCTGGGAGCTCTTACCGGATATGTCCGAGTGGGGTCCGGGTCCGACATTCATAACGGGGCCGGTGTAACCTGCACGAGCATCCTAGTCTTTCGTATCTATCTCTCAGTAGCGGCCTAAGCCGTTCAATCGACTTGGGCGACCTTACAGCCTCTCCTCGATGGAGATTCTGTAGGTAGGCCCCTCCAAACCCTTCCCGAGAAGGTGGAGGTTAAGGTTTGGAGTGCGGAGACAAAGACTTTGATCGTGCTGGTGAGCAAAAATACCGTAGCCGCTGGGGCATAGGGTCCTAGCGGTTCGACCAGGTTTACTCAAAGTTTGCGCCCACACACTGTGCCTCTAGTTTTTAAATGTAAGGAGGGGTTAGGTAAAGAGAATGTCTAGCGAATAGACACTCCCACCAGCCCCCGAGCTATGTCCGACCCCCTGTCGTTGCTGGGGTCAGAGGCTTGGTATCGAAATTAATACGTAAAGTAAGTAAGTAAGGGTGCTTGTCTCTTGGCGGCGGTTTTGAGCCATTCGATCGATCTGGGCACCGGTTTTACCTCGATGGTAAGAGTGATGGGTTCGAAAAACCTCCACCGGATATGAGCGTGATCCTGTCTGCTCCTTACCCATATCTCGTTAGTGGCCAAGCCATTCGATCGACTCGTGTTACTTGTTGAGACAAGATTTTCCTACGGAAATAGAGAATGAGAACATCCCGCACAAGAATTTAGTCAGGCAAGCAAGCCGAGCGATGAAATTGTGCAAAATGGACAAGCTCTTAATCTTCATTATAGCAAATAGCTTTTTAGCTCTTCTCCCCCCTTTTGTAAAAAGATTTAGTGCATTCCGACCTTTCCATAGTTAAGGTCAAAAAAGCTCGGAGCGCGGGTGAGCCAGCTCTGATTACAGCTGAGAGCCAAGGCGTTGTAGCCGCTAGAGCGTAGGTTTCTCGCAGTCCGACCAGTTATACTCAGAGTTTGTTCCCAAAAACCTAGCTCCTACGCATTAACATGAGAAAAGGGGGCAGGCACAGAGAATGTTTACAGGATAAATATACTCATATCAGCCCCCGAGTGAGGCCCGATCCCTTGCTGTTGCTGGAGTCAGATATCATAAAGGATCGGGGGTTTTGATAACGAAACTGATAAGAGAAAGTATGCATTTATTAGGGGTAAAAGCGGGGTAGCTGCTCGATGTTCTAGGCATTGGTGAAGATTTCACCGTCGATGGTCTTGAGCTTGTAGGTGCCTGGACGGAGTACCTCTGCAACTATGTATGGTTCCTCCCATGGCGGGGAGAGCTTGTGGCAGTCCTTGTTGCTCTGTACGAGGCGGAGGACTAGGTCTCCGACATTGAAGGCTCGACCCCACACTCATCGGTTGTGGTACCGTCGTAACGCCTATTGGTACTTGGTCGAGCAGAGGAGGGCAACATCACGCGCTTCGTCTAACTGGTCCATGGCATCCTTGTAGGATGCCTTGGCTCCCTGTTCGTCATACACCCTAATCCTTGGCGCTCCATAGTTGGGGTCGGTTGGGAGGACGGCCTCGAACCATAGACCATGAAGAAGGATGTGTAGTCGATGGCTCGATTGGGGGTTGTCCTCAGGCTCTAGAGTATAGAAGGAAGCTCGGCGGCCCAGCGTGCACCAAACTTGTTCAACCGGTTGAAGATCCTGGGCTTGAGGCCTTGTAGGACCATGCCATTTGCGCGCTCGACCTGCCTGTTCATTCGGGGTGCGCGATGGTGGCCCAATTGACCCGGATGTGGTATTCATCATAGAATCAAAGGAGCTTCCTTCCGGTGAACTGTGTGCCGTTGTCCGTGATGATGGAGTTTGGGACTCCAAAGCGATGGATGATGTCGAGGAAGAACATCACGTCTTGCTCGAACTTGATCGCGGAGATCGAACGAGCTTCTATCCACTTTATAAACTTGTCTATGGTGATAAGCAAGTGGGTGTAGCCTCTGGGCGCCCTCTTGAGAGGTTCGACAAGATCGAGCCCCAAACCATGAATGGCCACATGATAGGGATCATCTGGAGTGCTTGGGCCGGTAGGTGAATCCGCCGAGCGTAGTACAGACACGCTTCGTAGGTGCGCACGATCTGCTCGGCGTCGACTACAGCAGTGGGCCAGTAGAAGCCCTGTCGGAACATGTTTCTGACTAGGGTTCTAGGCACGGCATGGTGAATGCAGACCCCACCATAGATATCGCTCAGCAAACGCTTCCCCTATTCGATGGGGATGCAACGCTGCAGGATCCCGGTGTGGCTTCGCTTGTAGAGTTCACCCTCCACAAGAACAAAGGACTTGGCATGACATGCGAGCCATCAAGCCTCCATCTTGCCGTTGGTTGTGCGTCGTAGAGGAGGTAGTCAAGGTAGAGCATCCTCCAGTCGACTAGAGGGTCAAGCTCTGTTGCTGGGTCCTCTTTGAGCTCCATGACTTCAGGGCCAGATGGAGCCGATGGTTGGTTAGCCCCCGGGCCTAGATTGGACGGACCGTCACCGCCTTGTTCTAAGCCCTCGTAGTGAACCGAGATCTTGTGCTGGTCATTGGCGAAGACGCCCATTGGCACCGGCTCTCGGCCGCATGCTGCTTTCGCAAGCGCGTCGGCCGCCTCATTGAGGCTCCTAAGGATGTGATTGAGCTCGAGGCCGTCGAACTTGTCCTCCAACCAGCGGACTTCTTGATAGTATGTGACCATCTTGGCGTCGTGGTAGCTTGACTCCTTCATGACTTGGTTGATGACCAGCTGGGAATCTCCTCAAACATCGAGGTGTCGGATGCCTAACTCGATGGCAATGCGTAGGCCATTGATGAGCGCCTCATATTCAGCCACATTGTTGGAGGAGGGGAAATAGAGATGGACCATGTACCCCGAGGGGCGACACAAAGACCAACCCCGTGTCGGCGCCCTTCTTCATCAGTGACCCGTCGAAGTACATCGTCTAGTACTCTTCATCAATGACCACTGGCGGCATTTGGACCTCGGTCCATTCCGCAATGAAATCAGCCAACACCTGGGACTTGATGGCCGTCCGAGAGGCATACACAATGCCATGACCCATTAGCTCGAGTGCCCATTTCACTGTTCTTCCCGTGGCATCCTGGTTTTCGACGACCTCGCCGAGGGGGAAGGACGTCACGACTGTCACCGGATGTGACTCGAAGTAGTGGCGTAGCTTCCTCTTGGTGATGAGTGTAACACCCTGGTGTTACATTGTAATGTTTTGCTGAAACATTTCGTAAGCATCGGAATTATGTGCATTTGTGTATGATAGGCTTTATAATCAGTGTTTGGCATGGAAACATTTTTACGAAACGGGAAAGCAAGGGTTATGTTTCATGTCACATAACGTATTTATTATCTTAATCGAATTCTTGTTAAAACAAAATGTTATGAAACGTTTTGCGAACGGCGAAAAATGTGCGGTCGAAGACATGGATGGCTAGCGAGTACGCCCCGGGGTCGGGTTTGGGATTCGATGTGAAACCATTCAAATCGACGTCCTCCGCGTAAGTCTTTGAAGTGGTCGATGAAGCCATCTTTGGCATTAGTTGTAGAACAATTGGCTTAGTAGCGCAATGTCGCGACTGTGGGTGATGGCTCGGTGTACCCCTTGTCGCATCGAGCAATTAGCTTAGCGTTTGGAACATGGCGTACGCATTTTCTAGCTGCTTTAAATATCATGCACGCCACCTGGCTGAGCTCTGGGCGCGGTCACCACCCCGGTTGGCTTGCTTGGCAACGCTGCTCGCCATGCGCGGCGAGCCCCCATCGCCACGCCCGGTTATGCTCGTTTGCCATGCACGCAGCGCACGCACGACGCGCGCCACAGCCATCGCCTCGCCGCTACCGCTGCTGCGACCACCGCCCTCTTGCTCGCGCTTCGCCATTGATGCATGCGCCCTAGGTGCCGGTCGTGCTCTGCCAACACCTTGTCCTGCCCCGCCATGGCCGTTGTCGCCACCGGGTCCCGTGTTCGCGTCGTCAGCGGCTACGCCAGTATCGTGCCTTGACTCCCTTAGCTGCTTGCGCGCTGGACAACGGCCTGTTTCGCCGTCACCTCGACTTCGCGTCGTGGTGTCCGTTGGCTGGTACTACCCGCTGCGGCGCCATGCCGTGTTTCGTCGTTTGCTGCAACGGCCGTGCGAACGGCTATCTGGAGCACGCCCTGAGGTTCCCCATGACTAGGCACGTCGGTACCGAGCATTGACGCCGCAAACGAGCCATGTCGTGCTAGGACCTCCCCTGTCTCCGCTGTCCCCTTGCCGCCGTGATGTTTTCTTCCAATTTGCCATAGTGGTTGCACCACGTTCCAATTGGCCTTGCCCATAGCTCCGTTGGGCAGCCGGTCGCCCATCCTGCCCCTCATAGCCGCCTGTAGCTCAGTCCTGTGCGCCAATTTTAAAGGGCCGAGCTTTCAGGTCCTTAAGACCTGGAGTGCCGGCGCCATCGGTTTTCTTCACCACCAAAGCAGCTCGGTCAAATTCCTCGCGTCACTAGCCTCCCCTTCAGTCGGTTGTCACCATGCTCGCCATATCCTAGACCCTACCGCCGTAGTGCTGCCCGTGGCGCGGCCGTGCCATTGCCGTGCTCCGCTGACACTCATCGCGCGCACGTGGCCGACTTGGCCTGAGCCATCTCCGATCGATTCTTCGCGTCTTCTAGTTCCGTGGTGAGTCACTGGTACTCGCCCACTCCTTGCTTTGTCCCGGCCATGCTGATGTTCACCGAACGGCATCGCCGTGCTTGCAGGGTGCCCACCGTCGTGGTCCGGGCTCGCTGCGACGTCTCGGTGCATGTGTCTCCGCCCTGCGATTTGCGTTCGCACATAGGTGAGTGTCGGCTCTTTATTTTAGTAAGGGGAGGGCTGGGGTGGCCGTCATAGACATCTAGTGCCGCGACGTCACGCCGGTGCGCGCCCTGGATGGTCAGGGACTTCGCCATGGTAAAGACGTAGAAGTCGGAGGGTGCTGTTGTAAAAGCGCAGACTGATTCAATAGTGGCTTAGAGTTTGCTGCGATTTCGTTATAGTTTGGGGGTGCCCGTGCATAATCACCTTCGCGCGCAGGCCGTCACCATCGCGGGCCGTTGGCCACCTGGGCTGCGCCTCCGCGTGGGCCACGCGCTGGCCTTCCGTCGCGCGCGGGTGGGGTAACGTGTTGGATCGGGCCGCGCGTTGTGGGCCGGCAAAGGAGGTTTTGGTTTTCATTATTTCCTGGAAATTGAAATGCTTATTTATTTCCTATTATGAATCCAACTTCGATAAATCGTAGTAAATTGCATGGTTGTTCAAAAATAGCGAAACTAAGTTTGTTAGGTTCACAAAAATGTCATCTACCTATTAGTACAGTTAGTTCACCAGTAGCTGTTAGGATGGTAGGCTCATAAGATTGAAGTAGAAAGCTTAGTGGTATATCGATCTTTAATTGCAGGATTTGTTGTGGTAAACCGACAATAGCTTTAGCTTTGAAATCGTGACAGTAGGTTCCTTAGGTATTTATATACTTGCTGTAAAAGTGGTAAACATAGAGCGAGTCGTTTAATGGCATAGTTATTACCCTTGCTTTCGAGTATGTATCGTAAACTGGCATTAGGAGTAGGAAAATCCGTAGTCACCGTAAGAATGTAGGACACGTTCATGCTTGTTAGTAGTGCTGGTACGTAGCTTAGACTTTAGTGGGTAAATCTCACTTAGTAATTTAATAAGGGTACTTTTGCATTGAGAATTGTTGTTGCCATAGTGTTAATCACTGCATCGTCATTTCATGTAGATCACAAACAGGTAGACTTCGTACCTGTCGGTGATCCGGAGTACGACGAGGTGATCGAGGAGTACGAGGAGGAGCTTTTCGCACAGGAGGGAGCCCAGGAGCCTGTTGGTACTGCCTTTGCTGACCCGGCACCTGCCCAAGGCAAGCCCCGGTGCATAACCCCTATTTTTTTTAAATGATCACTGAATATATTTATATGATATGCATTTATGTTACAGGCATTTTAGGGAAACTACATGCATAAATATATCCACCATGAGTCCTACTAGTACAGGTCGAGTAGCTGCTATGCTCAGGATGTCTGTAGCGTGAGTAACCTGTTGTTACTCGCAAATAGGTGGTTAAACTATGATATCATGATGAAATAATGGAAAGGAAAATGGTGACCGGGCAGGGATGTGGTTTGGGTACTAGTGGGTGTGAGGGGTTGTGTCCTGCGGCCAACAGGGCATAGCCCGGTTACACTTTTTCTCTGTCTGTGTCGATTAAGGACCGGTCGTTGCATATGACTCTAGGCAAGTCACAGATTATTGTCCCGAGCACATACTTGGGTATGGGCGCAGGGAAGGCTTGCTGCTCTCTTGTTGCGGATCCGGCTCTTTCTGGATCGACTGATGGGAAGAGGAGGTGGTGGAGGTCCTTGCACCGCACTGAGTCCGGGACTCAGCTGCAGGGGCTTGGAGTCCAAGTTTGGACGGGGACCTGGACACCCGGACAGGAGAGTGGTGGGTTGGTCCTGCTTGTGCCTGGGGCACAAGCGGGGAATGTGTCTTCGGGACACCCAGCTGGGCACATTGATTTGCGAATCACCGGGTTATCCGGTACGGCTTGTTTACGGTTTAGCACCGTAGTAAGAACTAAAAGTGGAAAAGGAGAAGGAACATATCGATTGCTCAACTCTTGCTTGAAAGTAGAATAGGTGCTTATATAGATTGACTAGATGAAAACTTAATACGGCTGATAATAATAAAGCATCAATAAGGACTCACTATTAGTATTGCTTTCTGCTAAAGAAAACCAGCAACCATAAAGCCTAGCATATTCCTTGGAGTCGGGAAAGTATTCCCACTGGTCGGATAAGTCTTGCGAGTACATTGTGTACTCAGGGTTTATTTACCCCTGTTGCAAGTGATGCTTGAGGAGTACCTTGTGTGGAGGATTCTTCTGGTGGGCTCAACGAAATCCTCGTTATCTTATCGCTAGATGTTATCTTTTAATATTCCGCTGTTTATCATTCCGCACTCTGTATTTGGTATTGTAATAATGTACTTTCTAAGAAACTCTAATGTATGTGATGGACTTATGTTATAACTCGTTTTCATTATTGGATCCTTGGGGAAAATGTGGATCTTTCGGGTTCTCCCTCGGGGTGTGCCCGACGGATACCGCCCGCTATAGCTTGCTTTTGGGGTGCTTAGTGTCTGGTGGAAGACGAGCGCCTCCGTAAGTGTGCTATTTTGGGCGGTTCTGCCACAATGAGGACGGCATACAGAAGTTGACGAGCGCGCTTTCCTATTCGGAGGAAAGCATGGTACCAATGCATACCATTTGCCCTCGGCGCTCTCAGGGTCCACACGGACCTCCTTGGAGCCCTCCATCGGCTCAAAGGACCTAGTCAACCGCTTGGGGTTGGGTGCTTCTTCCACGATCTCCTTCCTGAGAGCCACGAGCTCTACGGAGGCGACGATTGCTGCGGCGTGATCACAGCACTCGACTTCGCACTCATAGGCATGTTGAAAGGAGGTGCCGACGGTGATGACCCTGCCTGGGCCTGGCATCTTCAGCTGGAGGTAGGTGTAGTTGGGGATGGCTATGAACTTCATGTAGCACGGTCGTCCCAGGATGGCGTGGTAGGTTCTGTGGAACCCAACCACTTCAAAGGTGAGGGTCTCCATCCTATAGTTGGATGAACCCCCGAAGGTGACGGGCAGATCGACCTGCCCAAGCAGCAAGACTTGCTTTCCAGGCACGACGCCGTGGAAAGGTGCCCTGGTCGGCCAGACGCGGGCTCGGTCGATGCCCATGGCATCGAGCATCTCGGCGTACATGATGTTGAGGCCGCTGCCCCATTCATCAGTAACTTGGTGAGCCGCTTCATACCGACGATCGGGTCGACCACTAGCGGATATCTCCCCGGTTGCGGGATGCTCTTCGGGTGGTCGGTCTGGTCAAAGGTTATGGCGGACTCTGACCACCAGAGGAAGGCAGGCGTGGCCGGTTTGTCCATATAAACCTCGTGGCGTGCGACCTTCTAGCGGCGCTTGGAGTCGTAGGCCACCGACCCTCCAAAGATCATGAGGCAGCCATCCGGCATCGAAAAGCCACCGTCTTTCCCCTCGGCATCATTCATGGTTGGGTCAAGGTCCCTCCCGTGCTCCCCTATCGATGTTTTACCACCGGCAACCCGCCACGGGTGTACCCGGGACGGTGATTTGTTCGGAGGGGTATCGGCGTTTGCAGGAACTCAATGGTAAACGTAGGGAGACAACGATTTATACTGGTTTGGTACACCGGAAAATCACGGCGCCCTACGTCCAGTGTGGGGTGGATAGTATATTGCGCCCTGCGCTATTTGTTGTGGTTGTGAGTTCTGTCGGTTATGTCTGTCGCCCATGTGTGTGTGTTAGCTAGGTCTGCCGATCTAGGGACCCCTGCCCTCCTTTATATAGTCCAGGAGAGGCGGGAGTCCTAGTCGGTTACAAAGTAGAGATCCTAGTAGGATTATGTGTACTAGTCCTAGTAGGATTACATGAGGAGAATCCTATTTGGACTAAGTCTTCTTCTCTCTTCACCGTGGGGAACCTTATGGGTCCCGCATCGACAAGCCCCCGAGCATTTCATGATTGAGCTTCAAGGGTCAGGTTGTTGTAGACTTGTTCTGGGTTCTTTCTTGAAGCGAGATCTTGAGATGGTCTTCTTTGTCTTTTCTTCGGCTGATGTACACTTTTGCACAAAAGTGCACTCAGTGAGTGTAGCCCCGAGCCTCTTGCTTGTTGGGACAAGAAGTCGAGGGTCCCTTTAGTCTTCTTGGTTGCTCCGAAGTTCTTTTTTTTTGGTGGGTGCAATTTTTCAGTAAAAATTGCACTCACTGAGAAGTGTAGCCCCGAGCCTCTTGCTTTTGCTTGCAAAAGTTGGAGGGTCCAGATTCTTAATCTTAAAAATTTTTTTTGGGTTATGTATCCCGCAGCCCCCGAGCCTTCTCCGAGTACTTTTCTTTAGAATAGAAATCGGATGAAGGGTCTTGATGTGTTGTCGTTGTTGTAGTCTTGAGAACTTGTATTCTTGGTCTTTCATCCTTGAATTCGAGCCCCCGGGCGTAGTTGAAGCAAATGCTGATCCCCCGAGCTTAGTGCTTGACTAAGCCGTGATGCTCTTCTGAGTTGTTTTTTATTCCTCCAGGTCATTTTCTAGACTTCTCTGGTTCTTGATGTACCTCTTCTAGGTTGTTTGCACTTCATCCAGGTTCTTTCTGAACTTGTATGTACCTCATCCGTGTTGTTTTCCTCGATCAATCCAAGTTCTTTTTGTCTTGATTTCTATTCCCAACTTATCCGGGTTGTTTTTCTTCAATCCGGTTCTCTCTCGATCTTGTCTTGGTCCTTGCCGCACCTTGTAGGGGTTCTTTTTTGATCAATCTGGGTTCTTTCTGATCTTGTCTTGGTCCTTGCCGCACCTTGTCAGGGTTCTTTTTTTATCAATCCGGGTTCTTTCTGATCTTGTCTTGGTTCTTGCCGCATCTTGTCGGGGTTCTTTTTTGATCAATCCGGGTTCTTTCTAAAATTGTCTTGTTACTTGCAGCACCTCTTTAGGGTTGTTTTCTGATTGTTCCGGGTTCTTTCTGAACTTGTATGTTCCTCATCCGGGTTGTTTTCTTATCAATTCAGGTTCTTTCTGAATTTGTCTTGGTACCTGCAGCACCTCTTCGGGGTTGTTTGCGCTTCATCCAGGTTCTTTCTGAACTTGTATGTACCTCATCCGGGTTGTTTTCTGATCAATCCGGGTTCTTTCTGAACTAGCTCTCAGGAGTGTGTTTTCCTGATCTCATGGTACCGATGTAGCTCCCCTGCATGTTAAACATAAAAATATGTTGTAAATGACATTCCGGATATGAAGTGGGGGAGCATGTCCCATATTTGAATAATCAATTAGGGGCAGGCCCCTGCATTATGAAATGCATATAAACTTTTTGCGTCTTGCTCTTGCTAGGCCATGCAAATTCCTCAGGTAGTGTCCTGTTACGTTTAAGCACTTGAATCTCTGGCGTATGGTTCAGAGGTTCATGACGTGACCATGTGAGCCTGGCACTCGGTTCGTGACCGTCCATGTGAGTAGACAAGTTTCACGGATTAAGGCGTGTTCTACCTGAGGAATTCGGCGACCGTTAAGAGAAGACCTAGAGCACTATGTTTGCTTGCATGATGATTTTTTGTGTCTTCCCTTGCTAGGTCGGTTAATTTTCTAGGTAGTAGCCTGTTATGTTTAAGCACTTGAATCTCACGTATGGTTCAGAGGTCCATTGACGTGACCACCCGTATGGTTCAGAGGTTCTTTGACGTGACCATCCGTATGGTTCAGAGGTTCATTGACGTGACCATCCATTTGAGAAAACAAGCTTCACGAATTAAGGCTTACTATCTGAGAAAATTAACAGCCGTTAAGGGAAGATAATATGGCCACAGAGGTATATGAATAATATCTGGAATATATAAAAATGAGACGTGACTTAGCTTGGTTTATGGCCGAGTCGTTTGTTGATGGGGTAAACCAGTTGAGTGGCCGGTATGTCGAGTACTCGGAACAACTCGGAACATGTCGTCGTGTTCTCTAAAGCCTTTGTCGTGGTCGTTGCCGATAGTGTGCGTACGGTGCATCCATCCAGCTTGACGTGTGTGATGGAGTTGTCGTGGGTGCCGGATGAAAGTTGATCTTTGTCTGTGTATGTGTACTAGTTCACATATCCATCTTGTAGTCTTGTATGTGTCCAGTAATCAATTTGGATGGCTTCTGGTCTTGCTTGTACGTATATATACACATACGCCTTCCTTGTATTTGTTTGTTGTTGTGGCGCCGTGGGATGTCTTGATGTAGTCAGATGTCTCCGGATATATAGAGTTGATTTCGGATGTCGTGTTCTTGGAGTTGAACTCGGATGTTCTCGGATAAATCCCAGTTGTCCTCCGATCCAGCTCCGTATCCTGGTTGATAACGCTGGGACGTACTCCTTGCCGAAGTTGATGCTAGCTGATCCAACATGTGGTGATGTCGGACTCTTCGTCATGGCCGAGTAGTTGACTGACTCCTGACTTGTGCCTTGAGTCTTCTGCAAATTTGAACGTGTGGCTTCACTTGCTTGCTTGTTGAATCAGGACACCTTGGCCGTGCGTAGAGATCCATAGCGAGTTGTTGATTGTGGTTGACGGGAATTGCAGCGTCTTGTTGACAAGGGCCGATGAGAACCGCGGCGAATTTTGATCTGAGGTCCACCGAGCTCTCGAACGCAAAGCGCCGAGAACCCCTACCTGGCGCGCCAGCTGTCGATGTTTTACCACCGGCAACCCGCCACGGGAGTACCCGGACGGTGATTTGTTCGGAGGGGTATCGGCGTTTGCAGGAACTCGATGGTAAACGCAGGGAGACAACAATTTATACTGGTTCGGTACACCGGAAAATCACGGCGCCCTACGTCCAGTGTGGGGTGGATAGTATATTGCGCCCTGCGCTATTTGTTGTGGTTGTGAGTTCTGTCGGTTATGTCTATCGCCCATGTGTGTGTGTTAGCTAGGTCTGCCGATCTAGGGACCCCTGCCCTCCTTTATATAGTCCAGGAGAGGCGGGAGTCCTAGTCGGTTACAAAGTAGAGATCCTAGTAGGATTACGTGTACTAGTCCTAGTAGGATTACATGAGGAGAATCCTATTTGGACTAAGTCTTCTTCTCTCTTCACCGTGGGGAACCTTATGGGTCCCGCATCGACATCCCCTTTGTTCGAACCTCCAGACAAGAACCGCTTCATGAGGTCGCAGTCCTTGTATAGATGCTTGACGGGAAAGGCATGGTTTGGGCATGGTCCCTCGAGCAGTTTCTTGAAGTGGTTCGGAGTGCCCTCCGTGGGCTTCCGACCACCCCTGCTGTCTGCGGCGGCCACAAGCAAGCCCTCGTGCCGCTGCTTTTTCTTCTTCTTGGTGGGACGATTGGAGGCGCCTTCGCCAGCGTCCTCGTCCTACCCCTCCTTGCCTTTGAGGCGGTCGAAGATCGCTCCGACCGCTTCTTCGCCCGAGGCGTGGATGGTGGCGATGTCGAGGAGTTCCTTGGTGGTTCACTATCCCTTGCATCCCAGCTTGTGGACCAGGGACTCGCAGGTGGTCCCGGATAGGAAAGCTCCTATAATGTCAGCGTCAGCGACGTTAGGTAGCTCATTGCACTGCCAGGAGAAATGTTGGATGTACCCATGTAGGGTTTCACCGGCCTTCTATCGGTAGTTCTTGAGGTCCCATGGGTTCCAAGGGCGCTTGTATGTGCCCTGGAAGTTCCCTATGAAGATCTCCTTCAGATCCTTCCAACTCTAGATTCTGTTGGACAGTAGGTGTTCCAACCATGTTCGTGCCGAATTGGCCAAGAACAATGGAAGGTTGCGGATAATGAAATCACCATTATCCACACCACTGGCTTGGTAGGCAAGCCGATAATCCTTGAGCCAAAGTCCGGGGTTCGTCTCCCCAGAGTACTTTGGGATGTTGGTTTGTGGTCGGTACCTTGGCGGGAAGGCAGCGTTGAGGATGTGTCGACCGAGGACCTGAGGCCTCGGTAGGCTGGGGCTCGGGCTTCGGTCCTCGCCGCTATCATAGCGTCCGCCACTGTGAGGGTGATAGCCGTGGCTAGCTCCTTCTCCTGGGTCATCGTGGGTACGCCTGCGAGTGTCAGGGGTGTCGCGTGCGTCACGGTTGCGGCCGAGACACTGATGCACTGGGACCACGACGTGCTGCCTGTCGCCTTGTGGCGCCTGGTGGAACGATGTGTCCCTACCGGGGTGCTCGGAGAGCGTGCGTTGGCTAGCGTCGAGCTCGTGTCACTGAGACAACGAGCTCTCGGCCTACTGCGTCGCCGCACGCTCGAGCAGCATGCGAATCTCGAGGTGGGCCCAACGATCCTCGGGTGTCGTGGCCTCTGGAAGACCATGGAGCAAGGCCATTGTGGCGGTGATGTTCTGGCTTGCCCGAACGAAGCGAGGCAGGGTTTCATCATCTGCGATGATCCTTCGGTTCACGTCGCTGGCCATGGCGTGTGCACGCCCGCCATCTCCATGGAGTTTGATCTCCCGATCGAGCTCTGCGCACTCCTGCTTGAGCTAGAGTCGCGCTTCCTCGAGTTCTTGGTGTCAGGCTTTCAGCTGCTCCACCCGCATGTGTGGTGGGGCTGCTGTCTCAACCTTGGCCTCATCGTTGAGGTTATTTGTCGGGGTAGCCTCCTCCCCACGGGACGTTTTCAACATGTCCCTTAGGGGTACCTGTCATGAAGCATTCGCGAGAGGGGTGATGACTCCCCCTGCTAGAGTCAGAGCCAGAGGGTGACTCTGGCTCCTCTACGAGGAGGTCGTGGAATGATTCCGCGATGTGCTCAATCACCCCTATGAATTTATCGTTCATGGGAGGTGGAATCATGCGTTGTGCCACAAGGTGGCTAACGGTCTCTGCGGCATTGCGGAGACTGAACGGGAGCACTATCGGGGCGCTCCAGATGAGGTGTTCCAGAGAGAGGGGTTCCCCTTAGGAGAGCCATGCCATGTCATTGGCGTAAGAGAAGGTGAGGTGGTGCAGGTCCTCCTAGGATAGCTGGGGTCCCAGGGAGACGTCGAGCTAGCGCTCAAACCTCCCATAGTCGAGGAGCTGGTTGCTTCCGAGGGTGCGAGCCCCTAGTGTATACAGCTGTAGCTCCTCAACCACCTCGTCGATTGTGTCGAGGCCGATGGAGGGGAGAGGTTGGATGGTGGCGTGAGCCAATGCCAACTCTCCTCCCACCGTGATGATGAAGTCTAGGTCCCTAAAACGCACGTGTGCACTCGGGACCCAGCTAATGCCATGACTAGCCATCCATGGCCTGATGTTAATCTCGGGACACGCAAAGCCCGTACCTGGTGCACCAACTGTCGGTGTTTCGAGTAAACACCAACGAGTAAATTTGTGTAATTGCACGTCTGGCCTAGATGGTATGTTAAAAAGACACAAGGTTTATACTGGTTTGGGAAGAATATCCCTACGTCCAGTTCATAGCTGCTGCTCATGTTATTAGCACTGAAAAGTTTATAGTAGGGGTTACAAACGGGCGATAGAGGGACAGGTCCCATGTAACACCCCGCCCAGGACTTAATAGGATTAATAGGATACTCGTACCAACAAGTTGCAACTTCTTTTCTGGAAGCCCATCTCTTAAGAACTCCAAGGTTAAGCGTGCTTGGCCTGGAGCGATGGGTGACCGATCGGGAAGTTCTTCCCGGGGGCGCATGAGTGAGGACAAAGTGCGCAGAAAAGACTGGTGTTGGTCTGTGAGGACAGTCTATGTCCTAGAAAAGCTATCAAATGTAAGCGGGCCTAGCCTCAAGGAGGCAGGATGTTATAGAATGGTATCAGAGCCGACCCTTGCGGTTTCACGGGCGCGTGTGTGTCGATTCTTGTGAGCATGAAAGCGCATGGTGGTGTGGACCCAGAGTGGTCACCCAAAGATAGCACATGCTGCAACACTTTGACACCACGGACGTGGCCAAGAGGGGACGTTCCTGGCCTAGGGTTGACCGACGAGGACGTCAGTCTCCTAAGGGGGTGAGGATGTAACACCCCAGCACAGGACTTAATAGGATTAATAGGATACTCGTACCAATAAGTTGCAACTTCTTTTCTGGAAGCCCATCTCTTAAGAACTCCAAGGTTAAGCGTGATTGGCCTGGAGCGATGGGTGACCGACCGGGAAGTTCTTCCCGGGGTGCATGAGTGAGGACAAAGTGCGCAGAAAAGACTGGTGTTGGTCTGTGAGGACAGTCTATGTCCTAGAAAAGCTATCAAATGTAAGCGGGTCTGGCCTCAAGGAGGCAGGACGTTACATTCCAAGTCTCTGATGGAAAGGTCAAATGGGTGCTGAGAGCTTGGTCACTACTCAGCTATGTGTGATGTGATGCGTGGTGTTGAATCGATCCCCTAAGTGGGGTGCCATGCTTTCCCTTTTATAGGCCAAGGGAGAGCATGGATTACAGATGGGAGAAAAGAGGAAAACTAGAGGCAAAGAAAATCCTTCAAGGACATTGGGTCTTCCTTTTCCTCTGTGCGGGCCCCGTTGACATGGCAGGCAGTGACAGGGATAGCTCCACGTCGGGCGCATGTCCACTGACCTTGATAGGGCCATGCTGGGCGTTTGTCCGCTGATGATGCCATGTCCTAGCATTGTCAGCGAGCTGTCACGTCCCACCTCACCCCGGCGGGCGGTGCGGCGGACCAAGGTGCTGATCCACGGCCATATAGGCAGCAGACGACGCAGTGACCGCACGTCTGTTACTGTAGGTGATGCGAGTTTCGTTCTGGACCATAGTGGTTGTCGTGAACTTCCGTTAGGATCCATGCCCAAGGGCAAATGGCGGCGTAATGGAGACGGGGATCCCGATCTTCCGTCAGGTGATGATAACTATCGTTGTGGCAGAGAATGACACATCGATCCGGCTTCAGATCGAAAGATCGAACCCTGCAATCTTAGCATCACAGCTCCTCTGGTTATCAACCGAGTCACGGACTAGGTTGACCTCGCCAAGAAGGCTAATCCCTGCCTGCGCAACGAAGAACACAAGCAAGAACAAGAAAGAACGCAACCAAATTGCAAATGTATGATTAATCTCACGAGTTGGGGTCTCACAAACCGAAGAACGGCGAAACTGTTTCTTGACAGAATAATCTAAGCAAAACCCAAACCCTAAAGTAGGTGGTGGCTACTGATTATATAGCCTAAGGGACGTCCAAAGATCTCTCTTCACGTCCTAAAGGTGTCCCAACACGTTACAAGGCCCAACGGCCCAAAAGAAGGTGTTGCAGCACCCTGACAGATTCTGGACGCTGACTTGTTTCGACGATTCCCATTGATTCCGAAGAGATTTTGATGTGAAACCACTTGGATTGGCTTCCTTATCAAATTATCTTTCCATCCATATATGGATCATCGAAAACGGAGTTCAGATGCGTCCTGGGCGTCCGTTTTATTGTAGACTGGTCCTGATGGCCGAGGCAGACTCAAACTCGGATTGGACTGGGCCTCTGGCTTGGCTTGGACGTCCTTGCTGGCCTCCTAAGGTGGTGGCCAAGGAGGAGGACGTCCAAGGGCTTTCTTGGTGGGTTCTCCAAGTCCTTGGGGTGTGCTCCCACTTGGGCCAGGGTCCCAAGGATGAATAACAAGCCCATAACGATAGTGTAGCTCCCAACAGAAACATCGACAGAATATATTGGCGATTTGGAGGCCTTGCCGATGTGATATTGAGATGGAACCAGATCTATTTGAAAGCTTATCAAACAAGTTTTCCATCAAGTGCTCATTGACCTCGATCGCACTCTGGATGGATGAGTTATGGCCTTCCCAATGAGGCACTGTCGGGCTGCCGACGAACCAAAAGTTCAACTTTGATGAACTTCTATTATGAAACACATTTGAACCTACAATCAAATAGTGACATGTACATGTGGAACCAAGTGAATTATAACCAAAGCCACTATGCAAATGTAGGAACGAGCGCACCTTATAATCATTGTTCGTATCCGAAGGTGCCATGTCCTCATCACGGCGCCCACAACACTGTAAGGCAAATGTCGGCACTTACAACACTGTTTGTGCTCTGACATGCCTGAAAGGTCGCAAAGCGCCCTTCTGTTACATCCTGACGGTATTTTCCTGCAGGCGTGCAAGGTACGATCCTCGGTATTGCGGTTGATTTGAGTGCCCTGCCTTATCTACGTGTGTTGTTATGAAGGAGTCATGCGTAGATGTCGGGCGAGGCGGAGCCAGCCCCCAGACGTCGGGTGAGGCGGAGTCGGCCCTCGGGCGTCGGGTGAGGCGGAGCCAGCCCCCAGACGTTGGGCGAGGCGGAGCCGGCCCTCGGACGTCGGGCGAGACAGAGCCAGCCCCCAGACGTCGGGCGAGGCGGAGCCAGACCCCAGACATCGGGCGAGGTGGATCCAGCCCTCGGACGTCGGGCGAGGCAGAGCCATCCCTCAGGAGTCAGCCTAAGGTGGAGTCAACCCTCGGGGGTCGAGCGAGACGGGGCCCGCGGCCACAGCGCCCATCGAGGCAGAGCCAACCCTCAAGGGTTAGATGAGGCAGGGCCCATGGTCTCGGTGGCCGGACAAGAAGGGACCCGGCAAGCGGTGTAGTCGCGCTCTTGATCGCGCGGACGAATCAATGTTGATGGTCATTAGCTCCTCCTCTTCGGGTACCCTAACATTGGTCCCCGATAATAATCCACTAAGCAACACCTTGGGAAGGGATCAACACTTGTTTATGGTATGAGCTTTGGTCGGCAAGGGGTATGGTCATGGCAAGATGGAGATTCTTGGATGACATAGCTTGCTTACCGATTAAGGACCGTGTATCCGTGGTAGTGAGTATGAACATAAAACTATACAGACCACTTGCCGCCAATGCGGGAGACAAGCCAAGTAACTGATCACGACCGTCTTATCCGTGAAACTGGCAAGGGGGATGACGTCGTTTGGGAATGTCCGGGGCATTGACCGGGCATCCAGTCGAACCTTTCGTCGGACATTGTGGCCAGGTTGGGGAAAGGTTGAGGCATGGAGATATCCCTTCTGTACCGACGGGTCTTATGGGCGATATCCCTTGTTTTCGAGTGGGGTTAACTTGTACCCCTCTGCAGAGTATAAAAGATTAAATGCAATAAATTCTACTTCTAGATATGGACTAGTGTTGGGGTTGGAGATCAGAACTCGTGGAAGATCGAGTTCCCTTTTGCTAATGCTTAACTTGATTACCTATGCTATGCTTAATTCTGCTACATCATATATCACCTTTACTTTATTGTATAAATGCTTTTATGCAAAGATACGCATTCCTTGCTACTACCCAAATGCATAATCCTTGTTTACTATATTGAGTAAGTCCTACGGAGTACACTCGAGTACTCAACCTGTGTGATCTTAAGTTTTGCAGGTACCGTAGCCCCTATGCATGGATTCTTCTATGCTCCCGAACCTTCGTCGGATAAGGAGTAGTGAAGAATCCCATGTCCCGTAGATACCTGGATGTGGCACACCCGTGTATCCGTTATCATAAACTATGTTATGTTGAAAGACTTCCGCTAGATTTCGATGTGGACTGTAATGTGTGACCATGTGATGAACTAAGTGTGCGAACCAAGACATGTAAACTTTAATGCTCTGAACTTGTAATGTGATCTAAGCACTGTTGTGATGTATTCTCTCTCTCGAACTGATCCTGAAGAGGAGTTGCCATGTGCGCTCCTGGGTACCTCGTGATGATTAGTTTGCTTAAATTGAGGGGTCAAGTAGTCGACACTCGGTTTAGGTGAATTAATGCGACGATCACCCACAAATAGTGTCATGACTAATCTATGACATGACACGTTGTGGTCACGAACAAATAGGCCCTTGCTTTGCTCTTGAGTGAGAGTCAAAATGGCTCACCAATATGGGCATGCTTCTTATTATTTGTGTTAGCAGAACAAGGCAAGGTTAGACGAGATGTCCCTAAAAACCAAACATGCAAGCCTTCTTCTGGCGTCGAGATTGTGCACAGAGCTCGATCCATAAATCTCAATAGCTTCCTACAGCGGCAAGAGAAAAAAAATGGAAAGAGAAGGTAAGATGGTATCTGCCAAAACCTAAGTTGATGAAGATTAATTTTGATGGTGCTTTTCTTCAAGATAGGAAGGTTGGGATCATGAAGGTTTGGTGGTTTTGGCATGAGCAAGAAATTTGGCAAATGTATGTAATGCTTCATGTGTAGAAGCCTAAGCTTGCTTGGCAGCAGGGGCGTCCTCGGGCCCGTGCAGGCTGTGCGACCGAACTGGGCCCCAAAAATCATGGGCCCCCAAGATTTACTAAGTATTCTAAGTATATATAATAATTTTGGGCTTTGTTTTAATTAGAAAATCAGCCTAAGCTGTCTTCCTTGGCCCAAAAACATGGCATGCTGGAGGTGGAGCACACGGTGATTCCAATTTTTTTGGTAACCCTTCCGCCTTCGTCGCCTAGATGGACTTCCAATTCCTTGGCCTCGCCCTTGCCGTTATTCGTTGTTCGTCACAATCCAGACCAGATCGGAGACGTAAATCGTTGGGTAAATTCCATGCCCAGCCCCTATTTTATATTTTTATTTAGTTAATCTTGGTCTATGCTGCTATACTTCTCAAGTGATAGTTATACAACAGGTATAATTCTTGGTCTATGCTGCTATACTTTGTAATATAAGTAATACATTGATATTTGCCATTATTTTATTGTTTTAGCACTAGATATTAGGTCTCCACTTAGTGTTTTGAACTGGGCCTCATATTTTCCCGGGACGCGCCTGCTTGGCAGCAATCAGCACGTCCAGGTATGTTGCAAACCCAGCTTCAGTGAGATTCCCCAGTTTTTGTGAAGGTCATCAAGTCGGTTGAATATGATCTTTCACCTAGAGGTGTTTTGTTCCTCTAAATTTATTTTATTCATGCAATTTGCTTCCGTTGATGTGAATTTTGCTATGCATTCTTAATTGTAAGGAACGTGCACATGAGTTAGAGCATCTCTGACATATTACTTATTCCACGTCTTCTAAAACTCTGTATAGGTGACCTATTTTTAGTAGTAGTGTAACTCCACCAGATTCTCTCTCCCCCCTTTTCCCTTAAAAATTAGTATATGGGGTTGAGAAAGCTCAATTTCAGATCACAGGGGAGAGATTGAGAAACTCCATCCCCTTTCTTTTTATGTGGGACCCACATGTCAATGGCATCTCTCTCCATTCCTCTCCCTCTTCTCTCTTCCTCCCCCTTCGTCGCAGCAAGAAGGCGAGCGTGGCGGCACAGCTAGAGCACCATGACACGGTGCCTCCACCAACCTAGGGACCCACATGTCAGTGACAGGATGAGGGGAAAAGGGGATTGAGAAAAATATGTGCCACTTCCCCCTTTCTTTGAGTGATTGAAGGGAGCTTTTGAGAGATTGAGAAAAATATAGGAAAATAGGATTGAGAAAGAGGATCTATTGGAGTAGTTTTTTTTACCTTATTACCCTATATGACAATTTTAGGAAAAGAGGATCGTTTGTCTCAATGTGGTGAAATTGCTCTAATACCTTTAAAATGGATAGGGGATAGGGGGGTGGATCTCCTGCATCGGGTGAGAGGAGTGGATTTTAAGTAATTATTTAAAACTTTTAGGTATTGGGTATAAGATAATTAATGTGTTGGCGTAACCACAATCCCTTATATTACATTTTTTTTGTATTGAGGATGAGAAGTAATTATTGGAGATGCTCTTAGCTCACATAGTTTTTGTCCTGGGACCCGGAACAATCCTATTCATGGGTAGATTCCCTCTTGGAGTTCATAAATTCTTTAGCGGTTCATGATACCCTCGAAACCCTTATGTTATAATAAAGCTGCATTTTTTTAAAATAAAAAAGTGGTATGATTACATGTTGGGTTAGTTTTTTTCACATTCACGTGTTTTAAATAGATAAAAACAACACAACCCTATACCTAGTGTCCTAGAAGTGAGTCTAGCGCCTTTGTTCCTGCCATCACCCAGAGGTGACCCTGGTCGTGTACCTCCTGTAGCCCAATTGCCTCTGCGGGTGAGATGTCGTCAAGCACACATCGATTTTGATGTTTCCAGATAGTCCAAGCAACAAGGATATAAAAAATGTAGCCCCTTCCTGACTGCCTTGTGCGCCCTCCGCGTCCTTCGTCGCCACCATACTTCGAAGTTGGAACTCGTCAGCATTCATGGGTGGCGCGAGGGCATTAAGTCCCGGTCGATGTAGCACAATTATGCCCGGTTTTAGAAACTCCTAATAAGCAAGACAGCAGATGAACACCTCCTAACCATTTTGATTTCAAGACTCCATGTAAGAAATGAATGCTTTGTATAAACATGAACTTTCCAACATGTTACAGTACAAATTAATATTCTGAGGGATAAACAGTACATCAAAGAAAGGCTGTTCAGATGCTTAGCAGCAATGTTCCTGTTCCCCTTCGCGGAACGTAGACGTTCCCGGAACGTGGAACATGGGAACAGAAACGTGGGCTATGTTCCTGTTCTCAGGCTGCTAAGTTCAGATGTAAGCTAAATGGAAAATTAAGAAGCTACAACAAATTATGAGCATTTTAAGTATCACTTGCTTTGTTTCCTAATCGAGCATCATATATCTGACTTCAAAATCGGTAACTAGACAGTTGTGCTATCCTAAAGAAAGAGAGAACCAGAAGGAGGGCAAAGGTTTGTCGAGCAGTGTTGTTAATGACTTTGCCCAACTATCCTGAGAACAACATGTCAACAACAGTGATCACGTTAGGACTATTGAGGAGTTCTAGATTTTTGCAACAAATCATTGGCCAAAGTGGTTAACTTTCAGTTTTCTGTGCAACAAATTGCAGGTTTATACCTGAATGATCTACGCTAGACAGTTAAAAAAAAGGGCAGGTTTATACCTGAATGATCTCATACAATACAACCAATACATTGGAAGAGCTAGTAAGTGGAAACACAATTTGAATTTGAACCTTCTCTAGCTTATTTCAGGGCGCCGATCTACGGCAGAGAGAATCACAAAACAGGCCCAAGGCATTGTGTCGAGCACGTTACATGCACTTGTCATGAAAAACAGAACATGAGGTGTAGTCGGCAGCGTGGTGCGTAGAGCGGTAGAGGAGATGACGATGGCGGCGGTGGATCAGTGGATGTGGATGTACGGGTCGGTGAGTCATCTGTTCCCTGTCTCCCTGCCGTCGCTCGCGCCAGACAAGCCGTCGTCCCCTGAGTTGCCTTGGCCAGTTGGCCTCGCGCCTTCTGCTGGCCTTCTCGCGGCCCACCACCCCAAGAAGCCTGCAGGGCCACAGTCCTCTCGTGCGCGTGGAGAAGGTAAGCTTAGCTGCGGTGGAAACGAGTAAACGACCGTAGGAATGGCGAGTCTCGCGACAAATCGCGGAATATGTAGACGACCAACGGCTGTAGGATACTACTAGGGCTCGAGGGCAAGTCGCGATGTTTATCGAATACTATTTCTGATTAATTGCAACTGAAGAAGAAAAAAAAAAGAATGTCCTTTAATTTGAGCGAACTCCAGTACTCCACCACAGTTCTTACACCCAACACTTTATCTCACTCGATCACAAAACTTGTACAAAATTAAACAAGTCGAAAATGAGTAGATCGAAGCCTGGCCCGAAAGTGCCTGCTGCATGTCCAAACAAGCAAGCTAGGTGAGCTCGCTCATCAGCACTCGACTCCGCATGGCTTGAGGATGGGGCCCTTGGCCTTGGGGATGAAGGGGTCGATCCTGACCCAGACGAGCGAGAAGATGGAGGCGAGGAGGATGGACCAGAGCACGACGATGGTGGGCGTCCGGTTCTGCCGCCCCATGAGCCCCTTGAGGAACGGGTAGAGGTGGACGATGACCCAGAAGGAGAAGAAGAGCTTGCCGAAGAGCGGGCCCCAGGAGCCGTACCCGTTGTTGACGGCGTCGGAGACGCCCGCCACGATGCCCACCATGTTGATGATGATGAGCGTCGTGGGGGGAACCAGCAGCGTGGTCCACTTGAAGAGGTACAGATCCCCGAAGGCGTCCGCCTCGTCCCCGGCCGCCTTGGAGGTGACGGTGAAGCTTGTGTCCACGCCGCCCAGCACCTTGAGGAAGCCCTGGAACACGGCGAAGAGGTGCGCGGACACGCCGCCGATCACCCAGAACTGCTCGTTGCGCCACCAGTCCTCGATGCTTACCCCGCTCCACCGCAGCTCCAGCACGCTCGTCGCGATGATGGACAGGAACAGCGCGATGAACCAGATGCTGGCAAGGTTGTTGAGCTGTCGGTCGTACGTCCAAGTTAGCACACATGGACAGGAATGTACAGTCGTCGTCAATGCATAATGCACCTCGATCGATCACTCACCGTGGGAATGATGAACTTGCCGGTGAGCAGGCAGACGGCGGGGATGGTGCAGTAGGCGAGCAGCGGGATGGAGGTGAAGGGGTAGACGATGGTGTTGGTGTAGGCGAAGCGCTCCAGCCACTTGAGCCGCCCGCCGTAGGCGTACCAGAGCGGGCAGTGGCGGCTCATGAAGATCTCCACGGACCCCAGCGCCCAACGCAGCACCTGGTGGAGACGATCGGACAGGTTGATGGGCGCCGAACCCTTGAACGCCGGCCGTGTCGGCGTGCAGTACACCGACTTCCATCCCCGGCAGTGCATTTTGAATCCCGTCAGAATATCCTCTGTCACCGACCCGTAGATCCACCCAATCTGGTGTTGGTTCAAGGAGGACGAAAGATCAGTTCCAGCATCCAAGCACCAGTGGTCTAGTGGTAGAATAGTACCCTGCCACGGTACAGACCCGGGTTCGATTCCCGGCTGGTGCAATTTTTGTTTTGCTTTTCTTTTCTTTTCTTTTTGCCAGTAATAATAATACTAATGAAAATGAAGAAAAACAAAAGCACAGTACCTCCTTGCCCCACTCTGTCTTCTCCTCGTATCCGCAGCTGATGACGTGGATGGCCTCCTTGATGAGCGCGGCGGGGTCGGCGGCGGAGCCCTGCGGCAGGCCGCCGTCCTCGACGAGCGTGGAGGCGATGAACACGGGCGACTGGCCGAACCGCTTCTGGAAGCTCTTCTGCGACATGAGCGAGGAGCGCTCCAGCTCCTCGTACCCCTCCAGGCCCTCCTCGATCTCCTCCAGCTCGAACGCGCGCTGGTGCTTCTTGTACAGCCCGCCGCCGCCCTTCTTGCTGCCGGCCACGGACCCGCCGAGCTTGTCCTTCTTGCTCCGCTTCCTGTAGAAGCCGAGCAGGCCCCGGCGCGGCTCCTCGCCGCCGTCGCCGCCGCCGCCCTTCTTGTCCTTGGGCGCCTTGCCGCGCTTGCCGCCGCCGAAGCAGCAGCAGCAGCAGCACCACGACGGCCAGCAGTCGCACGTCATCTTGGGCCGCTTCTCGGGGCGCGGCGGGTCGTAGCCGTACAGCGCCTGCCGGTTGAACACGCACCCCGTGCCGACGTACACCGGGCCCTGGATGCCGTCCAGCCCCTTCATGTTGATGTCGAAGAAGACGACGTTCCGGTTGGCGTATCGGTCGTGTCGGTCGATGCCGTCGAACCGCTGCGGGAACTGCACGTAGCAGAGCTTCTTCCCCAGCTGCGGGTCCATGAGGAAGCACATGGCCTCGCGCACGGCCTTGCTGTTGTTCACGTAGTGGTCGCAGTCGAGGTTGAGGATGAAGGGCGCGTTGGTGAGCACGGCGGAGACGCGCACCAGCGCGTTCATGGCGCCGGCCTTCTTGTGGTGGTTGTACCCGGGACGCTTCTCGCGGGACACGTACACCAGGCGCGGCAGCTCGTGGCCCTCCACGTCCAGCGCGCCCTGGCTGCCGAGGTACACCTGGATCATGCCCGGGTGGTCGCGCGTGTTGTTCCCGGGCCACGGCGTGCCGTCCTGCATCACCCACCCTTCCTCGGGCTTCTTCTGCGCCTTGACCACCAGCGCGTTGATCCGGACCTTGAACTCCTCGTACTCCCTCTGAATATATATGATCGATGTTATATATGATCGATGTTGTTATAACAAAGAGAGAGACAGACGAAGGTAGTACTTTCATGGCGCGGCGCTCCTTGACGAACGTCGGCTGCACCTTGTCCTTGAGGTAGTCGATCTTCTGCGAGAAGTAGAACTCCGGCGCGCGGGGCTCCACGGCGAACTTCTTGCAGAAGGGCACCCAACGGCGCGCGAACTCGGCGGTCTCGGACAGCGTGTCGAAGAGCAGCATGGAGGCGCCGTCGTCGGAGACGTAGCAGCTGACGCGGTCCACGGGGTAGTCGACGGCGAGGATGGACAGCACGGTGTTGGCGGTGATGATGGGCGGCTCCTTGAGCGGGTCCACCGTGCTCACGAAGAAGTCGATCGGGGACAGCCGGCACGCCTCGCCGTCGCGGTCGTACCGCAGCGCCAGGCGGTCCAGGTACGTCTCCCGCGTCACGGGCGCCCACTTGGGCAGCTGGTCCAGGATCCAGGAGAAGGCGAACCAGAGCTCGCAGATGACGGACGCCAGCCACAGCGGCACGGCGTCCATGGCGGGCGTCGTGATCCGGAACTTGAGGAAGAAGCACAGCACCACCAGGCGGAGCACGATGACGATGCGGTACGGGTTGATCATGCTGGACGGGATCGGAACCTTGCGCCACAGCGGCTGACGGGCCTCCGCCAACAGCATGTACTCGTCCTCGTTCTTGTCGTCGTCGTCGTCGCTGTCGTCGTGGTTGAGCTTGCCCCTCTTCTCCTGCTTGGTCTTCCACTTGTCGATCCGGTCCTTCCACTCCATGCTCCCCTCCATCTCCCTCTCCGCCTCCAGGTCCTTCCCGGCCACTGTACACACACATATATTCAGCAGATCGATCTTGCAACATGCCAACACCATCAATATAATGCAGCTGGAGCTAGCACTACTCACCGCTTCCGGTGAAGGACGACAGCGTGTGGCCTCCCGTCCGCCATTTCTGCGCCGGCTGCTCGCCGTTCTCGGAGTAGACGTCGAAGGCGACGGGCTCGTGAGGCTTCTTGGGGCTCTTGACGGGGAACTCCTCCTCGAAGTCGTCCATCTCCGGGCCCTCGTCCTCGTCCCCTTCCACCCTCGGGCACCCTGCAACAAGATCACGCACGCACGCACCAAATCTCTTAGCCGTCAAAAGCTTCCAAAATTTTGTAGACTGCGACGCGACCGACTTGGTGGCGTGTGCACCTATTATTACTGACCCAACCTTTGTGGCGCTTGTAGCGGGTGTTGCACTGCGGGCAGCACTGCGTGCCCTCGCTGCGCTCGTACTCGTAGCAGGGCCGGCACACGGGGAAGCCGCACTCGGCGCACGCCACGAAGGGCTGCCCGTCCTCCCGCGTCCCGACCTCGTCGGCGCACACGCGGCACGTCTTCACGTCGGCGCTCCGGACCTTGCCGTTCGGCTGCGCGCGTCGTCGTCGCCACAACCGCCGATCGATCAGTAACAATGCCATCAATTACTGATGACTTGCTAAAGAAAAAAGCGAGCGAGAGCGAACTAAAGCAACAGGAACGAACTAACTAACCTCCTCGTGGGCGCGCATGACGTGCAGCTCGTCCCGCATGTGCGAGCCCGCGGCGAGGCCACCGGTGACCGAGCCGGTGTCCATGCCGATTGCCGATCGAGCGAGCAAGCAGGGGGTGAGGTATCCGTGAAGGGACACGGAAGTGGCTAGTAGGGTGATATAGCTGATGGCGCGAGGTGATGTGGTGACTGGTGAGGCGCCAAGGGAGGTGGGCGGTAAGGTGGCGGGGTGGCGTCCCGCACCAACCGTGAGTTGGGGAGTCCGGCGTTGATTAGAGCACAAGCCAAGGCAGGCAGGTGCATGACAAACACAGCAGGGCTCGCTTCGGGATCAAGCCCGGAAATGTGTTGCACACTCGCAGTGTTCCCGAAGCAAACGTGCTGCGCGCGCCCTGGGCAATTTTCTGTCCAAATCAATCAGGAGCAAGCAGAGGCCACAGGCCAGCGCGAGCGAAAGGGGTGGTTCGCGGTGACGCCTCAGCGTTTCTGGTAGGATGGCGAGCTCGTGTCGTGTGACGGTCAAGTCAGTGCGTGTAGGACAGCCATCCAGTCCAGGCCATCTTACCAAAGACACATGTGCGTGCGCGATACCACGCCGACAAAACAACACTGCGTCTCTTGAGAACCGTCTGATACTTCGTTAACTCGCCTGAATGCCGAATTGCGATGTGCAGAAGCAACAAGCACCCTGAGTCCGTATCGTCATTGAGGTACTTTATACAACACCGACACAAAAGGGTAACAAATGTTGGTTACTTCGACACAAAAAGGCAACAAACGTTGGTTACTTCGGCCAACATCTTACCGACAGGGCGCATTTGCAGAAAGATGCACAACGGCTCCACCAATGCCACACATTTTATAACAAGGTCTAAAACATGGATATGCATTGCAACAATCTCCAGAACGCAATGACTCGTTTGGGTGCTGTTGAATCGGGGCATATTCAGATAGAAATTCAGTTGCATACAAAATCGTCAATGTCTCCAACACCTCTTTCTTGTACTACATAAGCTATCTGAAAGCAAAATAACATCATAATAGGTGCGAAAGTTGCCTTGGGTAAGCCGAGGCTGTATCAAATGAAAGTCGGTGCTGATCTCAGCTGAAAATTCCACTCCTCCAGCTATCCAGTCCAAGCGACCTTGTTGATGTGCAGCTTACACGGTGTACCGTCCGCCTCTGCTCGGCTTGTCTCTTCTCGAGTCGTCCTGCACATGAGAGGCATCAAGATAGTGAGCTCAGTGTTCAACAAATAAATAAGCTATGAGCAGCAGCTTAAGAAATAATCTGAAGGCATACATGGAAAGTGTAGGTGATCTTGTCATTGTAGTCGATGACATCCTTCCATTTCTTGCCAATGTTCACCTGTATAAAAAAGGAACAGGCCAACTCAGAAATCAGAACAGCACGTTAATAATGTCCTTTTGAGAACAAGGGCAACAGAGACTTAAAAGGTATCACAGCTGCAGCATGGGACACTGTTGGTCCAATGAGATAACCATGCCCCACAGAAGATGAAACTATAGTAGGGTTGTTAATGATCAAAGATTCTCCAAAAGAAAAGGCTTCTGTATCCTCTTTTTTCCAATATTCCGCTCATTGCATAGAGGATGAAGAATATTGTTCATGTAACAATGTTACAACATAAACAGTACCAGAAAATGCAACAGGTATTTCCTGCAACAACACACTTAATAGAGAATCCAAGTCCCCGCTTTCATGCAACATCACTCCACTATTACATGCACAAAAAATTCCTAGCAAACTATATAGTTCTCTTCCAGAGAGATGATTTAGGTATAGCAATTTGAGCCTTTGAAGAGAATAATGGTATAACAATAATAAAAAAACTTACAAAAGCTGAACCCAACGAAGGTAGCAGGACAAACCATATATAGTGATGTATTCCATAAGGCAATATAGCAGCTAGGGATTTACACAGAAAACACTGGACTAAGTTCACCCCCTTATCAGGATATATGAACCTAGATACTATGATGCATAAGAAGATATCAGCACTGAACTTGATTAGAATGGTTTTGAAAACCAACCTGGACAGCTTCATTGCTGGCAGTCCTAGTCCATAATGCGAGCTTATCTCCTCTCGCACGGACACTAGCAACAATTCCACAAATGTCCTCTGTTTCATCAAACTGCTCCCCAATAAGAGCCATCAACTGCATATTCAAACAATTATTCAAAAGCAGTCCATTAATGGAACATCTCAGGCAACATCTGGTAGCAGATGCTTGATCTTGAACAAATCAAATATATATAACAAAGATGTACCGTTTCAAGCCACATGTTCTCAAAGGTTGCCTTTCTGTTGCATGGGACAGTCCATTTGCCACCATTTGCACACTCTGGGTCTTCCCATTTTGGCTCTACTCCAGCCTTGAACAGATGAAAATCAGCATTCCCAGACAACTTGCTTGGACGAAAAATCTGATCATACAAGCTACAGCAAGAAAGAAGGGATCTGTAAGTACATGGATACAAGACCACCAAATTGAAGGCACAAGGCAAAATTGCATCAGCTAACTGCAGTAACATATATAGAAGTTTTGACTTCAAAAGACAGCACATACACAGGTATTATAACTAATAGAAGATATTGCTCATTACTTAAGGCTAAACATAAGATGCTAACTTTTTATATATTTGAATAGGGTCTAATGCAAGCAGAGCATATCTTTCATAAAAGACTAGGCTCACAAAGACAAACAGAAAAAAAAAGTTAGAGAAGACTCACTCCATATATGCAGCAAGGCAATCTGCTCAAAGCATCAAACCAAAAATAATTAACATAGTAGAATTGTAAAACAGTTCATTCAATATAATTCAGAGAGCCAATCTACAACAAGGAATAACCTATGGAGGTGACTAGCTGACCATGGCGAGAGGGATCTCCAGATAGGACTCAACATCCCTCCCCACGTGAGCCCCAGCTTCTTGTCTTCTTCTTTTGGTTTTCCAGCTCTCCCGTCCTACACCCCATCCAAACCTTCATTAGCGCCCAACAACACCCCCCTCGGACGCCGCCTCACTCGCTGGGATCATCACCCCCATCCTTTCGCACTCAACCATCCCAGATGGCCTCCAGCTCCCCCTGTGCAAACCTGCCACTTACCGGTCTACCTTGGAGATGGTGCAGCTCCCCAAAACCTCACCGGACCTTGCCGAAGACGTAACCGTTCGATTTGGCTTCTACTTCTTCCTTTTTTGGTTTCGGAAATTCTGACAATGAGTTTATTTCCATCTTGGGGCTCTCGATTTAGATTGAATCAAGAGGCCTCTCGTACCATACCCTATATATACAATTACACGGGACAATTTACGTGAAAAAATCAGCCACAGGCAATCAGCAATCAGGCATATCAAATCCGACGCAGACAGGAACCAGCCCATCCTTCAACAGATCGTCGCTCCCCCATCCCCACCTCACCACCGGCATCCGCTGCCAGCCCTGTCCAGCGGCGCCTCCGCCACCCGCCCTCCCCTAATCTCAATCGGAGGAGGAAAGCCCAGCCCCCTAGCCCCCGCTGCCAGCTCCGCCCAACAGACAGTCCAGCCACCAGTCCAGCCGCCGCCCCTGGCCCCCCTCCCCTTCTAAGGACAGAAATGGTGTAGCTCCCCAAAACCCAAAACCTTAAACCGGAGCTCGCTGGAGGTGGAGATTGCTGAAGACGTAACCGTCGGATTTGGCTTCTGTTTCCTTCTCCTTCCTTTTTTGGTTTTGATAATTCTGACAGTGAGTATATTTCCATTTTGGGCTCTTGATTTAGCTTAACCAAGAGGCCTCTCACTTCAGCTTTTACCATACCCTATACATACACAACTACACAGGACGGCTTACGTGAAAAATCAGCCACGGGCAATCAGCGATCAGGCAATCAAATCCGATGCAAACAGGAACCAGCGATATAATGAATAAACAAAACCTAATCGAATTTGTCATCTAATCGTGTCAGATTTGTTGGCACTAAGATTACCTAGAACCCTAACTACTGTATGAACAACTCCTGCCGCCACATGACCGCCCAACACACGCACAGAAACTGGTACACAGGAACCACCACGGCATCCAGATCAGATCCGAACAGAACAGATTCAGGCAGGCAACCGGGGCACGAAGGAAGGTATATCCGCGGCAGCGCCAACGTACCTCCAAAACTCCTCGACGGTGTCGAAGGTGTAGGCCTTTTTGAGGGAGGTGCCCCACGCAGCGCCCGGCTTGGGCTTCGACTGGATGTCGTACCAGAAGGTCCACTGCCGGTGCAGCTTGTGCGGACCCTTCGCCTCCGTAGCGGGTCCGCCCTCGGTCGCCGCCGCCTCGGGGGTCGTCGTCGCGACCGCAGAAGCTGGAACCTCGACCTCCGCCATGTCGCGCCGCCGCCGCTTTTCGAGGTTTTTTTTTGGGTTGTGGGAGAGACGATACCAGACGAGGGATAGAGGTTGCGGCTGTCGAAGAGACGTGAAGGCGAAGAACGGAGAAGGCGCGTGTAATAAGAGGCGTGTGGGTTTTGACTGGGCTCCGGCCCAGTTTATGTTGGATTGCACAAGAATCCTGGCCCATGCTTTTATTTTTGGTATTCTACGCCTCACTCAAATGTTGGAACAGTAGATTTCTTTTCTTCTCTATCCCCAGCCCTCTCTTCTCCATCTCCGGCGGGTCTAGAAGAGATTTTTTTTAGAACAGCAAATAGGCTAGGCGGTGGGGGCAGGAGAGACGACGGTGATGTCGCCAGAGCGGGCAGCAGAGGAGGCGGCCGAGCCAGGTTAGGTTAGGGCGGCCATGACCACGACAAAGGTGGGGAGGGAGGGAGGATGGAGGGATGGAGGAGGTCGCCGCAGACGCGGTGGATAGTGGGCGGCGGCGGCGCGGCGGAGGAGGAAGAAGACGTGAAGGAAAGAAATCAAGTGTTCTAGGCACTAGAAACACTTGAGTGATGCGTAGACAGACTTTTTTTTTTTTGCTCGCTTACATCTCATGACCGGAGATGCAATTAGCGTTGTACCAAGTAGCATGAAACATGCGAGCCAAGTGTGATGTTCTATGATTCTATCAGGCTGCATGTCATATAGATTTTACATGGCATCTACCTCGAGAAAAAAGGCTCTCATTTTAGCGTTATATCAAGAGGAGTGAAGAAAGAACTAAGATTAACCACAATGTGAATCAAAATCGATGTTGAAATAAGAAAATGTGACTTTGGGCATAGGGTAGTGCCATTGTGTGAAGCGATGTCGAGTTCAAATTAAAAAAAAACAGCATTGAGTGATCTACTTGCATCGATGCACAATAAGTAAACAATTGTCTCTCAGCCGGCGTAGATGTTTTCTCACGCATGGGAATTGAAGATGATGGTCTGATGCTGGTCCCTATAGGCACATGCATGTCGATGCACTGAATATTGTGATGTTGGGTGCTCAGCATCAATTCCGCATACCATGCACAACCTCGACTATATTGTGGGTAGTCTAAGAAGGAACCTCCAATTCCACTTGAGATTTGACAGGCGCAACACTAGGGCTCAATATTTCCATATTAGGGTTAGTGATTTTACATTTACATGTGTTGTCGAAGCAAGGGTTCTCGTGGGAGGACCGTGGAAAGCCAGGAAGGCTATTGGCTAGTAGTAAAAGCGAGCTATTGCAATAGGGCAAGATGGTAAAGTGACAGATCGAGTGGGCTGACCACCATAGTGGTGGGAGACTAGGCGGTGGGAGTGTCGTTGGCGTTGATGGCATGCTTTGTTAGATGCCCTAGATTACTTACCTAACAAAAAGTGGTACTTAGGAATTATCTTGAAACTTGATGAGTTTCACCTCGACATGCAAATCTAAAGAAATTCTATTTGGTTGGACGTCTGTGCCTAAAAACGTTAATAAGTTAATATGATGTATGATTAACATGTATAACTAGATGAATTCCCAATGCCTTGGGACATACATGTTGAAGTTGATACAAATTCTTCTCAAGAAGTGCATGCATGCTTTAATATAGAAGTTACATTGTTGGGATATCTCAAAACTAAATTTAATTTGGATACAAAGTTAATAGTGTAGCCATGATGAAGCTAGAATCGAAAACTCAGACATTTGAGAATTCAATCATTCTCTGGTAAAACTAAAAACATACCATCAGTGACATTTGAAACTGAAATATGAAAATTTCATCAATGATAATAAGTTTACATCTAGATGAACTTGAAGGGGTCGATGAACTTGAAGGGGTCGACCAGTACAAAACGTAAAGAAAGAAATCAAAACTTAAAGCTAACTGACGCGATAAACAGAACATCTCACTGCATATCGCTGCAGTAAAAATATATTAATGGCATGTCCTAAAAAATAATTATTACTTGTCAAGCTCATATAGTCATATGCAAAATGTATAGACTTTAAAAAGGCAGGGTATAACAGAGCTCATGAGAGAAAAAGGGGCTTTGAAAAGCACACCATGAAAGAAAAAATTCTGGACAGACCAAAAGAACAACATACCTCCTGCATACAAGGATATAGAACGCGTTGTGATGGCTTGAGCTCCCGACTGTAACAGCATGGAGTTATTGATGTTTTTTTTTTCTTTAGAGGCTTGGACTACGGTCATAATTTATGGATCGCTCTCGCCTTCTTCTATCTCTCTCCTGCGCTATCGATTAAACCGGGGAATTTCCCACTGACATTTTTTTTTTGAAGATTCATGGAGTCGATCGGATGTTACTGCGAGGAGACATTGTTTTTCCTGCAAGGAGAGGTATATGGTGAGGAAGAGGACGAGGAAGAGAAAAAGAAATCGCAATCTATTTCGATTAAGACTATCTTCAACAACAACATCCAAAATATAAGACTCATTTAACCTTTGGTAATGCTATAGGCAAATGGTTCAACACTCATTCGGCATCTTCTCCAACAACAAAACTTAAAAGAGAATTCTTTCTGTAAATGGGTTTTCAGGAGAGAGGGTGTTCATATTTAGGTTGTGCCTCTCAAACAACTCAAAATGGGTTTCCCATATAAATAGTTTGTTGATGGCTAATTTTAAATCTCTTATTACCTATTTTAAATTTATGTGTCATGTATTAGATCACCTTTGAGACAGTCTTATATGGTGTCGATGGACGAATGGAATTCCGGACTCCGGTGTGTGCGGTGCGGAGGAGCATGCAAAGCGGCACCGCCTCTTCGGCTGCAGGAAACTTAATTAAAGGGGTGCGCATGCAACTATTATTTTTTTTTTGCATTTCTCATTTGTTTTAATGGCAGAACCTTAACGAAGTAGGAGAATTTCGTGCGGAGCACATAGTAACGACTCTAATAATCTGACGTTCAATTAGCTACACAGGCAGTGAAATGTTGAATCCCTAAAAAATACTTCTGATCAACATTTAACTAAAATGAAACTTAGACTATGTTTGGAACAACATTTAACTGAAATTAAACTTAGGGACTGTTTAACACCGCTCTGGTCCCAAAAGCAGAAAATCTAAAGAAACCAGACCAAATGATTTCAAAAAAAAAAAAAAAAAGAAACCGTACCAAACACCCTAGAATAAGGAACTGTTTTTTTATACATATATACAAGGAGCCAGAACTGTTCTTTTTAGAAGCCAGAGCTGCAATTTGTTGCTCCCACTTGGGGTGCCATGCCAAACAGGCACTTATAAATTATATAATTCTACCGAAGCACCAAAGTTCAAGAGAACACAGAGTTGACGAACAATGTAAACAAAACTCATGCTCGGAGCATTTACAGTCTAAGTACGACGCCAGAAAAATACAACACATATACTCTGGGAGGTTACTCCAAACAGCCGATACGTCGCCAAAAACAGGACCATTCCAAAAGTACAGACATTTTTTTTTACAATGAAATGAAGACTAATTATAACCTTTACATGACCGCAAATTGTCATGCAGGTATATAATTTCCTCTCAGTGGGTAACTGGTTAGTCACCTCATCTAAATGGATCTGCTAGTATCACCTAACAACAGATTATACACCCTATTCTAAGACTGTCAAGCTCAAACTTCAGCTTTGTTTTTGCCGTGCAATTTCCAATGGACGAAAAATAAAAGTACAAAGGAAAACGAGATGAAAGTGTCATCCATGCATTTGCTTCAGTATGAAAAGGGTACATTGAGGCCGAGTTTCTTGTAATGTAACAAAACGGTGGTTCTGATGTATGTTTGTATGTGCTGAAGTCCGTGCTCTTTAGAAAACAGGAAGTTTTGGGGTCTTTCATGGCTACAAATCGTGGAAGAGACGCCTGATTTGCTCAACACTGGCAGGTATTAGTGTGACAGGGCACCTTTTATGCTGGAGCACAAGACAATGTCACATAAGTTGGTGATGGAGAGAAAATTTGGCTTTGACATACTAGATCTGTAGAACACCCACCTGAGAGACGGATTTGAATATGCAGCTGTAGCAAAAAACAAAACCAGAAACAGAAAGAACAGAGGGGTTAGCGCGCTTCTGGCAGCACAGGGGGCAGAGCGTCCTGTCAGGTGGCAAGGGAATCCCGTCTTTGGCAACCTAATAAAAATGGCACAGATCCACATAAGATTATGATCATGAACAACTAAAGATTTCATTGTTTTATAATTTAACACCAAATGTGGGGACTTAAACATAAAACAGAATCGCAGCTTTATTCTGTGACAAACGAATGGTTGTAGCTCTTTGCTGGCATGAGTATAATCAAGAGATGTACCTTCAGAGTTGGAGGAGGAGGGGGTGGCGGATATACAGTTGGAGCTGACATTCTTTCTTCAGCGGATTGATACCACCACTCCATCATCTAGATAAGGTTACCAGAAAGAGAACACTGAGTACAGTTGAGTAGTTGAATCGTGGTTCACATTACATGACATCTACCACAGGGATAGAGCTAATAGTTCATCTATATGGTGAAAGTTTTGCAAATATCATCGAGTGAGGACTTTCATTTCTTAGTTATGCAAAATTCAAAGAGTTAAGAGGATGCCTTCTAGAATAATTTATCACATTTCAAATCAAGTATTCAATAACTGTTAACCATCCAAACTCAGAAGTCTACTTGTAAGAAGATATAGAGTGAGGGAAATGTTAAAAGATCCTAGATTCTCTCTGATAGTAAGTTGTAGAACAGACCTTGAAAAAGAAGACTGCAGCAATTAAACCGGTTTGTGCATAATCTAGAGTGGTGTACACACAACTAAGGAACACTCGTTGCACAGCCTGCAGACGCCATACAAAAAAGTTCTTGTCATGAGTTAGGACTCAAGAATTCATAATTGAAACAAGCTACTGAACACTGACAGTCCTCTCCTACCTTGAACCATGGAGGACCACGAAGTCTCTCAAGTTCACGATTTCTAATCCTTGATATCCTAGAAGATGATTCCATCTAGTTATTCAGAGGAAGCAAAAAAAGACACATCAGGCACTGTATCGTATAAAAGAACACATTGGTAAAATAATGTAATAATAAGATTCTAAATATATGTCTACATCTACATAAACAATAACAAATATAACAGTAAGAATAAATTAGGGAGTATACCAGCTCTTGTCCAGTAGCACGACAAACATGAAGCCCAAGCACATGCAGTGCTGGACTATAAAATCCAGTAGCATCCAACAGATACAAGAGCTGGTATGCAAATGAGAGACCTGCGAACAATATAGGGCGTCATAGGTGAAACTTATACTACCCAGTAACCACCCAATGAAACAAATTAAGCTGGCAGTGCAAAATTCTTTTGATTTTACATGAAACGCAAATGAAATTGAATTATACTGAACCAACAGACCAAAAACACCATCACTGGAAACTAAAATGATAAAGAGTCAAGAAAGGATAATACAAAGATAACAAGAAAATTAGAATTGACTGATTTTTTTACTGGTGCTTAATAACATCAACTCCCTGAAGTCAATAAAGACAGAGTCAACTCCCTGAAGCAAATAAAGTCAGGAAGTAGCAGACAAACCTTCATTAGTTGCATGAATCCATGGATAGCAAACACCTATAAGTGAGACAAAATTCTTTTTAAAACGTGTCAAATTTGACACTTCTCCAGTAGTAGGTTCAGTCTGTGCTTGAGAAGTCTGCTCCTGATCTAATACAAAGCCAGCTTCATCAAACCTAACATCATCCTGACCCCAAAGGGTTGCCTGCAACCTGGCTTCCCTTTCTTTGTTATATATAGACTGCAACTTTGACTTAAAATATGGCAAAACAACCTGCAATAATATTGGCAGGAGTTAAGCGTAAAGAGAAGAAATATTCTGTCTCCCAACAAGATCATTATATAACAAAAATTGGTACATATTTGCTTATATAAATACACATAGTTGTCTAATTATCTTAGACATGACTAAAGTTATAGATGGCTGCATTTTGAGAATGGCACAATGCAAAAAACATTGAGTACTGAAATCAGAAATTAACAGTTCCATACAAAAAGATTAAAACAACAAGATATACTTTAAATTTGCGATTCATAAGGTAAATTTTACTAAAGTGCATCCCCAATACATTTCCCCAAAAAAAGGGGTACGCTAAAGAGTACGGTAGAATATGTCGGTAAGCAGCCATAAACCAACTGTTTTATAGTACAATGTACCGTATTAGAAATTAGAATATTATATGTCGTTATACAGCAACTTGGTACCACAAGAAGCAATTGCAGCACATATATCACTACCAAATGCCAACAAACTAACAAAATTGAAGATTAATGAAATCAGTAATACAGTAACAGTATCAGAGCAACTAAGCAAAAGGCCTTTGTAATTTTCACTCCAGAACAGGTGACCTCAACTCAGAAAGTTGATCAGCGCTTCTGGGGGCATGAAGCAAGCGGATCATTCTAATCCAAATCTACCTACAGGGCATTCTTTTGTGGCTCTATTAAATTCGAGCATGACGGCGTTTGTGGAAATCTTGGGCCCCGGACAAATGCAAAATATTTTTGTCACTTACTATTTGAAACAAATGTTCGACAGCAGATCGATTGGCACATAGAGGGCTTCCTCATCCTGAGCAATGTGTGATGTGCGATCATGATGAGGAGAATGTCCAGTACATCTTAACTACTTGTGTCTTCTCTCGGTAGTTTCGGCACACTCCACTAGCACCTGTTGGTTTTGGGCATGTTACACCCAGACGATCAGAACCAAGCTTTGCTGGAGAAGCAAGTCGTCGCATTAACAACGCTAAGGAAGGGATTTAATAGCGTTGTGATTTTGGGGACCTAGACCTTATGGAATCATAGGAACAAATATGTTTTTGATAGCGTCTCCCCCTCCCTACAGGTAGCACATAAATTCTTCATGGAGGAGTTGAGACTTTGGGGTCTTGCTGGAGCCAAAAAGCTCCAATAACAGGACCTAGGTCGTTATGAGGGCTAGATGTAAAGTCTTTGTCGGCTTGTTATCCTAATTTACTTGGGATATCTTTTTGTTTTCAGTATTACAATCCCTCTGATCTCCTGGTGGAGTGGTTGTTTGTAAGGGTCATTAAGGGACCTTTTTGCTTCTTGTCTTTAATATAAGATACACAGCTCTCCTATGTGTTCAAGAAAAGCAAATCACACTGTCAAACAAGTCAGCTTGTTTCTTTCTTTACAGTGAGTGGTGCTGTTAGTCTTGTACTAGTGGCCTAACCGCCTAAGGGAGTTGGCTTTGCCTCTCCTTTGTTTTTTTCTTTTTTTCTCTACTTAATGAAATGGCACACAGTTCTCATGCGTAGTTCGAGAAAAAAAAAGTCAGCTTGACCTTAACGAGCAACTCAAGGTGCATACTGGAATAGAAATATCTTACGAGTCAAGAGTAACAAACATGCAGTAAGCAGACGAGTCACAGCACTAAAATCTAGTTCATATGCTATTAGCAGTAACAGAATTTGGCGATTATTTTATCAATTCATTCTTTTATACCACTAGCTAACTGGCAAGAGCATAAGTATGTTTCCCCCAGGAAAGGAAAAACAAAACAAAACAAAGAAGACAGAAAACTACAGTAGAAAGAAGCTGAGGGCATCCTACCAAAAAAACAACCGAAAGGATTTTCTGGCGCTTCCTTAGTGCAGAATCATAGACTTTGTCACTGGATTCTGTACCAGGACCTTTTCTCTTCACTGAAATCTTAACAGGCCTCCTCCTGAGACCATATAATGACTCTGAAAAGGAACCATCTGGAAGGAAAAAATCAGGACAGTTAAAATTACACAATTAAAATTAGGGATATCAAAGAACAAGCCATGTGCTTAGTCAAGCTTGTCTATTTGACAAGTTGCATGGGTAACAATTCACATACATAAGAAGATTAAAGTAAGACCTAAGTTAACATAGCATTTCTAGGCTGTTTGATTCAGTGTTTGGTTTACACAATAAGTTCGTTCAAGAAGGGGATCATTTCATTCCACTAACCAAACAGACTTGTATAGTTAGATAGTACTATTCCAATAACCTAATATATATATAGGAGGAGAGAGAGTATGAGACAGATAAGGATATATGATGAAAGCATAAACGTAAAGAATGACGATTGACCCTATTGAAATATCACTATATTGATGCATGGAATTTCTTTTCTCAGTCACATTCAAGAAAGATTCATTTCTTAGTAATCTGTATCCAAGGGGGCTTGCTAAAGAAAAAGTAAGAAGAAAACTCAAGTTGTATGCATTGTTCCATTGCTTTCCTGCATGCCCAGTTATGTTACAAGTGTCCTAAACATGTCAAACTTTTTAATGCTGAAAGAGTCAATAACGAACCTGTTGTCCGTAGACTATGGGACTCAAGGACACCCATTAACAAAGCAAAGAATTCGTCTTCATAATCTAAAACTTTGTGTAGTAATGGTCTTCTTAGCGCAAAAACCTGCAAATAGAAGAAGTTGACCATAATCGTTTAAGGGGTCAAATGACATACATGGATGTTTGACAATAATAAATTTGGAGAAGAGAGACATGATCTGGTCACGAAACTATGCTGCTTTAGCCAAAACTACAATAGCACTTGTAAATTTCTGAGAAAAAAGGCAACCCCTCCCCCCACCTCCTTTCAAAAACGACCATTAAAGTTTCTGGATGCTGCTGCACTGATATTTGTGCAATCAACAATAAAAAAGATTAACTAGATGGTGTAGAAAAGTTCCTTCATATAAACTGAAACATCTGGATAATTCTTTATAGCTATAGCAAAAGGGCATCAGTTGGTTTAGCACTTCATAGACTGAGACGTGGCTATCAGTTGGTTTAGCACTTAGCAGGCAGCACGAAGGAAATGTAATAGCATGTGCAGCAAAGAAACAAAAGTATATTAACTTGAGACTTCAGATATACAAACAAAGGATGCAATCAAATCATTATTACATCAAGAACCCTGAAATCACGCTCCAACATGTTTTGCACAAGGTGTTATCCCAGAATTAGGGATGCGAATTGGTGGCCCTAAGGGTATCCACATATTCACCACCCTCTTTAGTTCAACAAATTGTACGTGGTTTCCAAAATGAGCCCTCTGGGAAATTAGTGCAATTTGCACAACTAAAGAGACATGGTGGATGCCCTTAGGGTCACCAATTCACATCCCTACAGAAGTTCATACCTAATATACCGCTGCACATAAAGTACCATAGAATGTCAGTTGAACATATATTCACTTTCTGCCATAGAATGAAAGGAGTAGATTTCAAGATCTATGTGGGTTTTTTCTTGCTACTACATGTTGAACATCAAAATGTCAGTGAATGTTGACGATCCCATATCACTACTAGTCCACTCTGGGTCTCAAAAGGTAGCTAAACAGAGATATTCAGCACTTGACGGCTCAGTTTTGCATTTCGAACCGCTAATATAACAGTCAAACCAGAAACAGTGCTTGAGCTATTTAATCGTCCTCAAGCTAGAGCGTTTCAATGCGTCGCCCCGAAGCTGCACCATCCTACGAGCCATACCAAAGGGGACACGCACGATTAAACACTCCCCGAACCAGGCACACAACCTCAGCGATTCGATCGATCCAATCGGAGACGAGCAAGAGCAAGGGGAGGAAGCGGGCGGTTTTACCCCGAGCGAGTAGGTGAGGGCGGCGCGGAGGCTGGCGGGCAGCTGCTGCGCGGCGGACATCTCGAAGAAGGTGGGCCGCGCGCCCTGCCCTCCCACCTGGAACAGCATGGCGCCCCCCGCCTCCGGCGTCGCGGGAGGTGGCTAGGGTTGGGCCCGGAGGCGGAGCCCAGAGCTTGGCTGGCCGCGCTCGCCGGAGCTGCGCTGGCACCCGGCAGCGTGGGCGCTGCAGCTGCCGCGGACGGGGTGTTGTTATCTGTTGGGAACCGTCAGTTTGGGTGTTGGTTCGCGCGTCCACGGCGGTGAGGGGAACTAGGCAAGCAAAGGCAAGGAGAGGCGGGGCGCAGAAGGGGAGGCGTGCTGACCGGAGATGGGCGATGGGTGTGGGAGGGAGACGATACATCAGACGACAGACAACTAGATGCAAGAGGAACGGCAACACACACGAGACGACAGAACGGGCCCTCGCGCGTGAGGAGGCCTGCCTGCGGCCTGCTTACATGTGGCTCGGTCCGCAAAGTGTGGGCTGTATGCCTGCATGGCCCGAAAGTCTCCTAGCCCGATCAGTTTTTGGCTCGGTTTTCATCATCAAGCGCCAAGGCATATAAAAACGATGATCCACAAAAAATATATAAAATTTTCTCAAAAAACAAAAAATATATAAAAAGGGATTGCTTTAATACCAACTCCATCTGTTTCAAATTATTATTAACTTTATTATTTTTTCCATTTTTTTAATTTTGACTATTCTGTAAAAAATATTTTATATATAATTTGATGTCGTATATGTTAATATTTTTTAAAAAATATATATTTGGTTAAGAAGAAAGATGGACTGTGCGAACCTATTTCTGATTGATGAAATGCACTCCTTTGTTTAGAAAAAAAAGAGGAAAGTGAGAATGGAGAGGGCTCTGTGCGGTGAAGGACATGAGCAAAGCGTGTGATAGAGTAGAGTGGGTGTTTCTAGAAAAGATTATAACTTAGTTAGGCTTTGATTAGAGATGGATAAAGTTGAGTATTGCTTGTGTGGCCTCTATTTGATATAATGTTCGCTTTAATTCTATGGAGACAGAAGTTTTCCACTACTACACAAATTCTTTTGTGCAACGTTTGGTAAAGTATCTCGGAGGCAAGCAGGCATTTCAACCGCCTCGGTTAATGCCTAGATTAACTGAGACGGATATTTTTTATTAACCGAGGCGGGCCTTATAAGTGGCCCGCCTGAGAAAATATAGTAGTGTTCTCGCCAACAAAGGGTCTGAGGCAGGGTGATCCATTGTCTCCGTATCTATTTTAGTTGCCTATTTTTAGTATCCTGGGGATTCGCACCACGCTTGAGCCGTCGGAGGAGCCACACCATCGCTCACTGTGAGATGGATTTCCTAGGACATGTGGCTTCCATCTTGAGTGGGCCTACACGGAGATGCAATTTTTTGGACCTTGCACTGAAGGCATACAGCAACATGTACATACACATTCCAAAACTATATATATCTCTATGTTACGCATAACACGTGCTTAAAAGGAAGATGTTGTCCAGTCATCATGCGTAGGATCAAGACAGGAGCGGATAATGTTCATTTCATCTACCCACTAGAACCAATTTCTACGTCCTGCAAAGTGTCGTCCTATCCACTATCCAGAACCAAAACAATGCAAAGAAATAAAGGGGGCGCGCTAGTGTTAAAGCAAAAAAAATCTTTAGCTGAGAGGAGGAAGCTGATACTTTGCATGTGATCTGAGTCATTACCTGATCGGATGGTCAACAGACAGATGACACAAAGTGCTCGGTCGTTGGTGGTGGCACTATATATGTGGGGAATGGGGATCAAGTTGTACAATCATCCGAGTCATCATAGAACAAGGATGACCTGCCCATTTTGGAAGGCTTCGCCCTGCGTTAGATACTTAGGTTTCACCAATGGCACTCCCTTTTGATCGCCTTAACATCAGTGGCGATTTGATAAAAAAAGTTTTTTTGTGCCTTTTTACATATATGTGTTATAGGTGTCGATCAAGTGTTCTAGTGAACGACCAATCGATTTTCTTGACCATTGGATCTATAATAAATGGCTTGACCAAATATCTCTCTTTTAGCTCCTTCCACCACTGTTCCCTCATCTACTTGTGAGCAACCATGATGTTCAACACTGCCCGTGGCGGGTGGCACCGCATCCAGTTCATCTTGCCTGTCACCGTCATCGGTCAGTATACCACCCCATACAATTCTTCCTCTAATATAATGACAAAGATGATATGAAGACTTTCTAAAGCCAAAACCACGAACTCCAAACCCTAGCTAAACCCTTGCCAGAGATCTTGACCACTCACCTGAGATGGGGAAGCAAAATGTGTAAATCAGATGACGGGACTTCATCACTAGTATAATTGGGTGCTCCGCAAATCAAATGTTGGAGGCATATAAAATGTTTGTTTTTATTATTTTTCTAAGTTTTTTTTATTTTGAGTCAACATAAAAAATTTCCCACGTGTCATGTCTATTCTACATCTTCACTTTAAAAAATTATAGAGTTAAATACAACAGTGGTCCATAAACTTATCTTTATGTGGTACTTATATCCACATGTCATCCATGCAGCAATTGAAACATGCCAATTACCGTACCACCATATGTATTGGACCTTCATCCTTAAAATCGTGGTCACAACTAGAGAGCATCCGCCAACTATCACCCAAAGCTATACAGAGAAAGCAATGGATGAGAGAAGAGAAACACAATTTAGATGACATGTGGAATCCATAGGTCAGTGTCATCAACATCATCACGCCACGTTAACTGCCACCGCCACGTGTTCACACGGGCAACATATAGAACCGTGGTGTACCTTGGACAAGTTTAGTGACCCAGAAATATGTTTTCAGAGTTCATAAACCTAAATGATATAGAGTGAGAAATTTATGGGCTAATGGAATATTAAATCAAAATTATAAACCTAGGAGTACCTAGGTGGATATTTTAACAAAGAAAAAATATACACCCAAAATTTTATGAAGGGCTTGAACATATAAGATCGAACCTTCATCCATAGCCTCGACTGCTGAGAGGTGAAGGATGCAAATAATGGCCGCAGTTTGTCTGTGCTGGATCTCAGGATCAATCACGTCAAACACATGCGTTTTGGTTTTTGAGTTTCGCGTTTAGTTTCTTGTGAGTGTTCCATCATCTAAAAGGTTTTTTTTTCACGAACATGCGCTGGGACGTAAGTTTTTCATTAAGAGGGAAGGAGTTTTGTTACAATTGCAAAGCGCGCTCTAGCTAATTCTTAGCGGTGCAAGGGGCAGACCAAGAACCCCCGGAAGCGCAGATCACAGAACATAAGCAATTATACAACACTGAATTTTGCGACTAAGCGCCTTGCAGCACTAAACCGAAGCTACTGCCAGCAATGCAGCTAGGCACCTGTGGCTGCCGGCCATCTACCTTTAGTATTTCAGTTTTTCTTATCTAAAAAATCTACAATACAAGTAGCTAGATATAGTTTTGGCAGATGTTCCTCTTCATACATAGCTCTTCGGCTCGCGAGCGTGTTGGAGAAAAAAAAAGCTCAGGTAGATGAACAGTTGGATACGGGTGTGGCACATACGTATGCCTGAACACAGAAGAGAAGATCTCAGGATCAGATTAATTATACAGAAACCATTTCTATTCCAAGCTTCAAATAGCTCCACAATAAAGCATCATTTTGCTGATCGATGGCAGATTTAGTCTTACTTACATATATACTATACTCCTGAATCCTGACTACAGATAAGAAGCTAAGGGAGTAGTGATCCTATACAATGAGTCAACGACTGCACGAGCTAACAATAGTCACCGGAAATTAGTAGCAACCATAAGTACAGAAGTGGCAAGAGGGAATTGTTGCGGTTGGAGCTATGCACAGCTACAAGCGGTGGTGTCCGGAGGGGAGGCAATGCCGTCGTCGAAGTTCTGGGAGTAGCTATGCAGGTCATACCCGAACCTCACCGCGCTTCGCCTCTCCTCCAAGAGCGCCTCAACCTCGACAGCAACTGCTTCACCGCCACAGCCGACCGGCGACCGCCGCTCCTGGCGTGGACCCTCCCGCCCCGGCCGCTGCCGCCGGTGTACAGGACTAGCAGAGACGCCGCCATGATCGCTCACTCGGTTGTCACAAGTCACAGACACTCTTGCGACTAACTATGTGCTCTCTTTGCCCCGAGCTGGAGGAGGAGTATCTGTGTTCTGCAGCTGTAGCTTCTGAAGATGTTGTGCAAAACGAAACCTCCCATGCCGCAGCTTTTATAAGCTGAGATGGTGAGAGTATCCTGACACGCGTCGATCGACGACAGCACCCGGACCCACCAGCACGCCCTCACGTACATGGTGACGAGGCATCCGCTAAGGCGATCATCCGAAAGGTCCAAGCAAAATCCAGCTTCATGTATGCATCTTTTTGAAGCCGCCGTCGTGTAGTCGAAAGAAAGAGAAACCGTCTACCACCAACAGCGCCAGCTAGGATGAGAGGTTGGCCATGGCAACTGGGGACACTGCGCCACACGGCGCCACGGCGGCGCCTACTCATAATTATGGTCACAACTAGCGGGTATCCGCCAACTATCACCGAAAGCTGTACAAAGAAAGCAATGGACGAGAGAAGAGAAACACGATCTTGATAACATGTGGATTCCATAGGTCAATGTCATCAACATCATCACGCCATGGGCAACATAGACCCCTCGTGTACCATTGGATATTTAGTGGCCCAGAAATACGTTTTTCGAGTTCGTAAACCGAAATGACATACAATGAAAAATTTAAGGGCTAATGCTATACTTAACTCAAAATTATAAACCTAGAAGTAGATATTTTAACTAAGAAATATGCACCCAAAAATTTCTAGAGAGCTTCAACATGTAAGGTCGGTCCTTCATCCATAACCTCGACTGATAACAAGTAATGGCTGTAGTTTGTCTGTGCTGCATCTCAGGACCAATCACGTCCCCCGTTCGTTTCGCTGAAAAAACAAGCCGAAAAACTATTCCGGCTGATCTGTTGTGAGAGAAAAACACTGTTCCGGCTGAAAGAACAAGCTGAAAAAGACGGATTATAAGATAAGCGAACAGGGCCATGCGATTTGATTTTTTAGTTTCGTGTTAGTTTTTTGTGAGTGTTCCATCATCTAAAAAGTTTATTGTGAACTGAAAAAGCAGTGCCTGCCGGCCATCTACCTTTAGTATTTCAGTTTTGCTTATCTCCTAAAAATCTACATTAAGCTACACATAGTTTGGGCAGATGTTTCTCTTCTTACATAGCTCTTCGACTCACGAGCGTGTTCGAGAAAAAAAAATCTCAGGTAGATGAACAATTGGATATGGGTGTGGCACATGCGTATGCCTGAACACAGAAGAGAAGATCTCAGGATCAGATTAATTATACAGAAACCATTTCTATTCCAAGCTTCAAATAGCTCTACAACAAAAGGCATCATTATTCTGCTGACCGATCGCAGATTTAGTGTCTTACTCTTACATATAATGAGTCAATGACTTCCATCAAAAATAATGAGTCAATGACTGCACGAGCTAATAATAGTCACCGGCAATTAGTACAGTACAGCTACAAGCGGTGGTGGCCGGAGGAGGCAATGCCGTCGTCGAAGTTCTGGTAGTAGCTATGCAGGTCATACCCGAACCTGACCGCGCTTCGCCTCCGCCGCGCCGTGCGTCTCCTCCAAGAGCGCCTCAACCTCGACAGCAGCTGCTTCACCGCTGCAGCCGACCGGCGGCCGGCATGGACCCTCCTTCCCCGGCCGCTGCCCCAGGTGTACAGGCCGAGCAGAGACGCCGCCATATGTATGAATGCTCACTCGGTTCTCGCAAGTCACGGACACTATCGTGGCAACTAACTAGTTGCTCTCTTTGTTCTGAGTCCGAGCTGGAAGTAGGAGTATCTGCTGTGTGCTGCAGCTGTAGCTGTAGCTTCTGAAGATGTTGTGCAAAACGAAACCTCCCGGCATTATTCCGACACGCGTCGATCGACGACGGCACCCGGACCCACCACTACGCACTCACGTATAAGCGAGGCATCCACTATGGCGAGTCGGCGATCATCGGAAAGGTCCAAGCAAATTTCAGCTTCATGCATCTTTTTGAAAGCCACGGTCTCGTGCAGTAAAGATAACCGTCTACCACCAACAGCAGAAGCATACGCATTTGCTGGTGGTAGGCTTGCTAGCTTTAGTGATGGATCGGACCTCGATCGCCAGCTAGGATGAGAGGTTGGCCATGACAATTGGAAGACGACGGCGCCTAGTCACCTGAGCTGCTGCCTGTCCGTCCTGCCGATAGGGTATATATAGTAGGCTCTCGGCGGCATCCTGTCCGTCGTCCTGCCGCTGGATCATGCATGTCGTCGGAGTCATCAGGTCATCCGTTGGTTGCTGTAGAGATGCTGATGAGTCCGCAGTTAGGCACGCATGTGCAGAGAGGGAGCTACAGATGACCGCCTCCGGCGCCATGGATGTGTTGCGCTGTTGATGGGCGGCGGCAGTGGCGGCGCCCGGGCGTGTAATGTCACGTGCACAATTTGTTTCAGTTGCCTGTGGCGCGGCCGGCCTAATCGACATGCATGCGGGCGAGTTTGGCAAGATGTTAGTTCTGCAGAACTCGGCATCCCATTAGAGACTAGGAATCTAGGATGTGATGCCATCGAAGATCGATTGTGGGTTCAGTCTTTTGTGACGATGGATACAGCAAGTTGATCGTAAATTTTTAGTCAGGAACAGCGTTTTTGTCTCACACCAAACCAGCCAGCAGTAAATAATCCACGATACGATATGACCTCCCGAACAGGCCGATAGATGGTAGATGCGCGCGAGAGCACTCCAAGCAGCCACTCACCATGGATAATAACTGGTTATTACTAATTCTTTTTGGTTGATCGATCTTATCCTTGTACTGAAGATGACTAAAGCTTGTTAGAACGTGGACTTTTTTTTTACACCTGGAACATGCATCACTACCGGAAACTGGCTCTTTGCCGAGTGTTTTCATATTCGCCGAGTGCCCGAGCAAAATAATTACACTTGGCAAATAAACTCTTTGCCGAGTGCTGCAAAAAAAACTCTCGACAAAGAAGTAAGTTTGCCGAGTGTTTTTTTTTGCACTCGGCAAAGAAATAAGTTTTTTCCCTCTTGTAAACTTGAAACTTTTTCTACACTCCACATAGAACATGTGGTACTCCATGTTAAAATTTAGTATATTTCTAAATCTGTTTGCTATATTTAATTAATTTATTGCATTTCAAGCAATTTTTTGAATCAAGTCAAATTTGAACTGTAAGTGATTCAAATAATAGAATAAAATAAGTAGAAAATGATATTCATGTTATTGAGTCCAATGTGAGGCCTTACCCGGGAAATGAAAAGAAATTTCGAACAACTTGTTCAGGAAACACGACCACGAACGTGTGGCCGAATGGTTTTTAAATTCTAAAAAACGCAAACGAAGTCTGAAAATCATGAGATTTGTCATGATGTGATGATATCATACGTGGAGGCTGTGGTAAAAAATTGAGAAGATTTCACATAATTTGTCACGTACGATATTTACAGACCGAAATATCTTAGAAGAAGAATCGTAGCGTTGAGAAGGAATCGATAAGATTTGAAGTCAAAGTCACGATCAAATTGGGATTTGACTTCAAAACTTTTTGTATAGGCAATAGAGAACATAGATTGTTTCATGTGAAATTTTGATAATTTTTTTGATCCGTTTGATAATTTTAATTTATTAAGTGCAATTATAGAATTTTAATTGATATAAATTAAATTTGAGCTGTAACTGCATAAAATAATCGAATCATATATATATTGTTGAGTCAATTTGACAAGGTATTTTCAAAGTACATCGAAAAAAGGAAAAAACATGTTATGGAAAACAAGGAAATAAAAAAATAACTAATATATTTACCGAGTGCCCTAAACCTTGACACTCGGCAAAGCCATTGCCGAGTGTCCTAGCTCCACACTCGGCAAACTCAACACTTTATAAACATAAAGAAACACGTTCCGCCACATCAGCGAGTCGTGGCTCCAAAATCGAGCTCTCCCATTGGCCCGAACCTCATCCCCCTAGATCCCTCCCCTCTTATCCCTTCCCTCTCCCTCTCTCCTTATCCATTCCTCTCACCTCATCTTCCAAGGGGCAAGGGGCAGGAGGGCAGCGGTGGGCACGGGACACCGACCGGCGGTGGGCGGCGCGGCGGCAGGAGGTGGCCACGCCGGGGTGCGTGGGGCGGTGTGGGCGCCGGACACAGGCTGGCGGTGGGCGGCGCGTCACGGCGGCAGGAGGCGGCCACGGTCGGGCGCGCGGGCGGGGCGGCGCGCGAGGCCGGGGCCGAGGCCGTGGCGGCGCGGGACACCGGCTGGCGGTGGGTGGTGCGGCAGGAGGCGGCCATGGCCAAGCGCGCGGAGCGGCCGGGCGGCCGGGGCCGAGGCTGTGGCGGCACGGGCAGGGCGACGCGGGCAGCGGGAGCGGTGGTCGCTGCGGGCACGCGAACGGCTGGAGCGGGGAGTGGCCGAGTGATGGGAGTGGCAGGAACAGCAGCGGGAACACTAGGACACGGCGGCACCGGTGCATTCCGTGGCCGTCGTCGCGGCCGCCGGCGCGTGCTTGTTGGATGCCGAGCGGCCACCGGTGCGGACCACACCGGTCGGGGACGGGCACGTCTCGAGCGGGCTTTTTTTTCCGTAAAAACCATCGTTTGCCGAGTTTATTTTTTAGTCGACACTCGGCGAACAAGACATATTTGCCGAGTGCTTATGCCGTTAGACACTCGGCAAACGTGCCATGAATGTCTTCTCGCCGTCACATTGCTTTTTTTTTGCCGAGTGTCGGTTTTAGCACTCGACAAAGTCTTTGCCGAGTGTCCGGTAAAAAACACTCGGCAAAGAAACGTTTGCCGATTCTGTGTACGCCGAGTGCCGTTTGCCGAGTGTAACACTCGACAGAGCCTTTGCCGAGTGTTTTTTGGGCTTCGCCGTGTGCCCGGCAAACTTCCAGATTCCGGTCAGAGACATGGTCTTTCACTCTTTTGATACCTTAAAAAAAAGGAAAAGAAAAAAAAAGATACCATCGAGCTGATGAGTCATCCATGCGCAGGAATAGGATCAACATGGGAGCGGATTAGAATGTGTATCTACTTTCTACAACGAATTTCTACATCCTAAAGAAAGAGAAAGGGAACGCACTAGTGTTATGTTAAAGCAAAAAATCTCTAGAAGAGGCGAAGTTTCTATTTGCATGCGCGCGTCTTCAGCCTGAACGGATGATCAGCAGATCAAAAAAGGGATGGTCGGCGTAACGCGGTGGTGGAATGGCAGCATATACGCAGTCGACTGTGGTAGTACAAATCAACCGAGTCATCATGGTACAAGGATGAGTCGCCGGTCTCGCTTTTGAGGTTTTGCCCTGACCCGATGCCAGTTTATCAGTAGCTTCATTTGACTGTCAAGATTAGTCTTTTCCGATTTAATGGTGCTGTTGCCTGCTAAAGAGATCCATCAATAGTCAGGGATAACTACATGGATCTTTTTAAGGATTTGTGTAGGGTTAAAGAACGACTTCAAGAGATTCTTTATATCCTCGGTATTCATGATTGAAATTAAAATTTTGATTGAAAAAAGTCATTCAACGGATTCTATTTGATCTTCAAATATTGTCATCCTCACTAACCGAAGATGAAAAGTGGGGCTGGTTCTCCACAATGAGTATAAGATATATAAAGAAGCTGTTGGAGGGTGTGGAATGATATAGCAAGTGATTTTCGTTCAAATGGCGATTTAGAGAGTAAGTTGAAGAAAACTTTTGGACACATTACCAGACTAAACAACTTTTATTGTCTAGGATCTGTATCCTTAAATATATTGACTTCTAATTTTCCTACGTCAAATTATCTTAGACCAAATCTATATGCAAAAGCATGGATATTATTTCCAAAAGTGCTAAAATAATCTAAAATATATTTCACATTTTAATTAATAATTATCAATTAATATATATAGATTTTTATAAATTAGGTTAAACTTATAATAGTTTGACTTAGAACAACCTAAAATGCATTAAGTAATATATATAAGAAGTAGTTTGGACTACTAGTCCATATATAAAACAGTGCTACCTTCTACTTAGGCTAGGGTCGTAATAGAAAACATAAGTATTAGATGTTCATGCTTAGTACCTACAATAAATGAAAATTACTTATCTTTGTGTTCTCTCTAACTTTTTGTCATTTTCAACACATTTCTATTTGGTTGTTGTGAACTTATCAATTACTCTATTATTTTTCTATGCATATATAGTTTCTCTCTATGTACATGGCACTCTATATGTTTACATATCTTAGATCTTAGCTTTGGTTGGCATCATGAATCTAGATTTCTACTTTTTAAATTTGTATCATATTAGTTGCTACAAATTTCATATCCACATGTCAATTTGAAACTATTATCTTTATTACACATTTAATTCAAAACTCTCCTTTTGTATTTTATTGAAACAATGATGACATAAACAATCATTTATAATGATTACGAGACTTTATCACTGGTATAATTGGGTGCTCCGGAAATCAGATGTTGGAGGCATATAAAATGCTTGTTTTCTACTATTTTTCTATGTTTTTCTATTTTGAATCAACATCAAAATTTCCCACGTGTCGTGTCTATTCTTCATCTTCACTTAAAAATACAACAGTGGTCCACAAACTTATATTTATGTGCTACTTAGATCCACATGTCATTCATGCAGCAGTTGAAACTTGCCATTTACCACCATCTACACCAGACCCTCATCCCTAAAAATCATGGTCACAACTAGAGAGCATCCGCCAAGTGTCACCGAAAGCTGTACAAAGAGAGCAATGGATGACAGAAGAGAAACACGGTCTGGATGACATGTGCATTCCATGGGTCAGTGTCATCAACATCATCACGCCACTTCAATTGCCATGTATTGACATGGGCAACATGGACCCGTTCTGTATCATTGGACAAGTTTAGGGACCTAGAAATATATTTTAGAGTTCGTAAACCTAAATGACATATGGTGAAAAATTTATGGGCTAATGGATTTAACTCAAAATTATTATAAACCTAGGAGTACCTAAGTGGATATTTTAACAAAGAAAAATATACACCGAAAATCTTCTGGAGGGCTTGAACATATAAGGTCGGATCTTCATCCATAGCCTCGACTGATAACTGAGAGGTAAAGGATGCAAATAATGGTCGCAGTTTGTCTGTGCTGGATCTCAGGATCAATCATGTGAAACACATGCGATTTGGTTTTTGAGTTTCGCGTTTAGTTTCTTGCGAGTGTCCCATCATCTACCTTTAGTATTTCAGCTTTGCTTATCTCCTAATAATCTACAAGAAGCTACAAATAGTTTGGGCAGATGTTCCTCTTCTTACATACCTCTTCTGCTCGCGAGCTTGTTCGAAAGAAAAAAGCTCATGATGTAGATGAACAATTGGATACGGGTGCATGTGGCACATGTGTATGCCTGAACACAGGACAGAAGATCTCATAATCGGTTTAATTATACAGAAACCATTTCTATTCCAAGCTTCAAATAGCTCTACAACAAAGCATCATTCTGCTGATCTCGATCGCAGATTTAGTCTTACTCTTACATATATACTACTCCTGAGTCCTCTGAGGCTCTGACTACACAGAAGAAGCAAAGGGAGCAGTGATCCTGTACAATAATGAGTCAATGACTTCCATTAAAAATAATGAGTCAATGACTGCACGAGCTAGTAATAGTCACCGGCAATTAGTAGCAACCATAAGTACAGAAGTGGCCAGAGCGAATTATTGTACACTAGCTAGGCACAGTACAGCTACAAGCGGTGGTGGCCGGAGTAGGAGGCAATGCCGTCGTCGAAGTTCTGGTAGTAGCTATGCAGGTCATACCCAAACCTGACCGCGCTTCGCCTCGGCCGCGCCGCGCGTCTCCTCCAAGAGCGCGTCAACCTCGACAGCAACTGCTTCACCGCCGCAGCCGACCGGCGGCCGCCGCTCCTGGCGCGGACCCTCCCGCCCCGGCCGCTGCCGCCGGTGTACAGGACTACCAGAGACGCCGCCATATGCTCACTCGGTTCTCGCAAGTCACAGACACTATCGTCAGAACTAACTAGTTACTCTCTTTGCTCCGAGTCCGAGCTGGAAGTAAGGAGTATCTGTTGTGCGCTGCAGCTGTAGCTTCTGAAGTTGTTGCAACACGAAATCTCAACCCATGCCGCAGCTTTATAGGCTCGGATGGTGGGAGTATTCCGACACGCGTCGATCGACGACGGCACCCGGACCCACCAGCACGCACTCACGTACATGGTGACGAGGCATCCACTACGGCGATCATCGGAAATGTCCAAGCAAATTCCAGCTTCATGCATCTGCAACTTTTTGAAAGCCGCAGTCGTGCAGTCGAAAGAAAGATAACCGTCTACCACCAAACAGCAGAAGCATGCGCATTTAGCTTTAGTGACGGATCGGACCTCGATCGCCAGCAAGGATGAGAGGCTGGCCATGGCAACTGGAGAGACGACGGCGCCTAGTCACCTGAGCTGCTACCTGTCAGTCCTGCCGATAAGGTAGGCTCTCGGCGGCTTCCTGTCCGTCCTGCCGCTGAATCATGTCGGAGTCACCAGGTCATCCGTTGGTTTCTGTAGAGAATAGAGATGTTGATCAGTCGGCTGTTAGGCACGGGAGCTACAGATGACCGCCGCCGGCGCCATGGATGTGTTGATGCACTGTTGATGGCACGGCGGTGGCCGGGCGTCTAATACCCCGTGCACAATGTGTTTCAGTTACCTGTGGCGCGGCCGGCCTAATCGACATGCATGCAGGCGAGTTAGGCAAGATATTAGTTCTGCAGAATTTCACGTGCTATCAGATACTAGGGGCGTGTTTGCTATCTTGGCCCGACAGCCTGGCTCCCCCCTGGCTGCAACTCCCTTTGAGCAAGTATAATAAAGCCACATAAGCGGGCTGTATACGAGTGCACGTCAGAAAAATCCTTGCTTGAGAGAGAATGAAAGAGAGAGAGCGTGAGCTGGCGCTCGCTTACCGCCCTACCGAAGTTTGTCCCACGCGTGATTAAAACGCTTCATCTCAGCTAACGGTGACCAGAAAACTAGCGTTTTGCTTTGTACCGATGAATCTCATTCATACATTCATTCAATGATTTGATGCACCCAATTTTTTTTTTAAAGCCAACTAAATACTTAGTGACCTTTAACACACCTGGCCCATATTTAGCATCTGCCAGCTGAGATACTATCCTCGTTCACGCGCCTGCTGGCGTAACCGTGGGACTCAGAAATATCGGTCGTAATCAATTCGAGTGTCATTTTTTCAATTTTTTCGGCGTAACCTCCCAGCAGTCTCCTTGTTCTCACCTCCCGCAAAGGCCGACGCAGGAGGACGGAGCCGCTCAAGTCCGACGCAGTGGAGCTCGCCGCCGCCGCAGGGGAGCATCTCCGTCGCGCTCCTCACCAGATCTGGAGAACCTCCGACGAAGAGGAGCCCTCACCGGCGCGGCCCTCCACGGGGCATCTCCGTCGCGGCCCACCCGGCGCGCGGCGAGCGGTCCCCGGCGCGTCGGGCTGCCCTGGACCGAGCGCGGCTGCCCGGTGTGGTGCCCATGTAGGATGGGGAGGCCGTAGGAGACTCCACGCGGAGCACGGCTGAGGCCATGGCCGCGGAGCCCATGGAGGACGACGCGCCCACGTCCTCCCCGACGGCGCCCCCTTCCGCGTCCCGGGGTTCCCGGAGAGCCTCGCCGCCGTGTTGCCATGGCTGCGCGCGGTTGATGCGCCGCTGCTGCGCCGAGCCGGGCTGCACGCGAGCTGCTCGCAGCCGCATCCAGACCCCGTCGAACGCCGACGGCCCCGCTCTCAGCCGCCTCTTGCCAGGCGACGCCGACGCCGACGGCACCGTGGTGGCCAGGGACAGGTCGAGCGGAAGGCATCCTCCTTCTCCAGCCATGGTGGAACGACGCAGCATCGGTACGTGCATCTCCTCCTTCCTCTGGAGTTCTGGTGCTTGAGGTGCTCACGCTAGCAAGGTGTTCCATGGATTGACAATAAGGAGAGAAAGGAGAGGTGTGGTTGTAAGTCTACCAGATTCCTGGTGCAGGGTAGGCATACTCAATTGTACAAGTAACCAAACACGATCTGTGCTTGGCCTGGCTAATTCTGGACAGTGAAACAAACAAGGTAGGTTGCACCAGTTTGGACCGGCTGTGGCTGGCATGGGCATGGCCCGGCTGGCTTGAGGCCGCGTACCAAACACGCCCTAGGAATCTAGGATGTGATGCCATTGGAGGATCGGTTGAGGAGCCACTCACCATGGATAATAACTGGTTATTACTAATTCTTTTTGGATCAATTCACAGCACTTTTAGACTGAACCTGGACCTATTGGGAGCAGTAACTCAAAAACGGATACGTGCAACGTGCAAGTGCGAGGAGGCGCGCCTGGCGATTTGGGTAACCTAGCTTTCTCGTGGAGTGCTGGAACTCAAACCTCAATTCTGATCCGTATGTCCGGCAATGGCCGGAGAGGGCGTAGGCTCACCCTCGCCCCGGTGGCATGTCGAGCGCTACGTCCGTCGGCTCAGTCCATGGAGGTTGGTGGGGAAGACGATGAGGAAGCAAATGATCGTAGTAGCAAGGAGGGCCGCGCGGCATTGTCGCGGGTCGTGGGCTTAGCGCAAAACGCAGCGTCGCGTTGACCGAAACCCATCCACGGTGTTTCATCTTCCACTGCCATTCCTTTCAAGTTTTGGATGCAGGACGATGACTCCGATCTGGACGAGGAGGATGGCCATGGGGAGCCGCCGTTGGCCGACGTCACCGGTAAATGCGTCGTACCACCTACAACCGATGATGAACCGTTTACACCTGAGTTCATCAAAGAGGCTCTGGAGGCGGGGTTCACGCTCGAGCTTTTGTCCAGAGCCGAGAATGCCTTCAATTCGTAGTAGTACTCTTCATCTTCCGATCTCAAGTTAGCAAATTCGATTGTTTCAAAGATGGTGGAGAGAAAACCGATGGTAGGCCATGGCAAGGGCCATTTGCCTCCTCGTGTCTCACCGCCGAGGACCTTTAAGCGACGCTCTTCTTTGCAAACTTACCGTAGGAGATCCGGCTCTCACCGGAGGTCGACGAGGGCGCCTCGACGGGTTGGTTCATCGGCGAGGTCCGCCCGTGGGAAGACAACGAATTCAAATTATTTTGAATCATCGAAATTTCAGAATCTTGATCCACTCTTTCCTCCGCTTCCACGTACGATGCTATCGGCTTCGGCTGCGTGCGTCACGACGGGTGCGACAGAGAAGTCGGCTCAAGGGTTTCCTGGACTGGCAGAGCATGTGGTACTTGGGCTCGGAAAGATTTTTCGGCCCACCATCGGTTTATGTGCGTTTTTTAGGCGCACAGGAATCGAGTCATTCACAAACACAGAGTCCCACCTAAGACGTCGCCATTTCCTTCTATGACGCCGACTCGATCCTCGTTCGTGGAGGTTGTATGTGAAGGAAAATCAATGGCGGCGCCAGGAGCGAGTTCTGGTGGCGATCTCGGTGGGCGTGGAGGTGGCAGGGGTGCGGCCTTCAACCCCGGTTTTCAACCGGGTTTCGACCCAGGGTTTGCCGGGCGAGGTCGCGGCCACGATCAGTTTCACCCTCGTGGACGAGGACGAGGCTATGGAGGGCAAGCCGGCTATGGCTACAACTACTCACGGGCACCCCGCTACTTGGTCTTTGGGCGTGGTGGTCGGCCTCAAGGCGGAGGTATGGAGGCGTCGCGGTGGCCGTGGGGGTTGGAACCCTAGACCACGGTACCGGCCAAAGACCGATCTGAGGGCCCTATCAACGCAGTGGCGAAACACCGTCGCCGAGGCGGGACCCCCTACCGACAATCCAGGAAGGGGGGCCGGCACATGTTGCTCCAAACTCGGCATCATCATCGGGGCCAGTGCACCAGGCTGCTTCGACGACGACCACGACTAAGACAACGCTGCCAATTCCTAAAAGTCTCAACACCGACACTGCCTCGCCAGGATTAAACACTGCAGGAGTCTTGATTGATGTGCCAGAGTCATCCCAAAAGGGAGGGAATCACAAAAGCAAGGGTAAACCATATTGCTATCGTTGTCACACTAAAGGGCATACGATGTCGGTTTGTACTGCTGTGCTTAGTTGCGAGATTTGTTTTGGTGATCATGTTAAAAAAGTATGTCCAAATTTGAAGAATTTACAAGCTACTGCTATACCATGTGGATATGCTGTAGAAGGTATGGGCTTCTATTTTATACCTGTCATTGAAAATCCAAAATTACCTTCAGATGACAAGTCCGCCGTGGTACGTGTTTTGGAGGGTTCTCTTACTGCTGACCAGTTAGCAGTGGAACTTGACAAACTATTGCCTGGACATAGTTGGGTGATTGAAGAGAAAGGCAATGATGCCTTTATCACTAATTTCCCTTCTGCTGAAGTGCTTAATCACATGGTGAATTAGGGCCCAATGGACACAAAGACAGTGAAAGGAAAGATTCGGTTCGAGAAAGGGGCTGAAAATGATGTCTTTAAGCATGAGATTGACAAGGTATGGGTGCAATTCCGGGGTCTTCCAAAAGAGCTATGAGAATTTCCCATCATTTGGGCAATTGGCTCAATTTTGGGTGTTCCTCGTGCAGTGGACACTAAATTCACTAAGAAGAATGGAAGAGCCAGATTGAAAGTGGCAGTGTTTAATCTTGACCTCATCCCTGACCTTGTGGATGTTGTCATTGGGGATTTTGTTTATGAGCTACAATTCAGAGTTGAAAAAGATATGCCTGATGGTGAGTCCCAGGTCATTGACATGGACTCTACCATGGTTGAGGACAAAGCCCCAGAAGAAAAGGAACCGGAGAATATGGATCATGATGCTAACAAAACAGCAGATGATCCAGCTGGTAAAGCACCTGGTAAACAGACCAATGCTTCAGTTGCACCAAATGGGCAGCACAAGTCCAAGGCTGTGACAGGAGCATCCACTGAGAGCATGGTCATGGCAGCTAAGCTTGCAGGAGCAGCTGGAGTCCAGCAGGATTTGGCGGCTACTGTAGGTGCAATACTCCAGCATTCAAACTTGGAAGTTACAGAATCCGCTTCAGTGGGAGAGAAGAGTACATACAAGCCTGTAGTACCGCTCTCTCCGTGTGGGATGATTCTAGATGGTTCGGCACAGTGGAAAGCTAGTTTGTTGCAGTCTAAAACTTTGAACGGTGGGGCAGTGTCACCAGTGAGAGCTCGTAAGAGAAATGTGTCTACTTTGGACCAAGACTCTTTGGAGAGACGATGAAGTTAAAAGCACGCAAAAACTTGAATGCATCTTCAGTCAAAGGTAATGAGACTTTGCCACACTCTTTTGATATTCTCGATGATTCTATGTTGCTGTATACAACTAGCTCGTTAGGAATCTCTCTTGGCTCTAATGAACAAGAAGTGTCTCTTTCTTTGAAAAGTTTAAGAGATATTGAATTTGCTAGAATGTCAGCAAACAATAGTTTAGAGGAAAAAAGTAAAGCTTTGTTGGACGATACTTCCACTGTTTGTTCCTTAGAAGAAAACATGGACCTAGATGCCTTAAATTTAATTTGTGTAGAAATTTCTAAAGACCTAGGTGATGGGGGCTGTGACCCTTTGTGTCTACGGACCCCTATATCACATTCCAAAAAATCTAGTTTCAAGCTTAATAAGAAAAAAATTAGACACCATTCTAGATGAAAGGAATTTTTTGGAATTGCAAAGGGTTTGCTGATACGAAAAAATATAGGTTCCTATCCGACTTGACAAAAGAAAAGGACTTAGATTTTATTGCATTATCGGAGACCGAGAGAGCCAACTTTCCGCAATCGACCTTGAATAATATTTGCGCGGGTAGAGATTTTCTATGGCATTGCATGGCTCCGAGGGTCGGTCCGGTGGTATGATTTTAGGAATAAATCCTTTAACTTTTGACATTGGCCAGATAGAAGAAAGAGATTTTTTTATTCGGTTCAAATTACGATATAAGGAGGATGACTTCAAGTTTAATTTAATCTCAGTATATGGCCCAGCTCAGTTAGATCTCAAATCACATTTCTTATCTAAGTTGGTTAGAGTATGTTCAAAAGAGACCGTACCTATTATCATAGGTGGTGATTTCAACATTATTCGTAGCCCAGATGAGAAAAATAATGAAAACTACAACGACATATGTCCTTTTCTTTTTAATGCTGTTATTGACATGTTAAGTCTTAGAGAGTTGGAGATGGCAGGAAGAAAATTTACTTGGGCTAATCACCTGCAAAATCAGACCTTTGAGAAGTTAGATAAGATTCTAGTTTGTATGGAATTTGAATCAAATATCCGCTTACAACCGTCCATGCTTTAAATAGAGAGATCTCTAATCACACTCCACTCTTATGTAGTACAAATAGCCCATCTCAGACTTACCAACCCTAGTTCAAGTTTGAACTGGGATGGTTGCTTAGAGATGGATTTTGTGACATGGTGCGAGATGTGTGGCATAGTGTTCAGTCGACGGCGATCCCCAGAGAGAGGTGGCAAGCAAAGATCTGAGACTTCGCCAATACCTCGTAGGTCAAGGCGAAAAATGTGAGTGGCACTTATGAGAAAGAAAAGAAGGAAATGCTAGACAAACTCGATGAGCTAGATAAGAAGGCAGAGAACCTCCTGCTGAATGAGACGGAGTTAAATTTGAAACATGTGCCAAGTGAGAGACTCGCTGAATTACTTAGAGAGGAGGAAGTTAAATGATACCAAAGGGCAAATGTTAAGCACCTACTGGAAGGGAATGCTAATACTAAATATTTTCATTTGTTGGCTAATGGTAGGCACCGAAAAACTCGTATTTTCCAGTTGGAGGACGGTGACACTATAATAGATGGTGATGCTCAATTAAAGCAGCATATTACCAACTATTATAAAAACCTGTTTGGCCCACCAGATAACTCTAATATGAAATTAGATGAACACCTTGTTTAGGATATTCCACAAGTATCTGAACTAGAAAATGAGTACCTGACTGATGTATTCACAGAGTTTGAGGTCAGGGCAACAATTTTTCAGATGGAACATAATAAGGCACCGGGCCCAGATGGTTTTCCATTAGAGTTGTATCAGGTCTTCAGGGACATGGTAAAAGAAGATCTGATGGCTCATTTATGGATTTTCATGAGGGAACTTGCCTTTGCATAGTCTCAACTTTGGAACTATAATTTTATTGCCAAAAAAAAAGATATGAAAGTCATTCAACAATACTGCACCTATATGTTTTGTTAAATGTTTCTTTCAAGATCTTTACCAAAGTTATGACAAATAGACTATCTCTTGCTGCCCGAAGAAGATTATTAGACCAACACAAACGGCCTTTCTTCCGGAAGAAACATTATGGAGGGCGTGGATACTTCATGAGACAATCCATGAACTTCACTCGAAAAAAAAACAGGATGGGATAATCTTTAAAATAGATTTTGAAAAGGCTTATGACAAAGTAAAATGGGACTTCCTACAACAAACTTTAAGGATGAAGGGCTTCTCGCATAAGTGGTGTTCGTGGGTGCGGCCGGTTTACACAGGAGAGAAATGTAAACATTAAAGTGAATGACCAGCTTGGCTCATACTTCCAAACAAAAAAAGGATTAAGGCAAGGTGATCCAATGTCTCCAATACTATTTAATATAGTGGTGGACATGTTGGCCATACAAATTGCTAGAGCTAAGGAAGCAGGTCAGGTAGAAGTTTATGAGTCACGATGTTCAGAAGGCGGTTAATATGAAATTAATTCTAAGCACTTTTGAACAACTATCGGGGCTCAAAATTAATTTTCACAAGAGCAAAATCTTTTGTTTTGGTAAAGCAAGGGATCATGAGGTGTTTTATTCGCAGTTGTTTGGATGTGGTTGGGCAAATATCTCTTTCGCTATCTGGGTTTGCCTATGCACACTAGTAAATTGAGTAATAAAGATTGGAGGGTAATAGAAAATAGAATTGAAAACAAGCTTAGTGGGTGGAAAGGAAAGATGCTTTCGGTAGGAGGCCGTTTGGTCCTAATAAACTCGGTGCTCTCTAGCTTACCGATGTTTATGCTGTCATTTTTTGAAATCCCAAAAGGAGTTTTGGAGAAGATCGACTGCTTTAGATCAAGATTCTACTGGCAAAGCGAACAACACAAGCGCAAATATAGATTGGCCAAATGAGAAATCTTGTGCCAACCAAAATTACAAGGTGGCCTAGGTATTCATAATTTGGAGTTATAAAACAAATGTTTGTTGAGTAAGTGGCTTTTCAAACTTTTAAATGAGGATGGCTTGTGGCAAGAGCTATTGAGAAATAAATACTTAAAAGACAAGACTTTAGGGGCTGTACAAAAAGACCAACAAATTCTCATTTTTGGAAAGGTCTGATGAATGTCAAAGACACTTTCATGAGTTTTGGTTCATTCAAAGTAAAAGACGGGTCACAGACTCGTTTTTGGATGGACACTTGGTTGGGTAGTCAACCTCTCAAAGATAAATTTCCCGTGTTGTTCAACATTGTGAGAAGAAAGCAAGATTCCGTGGCAAAAGTACTTGCATCAGTCCCGCTGAACATTTCCTTTCACCGCAATCTAGTGGGTCGGAACCTGAGGGACCGGCATAGAATCGTTGCATCTCTACAAGGTGTGAACTTACAAGAAGAAAGAGATGTTTTTATTTGGTCATTGCATTCATCAGGTAGCTTTTCTGTTAAATCTTTGTATGCTGCGTTAATTAACAATGGGGTCAGAGTGTCACAAGATTTATGGCAGATCAAAATTCCTACAAGAATTAAAATATTCTTATGGTATCTAAAAAGAGGTGTCATTTTAACCAAGGACAACCTTGCCCACCGTAACTGGAATGGTGACAAAAGATGCTGCTTCTGTCACTGCCCAGAAACCATTCAACACCTCTTTTTTCAATGTTATTATGCCAAATTCCTATGGCGAGCTGCACACTTAATGTTTGGGATATCACCCCAATAGCATAGACGATTTATTTGTTAATGGTCTAAAGCGGGTGGTAACATACATAATTTGCTATTATTAACAGCTGGCATCAGCCTTATGTTGGACAATTTGGATAACAAAAAATAAAGTGGTTTTTGACAAGTGTAGACCGAAAACTTTTTTGCAGGTATTATTCAGGGGAACCCATTGGCTAAGGCAATGTGCAAGATTGCAGCAGCATGATGATCTTCAAGACCAATTGACCATTGCTGGAGAGCATTTGGAGACGTCGGCTTTGCATTTTTTTAGTTTCAATGGGTGGTTGTCATTTAGGTTTATTGGTCTATAGTAGTCAGGATCTGCTTCACGCTTTGTTATCCTCGAGTCTGGTTGTAGACTCATTTTGGTTCTTGGGCGTCGGCCGTCGGCCCAAACTTTTTAATAATTGGTTTGATTCTACCTTGGTGTAGATGAAGCCGGATATAAACTATCCTTTATTAAAAAAACTAATTCTTTTTGGATGATCTTATCCTTGTACTGACGATGACTAAAGCTTAGAACGTGGACCTTTTTTTTACAGCTGGAACATGCATGGTCTTTCACTCTTTTGATATCTTCATTCAAAAAAAAAAGGAAAAGGAAAAAGAAAAAAGATACCATCGAGCTGAGTCATCCATGCGCAGGATCAACAGGGGAGCGGAATAGAATGTGCGTCATCTACTGACTACAACGAATTTCAACATCCTAAAGAAAGAAAAGGGAACGCACTAGTGTTATGTTAAGGCTCCGTTCGTTTCTCATGGAACCGCTGTCTGGAACCGTTCCTGGCCGGATTGTTTGCCATATTTATATAAGCTATCAGCAGCCGGAACGATTCCCGGACCAATCCTTACCTAAACGAACAGGCCCTAAAGGGAAAATCTCTAGAAGAGGAGGCCTTTCTAGTTGCATGCGCGTGTACGTCTTCAGCACGAACGAATGATCGGCAAATCAACAAAAAGGATGGTCGGTGAATGGCAGCATATATATGAAAAAGGATGGTCAGTGAATGGCAGCATATACATGCAGGGGACTGTGGTAGTAGAAATCATCCGAGTCATCATGGTACAAGGATGAGTCGCCACTCTTGCTTTTGAGGTTTTGCCTTGACTCGATGCTAGTTTCCCTTTTCTTTGTCTTGAGATCAATAGCTTCATTTGGCCGTCAAGATTAGACTTTTCTGATTTGATGCTGCTGCTGTCTGCGAGCATCTCTAAAAATCTCTCTTAAACTCACTCTCTAAATCATCGTTTAGAAAAACACTTGAATAAAAATCGTTTATGGGCAGTGTTAGCGTCCGGACGTCTAGACGGAGGCCCGCGTCCGGATGCCCACATACCTACGTGGGGCCCGCACTGCCTGACTGTACATAGGGAGTCCCCGCTCGTGCCCCCTCTGCTTCTCACACGCATGCACGCAGCCAGTAGTTGCAACATGTGACTACAACAAGTGGCTACGCCAGCATTCAGAAGAGGGGGATGGGGCGGCGGATGCCCAGCCGCCGCCGGGAGGAGGAGACACTGAGACAAGGGCGAGGCAGCAAAAAAGCGAATGACAGAGATGCAACACCCGATCGACTTTTGAAATATCCGGATGCAACACTTGCAACATACGTTTGAAGATAGATGAAATACATGAAGCATGCATCTGAAACACAAGCTGCAATACCAGATCTACTTCTGAAACATCCAGATGAAACACTTGCAACATACGTACCAAACAATTGAAACACTCGAAACATGCGTATGAAACACTTGCAAAAAACACCTAAAACACTTCATATGTGTGAAAACATATGCAACATCCAGATGAAACATTTGCAAACATACGTCTAGAAAAGGAGATAAAACATTTGGAACATATACTTGAATCATACATGTCTAGCCACTGCAACATGTGTAACATTCCGACCTACTTTTGCAACATCAAGTTGAAACACTTGTAACATCTAGATGAAACATCTGAAACACTTGAAACATACTTTTCCAACATAGGCTTTGCGTGGACGAATGGAGGCACGCCGGCGCGGAGGTCGACGACGGCGCATGGACCTCGTTGTGCGGCAGCGGCACGTGCAACTCGCCGGAGGTCGTGACGTCACAAGAATCTCGTCCCCCTCGCCTACTTGCTGGAGCATCCGTCTTGGAGGCTCACCGGCTCGGTGGAGGCGACCACGGCTCGCAAGCTCGATTGAGGTGGGCTCCGGCCGCAGCGAGGAGGCTGCGCGGTGGAGGCGGGCAAGGCAGACTGGGCCTGGTGGGGAGTATGACGCGGAGGAGACAGCACGGTGGAGGCCGCAAGGGATAGGGCGCGGCGGTGAGGCAGAGTGGGGTGGGCGGATCACTACTAGGGATGTGTTCATCAATGACGCTTTCCTTTCGTCACTGAAGACACCAAAATCGTCACATATATTATTTTATGACGAAATTGTGACGAAATCGATTTCGTCATTGAATGAGCGTCATATTTTGGATAACGTGACGAAACGTATATTTTCGTCATAGATGTGCGTTCCTTCTATGACGAAATGGCCCTCGTCATAGAAGAGTATTTTTCTATGACGATGCATTTTCGTCATTGATGTAGCCCCTTTTTCGTCATAACTTGCCGTCTGTTAGGCGGCCAGACGGCGTCGCCACACCGCGGTGGCGTGTCTTGTCCATGTGGCGGCCCACGCTTTGGTGACATGGCTTGGCACGTGGTCTGGTGACGTGTCGACTACGTGGCCACCGACGTGGCCAAGATGTGGATGTGCACGTGTCCACTTTTTATTGGGCCATAGGGCATGCTATGAGTAGTCCACGTGTCTTGTTTGTGATTGGCTCTCATTTTCGTCCATCAAGTGATTACAAATTCGTCACTGAATAGATTACAAAATAGTCACAGAATCGACTACAAAATCGTCACAAAAGGTAACAAAATTCATCACAGTGCACATGCTTTGAACAACAGATCACAATATTCCAATTACCATCAACTTAACAGATCCAAAGATTCATAGGTACCATCAACTTAATGAACAATACTAAACTTGGTTCACATATAACTCACTAGACATCATATTCCATGTACTAGTTTCATCTCGGTTCACATAGGTTATGACAAAGAACTATTAAAAAGTGGGCAAGCAACAAGAACATAGGTTATTGCATAAGCAAAATCACCAAAGACGGACCCCTTGCTTCATCAACCAAAGCCTACGCTGCTGAAGCACTCATGTCGAAGAACCATTGTTGATGGCCAAGATATGCTTGAGCAACGGCGCATTGTTCTCCTCCATTGCCTTGGTGTTTATCTCTGTCGACTTCTTGTACTCCTCCATCTCCTTTTGTGTCCTCGCCACTTTTTCCTCAGCTTCTTCACTTCTCTTCTTGAGATCGCCGATTTCACCTTGTACAACAAATTTTAGCTTCACTGCTAGTTCTTCCCAAGCTCGCTTTCATTTGATGATGATGATTTGGAGGATGCCACTGGTTTGATGCCAACACTCTTGAGGAAATGGTTTGAGCTGTTCTGGAGAGCACCAGGACACAACTCACACACTGATACTCGCCTCACCTTCAAAGAATGTGTTCTCGCCCTCAAAGCTTCCATATTTGATCTGAAACAAAGAATGACCCATCATTAGTTGATCATTATTGCATTAATTTGAGGTGCAAATATCACACAAGATGTATTTTTAAAAATATAAATAGCAAGATGTGTACTAGAGAGAGGTAGAAGCAAACCTTGCAAAATGGACAGACTGTAGTATAATTTATCTGATTTGTTATGTGGAACATTATGTAAACTGTAGTTTGGTTCTTACTGACATAAAGCACAACTACTCTACAATGAAACAATCAGAAATCACCTAGCATGTGGACACAATTAGTTCATATTGTTCTCGCTTAAATGCAATCTCATTTCCAAATAACATCTATCAAGTATTAACAGAGAGCACAATTATAAGATTGTTCAATGATTGGTTTAGCGAGATAATACACATACATAAAGCACATGAGAATAACTAAAAGCATGGGCTTTAGAGACTTGGCTGCAGTTAGGTTGCTTCCATTTTCATATCCATCCAAGATAATAACCCATTCAGCCATTCCTTGTTTGATACATTACGCTTTTAATCTAGTATATCAATGACTGCAATATGAATTTATGACCGCATGTAGATTGTTCCCGAAATAAGAACAGCCTTCAGCTTAGTACTTAACTTATTTAGCAAGTATATAGCTATGTTGGATTATGACCAATTTTGAGCAAAAGATGAATACAAAATGATTAAAATAGGACATGTTATCCAATTAATGAACAAAATGGCACAAATGTAAATGTATGTCGGGACTTACAAGTGCTTCTCTTGCTGGGTTCACTGAGACCATTTTTGGAGCTGGTATGGCAGGTCTTGAAGGCCTCCACCAAATCAAGTTCTTCATTTTGTTCTCGTGGCTTGGTTCTCGCATTGTTTTTCTTCTTTTTCTGTTTCATAGATAATCAATTACAGGAAAGTTGTCAGATAAAATGCAAAATAAGTTGGTTAGTGCAAATATGTACAAGGTACTCTTTACTTACATATGCATGTAAGTGTGCCACATAGCTGCGAGAACCCGTAGCCTGATGATACTTGACTTTACTGCGATTCTACTTGTTCTTTTCACATGATTCCTACAAGAGAATGAACATGTCAGATGAGATCATAGGTTCCAAATGAGAAGATCTTTGGAAACTGAATGAGAAAGAATATATGACAAGATACTCGTACCATGTTTTTTGGATTACACCACTTTGCAACCAGTACCCTCCACTCTGCATTAGACATGCATGCAACTGGAGAAGTTGTGGGAATCTCATTTGCAGGTTTACCATTGAAGTATTTGTTCTTCAGCCGATAACGCATTTGCCGCACCCCAGAGCGCAGCATATCAGTGCAAGCTTCCTCTGTTGGCTTGTCTTCAGGGTTAATGGCCAAGCACCCCTAGTCATATGATAATTCCATATTTAGTTAGTCAATGCAGGTTAAACAGATATACAAGTTTACCATAGAAGCAATAATGCACGTACAGAGAGCTTTCCCACAAAGTCTTTGTAATAGCGATCATCTCTCTTGTAATCTTTCCAATGAGTTAGGACAGGGACCTTATCCCTAATGATGACACCAGCCTCAGATGCAAACTTGGCTGCTTGAACAGGTTCATGAGGCCTTCTTTTCCCTTCAGCAACAGCTATGGGCATTCTCCTTCCCATAGCTTTAGTCATCCTGTCCAGCTATGCTCCCTTGGTGGGTGGCCTGGGTCTCCTTGGGGCTCGCTGTGAAGGAGCTGCAAGATACAATTTGGATTTAAATGCTTTAGTTTTATGTAGATCAACAAACCAGATGGCATAATAGAATGACAAAGAAACATCAACTTTCCTTCAATGTCTTCCTCTCCAGCTGCATTGTCTTCATCAGCACCTATACTGTCTTGAGCACCACCTCCACTGAATTCCTCTACAGCTGTATTGTCCTGACCACCAGCTCCATCGCCTTCCTCTGCATCTGTATAAGACCTTTGTGGTGGTGTTTCATCATGACCATTGGTAGGATCCTCTACATTCTGGCCATCTCTCGCCGAAACAAAAAGCCTTTTTGATGATCTTGTTTGGGATTCAGGAGGCTGAACCTATGATCCTTGAGATGCCCTCACTCTCTTACTAGCCCTAACTCCTGGCGCCATGGTGGGGCCTGTCTTCTTCTTCTTTGAAGCTAGGACTTTCTGACTATACCCTGCAAGAAACTGTGGATAAAAAAATCAAGTAAGTCATGTGCAGCAGTAAGCTAGACCATATATTAAAGAACAGGTATGCAAGAAACAAGATGCATCTAAAAGCAAAGGCATATATTGAAGAACAGATTAAAAACACTCAAATGCAATGCAAATATTTCCCATCCAGTACTTTGAAGATAGAAGAAGCACCTTAGTTGCCAGGGGCTGTGGCTGCTCAACAGATTCAGTGTCATCATCATCACTATCTCCTTGATCATCATCTTCAAGGAGATACTCCGATGAATCCGAATCTTCATTATTTCTTTTCTTGTTTGCTGATTTTCCCCCCTTCTTTGATGTAGATAGTGATACAGAGTTATTAAATTGAAAAGATAGATTTTTCAGGCCAAAATCTTGCATCTTCTTTAAATTGTTCGCCACGCGTGCATCCCGGCATCTCTCATAATTAGTTTTTTCAGATTCTTACAAAAACAAGCAAATTGTGTCTATTAGAAAATAAAAAGGAGTGAACTAAGAGCTAAGAGGTAGTAATACTAGATGGTAGATAGATAAGAGGTATGAGCTAGTAGTGCCTGTTGAAGAGCTAAGGGATAAGAGGTGATAGGTTATAGGCAAAAAGTATTAGGTCAGAAAGAACTAAGAGGTACAGGTATTTGTGTACTAAAGCACAATTACTCTAAAATCTGTGAAAAATTTGAAGATAGCTTGTACTGAACTACTATTTTCCAATCAACACACTTGCATGCACTCTGCTACATTTCTGATTCTAAAAAAGGATTTATTCCCCAAGTGGAAGGAAAGGCATCAGGTGGGATCATGTATTTTACAAATGAGAAGTTTCTTTGCTATATGAGTTTAAGATGAAATAGTGTATCAGTTGTGCAATAGAACCATTCTAATATTCTTTTGACACAGTTGATTAAAAACTAAGAAAAATTTCTAGGTGCTTAACCATGATCTAGCAAGAAATGACCAAATACTCAAAACTACAAAAATAGCTGAAAATGATTCAGATATACAGATGAAGCAAATCTTAATCTGACAGATCAAGATACGACATGTAGAAATTCTAGATACATATGTTGATTGTTGGGTCAAATTCTAAGGATTAGCTCCTAAAGTTTAGACTACTGAAACCAAAATGGGGAGGCAAATAGGACCAAAAACACCTCCTAAAGGCTCCAAATGTAGAGGTGCAAGGATTCAAGAAACTAGAAATATACGGCTCCCTAGCTAGGAGATGAACCTACAGGAACATGATTCAAATTTTTGAGCGAGAGAAATTATACAATATTATCACTTATGACTATTCTTCATGCCTTTCAAGATCTGAGTACATTCGTTATGAATAGTTATTAGAAATCACTGTACTAAAATGGAGTGGAGACAAACTGGGTTCACATTCAAAGTTAAATTACTAACTGCACAGGAAAATCTAGGAAAATCTGGGAAGACAAATTGGGTTCACAATGCATTACTAATTGCACAGGAAAATTTGGGAAGACAAAAAGCAAAATAAATCACATACGCCTAACTCAATCTATAGCCAAATGGTTACCTTGATCTTGTTGTGCAGGTCTCTTCCTACCTTGACCCCTGGTTGCCACCATTGTGGACCTGGTGCTCGTCGGCTGGTGGTCGTCAACGGGGAAGCGGACCTGGTGCGGGCGACCCCTAGTCCACGACGACACAGCTCGCGGGCGAGGAAGCACCTCGACGACGGCGGTTGTGTTCCTGCGGTGGCGGCTAGGGTTGGAGAAATGTGGGGGGGGGAGAGGACGAGTGGCCGGGGGTGAGGATGGAGTGGGGGTAATGGCTAAATTTGCGGTAATCAGTTTTAGGCGGCATTTTTTTTGGCGGCATTTTTTCCCTCCCGGAAGACCCTATGGTACCCAATTTATTTTGAAACTTCTTATTACATTTTTAGTTATTATCTTAGTTATTTGTTGAATAACTAAAGGATAAAAGCTACAATACCTTAAGTTATGTAGAAAATTCTAAAAACTTGCATGGACACCTTATTTTGGTGTATGATCATGACATAAAAATTTCAAAGGATTTTGACAAAGTGGTACTATACATCACGTACAAGCATGAACATCTCTCACTTAGTTAGAGGGATATATGTTAGACATGTATGACTTTGTCAGGATGATCCTGCCCACTTTGTTAGAATTAGCTGAAACTTTTTGTCATCATTATACACCAAAGTGAGGTGTCCATGCAAGGCTTTAGATCTTTTAGCTAGCTTAGGTATTTTAACATTTATTCCTTCACTAATCCAACAAAAATTACAATAATATGGAAACTTGGTCGAAAATCGCATGATGCATGCACAACATCATCAGTTTGGTTCCATAAACATCCCATAAAATTTTCAAATGATTTTGACAAGGTGGTACTATACATCTTGTACAATCATGAACAACTCTCGCTTAGTTATTAGGTTATATGTTAGACATGTATGCCTTTGCGAGGATGTGCATGACCACTTTCTCGGAATTAGTTGAAACTTTTTTGTCAACGTTATACACCAAAGTGAGGTGTCCATGCAAGTTTTTATAATTTTTAGCTAGGTTAGGGTATTTTAACATTTATCCTTCACTAATCCAACAAAAAATTACAATAATAGGTAAACTTGGTCAAAAAATTGCACAGATGCACACAACATCATTGTTTGGCTCCATAAACATCCCATTAAAGTTTTAAATGATTTTGACAAAATGGTACTATACATCTTGTACATGCATGAACAACTCTCACTTAGTCACAAGGTAGCTTAAAGCTTTTATCCTTTAGTCATTCAACAAATAAGTACAATAATATCTAAAAAATGTAATAAGATGTTTGAAAATCAATGAGGTAAATCATTAAGCAATAATATATTAATAATTAATTAAAAATCTGGCAAAAAATAAACATAGAGACATAGAAAAATAATAAACACAACAAATGTGGGAAAAACAAAAAAAATTGGCTCCCATTGGGTTCGAACCTGGGAGCGCAGGGAGAAACTCAAAGTGCCTTACCAATGCGCTACTCAAGTGTTTTCGTTAGTTCTCAACTGCAGTCTTACTTAAACTGTCCACCTAAGCGTGACCAAATGAACAGGCCTACAGGTCGGCCCATCTAAACCCCCACGTTAGTCGCTTCTACGCCGCTGAACAAGACGATATGCCGCTCTATTTGGGTAATATGCAGTGAGTTCATTTCATGTGTTACAATTCAAGGTCTGGAATTGCAAGTGAAATCATATGGTGTGCATACTGTTGCCATGTTGCCATGATGTTCATTCCCATGGCTCCATCTATTGGATTATGACATGGAAACAGTGCCCAGGTATCTGCGATATGTAAACCCAAGGCATATGCTGCTAGATTGTCATGCCTATCCCTGAAACATCGAATCATATAGTTCTCCTAACTAGATGGCTGCTTTAGTATTGTTACATACTGAATTAATTTTTTGTAATACCAAACCATCTGTTAGTGCTGACAAAAACTGGTTTATTAGCCTGCCACCAGTAGAGCAGAGGAGAACGCCTGACAATATTGGTTATCAACTTGCAGGTGTCAATGGAGTTCCAGGTGCCATCACCACTGGTGTCGACGTGGGAGATCTACTTTGTGGGGTACTGCAAAAACAATCATGATGGAACGTGCGCTGCAAGAACAATGAAGGATTCAAGTTTAGATTACTGGATGAGGAAGTGATACCTAAGCCGAAGCCGAAAGCATGAAGCCAAATCTGAATTGTAAATTGTAACTGTGAATTATGTAAATTGAGTTCCCACTACTGTAAATTATGTAAATTGTAACTTTGATCAATGGAATTGAGTTCCCAGTCCAAATGTGAATGTGTATGAGTTTGATTCTGAATCTAAATGTGAGTCCAAATCTGAATGTGTGTTTGAGTTTGAATCTGAATTTGAATGTGTTATTATGTCAAGCTCTGTGGTTTTTAGGATTGGTTGGTTAGGATACAACAGATGTGCTTGACTAAGCTGTAACGCAGCACATGTTTGGTTGCAAGGAACAGACTAAGCTCTGTAGCATCCTTCAATGTAACATTTGGGAAGCATTTTGTTGCTTTTAGGCCTGATCTGAATATAATTAGAGGAAGCACAGTTAAATGTCATCATAGGCATCTACATGACACACAGTTGAATGCCATCGAGGCATGTCTAAATGAAAATAGAGATACCAAAAAAGAATAAATAAAAAATGTTGGGAAAACAAAAACAATAGTGCAGTCTAGGGACATGACACCGGGTCCATACTAGAAATCATCATCTTCATCGCCTAGGGACATGTCATCATTGTTATCATTGCCACCATCACTACAAAGATCTTTAAAGATCTTGTCTCATCTTCCTCCTCATCCTCACTATCTTCACGAATAATACGTTGCTTCTTCTCGCTTATAAGGGTCTTGTAAATTTCCTTCAATTATAGTGGCTTCTCCACCTTGAATATTATGAGTAACCTCATTATCAGCCTGCTTTGCACTACATGCTCGATGATCGAACAATAATCATCCCGATGCACATCATGACTGTCCTCATCTTTTTCAAATGACGCCATAAATATTCCTATGTTCAAATTTCTGCACAACTCGCCAATCTTTACCTAAAGATGTGTCTTGCATGTAAAATATCTTTTTTGATTGAGTTGCTAAGATGAAAGGATCAGTCTTGTACCATAATGACTGCACATTAATGGATTTGAAATGTCCGTCATCTCGAAGGCCTGTCGTCTTGCCTTCTTGCTTGAACCAATCGCATCGAAATAGAACCACCGTCCGACGGACTTCAAGATTTGAGTTATATTGCAACTCAATTACCTCTTTAAGGACTCCATAAAAATCTATGCCGTTCCCATCATGTGAACCTTCAGTCATTACACCACTATTTTGTGTCAGAAAGAACTTCTCACGATCCACAGTGCTATACCGCACTCCATTAACTATGCAAGATGCACAAGTCTTAACTCACAGATCTGGGCCACATGACAGTGCCCACAGTCCTTCGCTAACCGATTCTGGATGCTCCTTATGTTTGTTCTCAATTTGTTGCAACAAAAGTACTCAGTTAACCAATTACATATGGATACTAATGCATTTACTAAACCTAGAAACACAATGTGTACTGACTTACGTGGCACCTAAACCACTTTATCAACATCAAGCGCACCTTGCTGCACAAGATCGTCCCTGTACAAGCTGCATGGCAAAGCTAAGTCATAAGAATAATTTGAAAATTTAGAAATTAAACAAAAACTAATCCCCAAAACATATAATAGATACTTACTCCAAATATTCCTCAGCTTCTTCACAATTATTTAGCACATACCAAACTAACTTATTGAGGACATCGTCATCAATGTACTGGCTCCTATTAGATCCAACAAGAGTAACACCATGCTTAAAAACAGAGACGTCATCAGGCAATGGCATCTCTCCATCATTATCATCGTGATGGTTAAATCTATTATCAATATCCTCCATATACCTAGAACAAAAAGTCAATGTGTCACTTGCCATATATGACTCAACAATTGATCCTTCCGTCCTCGCCCTGTTCCTTACAAAATTCTTCAAAGTGCCTAGCCGCCTTTCTATTGGGTACATCCATCCATACTGAACAGGTCCTCTAAGCAGTGCCTCATCAGGAAGATGGATGACCAAGTGCACCATGACATCAAAGAAGGCATTTGGAAAGATTTTCTCAAGCTTGCATAGGATCAATGGAATTTCTTCTTTTAGCCATTTGACAACATCAATCCTTAGATTTCTACTGCATAGTTCCCTGAAGAAGGCCCCGAGCTCTGCAACTGCTTCATATACATCCTTTCTCACCAGTCCTCTTAGGCCAGCAGGTATGATTCTTTGCAGGAGTATGTGGCAAGAATGTGTTTTAAGCTTTCCCTGCACCTTTGAACCATCTTCACTTATGTATCTTGCTAGGTTAGCCGCATATCCATCAGGAAACTTGATACCTTTGAGAAACTTGCATAACTTGGTTTTCTGATCCTTCCCCAAGACATATGGAGCAGGTGGAGCAATGACTGAGTTGCCATGCTGCTGTAAGTGCAATTTAGGTCTTATGCCCATATCATGCAAATCTAGCCTAGCATTGGTTGTGTCCTTGGTCTTGCCCTGTACATTGAGTAATGTGCCAAGAATGTTTTCACATATGTTTTTCTCTATGTGCATGACATCGAGATTATGTGGAAGCTTTAAATGTTTCCAATATGGCAATCTCCACAACCCAACTTTATGGCTATAAATCTTAGGACCCTCATTGCGCTTCCTTTTATTTCCAATAATTTCATGATGCTTCCTCGGCCCTCGACATCTTTCACCTTCTCTAGCTCCTCTAGGACCTCCTCCAAAGTGAACTTGCTCGGTTGCTCTTTGTTTTCACGCTTACCATCGAAAGCCAAGCTTCTCCGCCATGCATGTGTCCTTGGAAGGTAACGACGATGTCCAATGTAACATATCTTATTCCTTATTGCCCGAGACAACGGATCCTTATCACAATGAATACATGCATAATACCCTTTTGTTGTTCGCCCTGATAACGTGCTCAACGCTGGAAAATCATGTATACACCACAACACGGCAGCACGAAGGTTAAACTTCCGACCAATGCATGCATCGTAGGTACTGACACCCTTCCATAGATCGAGCAGTTCTTCAATTAGGGGCTCAAGGAACAAATCAAAATCCTTTCCTGGAGATTTTGGACCTGGGATGAGTAAAGACATAAAGCAGTTTGCTGGATTCACGCATTCCCATGGTGGGAGATTCAGTGGTGTCAGAAGCACTGGCCACATACTGTACTGCGTACTCATGTTGCCAAATGGATTGAATCCATCGGTAGCTAAGGCAAGCCTCAGGTTCCTCGGATCATCTGCAAAGGATGGTTCCCTCGTGTCGAAGTCCTTCCATGCTTCTCCATCAGCTGGATGGCTCATTACATTGTCGACTGGCGTCCTCTTTTTCTTGTGCCATTGTGTTTCCTCAGAAGTTCGCTTTGAAGCAAAAATTCTTTTCAACCTTGGCAAAAGTGGAAAATGCCTCAATACCTTGTGTGGAACCTTCTTGTTCCCAGTTTCATCTTGCCATCTAGACGTCTTGCATACTGGGCACACATTCTCTTTTTCATACCTCTTCCGAAACAACACACAATTGTTCTTGCACACATGGATGTTTTCGTAACCAAGGCCCAATTCTCCAAGATATTTCTTGGCCTCATCATATGATTTTGGCAACTCACTCTGAGGGAATCCTGATGACAACAGCTTCATCATTATGGAAAATCCTGTATTGCCAATTCGATAACGAGACTTGATATACAACATCCTCACCAGAAAAGAGAATTTCGAATGGCTAGATCCCGGGCTAAGTGACTTCTTTGCATCTTCAAGGACTCTTGCAAACCTTGGTTGTTCTCCATCAGCCTCTGCCATAGCATACAGATCTCCTATCATCTCTGGTACTCCGTGATCCTCATCATAATCATCATCGGCCACATCCACATGTATCCCAAAGTCATGATCACTTCCTTCGACCTCCGGCTGCTCCAAATTCTCAACTACTATAGTATCTGCCGACTCCCCATGATGAATCCACCTGGTGTATGTAGTCGACATCCCATAAATGTGTATATGGTCACTTACATCATCCCGAGACCGCAGAGTTTGATTAAGACATTTGCTTTGCACGGACAAAGTATGTGGTACATCTTTGGGGTATCTTTCATCGACAAATTTCATGAACTCTTCAACTCCTTTCACATATGCAGTGTGTGAATTGTGTCCCAAAAATCCAGCTTCTATCCATCTGTACATTGTACTCAGTCCTTAAATTCCAAAGAATAAATTCAACAAAATTCAAAAACACATCAAAGACATGCATATATGTAAAACAAATTGATAAACAAATCAAACCTTGTACTCGGCAATCCTCTTCGCTCACAGCTCCACGCTGCAGCTCGCTCACTTGCCGCCGCCGCTGCTTGCTTTCTCCCACGCGTATCGACAATGATGACGGTGTCGGCGTGGACACAGGGAGAAGGAGATGGAGATCGCCAGATTGGTACTGGCCAGCGACGAGCGACGGCTCACGTAGATCGCCAGATCGGTACCGCCTCCCAGAGAAGAACTACTGGCGGCGCCACGATACCTATGCACGCACATATGGGACGTCTACGCGACCAGCCGCCACGCACGTATGGGACGTCTACGCGACCAGCCGCCACGCACGTATGGCCCATCAACTCAATCAACAAAACAAAAAAAACATGATATCATGCTCTAAGTACAAATACAAAAACAGGCTAGCCATAAACACAAAAGGCCGGGAGTTCCAGTGATGCGCCTCCTCCTCGCTCTAGCGACAGTCGTGGGGTTCGATTCTTCTCGGGGGATTATTTTTGCAAAAATTAAAAGGGAGGGGCAGGCACCGTGGAGCCGGACCACAGCCCGCAGCCGCCACGTGTTCGCCGCCACGCCCGCTGGTGGGACCGCATCGCCACGTCATCGACGTGGGACCCGATGGTGGGACCGCTCCGCCACGTCCTCGGTGTGGGACCCGCTGGTGGGACCACGGCGCCATGTCATCATCTATGATTCAATTACCATAGAGTTTACAAATAAAAAAAATATGCATATTTTTATCACAAAAGGCCGAGTGCTCCAGTGGTAAGGCACCTATCAACCTAGCAGTAGGTTGCGGGTTCGAAGCTCACTCAGTGAGCTATTTTTTTACAAAAAAAATGGAGGGGGAAGGCTGCAGGTCCAGCTGGACCCATGTCCTCGAGGTGGTACACGAGCCAAACAATCAATGACGATTTAGTTTTGTTATTGTATGACGATTATTTCGTTTTCGTCATTATTCTTCGTGCCAAAGCTCCGTCACTTGTGACTAATGACGAACCTGCACATTTCGTCATAGAATGCTCTCATTCTGTGACGAAATTAGTAATCGTCACGAGTGAATCGTCATTGATGAACACATTTCTAGTAGTGGATGGGCATGGTGACGCAAGGAGGAACCGACGCAGCGAGCATTGGGACAAGCAGACAGGAACTAAGAGAAAGGCCTTCCAGTTTGAACCTTGATGTATACCATATCATAATTATATAAAGTGTAATCGACAGAAAAAAAGCTTGCGGCAGAACATTGATCTTTGCGCTAGGATCCTCCAAGCCCTTGTTTAGTTCCTCCAAACTCCTGAAAAGTGCACTATGCAAAAAGAAGATTCCCCATCACATTAAACTTGCGGTACATGCATGGAGTACTAAATGTAGACGAAATCAAAAACTAATTGCACAGTTTGCTTTAACTTTGCGAGACGAATCTTTTGAGCCTAATTAGTCAATGTTTTGACAATAATTCACAAATACAAACGAAATACTACAGTAGGGAATCTTTACTATGCAAAGTTTGCCTGCGCAAACTTTGCCCAACTAAACACCGCCCAAGCTCCCTTTAACAGGAATGATCACACAGTCCAAAAGCTTTGCCGGTTCCATTTTCTCATCTAGCTTGGCACCAACATGCTCAAATTATCACTCAGAGAAAACAGTCAGCACATCTCAATATCCCCCATTGTAGGCTTTAGGCACTCATTGTCGGAATAGCTCTATGAATAATATAGTAATAACCAGAAATCCTTGCCAGGCCTGAAAGTATCCAGTTTTCCTGTCATACTTTACCAAATTGTTCCTGTCTCGTGGACTTGCAGCAAAATGTATCTGCAGCAGAACAAAAAAAAATCCATAAGATCAAGAGCAGAATGGGCAGAGATAATATGTTGTAACATCAACTATATTTGTAACCCATGTTAGACACCCTTGGAATCACCGGTATTTTTATGCATAATATGCATTAGACCATCATTTCCCAACCAGCACTGCCACAAGTATAAGATCTATCAGTCAATTAGTTTATGTTAAAAAAGACCGGAAGCACCTGCAGGGAAAAGCTCCTGAACAACAGTAACACATTAAGCCTAATTAACTTGCAGCAAATTCAGTGATGTCAAATAGGTAGCAAATTAGCACCAACATTTACAGGAGAATGACTTGTGCCAAGCACGATTCAGATAACATGTAAAACAAGATGTTTGAGAAGGTCCTTATGTGGCTCTATTACATAAGATATCCATTTGCATATTCCATTTTGTAAACTGTAACCAACCACCCTAACATAATACCAATCAACAATAGACTGCTGGAAGTATAATAACTGGCATTTTTAAAAAAACTTATGAAATTTCAGTAAGAAGCTAAAGACATGAAGTTTTAAGTTCAAGAAAAATGACATTTCGGTGTCCCTCAAACCACCTATGCATGGCCATCATCGTTCCCCAAACCCCTTTATGCTCTTGACCACATATAAGAAAACAAAAGCATGAATTAATTAGAGATTTAATCACACTATCACAACAATGAAGCATTACAAAAATCACAAGAATCATGCAGCAGTTTATTGGGTCCCCAGTCTGCTGTCAGTGTGCTGTGTACCTTAACTGCAGGCAAAGTATGCTCATGTTTCAGTGTCAAAGTTTACACCAATGCACCTGTCGGTGTAGGACCCACAGGATACCCCGCAAGGAAGAGAGAAGATCGAGTCTAACTAGGATTCTCCCCATGTAATCTTAGTAGTAGTATTATTCTGTAATCCTACTAGGAACTCTCATTGTAAACCGACTAGGATTCTGACCTCCTAACTATATAAAGGAGGGTAGGGTTCCTAGAGACGGGAGATCACGATTTCTACAACACAACAACACACAATCAATACAACGCAGAGGCTAACGCCGACTGGACGTAGGGCTATTACTCGATCAACGATCGAGGGCCCGAACTAGGATAAATCGACTGTCTCTTGCATTCACCGTCGAGTTTCGCATAAGCCGAAGCCCGAACATACTGTCCCTGGTAACCCCGTGGCAGGCTATCGGTGGTAAAACATCGACAGCTGGCGCGCCAGGTAGGGGCTTTCGGCGAATTTGCATCCGAGAGCTCGACGGACCTCGACAGCATGATCTTCTCGACGGGATCAACTTTCATCTTCGGCTCATGGATCTGCGAGGCGGACGACAATGGCAAGCTCCAAAGCCGTCTTCTCGAAGATTTGAATCACCATGAAGACTATTCTATTTCGGCAACTAAGACAGATCAAATCACCGGAAGATTCGCGTAGCTCGTGATGTCCGATTCCACTCAGGTTTCGAGGCTTTGCGTATCCGACTTGAACTCAGGCTCCACATCCAAGATAGAATCTTATCCGAGTTCTTTCGGTAAACCGAGTTCTTTTCCGATTGGGCTTAAGAACGCGGTCCTAACCTATCAAGAATACAACTCGGAGTACACGCAGAATCTTTTCAAGAAGCCGGATCCTTTTTCGTTCGGACTCCACAACATGGCAACATCTTATTAGACACGGCCCGAAGGATTCCTCGATCCGGTGCTTAGAATGCCACTGAAGGGAGCTCAAGAAGGTCTTGTACTAACTATAACATCTCAAGACTGCATCGTCCACTGGCTGGGCTCTGTTCCTGAGGATAGCAGTACCCGACTGGTCGACATGATGACAACGGCAATTCTACCCTACCAAGAAGGAGACTCGATTTGCGACCTCGAGGCCTCTACTAAAGTTATCAGCAACTCTGACAGTGTGGAAACTAACACCAATAACAGAAAAGTTCACACACGGGAAGTACTCATGGTTCGCCGTCCTAGATCACCATTGGTCCCCCCAGAAGCGCCCGATGTCAGGTCATTGGATGAATCAGAATCGAACATATCACCCTTTGCCCAGGGCTACGATGGTGAGACCGAGAATCAGAAACAAGCGAGAGAAAGAAAAAACAAGTTGAAGCAAGGACGCCAACACCCTGCTAGGCAGTGCAAGGAAGCTTGGATCGGATATGAGTCAGAGTTGGCCGAGTACGAGAGAAGAAAATCACAACGAGAAGTCGAAGAAAGACGCACGGCAAATACGCCCTACGATAAGATCCGAGAAGCATTAGAATAACCCAGAGCGACCTCACATCCTAGTGAAAAACAAGAACAGCTCCGGGATTTTCTCCGGTCAGCAGCCCTGAGGACGCACGAAGAAAGGACCCACTCAAGACTACCCGCCAGATCAACGACCCATAGGCAAGAAGATCAAAATAAAAGAAAGTCTGCTTTCGAGAGACTTGGACCAAATAGAAGTCATAACAGAGAAAGTAGAAGGGACCATAGTCAGAGCCACCGAGTTGAACAACCAAGAAAGACTAGAAGTAGGGTGCCTGCCTAGACAGCCTCGCAGGATTACTCTCATCAAAACAACAGTTGGCTAGAAGGAGGTGCCGAATCAGAATTCAAAGAAGCCGGAACGCATGATAGATTCCCCTGTTTTGCAAACAGACTTGCATCAATACGACTACCTCACAAGTTCAAATCATCCAACCACTCTAAATATGATGGCAAGACTGAACCAAGGCAGTGGCTCAGGATATATTCGCAATCGATTGAACTACCCGGAGGAGATGACGATATCAAGACCCTGTTCTTTCCCATGGCCCTAGAAACCATGCCTCTCCAATGGTTCGACAAATTAAATCCAGGATCAATCAAAAATTGGGAGGACTTGCAAAGAGCTTTCTGTGAAAATTTCACAGGGATCATTACACACCCAATCACCCACGCAGAGTTAAAAGGACTCAAGCAGAAGGGAGGTGAAAGTCTCAGAGATTACTATCGACGATTCGGCGAACTACGAGCTCAAGTACATGACATCACCGAACGAGAAGTAATTGAAGCTTTCTCTCACGGAATCATGGCTAGGTGGCAATTTTAAGACTTCTGCAAAGAAAATCCGAGAAACAATGAAGAATTCAGACGAACAGTAGAAAAGATGATTACTGCGGAAGAGAAGACACGAGAAAGGTTCTCGGATAGAAGCAACCGAGACAACCCGAACAAGCAAAATCATCGAAATAGCAGACATCAGGAAAGAAAACGTAGACCAGACAACACCGTGGCAATGGCTGACAAATCAAAGAAGTTTTCCAAACCCAGAAGATATGACGACATCGAAAACATACGTTGCCCATTGCACCCTAATGGGAAGCACACCATCGGAAATTGCTACCCCACTAAAGAAGATAATCAGAAAAAAGGATAGGCCAACCACGAAGACAAGGGATTCCAAAAATCCAGGGGAACGGTAGCAGTGATCTTCTTCGGGGCCCCAGATTCCAGAAGCAAACATCAAGAAAAATTAGCACTATGAACTATCATGGCAGCAGAACCGGCTACTCCAAGATATCTCAATTGGTCACAGTATCCAATCCAATTTTCAAGAGAAGATCAATGGACTAGCGTGGGAAACGCAGGCCATTACCTAATGGTTCTAGATCCAACTATTGCCGGTATGACTGTCACCAAAGTACTAATCGACGGGGGAGCCGGACTCAACATCATCTTTTTAGAAATGCTAAGGAAGATGGGACTGCAACTCGCCGGGATGATTACACCAACAAGTACACCTTTTTATGGCATAGTACCCGGCAAGGCAGCCATGCCACTTGGACAAATTACTCTACCCGTTACTTTTGGAACCTCCCTCGAACTACCGTACATAGTTCATCATGTTTGAGGTTGCAGACTTCGATTCATCATACCATGCAATCCTCGGGCGCCCAGCGCTAGCAAAGTTCATGGCAATACCGCATGATCCGTACCTACTGCTTAAGATGCCAGGACCTAACAGTGTCCTTTCTCTTTGAAGTGATTTAAAGCGCTCTTTTGACTGTGACGTTCAGGCAATCCAAATCGCAGCCAAAGCACAAGCCGACAATGGTAGAAAAGAAATAGCCACTATTGTCGTAGAAATAAGCCAAGAAGAACTAGAGATACCGGCTAAAAAGCCCAGTATCCTCGCACCACCAAAAGAAGCCGACGTCAAGCAAATCGACCTGGGCACTGGCGATCCCTCCAAGACAGCAACCATCAGCGCCCACCTCTCGGTAAAATAGAAACTCGCGCTCACCAACTTTCTTCGGGACAACAAAGATATCTTTGCTTGGAAGCCGGCCGACATGCCAGGTGTCCCAAGAGAGTTGGCTGAGCACATAATCGATATCAATGAAGGCTCCAAGCATATAAAGCAACGGCTACGACGATTCTCACCTGACAAGAAGGCAGCGATTAAAAAAGAAATCACAAAGCTAATGGTAGCTGGATTCATCAGAGAAATCCTTCATCCAGATTGGCTAGCAAACCCAATTCTAATACAGAAAAAGAACACGGACGAATGGCGCATGTGTGTCGACTACACAGATCTCAACAAGCACTGCCCGAAAGATCCGTTCGGGCTACCATGCATTGATCAGATAGTTGATGCAACAGCAGGATCCGCCCTATTATCCTTTCTTGATTGCTATTCAGGGTATCACCAGATCGCATTAAAAGAGCAAGACCAGAGCAAGACATCTTTCATCACTCCGTTCGGAGCCTACAGCTACAAGACCATGTCGTTTGGACTCAAGAATGCTGGAGCCACTTACCAAAGAGCTATCCAAACGTGCCTTGGTGATCAGATCGACAAAAATGTAGAAGCATACGTGGATGACGTGGTTGTAAAAACAAAGAACCCGGATACACTGATTGAAGACTTAAAACAAACCTTCGGGAACTTGAAAAGGTGGAGGTGGAAATTGAACCCAAACAAGTGTGTATTCGGAGTTCCTTCAGGACAACTACTCGGATTCTTGGTCAGTCATCGCGGAATCGAAGCAAGCGCCTAGTAAATTCGAGCCATAACAGAGATGGGCCCACCTCGAAGCATCAAAGATGTGCAAAAACTAACAGGCTACATGGCGGCACTCAATCGTTTCATTTCAAGGCTCGGCAAAAAAGGGTTACCTTTCTTTAAACTACTAAAGAAGACAAACAAGTTCGAGTGGACGGAAGAAGCCAATGAAGCTTTCAAGAAACTTAAGGCATACCTCACCTCCTCACCAGTTCTCACACCTCCAAAGAAAGACGAAGACATGATGCTATACATTTCGGCAACTTCTACTGTGGTCAGCACGGCGATAGTCATAGAAAGAGAAGAAGAAGGGCGCGTGTATAAAGTACAACGACCCGTATACTACATCAGCAAAGTACTGTCAGACCCTATTGATGACCTCACGCAAGCTTCACCACTATTTTGAAAGCCACAAGATTACCGTGGTGACAGATTTCCCACTCGGAGACATCTTACACAACAGAGATGCAACAGGGCGCATATCAAAGTGGGTAGTTGAGCTCGGTGCTCTCAACATCGATTTCACCCCATGGAAAGCAATCAAATCTCAAGCCCTTGTCGATTTTGTTGCCGAGTGGACAGAGATTCAACAACCTATGTCAAATACAATCCTTGACTACTAGAAGATGTACTTTGATGGATCACTCAAGCTAGGCGGAGCCGGTGCGGGCGTTCTCCTAATTTCTCCAGACAGAAAACAACTCAAGTATGTCCTTCAGATATTATGGCAAGCTACCAACAATGAAGCAGAGTGCGAGGCTCTCATCCACGGGCTATGAGTGGCAATTACCCTTGGAATCAAGCGATTACTCGTCTACGGCGATTCGGCAGTAGTCATCAACCAAGTCAACAAAGATTGGGACTGCACCAAAGAAAACATGGGTGCTTACTGCGCTGAAATCCAAAAACTCAAAAAACATTTCCAAGGATTAGAAATTCTACATGTCCTGTGCGATTCCAACATTGCAGCAGATGTCCTCGCCAAGCTCGGATCAGACAGGGCAAAGGTCCCACCCGGCGTATTCATAGAGGAGTTATCAGCTCCTTCAATCAAACAACCCGGTGAGACAAGCCTAGAACTCACAGCCAAAGGCAACCAGATTCTGGTAATCAACACTTCATGGACATAGGCTTTTATTGATTATATCAAAGAGAATAAGTTGCCAGCAGATAAAGAGGAAGCTACCCGAGTTGTTCGTAGAAGCAAAAACTACGTCCTCGTGGGGGACAAGCTCTACAGAAGAGCTACATCGTCAGGAGTACTCCTAAAATGTGTCTCGTTTGAAGAAGGCAAAGAGATCTTAGACGAAATACACTTAGGTTGCTGCGGAAATCATGCCGCTTCAAGAACACTAGTCGGCAAAGCTTTCCGCATCGGATTCTACTGGCCAACAGCTCTGAAAGACGTAGAAGAACTTGTTAGAAAATGCAAAGGTTGTCAAATGTTCGCAAGACAAGCTCATGTGCCAGCCCACAATCTCATCTGCATCCCACCCGCTTGGCCTTTCTCCTGCTGGGGGCTAGATCAAGTAGGACCTCTCAAGAAAGCAAAGGGCGGTTTCGAGTACATCTTTGTAGCAATTGACAAGTTCACCAAGTGGATCGAATACAAACCACTCACAAAATACAGCACAGCCAAAGCAGTCGAGTTCATCCAAGACATTATACACCGCTTCGGCATGCCCAATCGAATCATCACAGATTTAGGCTCTCCCTTCATAGCCAGAGTTCACAAGTTGGGCACAGGATTGTAGCTTTGGCATAGATTATGCATCAGTTGCACATCCAGAAGCCAACAGACAGGTAGAAAGGGCTAATGGACTCATACTAGCCGGATTGAAACCAAGACTGTATGAAGAGCTAGCAGACTATGGATCAAAATGGATTGAAGAAATACCCAAAGTAGTATGGGGGCTACGAACTCAAATAAGCAGAGCCACCAGATACTCGCCTTTCTTCCTAGTTTACGGATCAGAAGCCGTACTACCTGCCGACTTGATTTGGACGTCACCAAGGATAGAATAGTATGACGAAGGAGAAGCAAAACACACCAGAAGACTAGAACTCGACAGTACAAAAGAAGTCAGAGTAAATGCTACCCTTCAATCAGCAAGATACCTCTAAGGATTGTGACGCCACTACAACAAGAATACCTAGCCTCGATCACTACAAGTCGGAGACCTAGTGCTAAGAAGAATACAAAAAACTGACGGACGCCATAAACTACTCAGTCCATGGGAAGGTCCTTTTATTGTCTCAAAAGTCACTGGACCAGGCACGTACAAGTTAATAACTGAAGATGGGAAAGAAGTCAGCAATACATGGCACATCAGTCAACTAAGAAGATTCTACGCATGAAAACAACTCAAGGAAGAATACATGTACAAACCACAAGAGATCAACGTTCACGACCAATAAAGATGGTGTTCCTCGACAACATATGTATTATGGCTTGTCAAACGATCATGATCAATAAAGATGGTTTTCCGGCAACATATGTCTTATGATGACTATCCTCGAGTTGTTTACAAAAAGCAAAATGGTTGAAAATATGCCTGAGCATCCCGCCCAAGAGCAAAATAGCTGAAAAGACGCTTGAGCTCGCCGATAAGGGTAGCCAACAAGCTAACACCCGAACCAAAAAGCAAAATGGCTGAAAATATGCCTGAGCATTCTGGACGAGAGCAAAATAGCTAAAAAGATGGTTGAGCCTACCGATGAGGGTAGCTAACAAGCTAACACCCGAACCAAAAAGCAAAAAGGCTGAAAATATGCCTGAGCATTCCGGACGAGAGCAAAATAGCTGAAAAGATGCTTGAGCCCGCCGATGAGGGTAGCTAACAAGCTAACACCCGAACCAAAAAGCAAAATGGCTGAAAATATGCTTGAGCATCCCGGCCGTGAGCAAAATAGCTGAAAAGACGCTTGAGCTCGTCGATGAGGGTAGCCAACAAGATAACACCCGAAACAAAAAAGCAAAATGGCTAAAAATACGCCTGAGCATCCCGGCCGAGAGCAAAATAGCTGAAAAGATGCTTGAGGCCGCCGATGAGGGTAGCTAACGAGCTAACACCCGAAACAAAAAGCAAAACGACTGAAACTAAGCCTGAAGCATAAATCAGAGCAATTTTAAGACAAAACCCTCCAGCTCCTTGTGCCAAAAAGAAAGAGGCTCGGGGGCTACACTCAGACCTGAAGGAGCAAGATAAGGCTTCCAGAACTCAACCATGAAGTGCTCGGGGGCCTACCAATCCTAAGAAGTTTTTGCAACTAAGGAAAGAGACAGATGCTAAACATAGTTCGAGTTAAACAAAAAAGCTAAAAAGAAGAAGCTGAAGACGCTTGAGATCTCCGGTCCTAAGTCCTTTCAGTACTAACAAGAGCCCAAAGTTTGTCAAGACAACGTTCTGTACCGAGTTGTTTACATGGCGTAGACGAAGGCTAGACAAGCACTCGACAGATCAAGAAAGGTTGTCAACACAAAGATCTACATATAACAAGTTGTTTACATGGCATAGAAGAAGGACAGAAAAGTACTCGACAGATCAAGAAAGAAGGACAGAAAAGTACTCGACAAATCAAGAAAGTTTGTTAAGATAACACGCAGAGTTGTTTACATGGCAAAGATGAAAGCAAGACAAAGTACTCAACAAGTCAAGTAACTCTGATCACTTGGACAACTCATCCAAAGAATAAACAAGGCATCCAGGCAAAGAAGACATCAACAAAAAATCTTCATTCAAAAAGAAGGATAATGTCATATTACAAGGCGCGAGCATAAAGGTCAATTACATCAAGCGTCATCATCAGGAGAAGAGATAACAATATTAAGATTATCTACAATTCTACTGGCTAAGTCTTCGACCTCAGGCTCCATCCTCTCAACGACATCAATATATTCTTGACTATCGGCTTCCTCTGCTATCTTGGACAAAGGCGCCTCTGGAGCAAGAACCTAGACCTGGGCCAGGACATTCTTGGTACACAGTTGGGCGCACCTCTTCACGAACTCTTGGAAATGAGTCGGAATTCGAGGAAGTAACTGAGCCCAAGATTGCCCATCATCCGCTAGAGTTCGGAGAACATCAGCTACTGAACGAAAGGATTTCTACAAAGCTTTCTAGTTTTCAGTAGCCGTCACCAACTTGCCAGATAAGTCTTCAATAGTTTTTTGGGCCTACACAAGATCTCTATCAGCTCCACACCTAATCAACTTAGCAAGCGCGAGTTCTCCCTCAGCATGAGTAATTACCTCCTCAGCCTTGTTGTGACTAGAACGAACAAGAGTCTTTATTTCATCAATACCCTCCGAGAGCTTCTGCTTTTCAACTCGAAGAGCTGGACAAGGCACCAAACAACAAGTCAGCAAAAAGGAAAGTTTGAATACAGAAGGAAATAAAAAGAACCCGCGATACCATTGCACTCTTTCTTCGCAGCCTCCAAGTTCCTCATGGCCTCCGAATTCTTTAAAGCTTCCTGGATAGCAGCATCCCTCTGCTTCTCGGCCTCAACAACCCGGGCACAAAGAACTTTTTCCTCATTCTGATGCGTTTGACGCTCAGCCTCCATCTCGGCCTGGCAGAGACCAAGCTCTGCCATCAGAGCACTCAACTCAGAAGACAACTTCTTCTCGGTTTCTAACGAAAAAAGCCGGTATGGTCCCGAGAGAAGGACTGAACAAAAAGAAAGAGAGAAAAAGGCATAAGAATAGGAGAAAGACGAACATCCAAAGAAGGAACTTCAGAAAACTTACTTGGAGTTTTTCTCCAAAAGAAGTTGCAAAGGTCGCAAAGTCTCCCCAAGAAGCGGTCAACTCTGACAGCCGATGAGTGGCATCAAATTGATGAACCACATCTTCAGTAGAAAGAGGAGCGGAGGGAGAAGACGGCCGATGCGGAGAAGGCAAGATCAGGGGCACATCATGGGATGTCCCGGCTACCTACCTAGATGAATCCACCACCATGGCCACGGTCACCTCTAGGGCAACCAAGCCAGCAACAGCATCACCGCCAGAAAATCTTGTCTCCCCCACAACCACTTCAGCGACCGTGCGCTCTGAGTCCTGAGGCTCAGTACTCGGTGGAACACCAGAGGACTGGCAAGAAGTCGATGGAGGGTCGAGAGAAGAAGAAGGCCTGAAAGTTGATAAAGAAACTCGCCAATAAGAACAAGAGAAAAGGAGAACAGAAGCAAAAAGACGAAACCGGAATTCACTCACCCAGCTATCTTCTTCTTCGTAAAGCAAAAAGAAGACCTCACAGGGGGAACAACGGCAGCAAAAACATCACCACCACCCTACGACGGGGGTGGCATGGTCGATACTGGAACCCTAGAAGAACTCGGGCCCAATGACTGCTTGCTACAAAAAAGGGCAATGACCAAGTCAGAACAAGAAGAAGTGCTCAACAAAAGAAAGACAAGTAAACAACTCACCGACGCGTAATGAGGGGCACATCATCGTCCTCAGTCTCCAGCAAGACAGCTACAGCGCCATCTGAAAAAAGAGAGAAAAGAACTCGGTCAAAGGCACAAATAAATAACAAAAATACCAAACATATTAATATGCTCACCTAGGAGCATGCTACCTATAACTGGAGTACCTGAATGAGTACTCGGCGGGCGAGACTTCTTGGAAGAAGGTAAACCAGATGAAGAACCATCCGCTCGCCCCCTCTTCGAGACACTATGAGGACCTCGAGGGACTAGACAAGGAACATATTCTTCATATACATCAACAACTCTGGAAGAAACTCTAGAAAACACTGTGGTGATTTAGAACTTACTGATTACCGAAGCCACAGCAAGGTTCTCCCCAGTATTCACCATGGCAGGGGGACATCAAGGGGAGTTGGGTCAACAAAGTTGCGCCCCAATTCCTACGAAAAGAATAAAACAACAAGACAAGGAAAATTAAGCAAAAATGGATACAACAAAAGAAATACAGAAAGTACCCGCACGAAGAGAAAACGACTTATAGCTGGAGGCGGGTTGTTGGCAGAGAACTTGGAGACAGTAAGCGGGACAATGCTTGCTCCTTTTAGCATCTTCTGGAGATGCTTGAGTACCTCCTCATCGGTCAACTCAAGGGCAGGGACCATACGTGAAGGATCCTCAGCCCCAGAGTACTCGAAGCCAAAGTTCTCTCGCTCCTTCAGAGGTTGAACACGACGACGAAGAAAGCTCGAGACAATACCAAAGCCGGTCAAGCCCTGCTGTTTCAAAGTACTTATCCTATCAAGAAATGGCTAGATCGCCTGAACCTCAGCCGTCATCACAGGGTTCTTATCCCATCGGTCATTAACCAAGGGACCAGATTTAGAGTGAACAGCAAGAGAAGGAATCAGATTGGCGGCGTAAAACCAGTCGGCACGCCAATCCCTCACAGAATCAACAAGGTCATAGTCAAAGAACTTGCTCCTAAGATCCTAGCGAAACTGAATCCCATAGCCACCAAGAACATTGGTGTCTTCGTGGCGGGGTTGGGGTTTCAGACGAAAGAAGTAGCGAAAGAGAGAAAGAGAAGGGAGAATTCCAAGGAAAGTTTCGCAAAGATGAACAAAAACAGAAAGATGGAGGATGGCGTTGGGAGCAAGATGGTTCAAGCTAACCCCAAAGTAATTGAGAAACTGATGAAGGAAGGCGGAAGCAGGAAGGCAAAGACCGGCATGGATGAAAGAGACGAAAAGAACGATCTCACCAGGACCCAGAGCAGGAACCCGATGCTCGCCTGGAGCTCTTCATTCAGCAATGTCCTTGCTCTAGATCAAGCCGTCGCTGACAAGCTCGTGAAGCTGGTCTTCGGTCGTTGTCGGAGCCGGCCAAGCCTTCTGGGCAGCCCTCATGGCCACGAATTCCTAGTTTTCGATCACGGAAAGAGATGACTCCTCGTCCACGAAGGCAGCCTGGGACTTGCTCGCGGCTTTCTTCCTACCCATGAACTAGCGGAAGCGAAAAGGCACTGGGGAAAGACGAGGCTAGGACGACGGCGCTCAGGTGACGGCGACAATGGCGGCGGCGGATTTCTGAAAGCTAGGGTTTCAAGGCAAGAGCAGGGCAGTAAAGAAAAAGAAGATGAAAGGTCTTTAAATAGATTTTACGGTGATAAAAACGGCCCACCAGGCCCGTTAAAGCACGGTGTGAGAACGCAACGGTCCATTTACTAACACAACTAAAATGACGGAAGGCACAAATCCACACAACGGTACAGTTCAACGGGCAAATTTCGGACTTATCCTTCTAGGAAAACGGTAGAGTTACCATATTACTGCAAAAAGAACTCATCAACCATGAAGCAACGGAAGGTTACCTCACAAGGAACATAACAACCTGGTCCTTAAAAAAGAACTCAAGACTCTCATGAACAACCGGGACATCAGCAGAATAAAGAATGACAACTCAAAAGACAAGATTCTTTTTATTATAAATGGTTTCAAGAAATTGAAGATTACACATCTTACAAGACCCAATGAACTTGGTACTACGACAAGCAACATAGCAAAGAGGAACCCAGACACAGCTAGGCTCTGGAACGACTACGTGTCCCAAATTGCTACTCGGTAGAACAAACCGCACTAGGCTACACTGTTTTCTTCAAAGGACGTACGCAGTGCATCCAAGGCGGAAATCAGCAGCATGGTGGGACAACATAGACCAGGGGAAGTTGGCAGGCATCTGTCTACCCAAGCCCGACGTGATGCAGGATCAGGTGTTGATCTACACCGGACAGTCGCAGGGCGGGCAAGGAAGATCAACCCAAAACTGCTGGATGAAGGAACGCATCCCACATCACAAGACTTCCTCCAACTACCACCACGTACTTCCAAGTACAATGCCGCTGCCGGATTAGTCTACCTCTAATCCCTATCACAAGACTTCCTCTAGCTACGACAAGACGCACAGGAACTACAAAATACGCCCGGGGGCTGCTCTACTTCACAAACTACCATATTCATGACTACGAAGGCTTCAGCAAAATGTTCAATGGATGAAAACAAGCACTCCGGGAGGGTATTTATAGATCGAAGGAGCGGCGTACATGGACTAGGAGTACCAACAAAACAAGCCTAACAAAGGACATAGTGAAAAGACAGGGACTCAATAATGGAAGACTCAGGCGAGAAGGAACAGTACTCGAAGACGAGCATATTCGGAAGAATATGCCAACGCTGTACAACCTGTGAACAGGCAACATTTACACTCAACCACCACCATACAACTACACCTGACAAACAACAGACTACTAGAGAATATGCCAAGACAATGCATCCGAGTTCTTTTTGAATCAAAGAACCCGGATAAATGCTTAGAGGCTGCAACAGGGGAAGATTTTAGTTCCTCGAACAAATCAGACTCAAGACCCTCCAACTCTTTGTTCCAAACAGCAAGAGGCTTGGAGGGCTACACTCAGTGAGTGCACTTTTTCTTCAAAAAAGCGCACATCACTCGAAAGGCTTCTTCAAGACAACAATTTTCAAACAACATAAAATTCAAGACCCTCCAGCTCCTTGTTCCAAATAGCAAGAGGCTCGGGGGCTACACTCAGTGAGTGCACTTTTTCTTCAAAAAAGCTCACGTCACCAAGAAGACTTCTTCAAGACAAAACTACTTCAAGGACTCATGACAAAAAGAAGCCGAACCGAGCTATATCCGAGTTCTTTTTGATAAAAAACCCGGGTACATGCTCGGGAACATTTCAACGAAGGATCAGAGCAATTTCAAGACAAGACCCTCCCGCTCCTTGTACCAAATAGCAAGAGGCTCGGGGGCTACACCCGAAGGAGAGTACTTTTTTCTTCAAAAAGGTACACACCTCGCGAAGATCTCACAGAGCGCTACACGGTTTCACTCAAGAAAGCACTCGGACGACGCTTGTTCCTGCTCGGCAAGACCTGAAAGAACAAGACGAGGCTTCTAGAGCTCAACCATGAAGTGCTCGGGGGCTTGTCGGTGCGGGACCCATAGGATACCCCGCAAGGAAGAGAGAAGATCTAGTCTAACTAGGATTCTCCCCATATAATCTTAGTAGTAATATTATTCTGTAATCATACTAGGAACTCTCATTGTAAACCGACTAGGATTCTGACCTCCTGACTATATAAAGGAGGGCAGGGTTCCTAGAGATGGGAGATCACGATTTCTACAACACAACAACACACAATCAATACAACGCAGAGGCTAACGCCGACTGGACATAGGGCTATTACTCGATCAACGATCGGGGGCCCGAACCAGGATAAATCGACTGTCTCTTGCGTTCACCGTCGAGTTCCGCATAAGCCGAAGCCCGAACATACTGTCCCGGGTAACCCCGTGGAAAGCTATCGGTGGTAAAACATCGACAGCACCTTAACTAATATCAGGGTTATAGGTGGAACTTGAAACACAATTGAGAATTTTCAGTTGTCAGTTGTAACATAAAAAAACATAAGTTACCTGCCAAAGATGCAAGAGAGTGGATACAAATTTTCAGCTCCTTAATTATTGTGGATAGCCACTTGCTACTAATCATCTACTGGTTTGATTAATGCAATGATGTCCTTAATACACTTGCTGTTCAGCACAATATTGTCATAAATATAAAAATAAGGAACGAAAATGGATCCTCCTAATAACACTAATATACCAGGAGCCTTGCTTATCTCCCATAAATCAGGCTGCTGGAGTTGCCCTCACCTCGCTCGCGTGCAGGCCTCCAGAGCCACGATTGCCTTCGATGTAGTTGTCCATCGGAGCAGCTCTCAAGGTGCTCGCGCGGGTCGCCGGACACGCGCGTAACCTTGGAGGTGCGCCCACTGGGACCACCGCGAGGGCTGAGCTCGCCCGCTGGGGAAGACGAGGCATCTGGATCCAGTCTCACCAGGGTCACCTGTGTCTCATCCTCCACAGGGCTGTGGTCCGCAACCGCCGTCTCGCTACAAAGACGAAGGCGGAGGCGGCAAGGTGTGTTGTGGCACTAGGGTTTGGGGAGGTGAGTTAGGGAAGGGATCTGGAGGATGCTGGGTGTGGGGAGAGCATGGAGCCGCTGGACGACGCGATAAGCACTGAGGGATGGCTGCGACGACGGTGGCGGCGTCGGGGGCGAGGTGAAGGGCGCGGGGGGGGGGGAGGGGCTCACGTTTCTTCTTTTTTGATGAGGAGACAAGGACTCGCGGAGTCGCGGTTGATGGAGTCGGGTGGGTGTGTGGGGTCAGGGGAGGCAGAGGTAGAGTGATTTGGGGTGTGAACGATTTCATTTTCATCTTAAGACTGTCTCCAACAACCGCGACCCAAAATACAAGACTCATTCGTTCTTTGGGTAGCGCTACAGGCAAAAGGTTCAATATCTATTTTTGGTCTTCTCCAACAACAAGACCCAAAAGACAACCCTTTCTGCAAATGGGTCTCCAGGAGAGAGATACTCAGATTTAGGTTATGCCTTTCCTGGCACCCAAAATTGGTCTTCCATATAGGTACTCTGCTGGAGGCTATAGGTATTGTGTTGGAGACCCATTTTGGGTTTGGGTCTTGTAATGGGTCTCTTGTTGGAGACAGCCTAACAGAAGTAGAGATAGGTGTCAATCAAGTGTTCAAGTGTACGACCACTTGATTTTCTTGACCGTTGGATCTATAATAGATCAGAAATGCTTCCTACATGGCGTCCGGACAGCTAGACACTGTCCTTTCTGGCCTGCGCAGTGAACCGGCCCAATAGACACCTAGTTTGCTCCCCTACTCTCCCATCTCTGCGACCAAGAACTTCCCTAGTCCGCCCATCGCTGTGTTTCGCGTTGTCCGCCCCTCCGCCTCCCATCACGGCACCCACTCGTTCCTGTGCTGAGCGGCATGAAATATAGGCCGCCATAGATCCCCTCCCATCCATGCTTCCTGCTCTAGCCCCCACCTGCCCTCAGCATCGTCTTCACGGCCGCGCCCTACCTCATCCACCGAAGCGACCTGCCGTGGCCATCTCTAGCGCGTGCCCCACTCTGCCTCGCGGTCTTCTCTAGCGCATGGTCCGCCGTCTCCACTAGAGTCACCCACCATGGCATTTCTCCACCGGAGCGGAGAGCTCCGCGTCGACGAGCATCCATTCGTCCAAGCAACAAGTAGATGCTACGCTAAAAGTACATGTTGCAATATTATGTTTCAAGTGTTTTAGATGTTTCAATAGGTATGTTGCAAGTGTTGTATATCGATGTTGCAAAAGTAGATCGAGATGTTGCACATGTTGTAATGGCTATACACGTATGTTTCATGTGTATGTTCCACGTGTTTCATTTGTTCCAGACGTATGTTGCAAGTGTTTTATCTGGATGTTGCAAAAGTAGATCTGGATGTTTCATATACATGCATGTTGCAAGCATATGTTTTCAAGTGTTTTCAGATGTTTCATACGTATGTTTGCAAGTGTTTATTCTGGATGTTGTATATGTTTGCAGTGGTTTTCAACTGTTTTCAGGCGTTTTCGCAAGTGTTTTAGATGCTTTGTTCAAGTGTTTCATTTGTGTTCTTTTATATGTTGCAACTGTTTCATTTGGATGTTTGAAAAGTAGATCGGGTGTTGCACATGAGATGCGCATGGGAAGCGGCTGGCCGCATGGGCGACGTTCGGGGCAGTGTGGGCGGCGTCTGGGGGTGGCACGGCCTGCTGCTGCGGCGCTCACTCGCGAGCCCGATGCACTAGGGCGCTCGCTCGCTCGCTGTGCAGCACTATCCAGACGCTAGCGCCCTGGATCAGACATCCGGGTGCTAGCAAGTCCAATAATAGATGTCTTGGATCAAATATCTCTCTTTTAGCTCCTTCCTACCACTCTTCCCTCATTCACTCGTGAGCAACCAAGTGCGAGTGCAATACCTGCCACCATCTCCCCACCTGGCTTTGACAATAGTGCCCCATTTACCGGAAATGCTACCAATGGCCACACTAGCTAACACTAATATGTCGGTGTCGTCAATGTTTGTCTTATCTTCTTCAATGGACAAACATGATGTTCAACACTGCCTGTGGCAGGTGACACCACATCCGGTTCATCATCGCCTCGTCATCTTGCTTGTCACCGTCATCGGTCAGTATACCAACCCATATAGTTCTTCCTCTAATCCCAAAGATGATATGAAGACTTTCTATCAAAACCCCCAACTCTAAAGCCTAGCTAAACCCTTGCCAAAGATTTTGACCACTCACCTGAGATAGGGAAGCTAAATGTGTAAATCAGATGACGGGGCTTCATCACTAGTATAATTGGGTGCTCCGCAAATCGGATGTTGGAGGCATATAAAACGCTTGTTTTCTACTATTTTTCTATGTTTTTCTATTTTGAGTCAACATCAAAAATTCCCACGTGTCGTGTCTATTCTTCATCTTCACTTGAAAAATTATAGAGTTAAATACAATGGTGGTCCACAGACTTATCTTTATGTGCTACTTAGATCCACATGTCATCCATGCAGTAGTTGAAACCTGCCATTTACCACCATCTATACTAGACCTTCATCCCTAAAATCGTGGTCACAACTACAGAGCATCCGCCAAGTATCATCTCATCCCTAAAATCGTGGTCACAACTACAGAGCATCCGCCAAGTGTCACCCAAAGCTGTACAGAGAAAGCAATGGATGAGAGAAGAGAAACACGATCTAAATGACATGTGGATTTCATAGGCCAGTGTCATCGACATCATCATCACGCCACGTCAACTGCTTGTATGCCACATATTCACATGGGCAACATAGACCCGTGGTGTACCTTGGACAAGTTTAGTGGCCCAGGAATATGTTTTTAGAGTTCATAAACCTAAATGATATAGAGTGGTAAATTTATGGGCTAATGGTATATTTAACTCAAAATTATAAACCTAGGAGTACCTAGGTGGATATTTTAACAAAGAAAAAATATACACCCAAAATTTTCTGGAGGGCTTGACCATATAGGGTCGGTCCTTCATCCATAGCCTCGACTAATAACTGATAGGTGGAAGGATGCAAATAATGGCCGCAGTTTATCTGTGCTGGATCTCAAGATCAATCACGTCAAACACATGCGATTCTGTTTTTGAGTTTCGCGTTAAGTTTATTGTGAGTGTTCCATCATCTAAAAAGTTTATTATGTGAACTGAAAAACCAGTGCCTGCCGGCCATCTACCTTTAGTATTTCAGTTTTGTCTATCTCCTAAAAATCTACAAGTAGCTAGACATAGTTTGGGCACATGTTCCTCTTCTTACATAGCTCTTCTACTCGCGAGCGTGTTCGAGCAAAAAAGAAAAAAAAAACTCTAGATGAACAATTGGATATGGGTGTGGCACATGTGTATGCCTGAACACAGGACAGAAAATCTCATAACGGTTTAATTATACAGAACCCATTTCTATTCCAAGCTTCAAATAGCTCTACAACAAAAGGCATCATTATTCTGCAACTGCTACAAGCTAGGTACAGTACAGCTACAAGCGGTGGTGGCCGGAGGAGGCAATGCCGTCGTCGAAGTTCTGGTAGTAGCTATGCAGGTCATACCCGAACCTGACCGCGCTTCGCCTCGGCCGCGCCGCGCCTCTCCTCCAAGAGCGTCTCAACCTCGACAGCAGCTGCTTCACCGCCGCAGCCGACCGGCGGCCGCCGCTCCTGGCGTGGACCCTCCCACACCGGCTGCTGCCGCCGCTGTATAGACCGAGCAGAGACGCCGCCATGTGAATGCTCACTCGCTCGGTTCTCACAAGTCACAGACACTCTATCGTAGCTGCTCTCTTTGCTCCGAGTCCGAGCTGTGGAAGTAGGAGTATCTGCTGTGTGCTGCAGCTGTAGCTTCTGAAGATGTTGTGCAAAACGAAACCTCCCATGCCGCACAGTTTTATAGGCTCGGATGGTGGGAGTATTCCGACACGCGTGGATCGACGACGGCACCCAGACCCACCAGCACGCACTCGCGTACATGGTGACGACTGACGAAGCATCCACTACGGCGATCATCCGAAAGTTCCAAGCAAAATCCAGCTTCATGTATGCACTTTTTGAAGCCTCCGTCGTGCAGTCGAAAGAAAGAGAACCGTCCACCGGCAACAGCAGAAGCATGTGTATTTTTGCTTTAGTGACGGATCGGACCTCGATCGCCATCTAGGATGAGAGGTTGGCCATGCATGGCAACTAGCGACACGGCGCCGAGCTGCTTCCTGTCCATCCTGCCGATAAGGTCGGCGGCTGCCACCCGTCCTACTGCTGGATCATGCATGTCGGAGTGTGGTCACCGGTTGGTTTGCTGTAGAGACACTACTGGAGGCGGACCCTCGGCAAAGGCCTAGAAACCCTCGACAAAGGCTTTGTCGAGGGTTGCCATCGGCAAAGACCCCTCGGGTAATTGTTAGACGGCGAAGGGGTCTTTGCCGAGGGCCCTTTATCGGGCACTCGGCAAAGAAAAGAAGCCGTCAGCGCCGGCGCCGTTGGCGGTTTCTTTGCCGAGGGCCGACCCTCGGCAAAGAAATGGTTTTTTTTTGAATTTGTTTGCCGAGGGCCGACCCTCGGCAAATAATTTTTTTTAAAACCTTTGCCGAGGGTCTCCTCCCTGGTCCTCGGCAAAGAAATTTTCAGGATTTTTTAAAAATTCTTTGCCGAGGGCCGGCCCTCGGTAAAGAAATGGTTTTTTGAATTTTTTTTAACCCTTTGTCGAGGGCCTGCTCTCTGGCCCCCGGCAAAGAAATTGTCAGGATTTTTTTCCAAAAAAATCTTTGCCGAGGGCTATTGCTTGGGCCCTCGGCAAAGGACCCTTCTTTGCCGAGGGCCTTGGTCATTGCCCTCGGCAAAGAGGCAGAAATTTAATTTTTTTTTGTTTTTTGCATTCCATCAACACAAGCATTTTATATATATACACATATATATATATATATATATATATATATATATCACACAGAACCTATTTTCTCACAATATATCACAACCATAATTGTGAACCACAAATCTCAATACATTACAACGACAAGTCACATGTTCATCATCATTCACATGTTTATTACGACAAGTTAATGAAATCTAAGCACAAGTCACAACCATAAATCACAAATCACGCTAAAGTCCAACCACATCACCTAGCACGAGTCCTCATCAAGCTAGCCTATGAGACGATGGTGAAGGAAAAGCAGGATCACCCGGTGACGCACTAGCGGGTTGATTGAAACCCGCGGACGAAAGCTGCACAAAGGAGCAGAGATTGCATGTGTGAGTAATCCGGGAAAACAGTTTTGAAACTTAGAGATTGCATCTAGTATTGTAGGAATAAAAAAGATTAGACTCAATTGAAAATTTCGGCAGCACCTCCCCTGCACGGGGAGGTTTCCAAAGCCTGCAAGAAACGACGGCACGAACGCCGACATCCACAACGGCACGAACGCCAACATCCACAACGGCACGAACGCCGACATCCACAACGGCACGAAGGTCGACATACATGCAAAGCACAAGCGAAAAGTGAACTTTCATACTTACAGGAGTAGCTGTAGGAGTAGGAGGTGGAGGAGCTGAAAACTGCACAGGTACACCCGATGCTTGCCCAAGACTTTGCATGATCACCATCATCTCCGCCATCTCGCTTCATATGGCCCTCGAACGCGACCTTCTCGGGCTCGCAACAGGTGCGCGTCAGCTCCTGCTTACTTTCTTGACTTTGCCTTTTTGTTTCTTTCAGCTCGGCCTGTAATATTTCACTCCAATGTATCAGTAATGCAAATCTAATTTAGCTGTGTAAATATCTACGTACGATGAGTAAAACAGGAATTACCTAGAGTGCTTGGACCTGCTGCGGTCTTTGAGAAGGCCGTGGACGTATAATTGGCCGGAGCTCGTGTCCGTGCTCGAGATAGCGTCGAGGAGGGAACAGTGGTGGAGTCGATGGCGCCATCTCGCAATCCACACCGCCCGTGCTTCTTGCCTCCTCCGAGCCTCATGATCGCCTCTCTGCATCAATGGGCTCGGTCAGCACATTGTAATCTTCCCCATAGATCTCCTTACCGCTTGACGTGTACTCTTGGACTTTAGTGTACACGTTGGGTCGAGTACACACACAGGGCGGGGCAGCCGGGTCAAAGGAGACAGAGGACGACGCCCACGCCCATGTGGGACATAGCCCACGCAGAGAACTTCGAGACCTCCTCGCCCGGGTGCGCAGCCTCCTGCGAGAAAGACGGGAAGATGGTGAGAAATCAAGCAGAATTGAGCGTCAAAATAAATGAAAGAAATCACTTACGTATGCTTGTTTGTATCCGGGGAGGCTACGGCTGCCTTGATGGTGAGTTGGACCTTGCCTCATCAGACGCTGTTCCCGCTGCCTCTCGTGCGTGTCAACAAAGTCCTGTGATAACCACTTGTCCACGATCATGGCCCAGCACTCGGGATACAATCGGCACCACCAGGGAATCACCTACAAGTCATCGAGTATTTGACATATAAGAAGATGAAATTGAACCTACTTAATATCAAAATGAATCATTATGAATGTTATTCGCCTACCTCAAGGTACTGGTCCCGGGTCAGCGTAATCCGTCTTGCTTGAGGCTTGGGGAGGGACTGCCTAAGTACCGACCTGTAGTAGTCTATGTGGGCCTGGACGCGCCCATGGTGGTGCATCTCGGTGACGTACTTCCTACAAGCTGCGGCAGCCACTCGATCCGCCTGGGCCTCAAGTCCTTCTTTGGCCTTGAAATATTTCTGCATACAAAACCGATGTATCCATTCATTATTTTGATAAAAGATTTAACCAATGAATGCGATGTATTAAGCAATGTTGTGCGAGAGAGACTTACCCAAAACTCCGCCAATACTCGCTCCTGCTTGTTGCGGTAAGTGTCATCCGTGACCAGCGCGTACCTGTCCCAGTTGGAGGCCGGCTCCCGCACCACCGGCTCTTCGGACAGTTGCACAATGCCGGGGTACCATTTCCTGCACAAAACACCAAGGATGCTCGTGGGGGTGCATGCTGGAGTACCCGACAAAACCAACCAGGCCCTGCACAAGTGATTAAGAAAATTTATCAGTTTCTCCTAAGATTTCCAACATATCTTATGAAGTAGTTGTGATAACATCCATAGTTACTTACCTCTTTGCCATAGGCCGAATCACTGAGCGGTTGTGAGGAAGCGGAACCGGAGGGAGGCTCGTGGGACCTCGCTCGTAGAGAGTCCGAGTAGCGGTACCCTCTCCCTCGCCCTCGAGCGCCTCGCCTCCCTCGCCCTCGAGCGCCTCGTCTCCCTCGCCCGTCTGCTGACCCCTCTCGTCCTCCGACGAGGATGAGGCCATGGCCGTCACGTGCTCCTCCTCTAGCACCTCATCACGTGTCGAGGGAGGAGACCGCTGCCTCCTGCGGCGGCTGCCCCTGGTCCTCCTCTCGTCACCTCCTGCGGACGCTACCCCGGACGACGACCCCTCACCTCGAAGGAGAGGGCGGTCTCTCCCGTAAACCGAGGGCGTGTCACGGCGTGGACGTCTGCTCGCCATCTTTGTCCAATCACCTGCAATCACAAAGAATGAACAAGACTAATTAGTACATATATTAGAAATAGATTCAAAATATATAAACAAAACACAAATTAAAAAACCATAGTATTACATGTATTAGGAATAATCTTCATGATTGGGATCATAGGTCTCATCATCACTGTCAAAATTGTCCAAATGGGCAACACTATCCGAAGGTTCTATGTTGTCATCATCGTCATTGCCTAGATGTAATCGCTCAAGCATTGCTATGTCCTTGGCATTTACCACCACATCTCCATTGACCTCGTCATCAACCGTTTCGTTGTCTACTTCCATTTCGATTGCTTCGGGTAAGACTATCTCAAACGTGCCTGGTAGCCCATCTTCTTGATAGAACTGACCATCATATGTGTTTGCGTTGAAGTTGTAATCATCATCGTTTGGGGCAGGTAGTTTACCATGTGGAGATACCTGGTGCACAATAGCCCAACCCTTAAGATCCTCTTTATCTTGGTTGGCGTATCGAGTATAATACACCTGCACGGCCTGTTGAGCCACAATGTAGACATCTTTTCCAGGATAGATGGAATCTTCTTGAATCTCCACTAGCCCAAGATGAGCGGTTCGTCTCGTTGATCGAGGATTAAACCAGTGGCATTTGAACATGACAGGTTTAAGAGGTTCGTCTCCATGAAATGAGAGTTCATAGATTTCCTCAACTCTACCATGATAGTCGAGGCCATCAGTGCCGGGCGTACAAACTCCGCTATTTGTGGTTTTTCGTTTGGGCCGAATCTGCTCGTAACTTGTTGTGTGGAAGCGATATCCGTTCACGTCATAGCCGGTAAATAACTTCACCCTAACATCATAGCCGTTTGCAACCTGTTTCAACTCATCGCTCATGGACGAATCGGTCTAGGCCTGCAAGGTGAATCATGATAGATCGTTATATTAATCAAACGTACGATCACCTTGGACGATCGAATGTACGAGCTAAATTGGACATTACCTTTTGTTTGAACCAAGAAATGAAATCAGGCCTCCCCGCTCCCGCACCCCGCGAAACAAGGGTGTCTTGTTCATGCGAGGTAGGATCCCTTGATTGATGCCAGAATTCACGAACAAATTCCCTGTCCGAACGAGAATCAATGGGGTTGAATGCAGAATAGTGACGGCATATTGAAATAAGTTCGTTGAGAACTTACTTGATGAACGGCTGCACCTCGGTAAGGTTATTCAACACATATAGCATGATACTGCGCCACTCTTCATTTCCCAATAGCTTTGGGGTTGATCCACTTGCGCTGCCGAGTTGGCCTTGGAAAAGGCTCAGGGTCGATTCATTTTCGCCAGTATTGTAACGAGAGGGTGGATTATGATTGCTAGGAAGGTTCAGCTTGTAGTATAGCGTTGTGAAGTTTGCCACCTCCTCCCGAAGGCATGCCTCTGCAATGGAAGCCTCAATTCTGGCTTTATTTGTACTTTTTTTGCAAAGAGTCTTTAGACATCTCTCGATTGGATAGCACCAATGGGCCTGCACGGGCCCTCCCCCAAACATGCCTCGGACGGGAGGTGCACAATCAGATGTTGCATCGGCAAGAAGAAGCCGGGTGGAAAGATCTTCTCCAGCTTACAGAGCAACACAGGTGCCGCTTTTTCTAAGTCCTGAGCGACGGTCCGAGATATCTCCTTGGCACAAAGCTGGCGGAAGAAAAAGCTCAACTCTGCCAGCACTTGCCAGACATGCTCAGGGACATAGCCTCGGACCATCGCCGGAAGAAGCCACTCAATCCATATGTGGTAGTCATGACTCTTCATCCCGTTGACTCGCAGAGTGCCTAAGTTCACTCCCCTGCTAAGATTCGCTGCATATCCATCTGGAAACATTAACATCTGCATCCATTTTAGTACCTCCCTCCTTTGATCGATTTGCAAGATGAAATTGACCTTAGGCCTTTTCCAGTTCTTGTTTCGGCCACTAGGAGGCTGCATCGCTTGATTCGGTCTATGGCACAACGTCGCTAGGTCCACTCTAGCCTTAACGTTGTCCTTAGACTTGTCAGTGTCCATGAGAGTTCCCCAAAGTGCTTCGGCGATATTTTTTTTAGTGTGCATTACATCAATGTTATGTGGCAGAAGAAGGTCATCGAAATAGGGGAGCCTCGTCAAGCCGGATTTATGAGTCTACATATGTTCCTCACCATATCCCACAAAACCACCTTCTTCATTGGGCACGGGAGCATCTATCTGAACACGAACCTCGGCACCAGTCCTCAAGTGCGGTTTAGGGTCTGTCACTTTGACACCTTTCGTAAAGCTCTTGATGTCTTCTCTAAATTCATGGTTTAGAGGGAGGAACTGACGATGCTGGTCGAACGATGAATACTTGCCACCCTTCTTCAATCAAATGAACCTCACAGCTTCCTTGCATACTGGGCATGGGAACTTCCCGTGAACACACCAGGCGGCGAATAACCCATACGCCAGGAAGTCATGCAGGGAGTAGTGGTACCAAACGTGCATTTTGAAGCTTGTCTTTGTAGCTCGATCGTATGTCCATACCCCCTTCTCCCAAGCGTGGATCAATTCATCAATCACAGGCTCCATGAACACACCCATATTACTCCCCGGGTGTCCAGGAATTATTAACGACAAGAATACGTTATGCCGTTGAAAGGAGATGCCGGGAGGGAGATTGAGGGGGATAACAAAAACAGGCCAGCATGTGTATGGGGCAGCCATCATTCCATAAGGATTGAACCCATCTGTTGCCAGCGCGACACGTACATTACGAGCCTCAGCTGCTTTGTCACGATGTTTGTCATTGAAATACGTCCATGCTTCAGCATCAGACGGATGTACCATCTTCCCAGGATTGTATCATTTGCCATCTTTGTGTCATGTCATCTGTTTCGTGGATTCCTCAGTCATGAATAGCCGTTGGATCCTCGGTAGGAAAGGAAGGTGACGTAGCACTCTCGCGGGGATCAGAAGCTGCTTCTTCTGACCATCACCAGAGTCTACCTCTAGGTACCTGGAGGATTTACACTTTGGACAGTAATTTGCATCCTTGTGTTCTTTCCTAAATAGGACGCACCCCTTCGAATAAACATGTATCTTGTCATACGGCATCTTAAGCATACGAAGGAGTTTCTCTGCCTCGTACAAGTTCGTCGGCAAAGTGTGCTTCTCCGGTAGCATGGTGCCAAACACGGCCAACATCTTATCGAAGCCTTCTCGACTCAGGTTTAACTCGGCCTTCAACCCCATTACGCGTCCAATCGCATCTAGCTGAGAAATCATTGTACGCTCGTGAAGGGGTTTCTGTGCCGAGTCCAACATTTTGTAGAAGTCCTTTGCGGATTCCTCCATCTCCTCCTTCTCACGTCGTTCAGCGAAGTGAGCTTGGTGGGCATCATCTAGCATGTCTGCTACCCCGGCATCATCATCAAAAGCCTCGAGGCGTGGTCTCACCACCTCCGCTCTTATACGATCTGCTTCACCATGGTAGATCCACTGCTGGTAGCCAGGCGTATAACCATTGAACACAAGATGTCTACCCATGGTCTTCTCGTCTACTTTTCTCCTGTTGTCACATTTGCTGCAGGGACACCAAACTAGAGAATGTCCTCCTGCTCCTGGGCCAAATGCATGTTTCAAGAAACCATCTGTCCCCTTCACCCATTCATAGTCGTAGTCACTCCCGCTTCTCCAGCCCGTGTACATCCACTGACGGTCCTCCATCCTTTAACATTTACAGCATAGAGTATTGTGACCATCAATTGCATCTACGCGGTGTTCCTACTGTCTAATAGGTGAGGATAGGTCCTAATCCCACCCGCGGATGCGTAGATGAGGTCAGTTTCCATGCTCCGCTCCTCTCCGAGACAATTTCGGCAGCACCTCCCCGCTGTTCTCCCGATACACGTCCTGCAAGGGAGAGTGTGTATCCAGAGAACAACAGGGAGGTGTTGCCGAAACTCCTTCTCGGATCGGAGCGGGCCATGGAAACTAACCCATCTACGCATCCATGAGCTGTCCAAAAAACGTGGACAATCCGAAACAGATACGGTCGCAGATACGCAAAGATCCGTATACCTACGACCGTATCTCTTTTGGACGGGAGACGCCTAACTGGATTACGCGCGGGCTACGACAGACATGCGCAAAAAGAGGTTATTTATACCTAGGGTGTCGGTGAAGTAAGGCTAGCGGGGTAGTGGCGAATCGACGCAGGGGCGAGGCGACGCAGTGCAGGTAGAACCGCGACGTCGACGAAGTCGATCGGGGTCCTTCGGGTCCCCTCCGACGTACTCTTCTCCTGCATAAAAAGACAATAGGTTATTTTTTGTTCAAAATTTCGGCAGCACCTCCCCTGCACGGGGAGGTTTCCAAAACCTGCAAAAAAACGACACGATGGCCGACATTCACAATGGCACGAAGGCCGACAACCACAACGGCATGAAGGCCCTCATATCAACTTACGGCACGAAGGCCCACACAACCACATACGGCACGAAGGCCGACAACGAGAGTTTTACCTAGGGTTGCGGTGGAGTCGGGCGTCGCGGTGCGGGGGTCACTTTCTTCTCCGGTGAGGTCGAGCGGCGTTGGAGTACTCCTCTCCCCCTCTTCCCTTTCTTCTCTCCTTTTCCCCTTCTTCTCCTTCTCTTCCCCTTCCTCCTTCTCCTCTTCTTCTCCTTTTCTTCCCCTTCCTCCTTCTCCTCTTCTCCTTCTCTTCTTCCTCCAACTTCACCTCTCGCCTCCTCCCTCCAACAAAGAAAACCACGGGGGTGGCCTGGGGGATGGGGTCGGGGCGGGAAGGCCGGCGAGGGGGAGCCGCCAGAGGGCCGGCCGGGGCGGTCGACCTCCCGTTGCTCGACGGAGACGGGGAACGGAGGCAGGGCGTGACCTCGGTCGCCATCGGCGCGTGGTGGCGGCGGTCGCACTGGTGGGGCCCGGGCGCTACTGGCGGCCGAGGCTGAGCGCCTGTGCGCGCATGCAAGTGCGCAGCTTGTGCACAGCCTGCTGGCAGCTGGCAGCGGGCGTCGGTGGGGCGGCAAGCGACTGGGCTGCTGGGTTCGGCGGCAGGCGGCAGGGCAATGGGGCTAGCAGCGCAGCAGTGGAGGCGCTGGGCGGCTAGGTGCGCGTGAAGGGGGGGGCGGGAGGCTCGCAGGCTCAGGCCAGCCAGGTAGCGTCTTGCATGCAATGGCGGCGGGGCAAGTGGCGCGGTGGTGGACGCCAGGAGGGCCGGGCCATGAGCGGGTACGTGGGGACTGGGGAGGGAGATGGTCGAGCGTTTTTTTTTCACAATTTTCGATTGGGAATTTGGGCTGCGGCCCGATTTAGGGTTCGGTCCTTTGCCGAGGGCCCAGATCCACGGCCCTCGGCAAAGATTTTTTATTTAAAAAATTCTTTGCCGAGGGCCACAGGCTAGGCTCTCGGCAATTTTTTTGGTTTTTTTAGCCCAGTTTTTTTGTGGTGCTACAATACATTGTTTTGAACTCAATTTTAAAATTTAGGCCAATTTTGATTTTGTTTTGTATATTTCCTTAATTTATTTTGATTCTTTGATTTTTTCGAATATGTCAAATTTGAGCTGCGAGTTGCATGGAATATTGCAATGTAGTGTTTCAAAAATATTATTCATGTTAATTGGTGCATGTTGAGTCCCTATCCACGAACTACATCAAATTTTCCACGCATCTTGCCAAGTTTCATGATTTTCGACTTCGACTGGATTTTATAAATTTTTTAAAACTTTTATAAAATCCATCTCGGTCATGTTCGCAAAAGATGCGAGAAAATTTGATGCGATTTGTGTAGGGACTGGTATGCAAATTGATTAATATGAATAACATTTTCAAACACTACATTGCAATATTCCATTCACCTGCAGTTCAAATTTGACATATTCGAAAAAAATCAAAGAATCAAAATAAATTAAGAAAATATACAAAACAAAATCAAAATTAGGCTAAATTTTAAAATTGAGTTCAAAACAATGTATTGTAGCACCACAAAAAACTGGGCTAAAAAAACAAAAAAAAATTGCCAAGGCTCTTTACTGAGGGCCTGGCCCGTGGCCGTCAGCAAAGAATTTTTTTTAAAAAAATAAAAAATCTTTGCCGATGGCCTATCCTGGCCCTCGGCAAAGGGCTTCTTTGCCGAGGGCCTAGCCTCCAGCCCTCGGCAAAGGAGATTTATAAAAAAAAAATTGGCCGAAAAACTGGTTTTAAAAAAAATCTTTGCCGAGGGCCTGGTCTAAGGCCCTCGGCAAAGACTTAAAAAATATATTGCCGAATAACCTAGTTTCACAGAAAAAAAAACCTTTTGCCGAGGGCCTAACGGTGGCCCTCGGTAAAGCTTGACGGGGAATGGCCGCCGTGACCCAACGGGCCTAATTTGCTGAGGGCATCTTTGCCGAGGGCCTGTCTTTGCCGAGGGCCGTACCCTCGGCAAAGACCTCTTTGTCGAGAGCCGTTCTTTACCGAGGGCGCCTGTGGTTGGTCCTCGGCAAAGAGTGTCTTTGCCGAGTAGCCGAGATTTGGCCCTCGGCAAAACCTCAGGCCCTCGACAAAGCACGCGTTTCTAGTAGTGAGATGCCGGTCGGTCGGCAGTTAGGCACGGTGGCCTGTTCAATGCATGCACGGCGCCGGCGCCATGGATGTGTTTGATGCACTGTTGATGGCGGGCATGGCGGCGGCGGCGGGGCGTGTAATGTCACGTGCACAGTGTGTTTCAGTTGCATGTGGCGCGGCTGGCCTAATCGACATGCATGCGGCCGAGTTTGGCAAGATGTTAGTTCTGCAGAACGGCATCCCATCAGAGACTAAGAATCTAGGATGTGATGTCATTGGAAGATCGGTTGTGGGTTCAGTCTTCAGTGACGATGGATAGATGTGCGCGAGAGCATCGCGAGAGCACTCCAAGCCACTCATCATGGATAATAATAATAACCGGTTATTATTATCTTTTTGGATGATCTTCCTTGTACTACTGAAGATGACGTACTAAAGGTTGAAACGTGGACCCTTTCTTTACAGCTGGAACATGCATGGTCTTTCACTCTTTTGATACCTTCAAAAAATAGGAAAAAGGAAAGAAAGATACCATCGAGCTGAGTGATCCATGCACAGGATCAACATGGGAGCGGATCAGGGCAGCACCAACGGAGGCATACAGAAACGTTAGCCCTAGATAAAAGTATTGCTCCACGTATGCAAGGAACATATTCAGACCACCATTCGCTAACTTTGTTGTGACTTGCAGCTTTTGCGGTGACTTGTCCCAAAAAATATATAAATCTCGCTTCACGAGGAGTCAAAGAATCTTAATTTTGACTAAGTTTATAAAAGATATTATCTATATTTAGATCTTCAATTAGGTTTATTATGAAAACATATGATGTGATTAATCTAATGATACTTATTACACATCGTAAACATCAATACTTTTATATATATATTTGGTCAAAAGTATGAATCTTTGACTCATCGCGAAGCGAGATTTTATATTCTTTTTGGGATGGATGAAGTAAGTCATAGAGTTGCTTTTTAGATACGTGATCTGGAACCCTTTTTGGGGGGTGTTGCGCACGTGTGCTGGAATTTCGAAAGGGCCCAGGTTACCAAGGCCGCTGAGGTGGAGCCAGGCCATGGTGGCACTATAAGAATTGTGTTGATCCATGATAGTTTTTTTGTGATAGATTTTTTTTCCGTCACAGATTACTAGAATCATATATGGGTTCTCTTGAAGCCCAACCTTGGGCCTAGATTCTGTGAAGAAATTCATGGACCGTCACTATTGACATCTAAATTTCGTCACGATGCCTCTTTGCCACATTTGATGCCACCATGGCATGCTGACGTGGCCATGGAGCCATATGTTGGTTTTTTCGATCATCAAAAAAATTGTGCAGCATTGGAGAATCAAACCTGCGACCTCCTAATTCCAATGCCGCACACATGACCACTGCAATACTGTGCTCTTATGTGTTAGAATCTAGAATAGTTTTGTTTTATTTGTAATATTATTTACTCTGAATTGTTAAAACAAAGGAAGAGGTACCCAAATTCCTTTTATGATATGTGCTGTATTCTAGTGGTTGAAGCTAGGACATGTAGATAATGATGGGGTTACATGTTTCTTAGTTGATTGTAGTTCACATGTGCTTTGTTCGAGTAATAGGTTCCCTATAAGCTATAGTTCACATTGCTTTATTCAAGTAATGGCTTCCATATAAGTTGTAGTTTAGGCGCCTAATTTGCACGTTCCTGCTCTGTTTTGTTGACATTCAGTGCAAGGTTAACTCAATGAATGCCTTTGTAATCTACATGTTAACATCCGGAAAATCTCCCTAAAGCAGGGGAGCGTGTTCAGGGATATGGTGATACAGATACAGATTTAGAAGAGCCAGTACTCCTTGAAATTGAGGTGCTTGTTCTACCTTGTCAGGTTGGGATGGGAGGGGGTTGGTTTAGGTAGCAGTGCAATTTAATTCTTTGCTGTGTGGATAGCAATGTAATTTTTACATGCTTATCGCTTAAGTTTGTTTCTCCAATTTCAGATTGTGGGTTGAACAAGCCATAGAGAAGTCCCTGCCAGCAGGCCAAAAGGCAGCACCGATATGGATCCTAGGGGATGGCAATCCAAGAGAGTGAAGCCAACTAGTCTATTAGAGTTGCACCATCTTGGAGTTCTAATTAGGTCTAAAAGTCAACACGCACAAGGCGAGCAAAGCCCTGTGAAGAAATGGTCACGTGAAGATGACTTTAGCCATGCCGAAGTAGAGACTCCACCACCTCTCCCGTAGAATGACCAAACTTGAGAAGGTTGGTATTACCTTAGACATGTCTATAAATCAAGTCACACTATTTGATATCCATGTTACTTTTCTAACAATCTGAATGTATGAAAACTGTGTAGTATCATTGCAGAGAAGAGCGAGGAAGTTGAGGCAAGCAACTAAGGGAGTTTTGCTTTACAAAACCACCCAATCAATGGAAATAAGGATGCCCATCTCGGTTGTTAAGAGGAACAAAAGGCCACATGATCCATTGTAAGCTGCCAGGTTTGCCTCAAAGGCAGGTGTAGTAGTCAGGTCTCAATGGATTTGTGGCCAAGCTATCTATAAGTATATATATCCTCTACTGACATTCAACTCTACCTTGAGCAACTTAGTAATGGATTTAATTTGCATTCACACTTCTACAGTTGAGGCTGGTCATTGACGACAATGATGAAGCAACAAGAGAAGCATGCACGAGTGTATTCCTGTCTGTTATACAGCAGACACGGTACAGGTTCAAGTGATCCTACTTCAATGGTGTCCCCACTGATCAAATCAGAAAGACCTCTCCTGTGTCTTGCATGAAGTCACTGTTTACACCAAAATTTGGGAAGAAGAACGCGGGAACTCGAAGCTTTCAGAATTGTGCCGATCAAGGAATCGATTGCATAAGGATCGATATCAGCTGATTCGGATGCAACATTGGAAACGACTCTCTTTGAATGACGTCAGCAGATTACGATAATGAGTTATTGTTGGCATCGAGAAATACATATAGGACTCTACAAAAAATGAAAAATTAGGGTCCAAGTTATCTTAAGATAGGAATGTTTTCTTTTATACCAAAGATTGTAATGAGTCGTACTCGAGTAGGATTCATGTTTAGGCTCCGGGTATAAATATTGGACCTCGGCTATTGTAAAGGACACATAATCAATCAAATATAAGTTATTTACTTTTTCGGCTCCGGCCAACCCTTAGGAGTAGGAGTAGAGTAGATCTCGGTGAGTTCTTCAGCAGGCAGGGTTGCATCGGTCTAGTCGACCTCCGGCTTGTCTGTAAGTACTATCATGGCTTATACTTCTGTTCATACGGCTGCATCGATCGGGTCGACCTCCACTGCGTCTCTAGTATAAGCTAGTTATCGACTCTTATCTAGTTTAAGTACGGCTGCATCGATCCGGTCGACCTCTACTGCTCAAACTAGATTAAGGTCAAGTTATCGCCTCTACCTAAGAGTGGCAATCTTTGGTAGATTCATTAAGTTACCGATCTTGCTAATATTTTTATTGTCATTAGTTTGCAGCAACATCAATCTGCCCGGTCGAGATCGATTTAGATTGGCCTCATATCCTTTGGGTCCGTCGTTCATTTTGTTACAACATGATATTGTTTACCTTGAGCGATGGTTTATGTTTCATCGGCTGTTTCTACTTCGATCTTGATCGCGCATAGTACGCGGTTAAGGCATGAATAATCTTGAAGAGGTTTGCTGGCTAGTTAAATCTAGTTTATAGTTCACCATTATGGTTGTAACGATCCGGTCGATCCCCAATGATGGCACTGTAGATTGGAGGATGCTAATTAGTAGATTTGTTTCTGATTAGGCGTGACCTTAGTTGTTTGCTATGCCTGCATCGGCTAAATAGTCGATCGCCTATGTGTTAACGCCTATGGTGTGCGTCCATGATTCTGTTAAGCGTGAATAGACCTGTGTACTTTAAGGGTTTGATTCGTTGTCTTTTTCACGACTGCATCGATCCGGTCAAACCTCACTATTAGAGATAGCAGATTGAGTCTGATGAGTCCATAGGTTTGTTCATGTGAAATAGTCGATTGTTCACACGCTGTAGCTCTCTTCACCTGAATCGGCTATTTTAGCCGATTTATCCGAGCCTTCACGTATAGCATGTCTTTTGGAGAGCCTGTCGAAGTATGAATGTTTTTATGGATTCTTCGGTTTTAGTTTGTTACTATCATCATAGCTGCCATCGATCCGGTCGAACCTCACTGTTGGTGGTAACAGATTAGATTCAGAGCCCTTGTAGGTCCATTCGTATCAGATAGTCGATTTGTTCGCATGTTATATCCTTTATCGTTAGATTCATCGGCTCAATGTTTTATACTGATAACATCTGTCTAGCTAATGATCTCATTTACACCTACAAGTATTGTACCTGTCAATATAAAATTAATCGCTACCCACGAGCTTTACAGTCCGTAACAGCCAATTTCTGTGTGTATCGGCTATTTAGTCGCTTCTCCCATCTGGCTGCTCCTGAAGCGGCACAGTTGGAACTGTCTGGGCATAGACCGACATGTTCCACCTTAAATTACTGATAAACTTTCTCTCCTTGTCAATTGTAGGGTCAAATTGATTGGCATGTCTCGGGAGGAATACGCAGGATCGATTATCCCAGCGTTGAAGCCAGGCGGATCTCCAGCTCCATCGAGCAGAACCTTCCGGCTAGCTGTGTGTTGACACATTTTTGTGCCGACACACGTTCTGGCACGCCCGGTGGGACACCACAATCGTCATGGCGGCTTACAACAACAACAACATTCTTATGGTACCTTTTGAAGACCTACCTGATGGAGATAAAGATGTCATCAGCAAAGCTATAGAAGAATTTCAGAATAAGTATTTGTTGTCCTACATCAAGACACGTGACAATACAATTGTTTAGAAATATCCACTATCGAGTGTTTTGTTGCATGGGCAGACGGATGCAGATGAAGCTGAAGACAAACGTTTCTTCATGGAAGCTATGAACAAATCTATTCATGATGCCATATCGAACCATAATGAAGTTTTCTTGAACACCTTCCACAACACCATGAAAGATGTGTTTCATGGGTTTCCAATTGATCTGGTTGGACCGGCTTATTACAATATTCCACATTCGTAGACTCAGGGGACTAATTAAGCCGGTACCAGCCATCAAGAAGCAGCACCAGCTGGTGATGATGATGTCCAGGTAGTTCAGAGTTCATCTGAGCAAGTTCAAGGTGCTACTATGAATCAGATACAATATAATCCTAGATTATCAGTGCAGCATGTGCAACAGCCGGCGGGGCAAGGTCAGAACCAGATGGTTAATTTTGGCATATCAGGCCATATACCATTGTTGGCTCAAAAAATAGCACCATTAATTTAAAGGATCCGTAGATATATAGATCCTAACCAGAGACTTCAAGCAGTAAACCAGCAAAGGACCCAGCAGATAGAGATTCCATAAGGATATCATTATGGCACGGATTATAATACTCTTCACATGATTCTAAATCCAGGATACCAAGGTACCCGGAATTTTAATCCACAGACAAGTCAGTAGTTGCAGAAAAATCCAAATTCAAATGCTGATGAGTTGTTGCTAAGAGTGACCGAGACGATGAAGAATCAGTTCGGTTTGAAGCCAAAAGGGCATACCTTCTTGTACAAATGCCCATATCCAGAATGGTATGATTTTGTCGCTCTTTCTATTAATTACAGGCTCCTAGAGTTTGCTAAGTTCACTGGCCAAGATAGCACAAGCACAATAGAACATGTCAGTCGGTATCTTACACAGTTGGGCGAATCATCCATTGAAGAGGCCATCGAGTTTGTTTCTTCTCCTTGTCCTTGCAAGGGCCAGCCTTCACTTGTTTTCATCACTGCTAATTAACTCCATTGCCAATTGGGCTGACCTAGAGAAGAAGTTTCATACATATTTTTATACTGGGATAGGAGAAAAGAAGATTACTAATTTGACAACTATAAGGCAGAGAACTAATGAATCGGACACTAAGTTTCTTCAGAGGTTCCGAGAGACTAGAAATTTGTGCTTCTCATTAAATTTGGCTGATGATCAGCTAGCTGCTTTGACCGTTCAGGGGATGTTGGAAACATGGAGAGAAAAGCTGTTGGGACAAGAATTTGACAACTTGGGTCAATTGGCTCAATGAGTGGCAGTGCTCAATAGCCAATTCCAGAATATGCACAGAGATACCTGATTCTAGAAAAGTACCACAATGTCTGAAGCCTATAATCCATATTCAGTCGATGATGGCTATAAAGACGATGAAGAAGAAGAGGTTGCCGCGGCTGAATGGAATTAGGGTAAGAAGACGGTAATGGTGCCAAATCCTTGGGGAAGAGGAGTCGAAGAAAGCTACTATTTCGACATTACAAAGTCAGACAAACTCTTCGATTTCTTGCTTGAGAAGGGACAGATCACGTTGCCCGATAATCATGTTATATTGCCCCCTAATCAGTTGAAGAATAAGAAGTTCTGCAAGTTTCATAACACTACATCTCATTCTACTAATGAATGTAGAGTTTTTTGGTAGCATATACAGAGGGCTATTCAGCAAGGAAGGCTCAAGTTTAATACGCCTCGGAAGATAAAAGTTGACGATAATCCTTTCCCAAGAGATCAAAACATGGTCGATGCCAGGCTGCTCAAAGGAAAGACTAAGGTCCTAACATCAACCAGATCAAGAGAAACTGGAACAGTCGATCCCGAGATGCAAATGTCGGCTGATAAATACAGAGAGATTAGAAGGCATCGTGACCAACAAAAGAGCCGATATGAGCAGGGAGAAACATCAAATGATGGGGCAACAAAGCCACGTGTTACGTCTCGAATTCTGTTGAATAAATGGCAGTGGCAGAAGGAAAAGAATTATCGGCGTTGGTTAGAAGAGCAAGAATACCAGCGTCAACAAGAAAAAGCGAGGTATGAAAGAAAGCAAGCTGAATCACATTAGAATTGTCTTTTCTTCAGACATTGCTGGAACGCAGGTTTAAAGTTGCCTACCAGAAATAACAATCCAGAATGCAGAGAGCAATATTAGAAGTTCAAGCAATCTCAAGCCAACCGCTGGTCTATCCATGCTCAAGATGAGTATCATCATAATAACATGGATTGGCGCTTAAAAAATAGAAGTGTTCATGATCGGCTAGGAAAGCGAGTTGTCGATCAAAACTAGGTTGATTATGAAGAAGAGAGTAATGAAGAAGAATATGTTTGGCAGGAAGGCCAATGGTGTCTAGGGGGTTTGACAAGAAGCTAGAAGAGAAGAGTGCAATGCCTAAGGAATAGAGAGTTGGAACAGGCTCAGGCATCTGGTAAACCTCAAGTATGGCGTGGTAAGCAAACAGTCGATAGAGGGTAGCCATCGGCTAATATTCAAATGACTTTTCTGTTGCCATCAGAATTCAGTGCTCCAACGGATCAAGAAGTTTATTTAGATTTTGATGAATCGTAGTATGAAGAAATAGTTGCCAAGTTGATAGTTATACAGCAAGCTATATTCGATAAATTAGTCAAGCATCGGCACTTAAAGGCTTTATTTGTAAAAGGTTTTGTTGATGGGAAGCCGATGAACAAGATGTTGGTGGACGGAGGTGCTTCTGTCAATCTTATGCCTTACACCACTTTTCGCAAGCTTGGTAAGGGACCAGGAGATTTGATTGAGACTGATATGATGCTTAAGGATTTTGGGGGTAATGCGTCCAAAACCCGGAGGGCAATGAACGTCGAACTAACAATCGGGAGTAAGAGTCTGCTCACCACATTCTTCATCATCGATGGAAATGGTTCCTACAGTCTACTCCTCGGACATGACTGGATTCATGCAAATTGCTATGTACCATCGACCATGCATCAGTGTTTGATTCAATGGCATGGAGATGATGTCGAGCTGGTCCACGCTGATGAGTCCGTGAGTATCGCAATAGCCGATCTAGTGTTTTGGGAGCTAGAAGACTTCAAGTGTTTTTCTAGCAAGCTGTGGGAAGGATGCTTCATTAAGATCAGTAACGAAGGACAACAGCTGATCCAAGTAATCGGCTCTGAGAGTTTGTTTTAATGAATAGTCATGGCTTCACGTCGGCTATTTGATTAAGGGAAATAAGCATTGGTCTTGGAGATAGGCTTAGGCCGACGTATGTGAGCACTAAGTCAAATCCTAAGTGCAAGTCAAAGTTGATAGATCTATTAAAGGAAGTTTTGTATTGCTTAATGAGATGCTTGGCCTAGAATCAATCAATTGTTTAAGTCCTAATCTAAAGAGTTCTGATGCAACCTATCAAGAAGCGATCAGTGGAAAATGATTGAAAGAGTATTATCTCAACATTTAAGATCTACGCTCGACAGCTGATAGATTCAGTCATTAGCTCTAATAGCCGATACCAGAAGGGTATCGCCTCTAGTTCAAAAAATAAAACCCGAAGATGTAAAAGCCGATACGATATGTATCGCCTATAGAGCAAAATTAGAAACGAAGACAATCGTGACATGTACTAATGCATTGCACTAAGACACAGTCATGGAAGAGCAGAAGTTTTTATTCATTGGTTTACCCTAAGTATAAACTAATCAAAGACCTTGTTCACTACATCCTGAGCAGATGTGATGTCCACAATGGTCTCCGCTGCAACGACGAATTCTTCGATCAGGTCCTCATGCTCCTCAAGGCCATCGCCCATCGGGAAGCTAGTCTCCATGGCGTGGAGCTCGTATGCGGTCTGGACTTACACCGCGGTCAGTGCCACCGATGCGCCATGATAGATGCCATGAAGGGCAATCTCCTAGACGCGGGCCGGGATGTCATGGAGGTGAGCATTTATGAGGGAGCCTCGAGCGTTAACGACATCCATGGCCGCATTCGCCGCCAGTTAAATGGACTCCAACTGCACTATCAGGGCTGGCGATCACAGAAACAAGAAAGTTATCAACATAAAAGACAATGGAAATCGGAATAGAGTGTTCCTAGAATTTATCTTACCCGCCACCATGGCGTCGGACTTGGCCAGCCGCGCCCGAACGACACTGGCCTCCTCTTCGGTAGCATGAAGGGCAGCTTGGGAGACCCCAAGATGGATCTGAAGCTAGCCGTTTTCCTGAGTCACCTCAGAATAACGGTCTTGGGCCGCCCTCCACTCTCAAAGGAAACACCGGGCGACGTCGCCGTCGTAGGAGTAGGAAGAATCTGACGACGAGGCTGGCGCAGAAGATGCAGCATCAGAGGGCTCGCCGGCCCTAGGAAGAGGATGAAGACTGTCATTCAAAACGAACCTATAGACAAATCAGAATAGTTCATCATCATGAACGAAAGATGTCGATCTCACCTCATACATCGAAGGTGCTAGTTCACCGGCATATTCTCCTCTAGAATCTCCTCCACCACACGCTTGCCACGGTTGTCCTCGCCGGCCATGAAGTTGATTGGATCTATAAGAGGGGAGGGAGGCCACTACAGAGGTTATGAGGGCAGAGAAGTGCAAAGGAGCAAGAGCGGTTGCGAGTGTAGATGTATTCAAGGCCGGAGCCCTTGGCTGATATTTGAAGCCACGGAGCGAGGAGGTGGATGCCTCGGGACATGTAAAAGGCAACCGCAATTAATAGAAGGCGAAGTGCCACCTCACTAATGCTGAAGAGAATACGGTGCTTCTCTGGAGCATAATGCCCCTCACAAAGCTCTTCTCCAGAGCACCGCACAAGCTTCTTGAGGGCTTCGATGGAGATCACCACCAAGTCATCTAGGAGGTGGCAACCTCTAAGAGTAACAAGCACCACCGGCTTACAACTCGATCACCTAGTGCTACTTGATGCAACCTCATGATGAAATTACACTAGAATCGCTCACTCACTCGATCGGATGAACACTATCTAGCTCAAGTGAGTTAGAGGGCCCCCAAGCACTACCACATAAGCCACCAAGGCTCCAGTGTGCTCAGCTACCAGCCCAAGGCCGGCCAATGCTTGGTTTTATAGCCCCCAAGAAAATAGAGCCATTGTACCCCTTCACTGGGTACTTCTCGGGGCGACCGGACGCACCCGGTTTAGCGTCCGATCAATGGATGCACGCCACGCTTTGCTTCCGTTCAACCTTAGTCGCTTGATTTCCACGGTCAATTGCCGCGCCCCAACGGTCAAGTGATGACCGGACGCACCTCTATACCAAGACCGGACGCACGAGCCTTAGAGTCCAGTCATTTCTAGAGAGCTCCTTGAGCCTCTGTTTTATGACCGAACGCGTCCGGTCCCTGGTGACCGGACTCGCCTCTGCATCCGATCCCCTCTGGATCAACTCAGTGCGCTACGTTAGCATACGTCATCACTGACTAGACGTAGGCCCTACGTGTCCGGTCACTTTTATCATGCAGTGTCCGGTCACTTGACCGAGACCGCGCCCAACTGCTGCCAATGACTGGACGCGCCGGTCCTACCAAGGCCAGTGTCTGGTCAGTCACAGTGACCTCCTTTTGCCTCATTTTTCTTCACCGAGTTGATCCTCATCAACTCTAACTTCTTCTCCTTTGCAAATGTGCCAACACCACCAAGTGTACATCACCATGTGTATGTGTGTTAGCTTTTTACAAACATTTTTAAAAGGATTAGCCACTCAACTTGCCACGCCACTCGATCCTAGCAACGATGCAAAGTTAGATCACTCGAGTGGCACTGGATGACCGATATGCAAACAAGTTTGCCCCTCTTGATAGTACAGCCATCTATCCTAAATTCGGTCATCAACTTCTCTACACACCTATGACCGATGAAATGAAATGCCCTAGGTTATACCTTTGCCTTGCGCAATCCATTCCATCTCCTCCAATGTCGATGCAACACATGCACCAACACAATCAACAATGATATGATCCACTTCATATCATCATGCGATCATATTGGTTCATCGATCTTGACTTCACTTGCTTTTCACCATTGCCTTCATCCATTGGCGTCAAGTCTTTGCTCAAGCTTCACCGCCACGCGGTCCATCGCTCCAAAGCCTCCAACTTACCCTTCACGCTTGCAACCGGTCCATCAAGCCAAGTCATGTATTGATCTTATCCACCTTGATCACATGACTCAATGTCATGTCTCATGTGCAATGAGCTCCTTCATCATCACATGTATGAGCTTTGCAACATCTCCAAGCCATTTCCACCTTCATGGCATATGTTGCTCACACACATGTACCTGTGGACTAATCACCTATGTATCTCAAATAAACACAATTAGTCCACCTTGGATTGTCACTCAATTACCAAAATCAAACAAGGACCTTTCAGTGGGGTGAAACCAAACCTGCCTGTAACAGGGCATCACGACCTCTCAAGGTCGGCAAGAGCGCCAAGAAATAGGAGTCGGGTCCCCGCGACCCCATAAAAGGGTCGAAACCAAGACTAAGACTCCTCCTGGCACCTCCAGGTCTAAAGACCAAAGGCTAGCTTTGAAGACTCACAAACCGTTAGAGATCCACGACCTCTCTAGGAGAGATCAGCGAGGCTGGCCTGGGCAACGCAGCAGTGACTTCCATATGAAGCGATGCGGAACCCAAAACATGATCACGACTCAGTCACATGGAAAAAGTAAAAATGTCCAAAACCTATGAGCCGATGCACGATCGCATAAAACCTCGTGAACGCGCAAAAAGAGGTCGAGGAAATGTTTTCTCGCATTAAACCGAAAGCCGCAATCCTGACACTGTGGCTCGAGGACTCGCGACAGGAACCAAAGAAAGTCTAAATACATGGGAAAGAGTGTTCTTTTCATTCAAATCCCCAGAAGTACAAGAGCGGTCGAGCCACTTGGGAAAGTACTAGATCACAGCGCTGCTGCCTAGGCGGTGGCATCGGGGTCCCTAGAGGCGCCTGCTACGAGTGCGGGAGGAAGAAGACAAGAAATTGCTTCACTCCACTTCTCATAGCACCACAACCTCTAGGATGGAAAAGCGTGGGGAGGACAGGATGAGAGCGGGATCAAGCCCGCAGACCGCCACCATCATGCTTTGGAAAGCATGATGGGGACTCCAAGGGACAACAACGCCTCCCTCGAACCACAGAAAACTCCTAGGAGTAGCCCGTAGGCTCAGGGAGCAGCAAGTTGTAGTCCTTGGCGCTCGTGTTTCAGCGATCCAAAACCTACGGGTTTGGGCAAGCACTATGAAAGCTCTAGTTTGGTTTTGGTGAATTGATGAAACCCTAAGTGCTAACCTAGTTTATCAAGTGATCATGATATAGGGAGCACACTCCAAGTGGTGAAGCAAATGAAGACCATGACATGATGATGGTGATGCCATGATGATGATCAAGTGCTTGGACTTGAAAAGAAGAAAGAGAAAAACAAAAGGCTCAAGGCAAAGGTATAAATTGTAGAAGCTATTTTGTTTTGGTGATCAAGACACTTAGTGAGTGTGATCACATTTAGGATCGATAGCCATACTATTAAGAGGGGTGAAACTCGTATCGGAATGCGGTTATCAAAGTGCCACTAGATGCTCTAACTCATTGCATATGCATTTAGAATCTAGTGGAGTGCTAACACCCTTGAAAATGTTTGTGAAAATATGCTAACACATGTGCACAAGGTGATACACTTGGTGGTTGGTACATTTGATCAAGGGTAGTGAAGTTTAGGTGCAAGGGTAAGAAACTCCACTGGCGGAGTGTCCGCCCGTAGAGTGCGGACAGTCCGACGGTGCCACCGACGCCCTAGACAAAATAGATGGAGGTCACTGGGAGTGACCGGACGCTGACCTCGGTTGGACCGGCGCGTCCGGTCAGGTGTAACAGCAAAGATGCTGGCGTCAGTCAAACAACCGGATGCTGGGTCGCTCTACGACCGGACGCTAGCAGGGTGCGTCTGGTCAGTGCTGACGTACGTTGATGTGGGGAGCACAGAAGTGTCACCACGTGACCGGACACTGGGCGAGTCCGGTCGGGCATGACCGGACGTGTTCGGTCGAAGAAAAATGTTTCTGGAACATTACTGGAAATGACCGGACGCTGGAGGCTCAGAGTTCAGTTAGTTGTAACGAAGCGTCTGGTCAACAGATGACCGTTGAGATCAGACGACTCCTGTTGAACGCAGTATGACACGTGGCTGACATCGGGCGACCGGACGCTGGGTCCAGGGTCCGGTCGATCGGACCGGAGCGTCCGGTCACCCCGCACTGTGCCTAGTGAAGGGGTACAACGACTCTATTTCATGGGGGCTTCTATTTAAGTCCCATGGCCGGCTCAAGCTCACTCTCTTGGTCATTTGCATTGACATAGCAACCTTGTGAGCTTAGCCAAAGCCCTCCCACTCATTTCCATCATAGATTAAACATCTTTGTGAGATTGGGAGAGAATCCAAGTGCATTGCTTGAGTGTTTGCATCTAGAGGCATTTGGTGTTCGTGTTTCGCTATGGGATTTTCTTGTTACTCTTGGTGGTTGCCACCACCTAGATGGCTTGGAGCAGCGAGGGTCGTTGAGCGGAGGGTGGTGATTGTATCCGGCTCCGATCGTGGTGATTGTGAGGGGTTCTTGACCTTTCCCCGATGGAGAGCCAAAAGGTACTCTAGTGGATTGCTCGTGGCTTGTGTGATCCTCATTTTGTGTTGATTGTGCGGCACCCTATTGAGGGTTTGGCATGTGATGGCAATTAGCGCGTGAACCTCCAAGTGAGTGAATCGCCACAACGAGGAGTAGCTTGTCGGCAAGCAAGTGAACCTCGGTAAAAAAATCATTGTGTTCAACCTTTGATTCTGAGGTGATTGGTCTTCATTGTTATTCACTCTTGTGATTGATTGGTTCCTTCATCTACATGGTGGTATAACTTTCTTGATCACTCTCTTTACATTACCGCAAACTAGTTGTCAAGCTCTTTAGTGTAGTTAGTTGTGAGAGCTTGCTTGCTTGGTTGGTGTGGCTCTTTAGTTATCCTTTGAGAGCACACTAACATAGAGTAGGGTCATAGCTATTGTGTGAATAGATTCTACCTAAACTAGAATTGTGGTAGGTGGCTTGCACTTTGAGTAGGCTAGCGCAACACTTGCTTCACCTCATAATTGTCTAACCCTTTTGTTGAGTGTTGTTGTATAAATTTTATTAGGCTATTCACCCCCCCTCTAGCCATTAGGACCTTTCAAGTGGTATCAGAGCCGAGGTCACCGTGATTTGAGGCTTAACAACCTTCGGTGTAAAAATGGCTCAAATCAACAACACCAAGAAGCCACCCCAATTTGATGGCTCAAATTATCCTTATTGGAAGGCTAAGATGACAACATATATCAAGTCAATCAATAAAAACGTGTGGAAGGTGGTAGAAACCAAAATTAAGATTGAAGATCCGGAGAATCCCATCATGGCCGAAGAGGTGCTTCTCCAAAACAATGACATTGCTCTAAGTGCTATTCATGATGCAATTGATGAGAGAATATTTGAGCAAATCAATAATATTGAGATGGCTCATGAGGCTTGGAAGAAGTTGGAAGAATCATTTCAGGGCACTCAAGCCGTGAAGGGTGCAAAGGCATACATTCTCAAATAAAAGTTTGCAAGCTTCAAGATGAAGAAGGATGAGAGTGTGCCGGAGATGTTCCATAGGCTTCAAGTGCTTGTCAATGATCTCAAAGCACTTAGAGAAGAGGTGAAGGACAAGGACTTCTCCCACAAGTTCTTGAGATGCTTACCTTCAAGATTTGGTACATTGGTCACTATTCTAGTGAGGAGTGGTTTGGACACCATGACACCAAACCAAGTGTTGGGAGACATAATGACCGATGACACATATAGAGATGATGATGAGAAGGAAGAAAAGAAGGAGAAGAAAGATGACAAGAAGGATGACAAGAAAAAGAGCGTGGCATTCAAGGCCACATCATCCAAGGGCAAAGCCAAGCAAGAAACATCTAGTGAAGAAGATGATTCATAGGATGATGATGATGATGTGAAGATGGCTCTCTTTGTTAAGAGATTTGGCAAGTTCATGGTGAAGAAAGGCTATCGTGCTAGAAGAAAGAAGTCTTCATCCAAGAACAAAGAAGAGTCAAGAAGGTGCTTCAAGTGTGGAAGCAAAGATCATCTTGTTGCTCAATGTCCATACAATAGCGACAATGATAATGACAACAAGAAGAACAAGAAGAATGACAAGAAGGAAAAGAAAGAGAAGAAGGACAAGATGGCCTTCAAGAAGAAGAAGGGTGGTTCATATGTGGTCACTTGGGATAGTGATGCTTCCTCAAGTGATGATGATGACGACAGTGATGATAACAAGACCACCAAGAAGAAGGCACTTGCAAGCATTGCTATCAATGAAAAGCCTTCTCTCTTCGACTCTCCATCATGCTTCATGGCTAAGGCCACTAAGGTACAAACTTGTGATGATGAGAGTGATGAAGAACATGATGATGATAATGAAAATGAAAATGAAAATGAAAATGATAGTGATAGTGATAATGATGAACCTACTAAGGATGAATTATTTGACATGCTAGAAGATGCTAAAGAACACTTTGACATCAAGAGAAGGGAATGCAAAAGCTTGCGTAAGGAACTAAAAGACCTTAAGCAAGCCTTTGATGAGCTCAATGCATCTCATGAGAGGCTTGAGGATGCCCATGAGAAGCTTGGCAAGGCTCACAAAAAGCTTGAAAAGGCTCATACCTCTTTGCTTGATGAGCAAAATAAAAAGAAGCATGTTGATACTTGTGATGTAGGCTTAACTTGTGATTTAATTGATGAATCATCATCTATGCCTATCATTGTTGCTCCCACTAACCCTTCTTGTAGTACTTCTACTTCCACATCATCTATTAGTGATGGTCTCACTTGTGATGCCTCACTAGTGGTTGAGAATGAGAATCTCAAGAAGGAGGTAAACAAGCTCACTCACACTTTGGCTAAGGCCTATGGTGGTGAGGACCGTTTGCTTATGTTCTTGGGTAGCCAAAGAGCTTCTCTCTACAAAGAGGGATTAGGCTATATCCCCAAGAAAGGCAAGGCGGCCTTTGCTCCTCACAAGACTAGTTTTGTGAAGAACAGTGGTTGGTTTTGCATTAGTTGCAAGCAAGTGGGTCATAAAGAGCATGAATGCACCAACAAGAGCAAAAATGCTAATGTATCCTCCCTTAAGCTTGATTCATGCTATATGCTTACTAAGGGTACAAATGGTGTAAAGGCTAAGTTCATTGGTAAACCATGGATGGGCTCAAAGAAGAAAGTCATTTGGGTACCAAAGAGCTTAGTGACTACCCTTCAAGGACCCAAGCAAGTTTGGGTACCTAAAAAAATTGATCTTCTTTTGTAGGTCAATTATAAAGCCGAAGGAAGGAATTGGGTTCTTGATAGTGGGTGCACTCAACACATGACCGGTGATGCAAGAATGTTCAACTCAATCAACACCCATGACAATGATGGTTATGATAGTATCACATTTGGTGACAATGGCAAAGGCAAGGTCAAGGGGCTTGGTAAGATTGCAATATCCAATGACATGAACATTTCCAATGTGTTGCTAGTAGAGAGCTTGAACTTCAATTTGCTATCCGTGGCTCAATTATGTGATCTTGGATTCAAATGCATATTTAGGGTAGATGATGTAGAAATCATAAGTGTAGATGGCTCTAATTTGATCTTCAAAGGCTTTAGATATGAGAATCTATACTTGGTTGATTTCAATGCTAGTGAAGCTAAATTATCTACATGCTTGTTCACTAAGTCTAGCATGGGTTGGTTATGGCATAGAAGGCTTGGTCATGTTGGAATGAAACAATTGAATAGATTGGTTAAGCATGACTTGGTTAGAGGCTTGAAAGATGTTGTGTTTGAAAAGGATAAGCTTTGTAGTTCTTGTCAAGCCGGCAAACAAGTTGGTAACACCCATCCTAAGAAAAGCATGATGAGCACTAGTAAAGCATTTGAGTTATTGCATATGGACTTGTTTGGGCCAACTCAATACACTAGCATTGGTGGTAACAAATATGGCTTTGTGATAGTAGATGATTACACTAGATACACATGGATATTCTTTCTAGTGGACAAAAGTGATGTGTTTGCAACATTCAAATCATTTGTCAAAGGCATTCACAATGAGTTTAAAACAACCATCAAGAGAGTTAGAAGTGACAATGGTAGTGAGTTCAAGAACACTAGAATTGATGAGTTGTGTGATAAATTTGGAATTAGACATCAGTTCTTAGCCAAGTACACTCCACAATCAAATGGTCTTGTTGAGAGGAAGAATAGAACACTCATTGATATGGCAAGGTCTATGCTTAGTGAGTACAATGTGAGTCAATTCTTTTGGGCCGAAGCTATCAACACGGCTTGCTATTGTAGCAACCGCCTCTATTGTCACCCATTGAAAGAGAAGACACCATATGAGCTCTTGAATAGTAGAAAGCCCAACACTGCATATTTTCGAGTCTTTGGTTGCAAATGCTATATCTTGAAAAAAGGCACTAGATTGGGCAAGTTTGATAAGAAATATGATGAAGGATTCCTACTTAGTTATTCCACTACAAGCAAAGCATAAAGAGTTTAGAATTTGGATAGTGGTACTCTTGAGGAAGTTCATGATGTTGAATTTGATGAAACCAAGGGTTCACAAGTAGAGAATGAGAACTTAGAAGATGTTAGAGGCATTCAACTTTCAAATGCCATAAAGAACATGGATGTTGATGAATTGAGGCCTAGACAAGTAAATGATGATGAAGATGATCAAGTGCAAGTGCTATCTAACTCAAATGTGCAAGATGATACAAATCAAGCTAGTACAAGTGGCTCTCATGATAATGAACAGGATCAAGTGGCTAGTACATCATCTCAACCCAATGATCAAGCAAGTGCAAGCAATCAAGTTCCTATCCTTCAACCAACCAATATTACAAAGGATCATCCATTGAACACTATAATTGGTGATATTTCAAGAGGTGTGCAAACAAGATCAACATTGGCATCCTTTTGTGAGCATTTCTCTTTTGTGTCATCCATTGAACCAAAGAAGATAGATGAAGCATTGAAGGATATTGATTGGGTGAATGCTATGCATGAAGAATTGAATAACTTCACAAGAAATCAAGTTTGAGAATTAGTAGAGAGACCAAAGGGACACAATATGATTGGAACCAAATGGGTCTTTAGAAATAAGCAAGATCAAGATGGGATAGTAGTAAGAAACAAAGCAAGATTGGTAGCACAAGGATATACACAAGTTGAAGGTTTTGACTTTGGAGAAACATATGCCCCGGTTGCTAGATTAGAAGCAATTAGAATCTTGCTAGCCTATGCTTGTGCTCACAACATCAAGCTCTATCAAATGGATGTTAAGAGTGCATTTCTCAATGGTTACATCAATGAAGAAGTATATATTGAGCAACCTCCCGGTTTTGAAGATGATAAGAAGCCCGACCATGTGTACAAGTTGAAGAAGGCATTGTATGGCTTGAAGCAAGCACCTAGAGCATGGTATGAGAGATTGAGGGACTTCCTACTCTCTAAAGGGTTCATGATGGGCAAGGTTGATACCACTCTTTTCATCAAGAAGATTGGAAAAGATTTATTAGTGTTGCAAATCTAAGTTGATGGCATCATATTTGGATCAACCAATCAAGATTTTTGTGATGAGTTTGGAAAGATGATGGCTAATGAGTTTGAGATGTCCATGATTGGAGAGTTGAGTTACTTCCTTGGTCTTCAAATCAAGCAATTGAAGAATGGTACTTTTGTGAGTCAAGGCAAGTATATCAAGGACATGATCAAGAAGTTTTGCATGAGTGATAGCAAAGTCATTAGCACACCAATGGGAACCAATGGCAACTTGGATAGTGATGCAAGTGGAAATATGGTGGATCAAAAATTGTATCGGTCTATGATTGGAAGCCTACTCTATGTGACCACATCAAGGCCGGATGTCATGTTTAGTGTATGCATGTGTCCAAGATTTCAAGCCTCACCAAGAGAAAGTCACTTGAAGGCTACAAAGAGAATATTGAGGTACTTGAAGCATACACCAAATGTTGGTTTGTGGTATCCCAAAGGAGCAAAGTTTGAGCTAGTTGGTTACTCCGACTCGGATTATGCGGGATGCAAGGTTGAAAGGAAGAGCACCTCGGGCACATGTCAATTGTTGGGAAGATCACTTGTTTCATGGTCATCGAAGAAGCAAAATAGTGTTGCATTATCAACCGCCGAAGCCGAATACATATCCGCCGGTAGTTGTTGTGCACAAGTACTTTGGATGAAGGCCACTTTGAGTGACTTTGGAATCAAATTCAAGAAAGTGCCATTGCTATGTGACAATGAGAGTGCAATCAAGTTAACTAACAATCCTGTTCAACATGCAAGAACAAAGCACATTGATGTTCGCCACCATTTCATAAGAGATCATCAACAAAAAGGGGACATTTGCATTGAGAGTAAAGGCACCGAAGATCAACTTGCCGATATATTCACCAAGCCATTGGATGAGAAAAGGTTTTGCAAGCTAAGGAATAAGTTGAACATATTGGATTTCTCAAATATGTGTTGATGCACCCCCACTTATATGGCATGCCTCTCCCTCGAGCAATCCAAGGTAAAAGTTGATTGGCATGGCATACATCCTTGCTAAGGACATGTTTAGTGCATCTAGTCATCTCTCCATGTTATTAGGCTAATTCATGAAAATCAAATGAATTTGATGTTTGTATGGTATCACTATTGCTTCTATGCTTGACTTGATCTAGTGATAGCTTATGACTTGTTTGTAGGCTTGTAAACCTAGAGTTTGATCTAGAAAATAAGCTCTAAGTGTTTAACTCAACATGGTACAAGATAACCCTTATTTGGAGGTGTGAAGAAGCTTGTCCTTGGATCAAACCGAGTTAAATATCTTTGGCAAATAATCTAGTTTGAACCAAATTTGAGAATATGATCCTCACCCCATTGATTGACATTGATAATCTTGACCCTACAAGTGGTACTACCTACATTTTGAACCTTTGTGGTCATTGATGACAAAGGGGGAGAAATTAGTGTACAAAGATAGAAGTGAAATAGGGGGAGAAAAATAGTAGTGATATTAATACATGGGGAGAAATATGAGCAAAGGAAAGGGATCAATTAAAATTTTGAGCACACAAGGGGGAGCAAGCTCATGAACTTGTATGGTGCATTTGAATGTGCATTTCATATGTTTGCTTGCATGGCACAAGTTTTAAATTTCATATCCATGCTTGTGTGGTGTATGCTAGTGGTAGGTTTGAATGATAAAATGAAAAACTAGCATGCATAGCTTATGTAGTGATTTCATTCTCAAGTGTTGTTTCCAAGTGGTATCAAGCTAGCCATGATGCTAAGGATGGTATATTGGTGCACTCCGATTGGTATCATGCTTCAAAGGTCAATCTTTTATACCTTAGCATCATTTGGTAGACATTGTCTCCTATATTTTCTATCTAAGCATATGTGCAAGCTACAATCCAAACTCTTAGCACATATGTAGGGGGAGCAATTGCTACCATTTGGGGTTCATGAAACTTGTCTATATCCTTTTACACATGGTAAATATGCTTGGACAAGCAACATGGATTCAATTGAATTTTAATTCATATCTTTGTAAAAGGGTTGTCATCAATTACCAAAAAGGGAGAGATTGAAAGCTCTAGTTTGGTTTTGGTGAATTGATGAAACCCTAAGTGCTAACCTAGTTTATCAAGTGATCATGATATAGGGAGCACACTCCAAGTGGTGAAGCAAATGAAGACCATGACATGATGATGGTGATGCCATGGTGATGATCAAGTGCTTGGACTTGAAAAGAAGAAAGAGAAAAACAAAAGGCTCAAGGCAAAGGTATAAATTATAGGAGCTATTTTGTTTTGGTGATCAAGACACTTAGTGAGTGTGATCACATTTAGGATCGATAGCTGTACTATTAAGAGGGGTGAAACTCGTATCGGAATGCGGTTATCAAAGTGCCACTAGATGCTCTAACTCATTGCATATGCATTTAGAATCTAGTGGAGTGCTAACACCCTTGAAAATGTTTGTGAAAATATGCTAACACATGTGCACAAGGTGATACACTTGGTGGTTGGCACATTTGATCAAGGGTAGTGAAGTTTAGGTGCAAGGGTAAGAAACTCCACCAGCGGAGTGTCCGCCCGTACAGTGCGGACAGTCCGACGGTGCCACCGGCACCCTAGACAAAATAGACGGAGGTCACTGGGAGTGATCGGACGCTGGCCTCGGTTGGACTGGCTCGTCCGGTCAGGTGTAACAGCAAAGACGTTGGCGTCGGTCAAACGACCGGACGCTAGGTCGCTCTACGACTGGACGCTGGTAGGGTGCGTCCGGTCAGTGCTGACGTACGCTGACGTGGGGAGCACAGAAGTGTCACCACGTGACCGGACACTGGACGAGTCCAGTCGGGCATGACCGGATGCGTCCAGTCGAAGAAAAAGTTTCTGGAACCTTACTGGAAACGACCGGACGCTGGAGGCTCAGAGTCCGGTCAGTTGTAGCGGAGCGTCCAGTCAACAAATGACCGTTGAGATCAGACGACTCCTGTTGAACGCAGTATGACATGTGGCTGACATCGGACGACCGGACGCTGAGTCCAAGGTCCGGTCGATCGGACCAGAGCGTCCGGTCACCCCGCGCTGTGCCTAGTGAAGGGGTACAATGGCTCTATTTCGTGGGGGCTTCTTTTTAAGCCCCATGGCCGGCTCAAGCTCACTCTCTTGGCCATTTACATTGATATAGCAACCTTGTGAGCTTAGCCAAAGCCCTCCCACTCATTTCCATCATAGATTAAACATCTTTGTGAGATTGGGAGAGAATCCAAGTGTATTGCTTGAGTGTTTGCATCTAGAGGCATTTGGTGTTCGTGTTTTGCTGCGGGATTTGCTTGTTACTCTTGGTGGTTGCCGCCACCTAGACGGCTAGGAGCAGCGAGGGTCGTTGAGCGGAGGGTGGTGATTGTCTCCGGCTCTGATTGTGGTGATTGTGAGGGGTTCTTGACCTTTCCCCGGCGGAGAGCCAAAAGGTACTCTAGTGGATTGCTCGTGGCTTGTGTGATCCTCATTTTGTGTTGGTTGTGTGGCACCCTATTGAGGGTTTGGCGTGTGATGCCAATTAGCGCGTGAACCTCCAAGTGAGTGAATCGCCACAACGAGGAGTAGCTTGTCGGCAAGCAAGTGAACCTCGGTAAAAAATCATTGTGTTCAACCTTTGATTCTGAGGTGATTGGTCTTCATTGTTATTCACTCTTGTGATTGATTGGTTCCTTCATCTACATGGCGGTATAACTTTCTTGATCACTCTCTTTACATTACCACAAACTAGTTGTCAAGCTCTTTAGTGTAGTTAGTTATGAGAGCTTGCTTGCTTGGTTGGTGTGGCTCTTTAGTTAGCCTTTGAGATCACACTAACATAGAGTAGGGTCATAGCTATTGTGTGAATAGATTCGACCTAAACTAGAATTGTGGTAGGTGGCTTGCACTTTGAGTAGGCTAGCGCAACACTTGCTTCGCCTCATAATTGTCTAACCCTTTTGTTGAGTGTTGTTGTAAAAAATTTTATTAGGCTATTCACCCCCCTCTAGCCATTAGGACCTTTCACACTAGAACCATGAGGGCCTATGGTATGCCTGAACACCGTGCCAATCCTCCCCTGCTCGCAAGGTCCCTTCTAGCATCAGATCTTGAGGGGGTGCCATCAGTTTTCGGGCACTACCGGCAAGGACACATGATGGGAACCACACGGTTCTCCTCGAACTTCTCTCTCCCATTTCCTCACTCACTCGGCAGGAAGGAAGGGAACAATTTGCAGACACAGCCATGAGTGGTTTGAGCAAAAGGAAGGTCCATATTTATAGGCCCAAGGGCGGACCGAACACCCTGAGACTCCCACGCCATGTGGCAAACCACGGGAGGTCACTGCCAATGTCAGATGCCCGCGTGAGATCAGGAAAATCGAGACTCTCACAAAGGTAGGACCAGTATGACGTTGATGAGACTACTCGGTCCTGCCTGGGTCACGAGCCCTGATACGCAGCACACTAACACAGCAAGGCTCAGTAGTCATGAACCACATCGCCGGGGCGTCCTGACAAGGTAAAGCATAATGGCCACCTACTTCATTGAACTCACTTGCCCACAAGGGATCGAGCGACAAAGCTCGAATAAGCCACGACCACGAACCCACGTTCAACGCACATGCATCTCAGCGCTTTCACAATCACTTTGTGATTGTAAAAACGCTCGGGGGCCACTGTTGGGGTCATAACCCCGAGGTGTCTCAAGGCATCATTTAGTTAGTAGGCCACGCAGCCTACAACATATCAACTAGCAAAGGCCCGAACGACTGAGGCCCAGCTAAGCCAAGTGAACCAGGCCGGACGTTGAGGCAGAGGTCAACCACGACCCCTCCTTCATGCCTTACCCACACGGCGCTCGAAGGGCGCACGACCTCTCCTCCGTCCCGACCCCCGGAAGGAACGGGGAGAGGTCGAGTGCCGCCAAGCATGCCTGCTCTAACAAGAACGAGCACGCCACACTGACCCCACAAGGACCGAAGGGACAACAGTCACCTCGGTCCGGTCAGACACCATCCCTGTGCTACACCGCATAGACAAGACAATACCACCCAAAGAGCACGACAGGTACGATGACCACTGACTAGATATGGCCCGACGAGACGAGAGTACGCTCCTACCCACTATGGGATGGGATCCATGACGAGGGCCTTAACTTAGAGGCCATCCGGGCTAGCAGGAATCCAGATCCCAATGATAGGGATCATGGCCCCCTGCTCCTCAAGACAACAAGGCAATCAACGACCCAGGGGCGGCCACCAACTCCTGTACGATGCCCCAGGAAACTAGGAGACGATGACGAAGACCATGGCGGAGACCACGTCGCACAGGATGGCTGGCGAACTATCATCGTGCCTACAGTACCGCCACGGCCGGCAAAGTAGCACCACGCCATGCCATGCCGCGACGTGGCCACAAGACCATGACAACAGCCATGCCCGAACATGCTCCACAAGACGGCGTAGCTTGCAAGCCAAATTAGTTAGGCCCTCCCTCAGGCTCACGACCCTTCAGTCGGGAGAACCTATTGCTCTGTATGCGTCCTGGCCCCGAACTCTATATAAGGGCAACCAGGGCACCCATCTTCGATGATTCACATCCTCTACCATTTCATTCATTCTCCATAGTAGTAGGGCTCCTGGAGCTTCTCTTCATGCAGTCCATCTCCTAGCTCCAGCTCTTCATCCTCTTCCACCATTCTTGCACCCCCCATTGTAAGAACTTTAGACCATTCAAGCGAGGAACACGCACTTGATCATCTCTGAGATTGGACGTAGGGTTCCGACCTGAACCAGTATAAATCCTCATGTTTTTTGGATGCCACCATCGTCTTCCTATAGCAGCGTGACAATCGTATAAATTTACTAGTCCGGTTTACAAAACACCGACATATGTCTACTATGTATTTTGCTTAGACCTTAGCTTAAGTTGATGACTCTTCTAGCAGGCATCATAAATCTTGATTTCTACTTCTTAAATTTTAATCGTATTAGTCGATACAAATTTTTTATCCATATGTCAATTGTAAACTCTTACCTTTATTATACATTTTATTCAATACACTCATTTTGTATTTCATCAAAATAACGATGTTGTATCCAAACACTTTAATCCGAAATAAAGGATGACTATATTTAGATATCCAACTAAAAAAACCATGGGAGGGTATTTTTTTTCATCGAAATCTCATTCCTGATAATTAGAAAAGATATAGAGAGTCTCTTCGAGTTGCACTCACTATTCTACTGCACCATCTAATGCAGGTGTAGTTCGTCAACAATCAATGCAACCTTCTGTTTATTTTCTTCCATTGAACCCACACAATAGGAGTGTTTGAGTGGCCTTCGCAATCCCTGAAACTAAAACGAAAAAGGCGTTTTGCATCGCATGGATGCTTCTTCGTTTTTCGTCTTGAACTTTAGTTCTGAACCTGTAATAAGTTTTAATTATGGGTGTACTATTGTAATAAGTTTTAATTATGGGTGTACTATTGTAATAAGTTTTAATTATGAGTGTGCTACTGTATTATATTTGGATTGATGCTTCTACTTCCTAGAAGAAGGCTGAAGCTAGAAATTTTTCATTATCTACAAAGCAGTTTTAGGTTATCGATGCACTTCAGCGACAGCCGACAATTAGCAACATAACCATACAGCAGGCCAGTGTGCCGGCCAACTCGACCTAAAAATCACCACGAAGAGCAACTGGAAATCCACAAAGTAAAGCCATCCATTCCAACAGCTAGCTGACCAAAGCAACTTGCTGATTGTTGATCAATATATAACGGCAGGCATAGAATAGTTGTCCTGTGCATAGCTAATTAATTACACAGCTAATTATACAGACAAGTAACTTCTTTACTATATACAATAACAGGATGAACGATAGCTAGAATGATAGATAGCTAATCGCCGGAAATCAACACTGGACTCACTCTCAGTGACGTAGCACTAAGCCACACTAATATCTTGGCTGTAGTTAGTTAACACCTAACACAGAAGGAGGAGGATCCAGGTCCTAGACTCCTAGAGTCCTAGCTATGCACACGCCGTGGCCGCCGGGCTGACTAGGCGTAGGCAATGCCGTCGTCGAAGTTCTGGGAGTAGCTATGGAGGTCATACCCGAACCTCACCGCGCTTCGCCTCGGCCGCGCCGCGCGTCTCCTCCAAGGGCAGCTCAACCTCGAAAGAAGCTGCTTCACCGCCGCAGCCGACCGGCCGCCGCTCCTATCGTATACCCTCCCTCCCTGGCCGCTGCTGCTGGTGTACACGCCTAGCAGAGACGCCGCCATGATCGCTCACTCGGTTCTCACAAGTCACAAGTCACAGACACTCTCGCGAATAAGTGACTAACTAGCTGCTCTCTTTGCTCCGAGCTCGAGTATCTGTGTGCTGTAGCTGTAGCTTCTGAAGAATGAAGATGTTGTGCGAAACGAAACCTCCCATGCCGGAGCTTTATAAGCTCGGATGGTGGGAGTATTCCGACGACACGCATCGATCGACGTCGGCACCCAGACCCAGCAGCACGCACTCACGTACATGGTGACGAGGCATCCACCAACGGTCCAAGCAAAATCCAGGCCTTGTTAAGATCACCTCCAAATTTCAAGTTTTTTCACTATCTCTTCATTACATCAATTTTTGAACGTATGCATGGAGCATTAAATGTAGGTAAAAAAATAACTAATTACACAATTTTGTTGTAAATCACGAGATGGATCTTTTGAGCCTAGTTAGTCCATGATCGGACAAAGTTTATCAAATACAAACGAAACGTGTTACAGTGTCCAGGTTACAAAAATTTCCCAGCTTCATATATGCATCTTTTTGAAAGCCGCGGTCGTGCAGTCGAAAGAAACATAACCGTCTACCACCAACAGCAGAAGCATGTGCATTTCCTGGTGGTAGGCTTGCTAGCTTTAGTGACGGATCGGATGGCCCAAGGCAACTGGCGACACGGCGGCGCCTAGTCACCTGAGCTGCTTCCTGTCCGTCCTGCCGATAAGGTCGGCGGCTTCGTGTCCCTGTCCGTCCTGCCGCTGGATCATGCATGTCGGAGTGGTTATCCGTTGGTGATCGTGATCGGTCCGAACTCCAAAGTTAGGCACCGGCAGCCTGCAGTTCCATGCGCACATGTGCGGAGGGAGCTACAGATGACCACCGGCGCCATGGATGTGTGGATGCACGGTTAGGGTCTGTTTGATAGAGCTCTGGCTCTAGGCAAAACAGATTCAGTTGGACACACGCGCGGCGGCGGCGGCCGCGGCCGTGTGAATGCACGTGTACAATGCGTTTGAGTTGCCTGCGGCGCTGCCGGCCTAATCGACATGCACGCGGGCGAGTTCGGGCAAGATGCTAGTTCTGCGCGGAAAGTCGGCATGTCATCAGAGAGTAGGATGCGATTCCATTGGAACTTTGGAAGATCCATCGGTTGTGGGTTCAGTGACGATGGATGAGCAATCCAAGCCACTCACCTTGGATAATACTGGTTACTGCTTCTTTTTGGATGATCTTATCCTTGTGCTGAAGATGACTAAAGCTTGGAACGTGGACCTTTCTTTTTTTTAAAAGAGCTGGAACATGCATGTATGGTCTTTTGATATCTTCACTCAAAAAGGAAAAAGAAAAAAAAAAGATACCAACGAGCTGAGTCATCCATGCGGAGGACCGACATGGGAGCGGTGTGTTCTACTGGGTGTACAACGAATTTCTACATACAAAAGAAGAGAAAGGGAACGCCGCACTATAGTGTCATGTTTTTTTCCCGGAAAGAGGACTTATATTAAATCTTGGCACAATACATCTCCAAATTACACATAAAAATCTGAAATAAAAAATAAATAATATTCTATCCAACTTCTTCCCCAACGGCATCTCTCGAGCGCTCAAGCCAAAGTGCAGTCCTTATGCCGAATCCAACGACCAACCCCAAAATATTGGACATGCTGCAAGATCCAACGACGCTTCGAAACCTATCCAAAACGCAACTAAATCACTAAAAGAATATCGGCAGTTGCATCGTCAAGTACGACATAGGTTGCAGATTCATCACTTTTAGACCTTGAAATGCTCTCCGCGACCATCGATGATGAAATCGATGAGCCAGAGTCGTTGTCCTCACAGGGGTCTCCCAGAAGCACCCCCCTGTAGAGAAAGGCCATATATTGGCCGCCTGCCGATGAAATCGATGTCTGCAGCGGCGATCTCGTCGTGGCAATCACCGAGCTCGTCGCGGGAAACACGATCCTGACCGGAAATCTTCTGACTTCGCCGAAAATTTATTCGGGATGAATCCTAAACAAACGGGAACTAAAAACTATGGAAAAGAGAGATGGGCCCCTTTTCCTCTTACCACCGCCAGACGCACCGGAGAGGAAGAAGGAGAGGGTCCCGAAGGCGTGGCGACGACGAGGCCTTAGGACAAGGGCAGCGGCGGCGATTTTGTGGAGACCCGAGGCGGCGGCCTGGAGACCCAAGGCAACGCTGAATGCAGATAGCGCACTAGTGTCATGTTAAAGCAAAAATCTCTAGATGAGGCGAAACTTCTAGCTGCATGCGTCTTCAGCATGATCACAGATCACAAAAAGGGATGGTCGGTGCTGATGGAATGGCAGTGTATATGCAGGAGACTGGTAGCACAAATCATCCAAACCATCATGGTCCAAGAATGAGTGGCCAGTCTTGCTTTTGAGGTTTTGCCCTGACCCGATGCCAGGTTTCTTTCCTTTGCCTTGAGATCAGTACCTTCATTTGGCTGTCAAGATTAGCCTTTTCGATTCGGCGTGGCTAGCGCCTGGACACTAGCCCCTGTCCGGACGCCCGTGCCTGTCCCGCTTGCTGCGCTCGCCACGCAAGCTGCTAAGCCTGTCCCGCCTGTCCTGCATGCGGCTGCAACTGTTGCACCATGCCGCCTGCCCCCTCATGCTGTTGTGTGCCCGTGCCTGCTGTTGCGCATGCAGATGGCGACCACCCTCGCGCATGCGGGTCCACCTATGCTTGCGGGGACCGGCTCCGCATGCGCCCACTTCCTGTGCTTGCTAATGTTGCAACATGAAGCATTTCTACAACATGCGTCTGAAACAGGTGAAACATTTGCATCAAATGCTGGCAACATATGTCTATAGCCACTGCAACAAATGCAATATCTAGATAAAACACTTGCAACATACGTCTGAAACATATGTAACACTTGAAATAGACGCTTGCAACATATGCGTATAGCCACTGAAACATATGCAACATCCAGATAAAACACTTGCAACATATGTCTGAAACAGATGAAATATTTTGAATAGACGCTTGCAACATATCTCTGAAACACTTGCAACATATGTCTAAAACAGATGAAACATTTTGAATAGACGTTTGCAACATATCTCTGAAGCACTTGCAACATACCTCTGAAACAGTTGTAATATCCTGATCTATTTTTGCAACATCCATATAAAACACTTGCAACATACCTCTAAAACATCTAAAACACTTGAAACATGCATCTGCAACATACGGGTCCTTTTGTTGTGGTGTCTTCAGCCGACCGCGGAAGACGATGTCCCGGCCAGCGATGACCTTCTCCCAGTGGTGCCGGGGTGGTGGTGGCGCCGTGCACACCGTGGCCGCGACGGGCGAGTGCGGATTGGGGTGCAGCGGTGGATGGTCGCGATGGCGAGGTGGAGTGGGCCACGCGGCGTGGCACAGCGTGGCGTAGGATGGGGCGCACGCGTGGGGATGGAGGAGTGGTGCAGCCGGGAGCAGGATGGGGGTGCGCACGGTGGCGAAGTGAGGCGGCCGGGAGCAGGATGCGGGCGCACGTGCGGGGATGGCCGTGGCGGCAAGGTTTCGCCCTAACCTGATGCCAGTTTATCAGTAGCTTCATTTGGCTAACAAGATTGGCCTTTTCCGATTTGATGGTGCCCCTGCCTGCTAAGTGCCTGTTTAGTTCCCAAAATTTTGCAAAATTTTTCAAGATTTTCGGTCACATCGAATCTTTGGACGCATGCATGAAGCATTAAATATAAATAAAAAATAAAACTAATTACACAGTTTAGACGAAATTCACGAGACGAATCTTTTAAGCCTAATTAGACTATGATTGAACACTAATTGCCAAATAACAACGAAAGTGCTACAATACCATTTCCCAAAAAATTTCGCCAACTAAACAAGGCCCAAAGCGATCGATTAATAGTCCCGGCTTACTACATGTACATATTTTTTTAAGGAATTGTGTAGGGTTAAAGCATTTCCAAAACAAAAATCTTAAATTTACTCTCTCAATCATTATTTGGAGAGCCATTTCAATAAAGATTTTTTTATATATTTTATCACTCTATAACATTTTTCGTCCTATTCGTTTGGGCTTGTTTGGCTTATAAGTCATGGCTGAAAGTACTGTTGGCTGGTTTGGTGTGAGAGAAAAATAATGTTCGTTGGCTGATAAGTCATGGCTTATAAGCCAAATACGACCAAGCGAACAGACTGTTTATTATCTTGTGCGTATTCTAGAGAGTCAAACTCTCTCTCTATCTTTTGGCTAGAGAGAAATCCGGATTCTGGAATAGGCGATGCCAATATTTGGAGAACGTATTAAAGAAGTTGTTGGGGGCATTTTTTTCGCCAAAATCTCTATTTCTATCAATAAGGGAGGATATATCTTCTTATTGATAGAATAGAGATTTTATTGAACAAAGAAAATCATCTACCAACTTCTTCAATTAGATCTCAAAATATTATTGTCATACTCTATTTTGCATTTCTCATGAGCCGAAGGCTATCTAAACTTCTAAACTGCGCACAAGATATAGAGGAATTGTTGGAGAGTAGAATGCTATAGTGAATTATTTTCGTTCAAATGATGCTGTAGAGAGTCAGTTTAACATGTATCCTTAAATATATTGACTTCTATTTTGTCCTATGTAAAATTGTTTTAGAATAAAGTTATATGCGAGAGCATTAATATTATTTACAAAATTCTAAAATCTAAAAATATATTTCACATTTTATTTAATAATGCTCATTAATTATATATATTTATAAATTTGGTTAAACTTATAATAGTTTAACTTAGACCAATTTAAAATACATTATGTGATATATAAGTGTTTTGGACCATGGACTACTAGTCCATAAAACCGTGCTACCTTCTGCACATACTAGAGTCGTAGTAGGCGACGATATAAGTACTAGATGTTCATGTTTAGTATTTCCCAAAAAAAAAAAAGATGTTCATGTTTAGTACCTACAATAAATGAAAATTACTTATCTTTGTGTTGTCTCCAACTTTTTTGTTATTTTCAACCGAGTACCCATATAGGTAATATCTATTCGGTTGTTGTGAACTTATCAATTACTCTATTACTTTTCTATGCATATATAGTTCTCGATCTCTTTGTTCATCGCACTCTATATGTTTACAATGTATTTAGCTTAGACTTTAGCTTAAGTTATGACGGCTCTTGTTGCAGCCCATGTCTCATGGCATCATGAATCTAGATTTCTACTTTTAAAATTTTGATCATATTGGTTGCTACAGATTTTGTATCCATATGTGTCACTTTTAAACTCTTATCTTTATTATACATTTAATTCAAAACTCTCATTTTGTATTTTATCAAAATAAGAATGTTATATCCTACACTTTAATTACAATGATGACATAAACGGTCATTTAAACCTGCACCATACCACATGAGGTCGCTGAAGTTTGAAGTAAGATAAGCATCCAACAATATATATGTAAGCCTAACAAACATTATTTACTCAAAAATAATTATATCCTGACAGTCGGGTAGGGTATGGCCACCTTACTTAAGCACTAACCTCCTTTTTTGTTTACGATGGTTAATTTACTCTATCAATGAATTCTACATGTTGTAGTTTTTCTAAAAAAAATAGAATGCCTACAATCTTACTATCATTATGCGAATTGATTATAGATTAGTTGGTTGGGTTTCTTGTGATGAAACCTCAAGTCCTCGACATGACACGGGTGCTTCTATTTTTCTGGATTTATTTTAGGATTTAACGGCGCTATGCTTTAAGTGGTAGGCGACGTCCCCGTCGACAGCGAGGTGCCCGTGGTGAATCTCGAGATCTGTCGGCTCAGTCCTTCGGAGGTGCTTATAAGGGTAGGGTTTACGTGCATGTGTTCATAGGGGTGAGTATCCGTGCGTGTTGTGGGCGTCCACGTTGTATTGTGTAATTCTCAAAAAGATGTGTCGGCTCAGTCCTTCGGATGTGCTCATAGGGGTAGGGTTTGCGTACGTGTGTTCATAGGAGTGAGTGTGCACGCGTGTTGTGGGCATCTACGTTGTATCGTGTAATTCTAAAAAAACATCTTACAATCATTATAGATATGTCATATTTTGATCAAAATGTACAAATTTATCTAAAGTGACATCTTCCATAATTTTATCTAAAGTAACAACTTATCTAAACACTATTTACTCAAAGAAAACTAGAGGGGGCATGGGCCACCTTTGGTATGCACTAACCTCCTCCTTTATTCAAGATATTGAATTCACTCTATCAAAAAAAATATGCATATTAGTATTTTTCTTTAAAAATAGAGTGGCCATGATGATTATACTATTATTATAGATATGACATATATTTCTTTCAAAATGTAGAAATCTTTGTAATATAACGGCTTACATAGAGTTATGTAAAGGAACATCTTATATAAATTATCATCATGGATATTAGTATAATTATTAATGGGATGTTAGTATATATATGAGTCAATAAATGAACTTTTTTTTATTATTGCTCATGCGTGGATGTATATTTGATCTTCATGATCACACAACATGTGTGTGTATCTCTCTCTATGTGTGATTTATGCCTATTTACACCTTTTTATTATAGCATATATTGTAAATTTAGATGTTGATTTGATGGGATATGTGTAGTTTATTTTTATGGCAAAAAATAGTAATTTGAATTAAAATTTATAGGGTTAATTAGATTATCTATCATAGTGACATGGTGCTAATTTAGATGCAAATTTATGGATTACTTTATTTCCTAAGTTAGATATAGTTCTAAAGAGTTACTTTATGTTTTTCTTTATAACGGTAGATGAGGATCGGATAAGTTTTTTAGAAAATAGAATAGATGAAGCCGCTATTATTAATAATAGTGATTAGGTTCTACCGAATTAATGGCTAGATCATTTCTATTTTTTTTAGAATTTATCTCTTTTAGAGTGTCTTGTGAGAATTAAAATAGAGACTATGTTAGGGCCTTCAATTATTTTTTTAGAAAACGAGTAAATCCACTATAACTGTTAATATTGATTAGAGTCTAGCAATCCAACTAATAGCTAAGTTTTTTCTGATTCTTTGAAAAATGGAAGATGCGGACATGTGGACTTCGTATCGGATGCGGGCATGTGGATTCGGTCTTCGTAAACGCGGGACACGGACGTGTGAGCTCCGAGTGGATTATGATTCGTATCAGACGTGGATGCGTGAGTAAGGGCTAGATTTAGTATCATCGGGTAGATGATGACTTTAGAGTCTTTTTAGGTGTAGAAAAGAGAAGAGGAGAGGAGAGAGACTTGTAATAACAAGATATAATTTCCTCGAACATCTAAGTTTACTATTCTAGCGAAGGGTAGTTCCTCAACAATCAATGCAACCTTCCATTTATTTCGTTCCATTGAAACCACAGTATCACTGTTTGAGTGTCACGATCCCTCAAACTAATAAAACTAAAAAAAAATGCCACATATCAATTTTAGGTTACCGATTCTCATTCATTGCAGTATAACAGAAGCATCAGACCAAACGGAGTCAACCGACGCCCAACCATTGCAGTCAGCTACGCATGCAGTCTAAAAAATTGCCATAGATCGGAAAGCACCGCAAAATTGCCATAGCCTGGAGCCCTGTATAGTCAATTTTGACTAAGTTCTAAAAATTGCTAAACCGGAGGGGAAGAGAAAGATGGAAGGAAGGGAGAGAAGATCTCACTATGAACAGGCCGGATCACCACACCTGCGCGGGCGGTCCGGCGAGCTCCGGCGCGGTGCCGCGGGCCGCCGGAGTGAGCGGCGTGTGCGGCCGGGCGCGGGCCTGCCGGTGAGCGGCACCGCCCTGTCAGACCACTGCACTCTTGCTAGGAGGTGATGGGGTCTGTAACCCAGGCACAGAGCAGCTAGAGATCGAAATTAATGAATCAAAGCCATCGATTCCAACAGCTGACCAAAGCAATGTGCTGATTGTTGATCTATATATGGCAGGCAATAGCATAGAATTAATCGCTATCCTGTTCATAGCTAATTACACAAACGAAGTAATCCTTTTTGAATCCGTGCTTGATGACCCAGGGAGCTGCGTGTTTGATGATAGACACATCTAGCTGGGTCAGGATCTTAGCCCTGTCCCAATAATATGTGCTTGATTGGTAGATTCCATGTGCAGTATCTGTGTGTGTAGAATTTTGTCTTAAACTTGCTTGATTAGTTTACACTTTTCCTCACAGATCTGCTCAAACTTGTATCTTTAGTATCCATGATTTGGATCTATCAAAATACAATTATCTGGAATGAAACTTGAATTGTTGATTCAGTGTTTTCTTCTTATCAGTGCAAGTCAAGGAGAAATTTATAATATTTGAACAACTTATCCTATTGTGCCCCATCTAATTGGGCACGATAGTGCTGATCACGCCTTGTATATTTTGTATTGAGTGCAGCTTCTCCAGGATGCAGCAAGCAGGTTTTTTATGAGTTGTATTCACATCCCAGATCTTAGTTTGTTGCACTCATCCAAGTTTTTTTTAAAAAATTATGTAGCATAAATAGCAGTCATGCCTGGCCAATACTATTATGTGTAGTTTGTGCTGACCTCAGTAATCCTGTATGAATGATCATACACCCCTGACAAAATGTGGGCAGCAGATAAGGTAATGAAGTATTTGTCATGATGAAGGCATTTAGGCTTGACATGTGCACATTTTTAAGCTTGCAAAATTTGAAGATGACTCTTTATTTTCAAGGAAGGATCGCTCTGTCCATCTGAAGAGGCTACTTCGGGTGTTTCAGATGTGCACATATTGAAGCTTGCAAAATTTGAAGATGGCTCTTTTTATCAACAAAGCTGCCTAGCGAGCACGAGGAGCGATAGCTTTGAGTTTGTGGTCAGCGTGCTATTTTTTTTTTTTTTGCTTGTTTCCTATTTCTCTTGTCAGGGTGGATAATAAATGATGTCCATTTTGGAACTTCTTTGGTTGGTCTTTGGGAAACAAAGTTGACAATGTAATTTATCTCTTAAGATTCTTGTTGCAGCATATTCCTAATCTTATGGTATTATCCTGTTTTTATTGTTGATGAAGGGCACTGTTGCCAATGTGGAGAAGAAAGACGTGGAGTCAAATGAGCTTATTTTTGCTTGCTTTAATGAACATACTTGCCTCAGGAAAGTGGTTCTACAGGGTATACTGTAACCATTCGGCAGGGGAAACTAATTTATTCGTAGTAATTTTATCTATGTATTCTTCATTGGGTCATGAATATATCCCCCCTAAAATATTGCACGCACTTGAGTGCCCTATTTACAGCAATACAATTTTTAAACTATTTCCTCCATTCTCTTATAACAGTTGAAGTCTTGAAGATTGCTTACCAAACCTCTGTTTTTTTTTCAGATTATTGCAACTGTTTGCATACTAGGGTATACTGTAACTACTCGGCAAGGGTATCTAATTTACTCGTAGTAATTTGTATAGAATTTAGACTCTATATATTCTTCTTTGGGTCATAAATATATCTTCCCTAAAATATTTTACAAGCACTTGAGTGCCCTATTTATAGCAGTACAATTTTTTTATCCATTTCCTCCATTCTCTTGGTATGCTAACACAGTTGAAGATTACCTACCAACCCTCTGTTTTTTCCAGATTGTTGCAACTGTTTGCATATTTCTTGATTCAAAGATGGAAGACACACCTTGCTTATTAAGACACGTGATCATTGTGGAATATGAAACAGTGTACCAGAAAAAACCCTAATGCTGCTAAGAGAAACCACCAGGAGGTATCTAATTTTCTTCACCTTTTGCACTATTATTACTCCTTGACACTTGGCCTGTCGCTTTTGTGATATTTGATTGATTTACTATGCGACTTTTGTTTTCAGTGTTTGCACAAAAAAAAATGTTTTCAGTGAAAAGCATGAAGTTGCAACAATAACTGGATGAACCAGCTAGATAGCTAATCACCGGAAACATATTAACACTGGACTTAATCTCTCATCAGTGAGGAACCATACACTGATGCTGCAGCTGTAGCTTCTGATTCTGAAGACCTTGTGCAAAACAAAACCTCGAATGGTGAGTTTTATAAGCTCGAATGGTGCCATGGTGACGAGGCATCATCTACGGACAGACCCACCAGCACGCACTCACGTACATGGTGACGAGGCATCCACTACGGAGATCACCAAGATCCAACTTCCGGCAGCATCTTTTTCAGAGCCGCGGGTCGTGCAGTCGAAAAGGAATATAACGGTAGTCCGTATCTACTTACCACCAACCGTGCGCGGAAGCATGTTAGCATGTGCATTTGGTAGTAGTAGGCTTGCTTTAGTGACCGACCTAGGTATGTAGGGTGAGAGGGTTGTGCGAGCGGTTGGCCATGGCAATGGCAATTCTCGACACGGCGCGTCGCCTGAGCTCCTAATCCTATCCATCCTGCTGCCAGATCTCGTGCAGGTCCAAGTGATCTTGCGTTGGTTGATGCTGTTACGCCGATCGTTCGGCAGTTAGGCACGGTGTCCTGTTCCATGCACACGCATGTGCGGAGGGAACTAGCTGCAGATGACGGCCATGGCTCATGGACGTGTCATCACAGACCCGGCTTTGATGCGATGCCATTGGAAGATCGGTTATTCTGCTTGCAGTGACGACGATGGTGACACACGCGAGAGCACTCCAAGGCCACTCACCATGGATAACTGTTAACTAATTCTTTTTGGATGATCTTGTCCTTGTACTGAAGATGACAGGTTAATTAATTAAATCCAAAAGGTATATATCTCCACAACACGAGCTAAAGCTTTGAACATGGTCCCTTCTTTTTTACAGCTAGCTGGAGCATGCATGGCCCCCTTCTTTTTTACAGGTGGAGCAAGGATCATGGTCTTTTGATAACTTCAGAAAAGGGGGTGAAAAAGAAAAGGATACCAACGAGCTGAGTCATGCATGCGCAGGATCAACATGGGAGCGGATTGGAAAGTGTCATGTTCTGACTACAGCGAATTAATTTCTACATCCTAAAAAAAGAAAGAGAAAAAGGGATAGCACTAGTGTTAAAAGCAAAAATCTCTGGATGACAGGAAGCTGCTACTTGCATATATGGGATGGATCGGATGATCGGCAGATCACAATTACTACAAAGGGCCGGTCGTTGTTTTTGTTTTTTGTTTTTGTTTTGTTCTGTTTTAATAATAAGAGAGAACATGGTAGTAGAAATCATCCGAGTCATCATGGTCCAAGGATGAGTCGCCAGTCTTGCTTTTTGAGGTTGCTACTTTTCCTTTCCTTCCGCGTTGAGATCAGTAGCTTTATTTGGCTGGCAAGATAGCTTTTTTGCGATTTGATGGTGCTGCTGCCTGCTAAACTGGTCGATCAAATGGTCCATGCTAATTACACGGATTTCATTTCATTTATGGAATCGTGTAGGATTACGTTCAACTAATACGGAACTACTTTTTTTTCCAAGCAATACAGAAGTCAAGAAGTGATTTGGGACACAGGGGGATTACTTTCTCAAAAATTCACATTGCTGAGAAACTCCAGCAGTCTTCTACACTGTGTCTCATGTTGGTTTAGAAGATTCCCCGAATTAAAACCATTTTAGCATGTACAGAGAACTACTGCAGCCGACAACCTAAAACTTCCTCTGTATTTCTTCATTTCCTTCCATTTCCATTCCCTTTTGCATACACACCCATTCTAAATTCCACTTCAACACCATAGTAATTCATACTTTTATGATCCTATACCACACACAATTCTAGGAGTACAACATTTCAAGTCTTCAAATCCAAGAACGCCGAGAATAGTGAATAGGCCTATGGTCCAGTGGTAGGACTATCCATTGGGACGCTACCCACCAGGGTTCAAACCCTGGTTGTCGCACCTTTTTTTGGAATTTTTCTATAAATTCTAGAGTACACGCACGCGTGCATATTCGGTGGTACTGCGCGTTTCCTGCGCACTGGAAGCGAGAACCTTCCAATCTCTTCTTTGCGTGTGTATGGACGCGCACACGTGTGTGTGCGTGTGGTGTGAGTGTGGAGTGTCTAGGTTGTGTGCGTCCAAAGTTGTACCCGATAAAAAAAAAGAACGCCAAGAACGACATAAGTCCAAATTTATAAAAAGGTAATTAATAGGTAGAGCATAAACCGATGAAAATAGAAGAATTCATCTCATGTCATTTTGAGCTATAATTATCTTTGTAAAAATTCCACGAGTTCTTGAATTGTCATGTACTAGCATGCATCAACTACTAACTACTCCATCCATCCCAAAAAAGCAAGACACACTATAGGATTTGTAGGACATGTTAATTATCAAGCAAAATGAATCAAAGGTACTAGTGCACAGAAATAAACAATGTAGAACAATACCATTAAGTGTCAAATGTGCTATAGTGACTTTCTTTGTAGAGCAAATTTTGAATGTTGTAAAATCTTTTTTTTTGTGGGATCGAGGGAGTAGCTTGTATTGTTCATCAACTCACTCAAATGATCAGACCAGAGCTAGTGCCGAGGACAATTGTATGTAATTGGGGAGTATATGGATCAGTTAGAGAAAGGGTGATCTTCTTTATTTAGGCGAGAAGTTTATGTGATCAAGAAATCTCTTAAAAATTATATAGGAATGAACAGGGGATCTGATGCAGCAACTCTATGTCTTGTATTACTATTTTTTAGGACAGGAGATTGTTAATGGGTCTGTCTTCATGGCAGATGACTAATGGTTTGCTTAACCATCAGTCATGTTCTGTGATGTATTTTGTGATGTTCACGTGATATACATGTAATGTTCCATAATACATTATGTTCTATAATGTTTTTTACGATGTTCAAGTGATACACATGTGGTGTTCAGTTATGTTCTTTGATGTATTTTAATATTCTGTGATATTCTCAGACGGCTGCTAAAATACATGTGATGTTCTGTAATGTATTTTATAATGTTATGTGATGCATTTTGTGATGTTCTAGCAGTATACATGTGACGTTCTGTGAAAAATGACTGATAAGAAAATAAAATATCAGGCAACTGCATTTGAGTAAAACTCATTGTTAATTACTCTAAACTCATCTCAAGACACTCATCTTTCCTCCTCTCAGTCACCACCGTGCCCAAGCACCTAGGGCACCATCTCACTTCTGATGCAGCTATGTTCGCCGACAATCAAATAGCACTCCTTCATTTATCTTTTTCGCCCATTAAACCCGCAAGATCACTATTCGAGTGGCCCTCCCTGCCTCAAACAAAAATGAAAAAAAAGATCATTTTTGGGTTACAATAATTATTAGCAATCAAACATACCCATTGCAACAGGTGTGCCGGTCACCTCGATAAATCTATAAATCAGCATACAGAGCAGCTGAAATCAATAGATTAAATCCATCCATTCCAACAACTGACCAAAGCAATCTGATGATTGTTGATCTATAGCAGGTGTTATGGTGGGCCGCGTCTACCAGTGCCGCAAGCGAGGCCGTGGCTGAGAAGGCCCAAAGGGCGACGCGCACGGCTCTGCATGGTGACCGCGCTCAGGGTGGCTTCGGTTCCTCAAGTCTAGGATCTTAGTTTTGGATTTGTTAGTCAATTTGGATTTGTTAGTCAGTTAGTGATTTGTGGAGAGTTAGCTATAAAGCCTAAACACTTGGTTAATGTGAGATTCAACTGGAGATTGAGTTAATCTCTCCTGCTCCCTTGTGTCATCGTTCTCTCGCTTGCTTGTGTTCGACGCCGGCCGCCAGGACGGCGTTGCACCCATGCCGCCGCCGTGAACCCAAAACTTGCCCGCCTACATTCCACGACTACTATCTCAGAGGGAGTAGCAGCGATCCCAACAATTTGGTATCGATGTTAGGCCTGATGTCTGGGAGTTCCTCTGCCACCATTCCTCCAATTCCCCTGCCATTCCTTCATCCACCACCGCTCCACCCATCACCACCATGCCTCCGACCTCGGGCGTCTCTTCGTCGCCCTTGGACACCCTCACCATGGCCATCTATGGCCTCCAACGCCAGATGGGGCAGTTCGCCACCCGTCTATCCGCAATTGAAGGGCGCGCCCCGCTCGTTCAGGGTGGTCCCTCCAACCAGTCCTATGGCCCACCGAGCTCCGGCTGCCCGCCACCCACACCGTCCTCACTCCCCTATGGTCTGCCCGGATACAGGGGTGTTCTGGCTGCGCCATCTGCCGCCTCTGTGGTGGTTCACTCCGAGGCGGCCGCCCACCAGCCGGTGCACTCCTCCCCGGTTCCTATTATCGAGATCCCATTCCCACACTCCCCATCACCTCTGCCCATCTTCAACGCGCCGCCGGTGTCGCTAGCGCCCTACGAGGGCCATGCGGATGCCCTCGACATTCCCCGCTTCTAGAAGCTATCCTTCCCGACGTTCGACAACAAGGACGACCCCCTGGCCTGGCTGAACAAGTGCGAGCACTTCTTCCGGATGTAGCACACGCCTAAAGGGGACAAAAGTCTGGCTCGCCTCGTTCCACATGAACGGGGTGGCACAGCACTGGTACTACATGCTAGAGCGCGACGCCAGCGATGTCAGCGACGTATCTTGGCCCCTAGTCAAGGCCCTGTGTCACCAACGCTTTGGGTCGGTGCTCGACACCAACCACCTCTCCGACCTGGCACACCTGCGGTTCTATGGGACCATGGCAGAATACCAAGAGGCGTTCTAGGCCCGGATGGCGCATGCTGGGCCACTGTCTCTAGCATAGCAGGTCTAGGTCTTCACCGGCAGACTGTCGGACCCAATCCACACTGACGTCGAGCTCTAGGGCCCGAGGGATCTTCAGTGAGCCATGGGACTAGCCCACGCCAATGAACGCCACGCTACGACTCTACCTGGGGCAACTCCAGCCTGGCCCCCGCGCCCTCCGCCATGTGCATAGCCGCTGCCCCTCCCGGCTGTGACATCACCTCCGACACAGCAGCTGACACTCATGGTGAATGCCCTGGCGCCGCCACGTCTGTTCCGCCATCTGTCACCAACTAAGATGGCGGATCACCGGTGCCAGGGCCTGTGCTACAAATGTGATGAGCAGTATGTTCATGGGCACAAGTGCCAACGCCTGTTCTATCTAGAGGTCACCAACTTCGATGACAGCGAGCCCCCAATGCCCGAGGAAGAGCAGGCCCAAGATCCAGCCTAGGATGAACTGCCGCTGCTGATCTCGCAGCACGCGATTGCCGGCATCCTCAACGAAGACACCATGCAGCTCCGCATCACCAACGACAACTATGAGCTCACGGCCCTCCTCGACCCACAATTTCATCAGTACGATAGCCACTCGCCGCGTTGGCCTACACTTCCACGACAACCAGGGTGCCCACATCGTGGTCGCCAATGGTGACGTGTCGCGTGCCGTGGCCTGGCCCGCGATGTCACCATCTGCATCGACAAAGAACATTTCACCATCGACTGCTATGCCATCCCCTTGACTGCTACGATGTCGTCCTCAGCGTCAAGTACCTGTGCACCCTCAGCCCTATTTTATGGAATTTCAACAACCTCTGCATGGCCTTCTGGCACCATGGCAAATGCGTCCTATGGAAGGGGATTGGCTCCACGTGCACCGACATCCCCCACTGGCCACCTGCACGCCGTCCGCGGCATGGAGCCCACCCTCCTTGATCACCTCCTGGAGTCGTTCGCTGACGTCTTCGAGCCTCCAACGGGGCTCCCGCCGCTACGCGATTGTGATCATCGGATCCACCTACTACCGAACACCGCGCCGGTGGTGGTCCACCCATACCGATATCCCCAGCTTCTAGAAGGATGAGCTAGAGGCGCAATGTGCATCGATGCTCGAGCAAGGGATCATTCGGCCAAGCAATTCCCCGTTCTCCATGCCAGTCCTCCTCATCAAGAAGCCTGACGCGATGTGGTGCTTTTGTGTGGACTACCACGCGCTCAATGACAACACGGTGAAGGATAAATTCCTGATCCTGGTGGTGGAAGAGCTCATCGATGAATTGCACGGCGTGCGCTTCTTCACCAAGCTCAACTTGTGCGCCGGCTACCATCAATTGTGTGTCCATCCTGACAATGTGGAGAAAACGATGTTCTGGATGCATCACGGGCACTTTGAGTTCCTCGTGATGCCGTTCGGACTCACCAACGCGTCGACGATGTTCCAAAGCTTGATGAACGTGGTGCTCCGGGCGTTCCTCCGTAAGTGTGTCCTCGTGTTTTTTACGACATATTAATCTACAGTGCCTCCTGGTCCGAGCACCTCCAACACCTGCACACTGTCTTCTCTGTTCTCGACGAGCATCAGCTGTGGATCAAGCGCTCCAAGTGCGCCTTTGGCACCACCTCAGTGGCCTACCTCGGCCATGTCATCTCGGCGTCGAGGGTGGCCATGGATGGGGACAAGGTAGAGGCCATGGCCTCCTAGCCACAACCCGCCTCGGCGTGAGGCCTACGTGGCTTCCTCAGGCTCACTGGGTACTACTGGCGCTTCATCAAGAACTTTGGCACCATGGTGGCCCTCCTCACCCAGCTGCTGCACAAGGAGGGCTTCCGCTGGACGGACGAGGCCATTGCGGCCTTCACCGTGCTTAAGGAGGCGCTCTCCACTGCCCTAGTGCTCCATCTACCCAACTTCACCAAGCCCTTCATGGTGGACTACGATGCCTCTAGGACCGACTTTGGCGTCGTCCTGCATCAAGGCGTTGGACCACTGGCGTTCTATAGCAAGCCCTTCACCACCTGACACTTGGAGGTGGCGGCGTATGAGCGCAAGCTCATTGGGCTGGTACAGGCGGTGCGCCATTGGTGGCCCTATCTATGGGGCCATCGACTCATCGTCCACACCGACCATTACACGTTGAAGTACATGCTCGATGAATGCCTCTCGACGGTCCCCCAGCACCAATGGATAAGCAAGTTGTTTGGCTTCGATTTCACGGGGGAGTATCAATCGGGCCGCTTGAACACCATGGCAGATGCTCTCTCATGCCACGAGCCCAAAGAGGCAAGCCTGGCTGTGCTCTCTGCACTAATGTTCTGCCTCTACGACGAGCTATGTGCTAAGCTTCAGGAGGATGACCAGCTATGCCACCTTCGTGACACCATCACCGCCACTCACGGCGTGCCCTGGCACGTCGAGGACGGCCTCATCCAGTTGACACCAGAAATTGGTTCTTCTGAATTGGCTGAATGTTATGATCTCATCACCTCAAAGAGAAGCTCTGACGACAAAGGTGACATTGATCGGAAACAGAAGAGACATGTTAGACTCCACAGAAGGGAAAGATTGGAGTCCAAGTTATCTTAAATTAGGATGTTTTCATTTTCTTTTCCAAATCTTGTAATCAGTCTTGTTGGACCAGGACTCGTAGTCAAGCCTCGGGTATAAATATTGAACCTTGGCTATTGTAATAGACATTTCTCATCGATCAACCAAAACAAGTACCTCTACTTTTTGACTTAGGCCACCCCCTTAGGAGTAGGAGTAGAGTAGATTTTCGATGAGTTCTTTGGGCAAGCAGGGCTACATCGGATGACCTAACATCTGGCTTGTTTGTGAGTATACATCACGACTTATATTATTACTTGCAAGGCTACAACAGACGATTGATCTCTTGCGAGTCGTAGTATAAGTTAGTTATCGATCTATATTGTTATTTGTAAGGCTGCAACAGATGACTGATCTCTTACAAATTGCGGTATAGATTAGTTATCGATTTGTATCAACCTTTACAAGGCTGTAACAGATGACTGATCTCTTATAAACATTGGTATTAATCAAAATGATCGATATTGTGATAAATAGTTTACTATTTAATACAATATCACCAATCGCCTGATCTAGATTGAGATTCGTTGGTCTTATCTATTTCGATCTATCGTCTGCTGATTACTATCATAGTTGAATTCAATTCTTGATATTAGATCATGTTTTGATGACTAATCTATCTCAATCTTGATCATACATGGCGGGTGTTTGAAGTCGTGTTCTATTACGAGATAGATTCATTGATCGTCAGTATCCGGTATGACTCCGCTATCAATGCTGCATTAGCTGACTCAACCTATTGATAGCGTGTCAGATTAGACGTCGTTGGTTAATAGATCTATCTATTAAGAAGAGCATGGCATCAGCCACCCACTACATCCCCATCGGCTATTTAGCCGATGGCTTGAGCTTCCACGCGCATAACATGCTTTCTTGATTCCTTTGCGATATAAGTAGATCTATCGACCGCTGGTCTCTGATCTAGGGTCCAACTGTCAATGCTGCATCAGACGACTCGACTTATTGACGGTACAATAGATTGAGTCTAGTTTTTTGTAGATTTATTTGTATCCAATGGATGAGTGATCGTATGCTGTGCGACACGATCACTAGAATCGGCTCTTTTAGCCGATAGCCTGCTTTGTTGAGGATGTGTTGGCTATTTATATACTTTTACTTGTTTTTGTCCTGGTTAAAAGCTGGTATGTCTCTCACATGTATGCTTACATGCCTATCTTTACACCTCTTACATGTTTTCAAGATCATCGGCTAAGTTTGATCCATGTAACTGAGTAAATAATAATTGTCGATATGCTTGTTTTGTTTACACTACATCATGAACATGCTGGATATCGACTCTCTAGTCAATAGCCTTATCCTGCTGCCCATTTGGTCATATATTTGGAACTATCTGGACAAACACCGACATGTTTCACCTTAAATTACTGATCAACTTTCTCTCCTTGTCAATTGAAGTGTCAAATTGACTGGCACGCCCTTGGTCACGACCATCCGGTCTGGCGCCCTTCCTAAGCCTGGCAAGAGCTCGGGATCTGCTTCGAGTGGTTTCTCTCGGCTTGATCGTGTCGGCGGCTCCTCGTCAGTTTTTGCCGTCGACACAGATTGGCATGCCCGGTGGAACAACAATCGTCAATATGAACAACAAAGTGATCCTCAAGGTCAACCTTGAAGACCTTCCTGATGACTAGAAGGCATTCATTAATCAAGCAGCAGAGGAATTCAGAGAAAGTGCCTGCTGTCTTACAGCAGGACGCATGATTCAGTTGTCCAGAAGACTCCCCTGCCAAGCGTCCTCCTACATGGTTAAAGTGAAGATGTTGAAGTAAGGACTATTGCTCATTTGGTCCACAAGACTATTCATGAAGCCTTTACAAACCACAATAAGGTGCTGGCCAACAAATTGGCAATGTTTTGAAAGAAATCTTATTTTGAGCGCCAGTTAATCAAGTTGGGCCAGCATACTCTAATGGCTTTGATCCTTAGGCTATGGGAAGCAACATACCTGGTTCTAGTCAGCAGTCGAATGGTGGGCAGTTCCAATAGCCACTAATACAGTAGCCTCCAGGAGGATAGGCTCAAGATCAGACCCGACAAACAGCAGGGGGGCAAGGTTAGGCCCTACCAACAGTATGAGGGCAAGCTCAGATGACAAGGGGCAGCCACCAGCATAGCAGTCGCCAAGTGCCCCTATCACGCAAATGAATCGGCAGCCCACTAGACAAAACCAAATTTATTCAGTCCAGCAGTCAACCTCTCCAGCTACTCAGCAGGTTGCGCAACGGTCGGCGCAAGGAAGATTTAGTACTTCCTATCAAACGCCTCAGTCAGCCCATAAAATTGCTCCATCAGTGCAAAGGATCATTAGGAATGTTGATCCTAACTACTTCAATAGCCAATTGCAAGGATATGTAGCTCGCAACGCTCAGATCGACAATCTAGATGGATATCACCTGGTTTCTGATGCTAGCATGTACGAACTCATGCCACATCCTAGGTATCTATGGGGGGTATGACCCCGGATACCCACGGCAGACTACATGGGTTGCGCCTTCAGGGGTGGTCCAGCCCACAAGACGAAAACTTACGGTGCACGGTACTGCTTGGCGTGTACCGCAAGACATCAAGGGAAATATCCTAAAGATGCTATGAGATCTATTAGGATATGTTCGATCCCATGATTTCTGTAATCTGTTATTACTTACCGGTTATCTCCTAGATCTAACCAACTTGTAACCCTACCCCCCAGCTATATAAGGCGGGTAGGGGACCCCCTCAAAACACATGCAATATCATACAATAGCCAATACAAACCAACAGACCACAGTAGTAGAGTATTACGTCGTGCTGACGGCCTGAACCTGTCTAACTCTTGTGTCTCTGTTGCCTTCTTGTTCTTGATTACGCGCACCTCTACCGATCAATCTACCTTCGTGGGATACCCCTTGGAGGACTGCCGATGATATTCTATCGACAGTTGGTGCGCCAGGTAGGGGTGTGCATGTTGTTTCCATGACGAATAAGATGGTACGTTTTATAGGCTCTTCGTCCTCTCCAAAGCCCGGCCAGATCTTCATGGTCGGATCGATCTCCTGGGTCATCAATGCTGACGGAGACGGAGAGATCATTGAGCCGGTGCAGATCGATTCTATGCCGACCACACCAACACCTACAAGAGCAGATCTGATCTTGGAACCGCATCCAAGGTCGTCTTCACCAACAACTCACCACCTGCTCCCCCGCTACCCGAGAAAGCAGATCGACAATGATGATCTGATCGCATCCATTGATCAGGTTGGCCAGAAGCTCGTCGATTGCCTCTCCATCACAGAATCGGCTCTAACCACTCTGGTTCAGCGTCGACCATCCTCTGATTCCGATCTATCGGAGGCTGATCAAGAAACTCCAGGGGTTATGGCCGCCATCCATCAGGATGCCCTAAGGGGCAAATTCGCCGACCAGGTGGGAGACATCTATCCTCTGGCCGACCAGATCGCCGACTAGCTCTCGCCGACTATCAATATGCTACAAATCGGCCGATGCCTTGAAGCATCCCTCCACACCATCCTAGAGGAAAGTCCAGACTCTGAGTCCCAGGGCTCTACGAAGACTGTCGCCGAAATCGCCGCCATCCAACCTCCTTTCCCACCCTTCCAAGGAGGCAGGATTTTTAATGTTAGTGTCGATAGCCCTCTGTAGGATGGGGAAACCGACGACGACCGCGCAGCTCGTGTCAATAGAAACACCAACCGTGCACAGCGCTGAGCAAATTAGGTTGCCATTGTGTTAGCCAAGGCTGCTCGCAATGTTGAACAACTCGACTCACAAGGGAGGCCACGCCCATTCCGCCGCAACCTCAATGACAAATTCATTCGCATCGATGGCCACGATGTCTACAAGACCCCAAGCGCCAACTTGGCCGTGGCCGCTAATGAGCTCGCTCGGCTCGAGCAAATGCCAGAAGTCACCAAGGTTGCCGCAATGCTTAAAGCTACGCACTACTAGGTCAACGAGATCCACCAGGATCAGGGACCTTCCTACTCGACAAGCTCGAATCACCGATCCCCCATGCCAAGATCCAATCGCCGCCCCGGCAGAAGCCGTTTTGCCGACCAGCATCATGATGATGGACGACCCCTCCAGGGGGGAGCTAGGGGAAACTGTATCAACTACCCTCGCCAACATGACCAAGAAGTCGACCAAGATGTTCGAGCGCACATCAACAATCTCTGGAATGCGCGACGTCATATTGACGGGCGCTATTTCTCTCGCCATGAAGAGGAAGTATGCCGGCGTCAAGAATACGAGCAAGAGTTCGGTAATCCGGACATAGCCCTCCGGCCACTTAATGCCGGCAATGTTGTGGATCCCAACGGTGGTGATCCCAAAGGGCCCCGAGCATTCACGAGAGCACTCCGAACACTCCAGTGGCCCCATGGTTTCAAAATCACCGGGGTCAAGCCCTACAAGGGGCGGATGAACCCCACACAGTGGCTGCAGGCTTTATGCCACCGCTGTGTGCATCGCCGGGGGAGATACCAGTGCCATGGCGAACTATCTTCCCGTCATGCTCACACCGATCGTAATGAACTGGCTCATGAGCCTCGCCCCAGATTCCATCAAATCTTGGGAACAGTTGAAGAAGGTCTTCACTGACAATTACATGGCTACGTGTACTCAGCCGGCACCAAGCACGATCTGAATCGCATTTATCAAAAATTGTCCGAGCTACTCCGTAGTTACATCAGGCAATTTTTCGAGATGATGAATTCTATTCCCAACATCATGGAAGTAGAAGTCATCACTACCTTCATCCGAGGACTCCATCACCATGACCTCTGCTCTAAATTCAATCGTAAGCCACCAAAGGGGATTGGCGAGATGATCATGACCGCTGATCAGTATGCTGACGCTGAAGAGGTCGAAGTTCACTTCAATGAGGATGCGGGCACTCAGCGCCCAACTCGCCGCAGCGACGAGCACCCCGACGATTGACGCCACAGTGACCGCCACTACGACGACCGTGGCCACCATCAGGACAGTGGCCATGATTGGTCGGAAGGGTCCAAAGCTGGTCAATATCGCCACCGCCGACCAGACAATGTCGTCGCCATTGTTGACGAACCTCACGCCAAATGTAACTACGATGAGCTATACAAGAAAATCCTCAAAGGCCCATGCCCCCTCCACAAGAATAGCAAGCACAAGATGAAGGACTGCCTTGGCTTGGCTAAGGAGTTCCAGGCCAAAAAGAAGGATGACGACAATGATGATAGAGCCAGAGGTCGCTGACCACCTGGGGACAACAACCACGCCTTCCAGGATCATGACAAAGTGGTCGCCACTACCTTTGGGGCCTCGCCACCACCGAGTGCAGAAGAGATCGAAAGATCACTGCTCGTCGGGTGCTCACCGTCAACACAGAAGACACTATCGCCAACCCAAGCTATCGCCCCTGGTCTGAGGTCCCCATCACTTTCAGCAGGGCCGACCAATGGGCGGACATCCCTTACACAGGGCGCTTCCCCTTCGTTCTCGATGTAGCCATAAAGAAAGTACTCTTTAAGAAATTGCTCGTTGACGGCGGAAGCACCCTGAACCTCCTCTTTGCTAGAGCCCTAAAGGAGCTAGGCCTTGGAATAGAAGACCTCACTCCCTCCAACTCCTCCTTCTAGGGCATGGTACCTGGCAGGGCATCCAAGCCACTTGGAGAGATCACCCTCCTGGTATAATTTGGCACGGCAAGCAACTTCCGTGTCGAGCACATCAACTTCTATGTCGTCGACTTCAACACCGCCTACCACGCCATACTTGGTCGGCCAGCTCTGGCCAAGTTCATGGCCATACTACACTATGCCTATCTGGTATTGAAGATGCCTTTGCCTACAGGAGTTTTGGCCCTATGGTCCAACCTCTCCATCACCTATGCCTACGAAATAGAGAGTCTCTCCCCCGCCGAAGCCACCAACCTCTCCATCCAGATGGCCAGCATGGTCAACAATGCCAAGACGGTGCCCACCGATGACATGGAGATCCCAGCGCTGGAGCCTCCTTGTGCCTCCGCTAAGTCTAAGGAAACGAAGGAGGTCGGCCTCAGCCTCGATGACCCCACCAAGACCATCAAGATTGGGGCTCATCTCGACCCCAAATAGGAAAGCGCACTCATCTCCATCCTACGTGCCAACGCCGACGTGTTTGCTTAGAAACCTGCAGACATGTCGGGGGTACCACGGGAGAAGATTGAGCACTCCTTGAATGTCTCACCGACTGCCAAACTAATCAAGCAGAAACTCCGATGATTCGCGCCAGACAAGAAGGAGGCTATTAGGGTAGAAATAAAATGGCTCCTAGCAGCCGGATTTATTAAAGAAGTGTATCATCCTGAGTGGCTGGCAAACCCAGTCCTTGTTCAAAAGAAGAATAAAGAATGGAGAATGTACGTTGATTACACTGGTCTCAACAAACACTGCCCTAATGACCCCTTCGGTCTACCTCGGATAGACGAGGTTGTGGACTCCACCGCTGGCTGCGAACTCTTCTCCTTCCTCGACTGTTGCTCTGGCTATCACCAGATATCCCTCAAAGAGGATGACCAGATCAAAACATCGTTCATCATGTCTTTCGGTGTGTATTACTATACCACCATGTCCTTCAGACTCAAAAACGCCAGGGCGACTAACCAAGGGGCCATCCAAACGTGCCTTGACCAGCAGATAAGCTGCAACGTCGAAGCTTACATCGATGATGTGGTCATCAAATCCAAAACCACCGACAGTCTCATCACCAACCTCGAAGAAACATTCACCAACCTAAAAAGATACAGATGGAAGTTGAACCCTTCAAAGTGCATCTTTGGAGTTCCATCCGGCATACTCCTAGGCTACATCGTTAGCGCCCGTGGTATCGAACCCAACCCCGACAAGGTCTCCGCCATTACCAATATGAAAAGGCTGACCTACGTAAAGGATATACAGAAACTCACATGGTGCATGGCTGCTCTCGACCGCTTTATATCACGCCTCGGCAAAAAGGGACTACCGTTCTTCAAACTACTCAAGGCCTCCAAGTGCTTCTCCTGGTCGGAGGAGGCTGATACGGCTTTTGAGCAGCTCAAGTTGTTTTTAACGAAGCCTCCGATCATGACGGCGCCTCAACCAGACGAAACCCTATTGATCTACATCGCCGCTATATCTTACGTCGTTAGCATAACTATCGTCGTTGAGCGCGAGGAGGCCAGACATGCCTATAAGGAGCAACATCTGGTCTACTTCATCAGTGAGGTTCTTAATGAGTCCAAAACTCGTTACCCTTAGGTTCAGAAGCTGTTATATGCCATTCTGATCATGTCGCGCAAGCTCCGCCATTACTTCGAGTACTACAAGATCGCCGTGGTCACCGAGTTTCCTCTAAGGGACATTCTCCGTAACAAAGAGGCCAATGGCCACATCATCAAGTGGGCAGTCGAGCTCGGCACTTATTCCATAGAATTCAGAAGCAAGCCTACCATTAAGTCACAGGCGGTGACTGACTTTGTCGCTGAGTGGACTGAGATCCAAGAGCCCATCACCGCTGCTTGCCCCGAGCACTGGGTGATGTATTTCGATGGTGCCCTCAACATCAACAGTGTTGGTGCTGGCATCTTATTCATTACTCCAACTAAGAACAAGCTCTGTTACGTCCTCTGAATTCATTTTCCAGCCTCCAACAACGCCGCGGAATATGAAGCATGTCTCCACAGACTTCGTATAGCCGTCGAGCTCGGCGTAAAATGCCTCATGGTATACAGAGACTCCGCGCTGGTCATCAACCAGGTCAACAAAGATTGGTCCTGTTCCAGTGAGAAGATGGACGCATACTGCGCCGAGATCAGGAAACTCAAAGGACAGTTTTACGGTATCGAGTACCACCATGTGGTACGAGACCAAAATCAGCTCGCCGACCACCTATCTAAGATAGGCTCTTCTTGTGCCATGGTTCCACTTGGGGTCTTCATTCAAGACCTCTTTATGCCGTCTATTAAGGAAGAGAAGGAAGTTCAAGAAATCCCCCCCGACGAGCAACTGGTACTTGCAGTACCTTCGCCAACTGTAGATTGGAGGGAACAGTTCATCAAGTACCTAACTAGTGCCGACGTACCCGTCAACAAGACAGAAACTGAATGACTCATCCATCGTAGCAAGCATTACGTGCTGGTAGATGGGAAGTTGATGAGGAAAAGCGCCAAGGAAGGGATACTACAGAAATGCATCACCCAAGAAGAGGGAGTGAAATTACTTCTTGAAATTCACTCTGGCTCCCATGGCAATCACGCGGCCTCTAGAAACCTGGTCGGCAAAGCTTTCTGAGCTAGTTTTTATTGGCCCATGGCCATCGCCGATGCAGAAGACCTCATCCGACGTTGTGAAGGATGCCAATTTTTTGCCTAGCAAATACACGTGCCAGCACAGGAATTGCAGACCATCCTAGCTTCTTGGCCTTTTGCATGCTGGGGACTCGACATGATCGGGCCTTTCAAGCCTACGCCAGGCGGTTTTCGATACGTGTACGTCGCCATTGACAAGTTCTCCAAGTGGATCGAAAACAAGCTGCTTGTTTCGGCTACTGCAAAGAAGGCAGTTGAGCTCTTCGAAGATATCATCCATAGGTTCGGTCTCCCAAATAGCATTATCACTGACCTCAGAACTACATTCACTAGTCACCATTTTTGGGACTTCTATGAAGACTGATGCATCTCCATCAAATATGTTTCTGTTGCCCATCCTAGAGCCAAAGGCCAGGTCGAATGGGTGAATGGCATGATCCTCGATGCCCTCAAAAAGAGACTATACTAGAAAGAGGAAAAGCATCCGGGCAGATGGCTCAAAGAGCTCCCAGCTATGGTCTGGGGACTACACACTCAAGCTAGTCACAACACCGGTGTATCTCCATATTTTTTGGTCTACGGCTCAGAGGATGTACTTCCCATGGACATTGCCTTCCGAGCACCTTGAGTAGAGCATTATAATGAAGAGCAAGCCGCAGCTGTTTGGACAGAGGACATCAACAAAGCCAAAGAAGAATGCCTAATCACTTGCATCCGCACAGCCAAATACCTAGAAGGCCTGTGAAGATACTACAATCACAATATCAAAGGTCGTTCATTTGCGGCCGACGACCTTGTTCTCGGTACAAAGTAGAAAACTGAAGGGATGCACAAGCTCTCCTCCCCCTAGGAAGGGCCTTACGTGGTCAAAGAGGTTACCCGACTAGGGTCTTACCGGCTATGTAACATGGAGGGAATCGATATCCCCAATTCGTGGCACATCGAGCAACTTATATGTTTCTATCCTTGAAACGCTCCAGATATGTACTCTTCACTCCATAATGAATGAAGTTTTTGTCACCATAATTTGTCTCCATTATTTCTCCACTGCAGTTCGATCTCCACTTATGATTACCTGCTCCAAGCTACTCCTTAACAAACTCCGCCAATTATATGTGATCTCCATAAATGCTTCGCCCTGTTTCTCCATACTGAAATATCTTCAAGATATTTCGCCAACCATCGAGTAGCACACGTTCTGCTCTGTGTTCTTTGGAAAAAAAACCCTATCTCCGATCTCTCCCTACATGTGCTACAGGCTCCAGTGCTCTGCGTTATGGGTGGTCGGCTGTGGTTCCTCGGTCATGTCTGTTCCCCCTACATGTGCACGGGCTCTAGCGCTCGATGTTATGGGATACGGGCTAGCCAAGGCCAAGAGTCCAGCAATGAACTAACTGCTCGGATGCTACTTATACCACGTATAAATGCGTTAGGGTTAACAACACGTCTCTTTTTCACCGAAAGTGCTAGCAAGCCGCATAAACACGCATACGACGTCTACTTACAACATTTATACAAATACATAAATGTTTGCTTAGGCCCTCGTGCATCTAACTCCCCTTTAAACATGTTCCATACAGGTTCCTCTCCACTCAGGCTATTAGGCTCAGCCGTCATAGTCTACTTTGCCGAACAGATCGACATCGCTGGCTAGCTCCTTCGCCGCGTCCTCCACCTCATCTTTCAGCTGCTTCTGCTTCGTCGCACCTGTCCCTCTAGCAAATCCAGCCCCTATAGCTTGAAGATTGATGGCAGGGTAATGGACCAGACCACCACCAGGGCATGCATCATGAAGGAGATAGCAGTGTCTCAGTTGAAGCCTTTGAAGTTCTCCCACGCCGCCTTGCACCTATCAATGATGGCGTCCGGACGGGGCGGCCTATCGTCGGGCCGAGGAGCTACCTCCATGTCAATACAGTCGAGCACCGTCCTGACTCCAGCCACCACGGTGTCTAGTTTTCATCTCTAGGTTCTTGCCTCCAACTCCAGCACGTCGAACTGTGCCTTGGTCCTTCACGGTATTCTACAGACACCAAAAGGATCCGTCAAACGAAGAAATCATTTTAGCAACAACTCCAACCACGAACTACTCACCTTCTAGATCCTCGGCCAGTTTCTCCGCTCACCCAAACGCCTTCTCCTTCTCCTCTTGGAGTTGACCAACGACCTGACATAACCGGTCGAGCTCCACATCTTGCTCTACAAATGTAACGGTCGACGGCAACATCAAGACTGTTCGGCAATGCAAGAACAAATTCACCGATCCGCAATACCTTTCTTTTGTTCGGAGATGCTTTTCAGCTACTTGGAGGTGCGCTCCAGCTGCTCGGAGCTGCCTCTTAGCTGCTCGGAGGTGCGCCCCAGCTGCTCGGAGATGATCTTCAACTGCTCAGATAAGGTGCCCTTCTGGTACTCTAGGTCCTTGGCGTTTGATTCAGCAAGATCCCTTTCGCGCTAGGCCCTCTAGACATTCTTCTCCATCAGCTTCACCACCTCCTTTAGCTTCTCGTTCTCCTTAGCAAGGGGCTCCATCCTCTTGATCAACTGCTATCGTTGTACAGCAGTTCACGCTATGCCCTACAAAGCACCAAGATTGTAAAGGACCATATTCTCCAACGCCAATGACGGACACCGCTGACGCAATACTAACCTCAATTTGCTTCATAGCTGTGGAAAGGGTGGATCGTAGCCTCTTCACCTCCCTGGTGGTGTCCTCTTCCATGACCACAACTTCGTCCCCTCACTTGCAGAAGATGCATACGGTTTGAATTCATGAGCCTTCACGCTCAATCTCCTTGACCACGTCATCTTCCTCCACAGCCGGTGGTGCTCCCTGGGGGCTCAGTGGCCACACAGAGTGATCAACCACACCCTGCGACATCTCAGGGCGCGTCGCTTGCTCCTTTGATGCTGCCGGCCTCTACACCCCCATTTCTAGCATAGCATCGGCAGCTCCCGCCTCTGCCCTCGAAGACTCGGTGTCTTTTGCTGCTGCTCCTAGCGTCTCCGTCAACTCGTCCACCATTGTCACCAACCACTCTCTGCCTCCAACTCCATCAGCAGCGGTGGTCGACTCCTCCGTAGACCGACAAGCGCCCGAGGACTTTGGGATAGAGTCTGCCCGCAATGTCTCCGCACTAGGAACAGCCCCCGGCTACTCGCCAGTCTGGCCTGAAGGATTCAGATCCTCCGCATGCCCTGTTCTACATCAGATTAGTCCATTGATCACTGCCACTATAAAGATCGAACAGCAACCGATTCCAAGGCAAAGAAACTTACACATCAGCTTCCTGATAAACGGTTTTGAACTGGCGCTGCCTCCCTAAGCACCTAGGCACTGCTCTAGGGTCAACACACGTGTCCTAGGCTAGAGGTCTTGCTACCCCTGCCATTGGCATCTTCTCCACCTGCTGCTCGGGGACTCCTTCCCCTCTCTTCGATTGCACCTCTGTGCGCGTGTTGCGCGATGACGCTTTAGTGCGCGGAGGTTGAGCTATTGGAGCCTCGTCGTCGTCCGACCACTCGAATATCATCGTGCTCTGCATCCGAGCGGTCCAATTGCCACCAAGTGAGATGTCACCCAGCTTGTAGGGAGCTACATCCGCCATTCTTCTCTTCTTTCGGACTGGCTCATCTTTCGCCGCCCTTTTCCCTGAACTTTCTTCGATACCGAGGGGACTCTCCTTCTGACCAGCACCTTCGCCTTCGGACTTGGACGAGGCGCTTATGGCATCTTCCTCTGGTTGCATGGTCGGCCTGGCGTCCACTGCTTTTGGCCAATTGCTCCTCGGCATGCTTGAGAAGTACGCCGCCCGTTCCTGCAAATGGATCTTTCCACAAGCGAATCAGTCCACTGCTCGGTGCCAGCACTGGATAAAAAGCACTAAGAACAACAGTCGAGATTTTTACCTGAGGAGGTGGGTTTGTGTAGTTGAAGGTTTTTGGCTGCCCTGGCACGCTGTATGGCACGTTTGGAGTGAATAGTTTAGCAGCCCAGTGTAGCACAGCCTCCTTCGTCAGTCTCTCTGTCCTCTCCCGGGTGTCGTCAGTATCTCCTTTGAAGTCAAAGCCCGGATGAGCCCTCTCATTGCAGGGCAGGACGCGGCGCATTATGAAGTTCAATGCCACCACCACTCCGCTCATCTTCATGCCCCTCATTAGCGCGAGAGATCCTTCACCTGTTCCATATCGGCACTGGTTGGTTTCTCCGACCAGCTCCTCTAATTCTCCGAAATCTGGTTGACATCGCATCGGATGGCAGGATGACTTTGCTTCATATAAAACCACCTGGCATTCCACCCATTTAGCAAGGCATTCAGCGGCATAGTAATGTATTTGCCCACCATCCCATCGTGGAGCTATAGATACACACCACCGACCACTTTGGAATTGCCCCCTCCTTTCTTCTTGAGCCAGAACAGGTGTCGAAAGACATTAAAATGGGGAAGAATTCCAAGGTAGACCTCGCAGAAGTGGATAAACACATAAATGTGCAAAATAGTGTTCAGATGAAGATTGCAAAAGCTCACTCTCCAAAACTCCAATAGATCCCGCAAGAAAGGATGTACTGGAAGTCCTAATCCACGCCAGAAATAATCTTCGAAGACAACAAGTTCGTCGGTGTGTGGCATCGGATAGGGCTCACCGTCGGCCGGATGCCATCCGGTGGTGACACGGTCAGGAAGAATGCCTGCCTCCACCATCTTGTTGAGCTTCGTCTCCCCCATGAGCGACGGTACCCATTCCATGTCACGGCTCACTCCGGTGGCCGCCTTCTTTGCGTTACCACCTCCCCTCTTCGGTGCCATCCCTCAGATCTGGATCGAAACTGGCCTTTTTTTGCAAGCTCTTTAGCCCTAGCGACGGAGTGTGTGTGAATGCAAAAGGGGGAGTGCGAGGCTAAGGAGGAAGGCGAAGTGGTGGAGTGGCAAAGGTGGGAGCACGGAGTGTGGTGACGCAGTTATAAAGAAATCGCACCCACTTTTCGAATTCAAGGGTTTTTAGGAAACCGCACCATGCTGATTTGTGCCCTTCCGAATTCTCCAAAGCGGCGTGTTGGGCCATTATCTGGGCTTCCACGCAACTGTGGCCCATATCTCCCATTCTTCGATGCAACTTGGTACTTCACACCGAATATCTGCCGACCCCTTTGCAATGTTATCAAGGTTCAGTAATTTCTACTGTACAGCCATTACTCTAGCTTTTTCTCTATGATTTGAGTAATCGGCACTTCTTGATCTATTTAAGATTTCCACTTATGGCTCGGGGACTACGTCATCATTATGATTCGGTCTCTCACCATACTGGGGATTTTTTTGGTTACTATTGTTTCTGACCCTGGCACCACGTGACCACGTCACCAACTGTCAGGCTCAGGGACTAAGTGGGCACACTTCACCTTGCGGTGAATGTGCACTTTTCATTTTAGGGTTCAGCCCATGGACTGGTTGCCTGCTCGGTTGGTCTTCTACCTTTTTTCTACTTTCTGGACCCTAGTACCACATGACTACGTCACCTACTGTCAGGCTCGAGGACTAAGTGGGCACAATTCACCTCATGGTGAGTGTGTTTTCTTTAATCTAGAAGACTCCATGCCTCCTGAAGTTGAAGAAGATCATCTCCCTTTCTCGTGGTCGGACTCTAAGTGGGCACACTTGGTTCACTGCGAAGAAATTTTCGATTTTGAACTTGAGCTCCTTACATCCTTCTAGCAAGCCTTACTTGGGTAAGCCCGTGCTCGGCTAGACAGTTAAGCTGGTCGGTTACGGTCCACAACTGCTAGGTAACTCATTAGGGCGGTCGGACCATGAGTCTGATTACTTGGCTTTGTTTACACCTGCTCGGATAAGCTCAAGACGGCGTTGCACAGCGGATACAAGGCGCTCGGGGACTAGCTGTGGGGGGTATGACCCTGGATACCCACGACAGACTACATGGGCTATGCCTCTAGGGGTGGTCCAGCCCACAAGACGAAGACTTACGGTACACGGTACTACTCGGCGTGCACCACAAGACATCAAGGGAAATATCCTAAAGATGCTACGAGATCTGTTAGGATATGTTCAATCCCATGATTCTTGTAATCTGTTGTTACTTATCGGTTATCTCCTAGATCTAACCGACTTGTTGAAATGACCTGATTTTCACGAAAGAAAATCCACAGCGTCGAAGTGTAATAAGACCGTTGTAGATCATATTACCCAAATCCCAGTCAAATATCACATCCATACAACGTAACATCAGAGTACAAATAGTGCGGAATTACATAAATTATTACATCGCCGCATTGGTGGAATCAAAAGTAACATTCATTTAGAACAGCTTGAAAATAAGATCGCCAAACTCGAGCGTAGGAACGAACCCCTCATCCGTCAAACTCCTCAGAGCTATACTCCTCAGCAGAACCTGTGTGCCAAAATTTATCAGTACGATTTGTACTGGCCACTCCCACCCTATGAGTAATGCTTTGTGGAAATTGGATGCAAGTTGGATATAATCAAAAGGAACCTATAAGGCTGGGGTTTCCTATGTTTTAGCGTATCAAGTATATATATTATTAGTTGGTCAAGTTTTAACACCATTCACACACCCATTCCACCCCATTCCTGTCCAGAGCTAGGTTTTGATCCAGGGATCGATATACCACCATCTCCACATCATCACCTCATCACAACCAAACCATCGCTCAGTCGATAGGCCAACTCCCTCTCGGCACTATCTCATGGCCCGTAGCCCCTGGCTACGTCTGAACACTCACTCCCAGGGGGAGAAAAGAAACACTCATCTCACTATCTAGTTTAAGCGAAACCCAGGAAAGGTCCATAGCCAACAAGTCGGCATATGTATCGATCGATCAACCATACACTCTGCAGAGGTTTTACATAACCACAAGATCCGCCTTCCTCGCTGACCATCGTCAACTGGGCTGATTCCGGCCACTTGCTAGCCTAGGATAATGCCACTCTACCATTCAGCCCTGCTACACCCCAAGTCTAGTCTGGGGTGGCTGAAGCTATGAGTCATGAGCCGGGTCCACAAGGTTTCCATGAAGTCTCGGAAGGGTGTGGGGGGAATCCTCCGCGCCCCATACCTCCCTCGCACTGTCCGCTATCAACCTAGCAGTAGTGGCAATATCCTACCAAGTAGTCTGGCCGTCCCACACCATATAGGGCAAGTGGTACGTAAGGCTTCCCAGTGAATCTGAGTACTAGTAAGTCCTTAGGGATGACCAAGCTATAATGTCTTCATCAGGGTTTCCATTTACCGTGCCACCATAGCACCTCCACCCTGGGCTCCTCCCATCACAGGTTCACACCCAGGGCCACCTCATATACCATATACCCACCACAGGTATCCATTTCCAGGGGTGCCCAGGTAGCACCCCATGGCAAGACTTGCCCCAGGCTCATCGCATACTCCAACTTGGTCGACACAACCCTCACCCTCCACGCACCCAAGTCACACACACAGCACTCTCCCCATAGTCCAGATAACATCAGTTTCCACCACGCATCAATATGGTATAGCGTAGTAGAAATAATAAGCAGTGAAATATAGCAGCAAGCATGTGACTTAACCTAACAGCAGGGTGAGCAGGGGTAAGGTTGCGTCAAGGTAAAGGCCATCAAGAAAGCATACTACCATGCAAGTCCTATCATAGTGTGAATATAACAATAAAGTAAAGCACTAGCAGTTCTATATTAGCCATGCGTAATAGGTGCTACGAGGTTGGGTGGGATGTGGCACCTTCAGTGAAGTCGTCTCCGTACTCCTCATGGTACTCTCGGTCCTCGTCTGTCTGGTTCTCCTCCGAGTCTGCAAACGATCGCATTATAGTCGCGTTAGCGACGTCTATAGAATAGCACAAAGAAGCAATGAAAATTCAAAAGAGCCAAATGCACTCAAACATGGGTTCATTGCGTAGAGCTCGATTTTAGATGAATTTTGGTCCTGGTCTTGTATTTTTCTGAGGTCGTATGAATTAGTTATGTATTTCCGAAGATTAAATTAAGGCTGATTAATTCAGGGCTGACACGTGTCGCACTATGGCTGGTTCACGTGGCATGTAGGGACACAGCTGGTGAGGTGGTCGGAGAGGTTGTAGAGGTGGTCGGAAAGGTTGCAGCGGTGGTCGGAGAGATCGCTGAAGTGGTCAGAGAGATCACCGTCGTGGTCGGAGGGCTTGCCGAGGTGGTCGGTGAGATCGCTGACATGGTCGGAGAGATTGCCAAAGTCCCCGATGCTGGCGTGGTCTCTTCATCGGCATGACGTCAGCATGGTGCCATCCGAGCTAAACCACAGCTGACAGGTGGGTCCGGGGTCAAACGGTGTCTGACAGGTGAGGCGCGGTTCATGGTGAACCCGCCGGCATTAGTCCATAGACCGCAGAGCCGGTCTATGAAGGACTTGGTCCACTTACTCCTTCCCAGTGTTCGTTTCACGTGCACCAAGTGCTCGGACATGTGGCCGGCGAGGGGAAAATCCCAATCTTCTTCCCCGTCGTGCTCCCGCCGGTGGTGAGCTCACCGGCGAGCCCCTCCAACGGCGCAGGTGTGCAATTAAGGTGGGCAAAAGCTTGGCCATGCCATAGCGGGTGTCCCGGTGAAGTTAACGTGGTGGTCGGGCGGCTCTAGTTGGCTGGCCATGGTGAACGGCAGCGTGGGTTCGTGGGCGTGCATCGACAGGGCTGCTGTGGTAGCGAGAGCCTAGTTGGAGGAGCATGTGAGCTCCACGGTGCTTCTACGACCATGGAGAGTAGGTCGAAGGGGCTCTGGGAGCTCTCAACGCCTCCGACCATAGTGGTTAGGGCAAAGCGGAGGCGGTGGCGCTCCGACGAGGTGCGGTGCGACAACGCAGGGCTCCGGTGGGCTTCATCCTCGGCTAAGGTGAGCGCGGTGTGTCTCTCATCATGGCAGAGCCAGTCAGGGTGTCAACATCGCCTTTACCGCGACGTAGAAGACGCGGTGGTCTCGCCATGGTTGTGCTCTGGCCATGGTGAGCGCGTGCGATGCGTATGCATGGCATCAGCAGAGCGCTCGGCGCTGGCGTTCCCGAGCAGAGGGCTCGGCGTCGCCCCCTTTCTTCCCTTTGCTTCGCGTTTTCGTTTGGCTCAACAAGAGGGTCATGGTGGTCCTTCTATGCTACCGGTTGGCTAAGCCAGAGCAAGAGCTCGTGCTCCGACGTGGTCCATTCATGGCGTCCGAGAGGCTAGGAGTGGTCGTGCCAGTGTTCCCGAGCTGCTAGGGGTTGGTGAGGCCAGGCCTTGGGCTTGTGCGCGTGCGGTGCGTGTGCAGCGTGTCCAGGAGCAGGAATGCTCCGCCTCTGCGTTCCCTAGGTGCGGGAACATGGTGGCATTCATGGCGAGTACGGCTAGCGCGGTGAGCGGCGAACGACGTGGCTCACCGTAGGGCTCATGGCGGTAGGATGGCGGTGCGGTGGCAAGGCGAGGCCATGATGAGGCGATGCAGTGCCGTGCCGAGCAGCTACGTCGCTGTAGCCGATCGAGGCGGCACTCCTAGCTCTGGCGAGGTCCGGTTCTGCAGCGGCTTCCTTCTCCTCCTTGCTTCTTCCTCCTCCCTCTCTCTCGGCTTGGCACAGTGTGGTGCTGTGCCACCAGTGGTGGTGGCGAACGGGCTGAGGGTTAGGGCTCGCGGGCGTTGGCTTTTATAGCCGAGCTCCAAGGGCTCCAATGGCGGACGGTGATCGGGCGGTGGTGATGCGTGCGGCACATCCAACGGCCCGCGTGCGGTAGCGTAGGCGCGGCGCAAGGGGGAACAGGGTCATGCGATGTGCGTGACCCTAGGCCCGCATCTGCTCCGTGGTTGGCTCTCGGTCGCGTGGTGGAGGGAGTATGGGGAAGACGATGACGCTGTAGCTGGGCGGCTGACAGAGGGGGCCCATTTGTCAGCTTGTCCTGATGCGGCGGCGTGCGGTGCGTGACGGCTGATGGGCGGATCTGGCTCATCAGTGGCTGTGCACGTGAAAGGGTAGGCGAGGCTTGGCTGGGCTAGCTGGGCCGGTCGAGGCAGGCTGGGCTGAGCTGCTCCCTCTTCTTTCCTTTCTCTTTTATTTCTTTTGCTTCGATTCAAATTTAGTTAGAGTTTAAACTTGAGCTTCGAGTTATGTAGTGGGTCCCACAAGGTGTTTCAAATGGTGGTCAAAATTACATCCCATATATTAGGGTTTATCATAAATATTAAGTAAGTTAGTTAAACATCACATAAGGCAAAAGAATCCAAATCACAAGTGGAATTAAGGATGCATGCATAATTTGTTTATTTAGGAATTTAATTACACATGTGGCCTAGAACCAAGCTATGCTTATGAGTTTAACCTAGTTGGGTCACATCTAATCCAAAACTAGGGTTTGGCTTCTACATGTGTCACTCATCATCACATAGGGTTTAAACAAAAAAATTTGTAGTTGTGATTTTTGGTGTGTGGATTTTTGGGTTGTTACACTTGTAATCCTACCCCCCAGCTATATAAGCTAGGTAGGGGACCCCTCAAAATACGCAATATCATACAATAGCCAATACAAACCAACAGACCACAGGAGTAGGGTATTACATCGTGCTGACGGCCTGAACCTATCTAACTCTTGTGTCTCTGTTGCCTTCTTGTTCTTGATTACGCGCACCTCTGCCGATCAATCTACCTTCGTGGGATACCCCTCAGAGGACTGCCGATGATATTCTATTGACAGTATCAGAATCCTTACAGTTATAATGCTCAGTAACTCCAGAAGTCTTCGGCTCAGAATCAACAAGTCCATTTACAAGGATCTCAAGCTCAGGCTCAAGGGCAGCCGAGACAAGAAGTTGCCGACATGGATGCTAAAGAGTTTGTCAATCGGATAACTGCAATGATGCAAAGCCAGTTTAGTCTAAAGCCTAAAGGACAGGTTGGCTCTTACCAGTGCTCATACCTAGCCTGGTATGATATTGTGCAACTCCCACCATGCTACATAGTCCAAGATTTCTCCAAATTCACTGGGGTAGATGAGATGACAACCATGGAACATATCAGCCGCTATCTCATTTAGCTTGGAGAGGCATCTATTGAGGAGTCACATAAAGTTAGATTCTTCCCCTTGTCCCTATCTAGACCGGCCTCCAGTTGGTTTTCATCGCTAGAACCAAACTCAATCACTGGGTGGGCCAATCTAGAGAACAAGTTCCATGCATATTTCTATAGTGGGATGGGTGAGAAGAAGATTATAGACTTGACGAGCATGAGGCAGAAGCACAATGAGTCAGGCTCTGAGTTCGTCCAAAGATTCAGAGAAGTAAGGAGCCGTTGCTACTCATTAAATCTGTCTGATGGCCAATTGGCTGAATTGGCCCTCCAGGGGATGTCTCCATTAATCAGAGAGAAATTTGATGACCAGGAGTTTGAAAGATTGGCCCATTTAGTTCAGAGAGTGTCTGCCTTTGAAAGTCAGCACCAGACCCTACTCAAAGAGAAGTATTTGAAGGGTACTACTGCTATGACTGATCCCTATGATGCAGACTCTGATGAAGATGATCTAGAAGTCATGATCGCTGAATGGACATAGGGCAAGGCTCCTACATCTTGTCCATGGGTGAAGGAGTCGAAAAACACCTACGACTTCGATGTTAAGAAAGTCGACATGATCTTCGACTTGCTGCTAGAGAAGAAGCAGTTGAGATTACCTGCAAACCATGTGATCCCTTCGGCTGAAGAATTAAAAGGAAAGAAGTACTACAAGTTCCACAACACTACTAACCATAGTACCAACGAGTGCATAATCTTCCGCTTCCACATTTAGAAGGCCATCAAGCAAGGGAAGATCAAGTTTGAGCCAGCTAAGAAACCGACGATGGACATAGATAAGCATCCTTTCCTAGGGGTGCACATGGTAGAGTTCCCATTGGCTAAAGGGAAGACGAAGGTCTTGACATCGTCTAAGGCCAAAGAAGATGGGTCGGTTGACCCCAAGGTTCAAATATCGGCTAATGGGTATGAAGAAGCTAAGAAGCAACATGATCAGCAAAAGAGTCGATATGAGCAAGGTGAAACATCCAGAGCTGGTGCTATGCGTCCTCGTGTGACTTCCAGGATCTTGTTGAACAAGTGGTAGCGCCAGAAGGAGAAGAACTATCAGCGTTGGCTCAAAGAAGAAGAATATGAGCGTCGATGCAAAGAAGAAAGGTACGAAAGAGAACAAGCTGAACTACATTGGAATTGTAGTTTGTTCCGACATTTCTGGAACGAAGGTTTGAAATTGCCTGCAAGACGTAACTGCTCAAAGTGTAGTAATCAATATTCAGAGTTTAGGCAATCTCAAGACAACTACCGGTCCATTTATGAATGTTTGAGTTTTTAATCTAACAACATGGATCGGCGCATAAAAATTGAAGGAGTTCATAATCGGCTAGGCAAGCGTACATATGATCAGAATTGGGTCGGTCGTGATGAAGAAAAAGAGTATGTTTGGCAAGAGGACCAATGGTGTCTAGGAGGTCTGACAAGGAGCTAGAAAAGAAGAGTTCATCGCCTGAGGAATAGAGAATTAGAAGCTCAGAAGTATAGCAGACCTCGGACATGGTGCGTTAAGAAAGTGGCCGACAAGGGTATTGCCATCGGCTAATATTAATTTGGTGTCCGCCCAACCTATGGAGCTTGAAGCATCTTCAGGATATGAACAAGGGAAACACAAGTGCCTCCATAGCGAGATAGTGAAGGAAGACATCATTACAGTTAGCAATGAATGTCAACAGCCGATCCAAGCAATCGGCTTTAAAAATGTGTCTTAATGGATTCCCCAATCGATGATACTGAAGGGAAGTTAGGACAGGGGTTTACGTCGGTCGATTTACTAGAAGAAGTCGATATTGGACCTAGTGATAGGCCCAGGCCGATGTATGTAGGTGCTAAATTAGATCCTAAGTATAAGCAAGAATTAATAAATCTTTTGAAAGAATATCAAGATTGTTTTGCTTAGGAGTATTACGAGATGCCTGATCTTAGCCGATCAATCGTAGAACATCGGCTACCTATCAAAGATGGATATCGACCGTTTAAACAGGCCCCAAGAAGATTTAAACCCAAGTTACTTGAAGATATCAAGAAAGAGATTACAAGGTTGTATGAGGCCAAGTTTATTCGACAGTGTCAATATGCGGATTGGATTTCGAATATAGTCCCCGTGCTCAAGAAGGGCAAACTGAGAGTTTGCATCGACTTTAGGGACTTAAACAAAGCCACACCAATGGACGGTTATCCAATACCGGTAGCTGATCTATTAGTAGATGGAGCATTAGGGCACAAGGTTATTAGCTTCATGGACGGCAACGCAGGATATAATCAGATTTTTATGGCCAAAGAAGATATCCCTAAGACTGCTTTCAGATGTCCCAGAGCCATTGGTTTATATGAGTGGATAGTTATGACTTTCGGCCTAAAAAATGCTGGTGCAACCTATCGGCGAGCCATGAATTTTATCTTTCATAAGTTGATCGGTAGGATAGTTGAGATCTACATCGACGGTGTGGTTGTGAAATCCAAGAGTTACAAAGAACACTTAGTTGATCTGTGGGAGACTCTAGAATGCACGAGGAAGCATGGACTTAAGATGAACCCAAACAAATGTGCTTTTGGGGTATCAGCTAGAGAATTCTTGGGTTTCATGATGCACCAAAGAGGGATTAAAGTTGGGCAGAAAAGTATGAAGGCTATCGATGAAGCAGTCCCACCAACAAATAAAACCCAGTTGTAATATTTGATCGGCAAGATTAATTTCATCAGGAGATTCATCTCAAATCTATCAGAAAGGATGTTGTCGTTCTCCCCCTTGCTGAAGCTAAAAGCCGATCAAGAATTTAAATGGGGCAGCGTACAACAAAAGGCATTCGATGAGATTAAAGAGTATATGAAGTCTCCACCAGTGTTAGTCCCTCCACAGCGTGGTAAGCCCTTTAAATTGTACATGTCGACTAATAACCATACAATTGGATCGGCCTTAATACAAGAATTTGAAGGGAAGGAACGGGTCATTTAGTATCTGAGTAGAAAGCTTTTGGACCCAGAAACAAGGTATTCTCCCATGGAAAAGTTGTGCTTGTGCCTATATTTCTCATGCACCAAATTACGGCATTATTTGCTATCGGCCAAGTGTACTGTGGTATCTAAGGCCGACATGATCAAGCATATGTTGTCGATGCCAATTCTGAACGGGAGAGTAGGAAAGTGGATTCTGGCATTGTCTGAGTTTGACCTGAGATATGAATCGGCTAGAGCAGTCAAAGGACAGATAATGGCCGACTTCGTGACTCATCATCATGGACCTAGTATTGGTTATGTGGAGCCGATGCCTTGGACTTTATTCTTCGATGGCTCGTCGTGCAAGCAGGGCGGTGGTATTGGCATCGTTATCATTTTGCCTTGAGGATTGAATTTCAAATTTGCATATACTATCAAGCCAATGATGACCAATAATCAAGCTGAATATGAGGCTATCCTCAAAGGGATTCAACTTCTTCAAGAAGTAAAGTCTGATGCAATTGAAATCTTTGGAGATTCTCAGTTGGTGATTAATCAGTTAAGCGGCATGTACGAGTGTAAAGATGATATCTTGAGAGGTTACTATGAGAAATGTTGAAGTTTTATCGATGAATTCCCTATGGTCACCATCAGGCATATCCCAAGAGCTCAGAATCAAGAAGCTAACCGGCTCAAAGTGCTTCTGGTTATCGACAAATTCAAGAGATCCTCAGCAACGAGGTCGTTGCCAATGATTAGAGGGAAGATATAATGAACTATCTTAGGAATCCATCACAGAAGGTCTCTAGGAAGCTCGGGTATAAATTGATCAAATACATACTACTGGATGAGTAGCTATACTATAAGACAATCGATGGGGTGTTACTCAGATGCTTGAGTAAAGAAGATGCTAAGGTCCTCATGGGTGAGGTCCATGAAGGAGTTTGCGGGGCTCATTAGTCGGCTTATAAAATGAAATGGATTATCCAAAGATCAGGGTATTTTTTGCCGATGATGCTGGAAGATTGTTTTGAGTATTATAAAGGATGTCAGGATTGCCAAAGATTTGGTAATGCTCAAAGATCACCAGCATCAGTCATGAATCTTATAATCAAGCCATGGCCATTCAGAGGTTGGAGAATTGACATAATCGGCCAAATTTATCCACCATCCAGCAAAGGCCATAAGTTAGTAGTGGTAGCGACGGATTATTTCACCAAATGGGTTGAAACAATCCCACTGAAGACGATGACGTCCCAAAAACATGATTGACTTTGTCCAGGAGCATATCATTTATCAGTTTGGGATCCCTCAGACTATCACTACCGATCAAGGAGCAATTTTCATTCCTAAGGAGTTCGAGAGCTTTGCTGCTGGTATAGGATTCAAGTTATTAAACTCTTCTCCCTACTACGCCTAGGCCAATGGACAAGCAGAAGCGTCCAATCAGACATTGATTATGTTGATCAAGAAGAAGATAATCGATCAGTCAAGAGAGTGGCACTTAACATTGAATGAATCATTATGGGCCTATCGAATGGCATGCCACGGATCGACTAAGTGCTCTTCTTACGAATTAGTTTATGGACATGCAACCGTTCTTCCTTGGGAGATCAGGACTGGATCATGACATATTGAATCACAAAAAAATCTAACAGCCGGTGATTACAAAGTTTTGATGATGGACGATCTAGAAGATCTAAATTGTCATCGGCTTCATGCTTTGGAAAACATTGAAGCTAACAAACTAAGGTCACCAAGTATTATGACAAGAAAGTCAAAGCCAAGTAGTTCCACAAAGGCGAATTGGTTTGGAAGCTGATCTTGCCAATTGGGACCAAAGCCAGCGCATATGGCAAATGGTCGCCTACCTAGGAAGGGCCTTATCATATTACTCGATGCGTGCCTGGCAGTGCTTGCTTCTATGAGATGCTAGAAGGTGAAGAGTTCAACAAGAGTGCTCAATGGAAAGCATTTCAAGAAGTATTATCCCAATATTTGGGTCGAAGCTTGAATTAGCTGATTGAGTTTTCAATCGATCTTTTACAACTGATATAAGAAGATATCGCCCTCAGAACAAAAAATGAATGACCAAAATTCAGCCTAAGGAGGCAAAAGCCGATGCGGTATGCATCGCCTTAAGAACAAAAAAATATATAAGCAAGATCCGCCTTACACAAGGAAATAAAATAGGAAAAGTCACTTCAAACGTAAAAGGTTTATTCTCTAGTTTCCTGTTACAATCTAAGGGCCGAGAAACACTTTGTTCATAATGTCTCTGACGGGAGAAGAGAAAGCTATGGTGTTGGCGGTGTTGGAGAAGTCCTCAATCAAGCTCTCATGATCTTTAGGATGGTCGGCCGCTGGAAAACCATGTGGAAGAAGTCGAAGCTCGCATCCAGAGCGAACTTGCGCCATGGCCAGGGCAACAGCAGCACCGTGATGAACACCATGAAGGGCGATCTCCCTAGCACGATTGGGAATATCGTGCAGGAAAACCACCGGTACGGCGCCCCTGGCATTGATTGATTGTGTGGCATAATCTGTAGCCAATTGGAGACTTTCCAGCTGCGCCGACAGGGTTGGCAAATTTGGAAAAAGAGCGGTCAGAAAACTATAAAATCGAGGTTGAGAATACAAGGATCGGCGTGAAAGATCTCACCTGTGATTCTAGCTTCAGCCTCGGCCAACCTCACTTGGACAGTGTTGGCCCTATTCTCCAAGATGGTGAGGGCATCCTGCATTGCATTTAGATGGAAGTCCATCCGTCCAAGATCGTGAACTGCATTGGAGTACAAGGCCCGGGCCTCATCTCTCTCTTGAAGAAGACGATAAGCGTCGTCCCCCCGGTGAGAGCCAGAAGGCTCAGAAGATGAGCTTACTAGGGCCACCATCTGCACTCCATCAGGCCCGATGATCATACAAGGAAGGACGCCACCATTTGAGTTGGCCCTGCGCATATGAACCGTTGAGCTGGTCCATGTGGGAACCATGAAGCCACGATCATTCTTACCCTTGGAGGCCGAGATGCTGGTGTGATGGCATGAGCTCGTCAGAAACCTCATCGGTGGGTCGCTTGCCATTCTCCATCTCTATGAAGAGGTGGTGATTTTAGATCTGAAAAACGAAAGAGGCGGTTCGCACTAGAGGCGCAAGGGGCTAAAAGAGGGCCGATTGGTTTCTCATCCATGATCGTGGCTTTATTTATATCAAAGAAGATGTGACGATAGACCTCCCTGAGGTTATATGATCGGATCAGTTATGGAAATGGATCGTCGCTCCGGAGATCGAGGGGACAGTTCGCGAGGAATTAGGAGACGCAACAGATTCATAATTTATTGCTTTCCATGACATGGGCAACTCGGATCCTAGAGGTTTGTGACAAAAAGGACTACACCTAAAACCGACTAGCCAGCCCAAGAAGACTTCATTGGATTGAAGGGAGTCTAGACCCCGCGAAGCTGAAAAACATAGACGAAGATCACATCGGCTAAAAGATGGAAGTAGCATCAGGGGGAGAAGGAAATAGGCCTATTCATCAAGAATACACTAGTTAACTTCGCAGGCTTCTTGGCATAGGCAGAGCAAACAAGGAGACGGTGTCCACACATTTGAGCCCTTGCAAACACTAGAACAGCCTCATACTGATGGTGAGAAGATTCAGGTGATATCACAAGAATTCTTCTAGCCACGGCGACTGATTCCCTTGCTTGACAAGGCACTAAAATGGGTGACACAATCACCCTAAACACAAGAATTCTTCTAGCCACCAAGGGTTTTCATGATGGGGCATTGGTCCAGGGAGGATCTAATAAAGCCAAAAGCACTCAGGAGAGTGGAAACGAGAGGAACATCGCTGGAGTGTTGAGTCGTTCTTGTCAAGATCAGATGAATATTTATGCTCGACCAAAGGAGCTGAGTCCGGGCACCCGTGAAGCAATAGTGCACCCATGAAACTTTGGGGTGTAGGATACCAACAAAGAAGTACCATACCTGTGAAGCATGCAAACGACCGAGAGCATGAAGGGAGACAAAGCCAGTGAGCTCTAGAGTAAAGTTCTCGGTCCCTATTGAAGACACATCGACGGCCTCGAGCTGGCACAAAGGATAATTTTAGAATAAAATCACTTTTATCCTAAAATTGGGGGCATGTGTTGACACCAGAATTTGGTTCGTCTGAATTGGCTGAATGTTATGATCTCGTCACCTCTAAGAGAAGCTCTAACGACAAATGTGACATTGATCAGAAGCAAAAGAGACGCGTCAGACTCCACAAAAGGGAAAGATTGGAGTCTAAGTTATCTTAAATTAGGACATTTTTGTTTTTTTTCCAAATCTTGTAATCGGTCTTGTTGGACCAGGACTCATAGTCAAGCCTCGGGTATAAATATTGAACCTCAGCTATTGTAATGGACATCTCTCATCGATCAACCAAAACAAGTACCTTTACTTTTCGGCTCAGGCCACCCCCTTAGGAGTAGAAGTAGAGTAGATTTTCGATGAGATCTTTGGGCAAGCAGAGCTGCATCGGATGACCTGACCTCCGGCTTTGTGAGTATCCGTCACGAATTATATTGTTACTTGCAAGGCTGCAACAAATGACCGATCTCTTGCGAGTCGTGGTATAAGTTAGTTATCGATCTATATTGTTATTTGTAAGGCTGCAACAGACGACTAATCTCTTACAAATCACGGTATAGATTAGTTATCGATTTGTATCAACCTTTACAAGGCTACAACATATGATTGATCTCTTGTAAACATTGGTATTAATCAAAGTTATCGATATTGGGTTAAATAGTTTATTGTTTAATACAATATCACCAATTGTCCAATCTAGATTGAGATTCGTTGGTATTATCTATTTTGATCTATCGTCTATTGATTACTATCAAAGTTGAATTCGATTCTTGACGTTAGATCATGTTTTGATGACTAATCTATCTCAATCTTGATCGTACATGGCTGGTATTTGAAGTCATGTTCTATTAAGAGATAGATTCATTGATCATCAGTATCTGGTATGACTCCGCTATCAATGTTGTATCATATGACTCGACCTGTTGATAGCGTGTCAAATTGGACGTTGTTGGTTAATAGATCTATCTGTTAAGAAGAGCATGGCGTCAGCCACCCGCTATATCCCCTTTGGCTATTTAGCCGATGGCTTGAGCTTCCACGTGCATAACATGCTTTCATGATTCTTTTCGATATAAGTAGATCTATCGACCACTGGTCTCTTATCTAGGGTCCTACTGTCAATGCTACATCAGACGACTCAACCTGTGGCGGTACAATAGATTGAGTCTAGTTGTTTGTAGATTTATTTGTATCCAATGGATGAGTGATCATATGCCGTGAGACACGATCACTAGAATCGGCTGTTTTAGCCGATAGCCTGCTTTGTTGAGGATGTGCTGGCTATTTATATGCTTTTACTTATTTTTGTCCTGGTTAAAAGCTAGTATGTCTCAGCTTGCTCATGTCGGTGGCTCCCCATCGCTTTTTGCCATCGACACATCCTCCGGGGCTCTTGTGTCCAAATCCTCGCCACCTCGCGGGTCCTACAGCTTGTACTCCAGCTCGCGCACACGGCAGGGCACAAAGGTGTCCAGAAGACGTTGCAACGCCTACACCTCGACTTTGTGGTGGACGGCGATCGTGTGCTTGTGCGTGACTTTGTGCATGCCTGTGACACCTGCCAGAGGAACAAGACAGAGGCTCTCCACCCCACCGGCCTTCTCCAGCCCCTCAATGTTCCCTCATAGGTTTGGGCTGACATTTCTTTGGACTTCGTTGAAGGACTCCCCAAGGTGAACGGCAAGAGCATCATACTCATGGTGGTCGACCGCTTCTCGAAGTACGCCCACTTCATAGCGCTCAGCCACCCCTACACGGCGTCCTCTGTTGCGCGTGTGTTCTTCATCGACATTGTCAGGCTTCACGGGTTCCCGGCGTCGATCGTCAGCGACCGTGACCCCGTCTTCACTGGCCACGTCTGGCGGGACCTCTTCAAGATGGCGGGCGTCCAGCTGCGCATGAGCACCGCCTTCCATCCCTAGACGAACGGACAGTCCAAGGTGGTCAACAAAACCATCGCCATGTACCTGAGATGCATGGTGACCGCGCTCAGGGCGGCTTCGGTTCCTGAAGTCTAGGATCTTAGATTTGGATTTGTTAGTCAATTTTGGATTTGTTAGTCAGTTAGTGATTTGTGGAGAGTTGGCTATAAAGCCTAAACACTTGGTTAATGTGAGATTCAGCTGGAGATTGAGTTAATCTCTTCCGCTCCCTTGCGTCCTCGTTCTCTCGCTCGCTTGTGTTTGACGCCGGCTGCCAGGACATATGTGATGGCGTCCGACCGTCCGACCATCCGAGTGGTCATGCGTTAGTTGCTGCTGTGATGGCGATGGTTCGGCAGTTAAGCACGGTGTCCTGTTCCATGCACGCATGTAGGGACATATGTGCGGAGGGAGAGGGAGCTAGCTGCAGATGACGGTCATGGCTCCCCTCGCTCACGGGCCATGGTTTGTTGCACTTGCACCCAAGCACGCGCGCGTGTGGGATGTCACGTGCACAATGCGTCTCCGCTGCCTGCACGGCAGCCGGCGTGGCGGCCGAGGGCTGAATCATCGACATGCGGGCCTGTTGGCAAGATGTGAGTGGTGCGGAACTTGCCATGTCATCAGTCATCACGCACACCAGGCTGCGACGATGCCATTAATTGGAGGAAAAAGTTTACTTAACTCCGCACCTTTCATACTTGGTCTACTTCACCCCCAAACTATGAAACCGTCTGTTTTATCCCCTGAACTTTCCAAAACCGTCTATTTTACCCCCCGGGTGGTTTTTGACAGCGGTTTTGCTGCAGTAACAACGGTTTGCTACAGTAACTATGGTTTGAATTTCTTTTTTTATTTGTGGTGAATTTTTGAAAAATCAAAGAAAAATCTAATTTTATTGGACTCCACATGAGTAGATCTACACAGTGAATATATAATACGGTATGCTTTAGTACAAATTTTTTCTGTAGCTTTAGATTAATTGGAAAATCCAATTTTTTCTGTAATTAATTATAATTTATCTATAACTAAGTTATACATAGTCCAATGAGTACGAAATTTTTACTATAGTTCAAGCATACAATAATTAGCGTACCATAAAAATGTCACCACAATTGGACCATAGAAGCTGCAGCTATGAATTATTCCAATTAATTACAGACAAAATTAGATTTTTCAATTAATCTAAGGCTACAGTAAAAATTTTGTACTAAAGCATACCGTATTATATATTCACTGTGTAGATCTACTCATGTGGAGTCCAATAAAATTAGATTTTTTATTTTATGATTTTTCTATGATTTACTATGATTTTTCAAAAATTCACCGAAAATAAATAAAAAAGAAAGAAAATTCAAACCCAGCGTTACTGTAGCAAACCCAGCGTTACTGTAGCAAAACCGCTGTCAAAAACTGTCTGGGGGTAAAATAGACGGTTTTGGAAAGTTCAGGAGGTAAAACAGACGGTTTTATAGTTGGGGGTGAAGTAGACCGGCTATGAAAGGTGGGGTTAAGTAGACTTTTTCCTTAATTGGAAGATCGATTCTGGTTGCAGTGACGACGACGGAGTATGGACGGTTGGACACACGTACGCTAGAGGACGAGAGCACTCCAAGCCACTCGCCATGGATAACTGGTTATTAATTCTTTTTGGATGATCTTATCCTTGTACTGAAGATCGATGACAAGTTAATTAAATCCAAAAAGCATATATCTCCACAACACGAGCTAAAGCTTTGAACATGGTCCGTTCTTTTTTACAGCTGAGTCATACATGCGCAGGATCAAGATAGGAGCGGACTACAAAATGTCATGTTCTGACTGCATAGATATTTCTACAACCTAAAGAAAGAGCAAAAGGGGAAAGCACTAGTGTGAAAAGCAAAAATCTCTAGATGACAGGAAGCTTCCACTTGCATGGGATGGAGTCTTCAACCCGATGGCATGATTACACTACAATAAGGAACTATTTTTCCAAGCAATACAAGAAGTGATTTGGAACATAACTTTCTCATGCTGGTTTTGAACATAACATACCCATCCACAAGTTCACAACAGGTGCGCCGGCCATCTCGTTCGATCGATCGATCTATAAGTCAGGATACAGAGCAGCTGAAATCAACAGATTAAAGCCATCCATTCCAACACAGCTGATCAAAGCAATCTGCTGACTGTTGATCTATGTCAGGCATGGAATTACTGCCTTGTGCATAGCTAATTACACAGACGAAGTAACTTCTATATACAATAACCGGGTGAATCAGCTCGATAGCTAATTACCGGAAGTTAACACTGGACTCAATCTCTCAGCGTGAGAAAGCACTAAGCCACACTAATATCTTGGCTATAGTTAGTTATCACACAGAAGAAGCAGAATCCTGATCCTAGACTACTGGAGCCCTAGCAGCTACGCACAAGCCATGGCCGCCGGAGCTGAGACCAGGCAACGCCGTCGTCGAAGTTCTGGGAGTAGCTGTGCAGGTCGTAACCGAACCTCACCGCCGCCCGCCTTTGGCGCGCCGTGCTCCGCCTGAAGCTAGACCTTAGCCTCCTCAACAGCCGCCGAACCGGCGCCGCCGACTGCCTCCGCCGACCGCCGCTGCCGTACAGGCTGAGCAGAGACGCCATCCTTCCTTGCTCTTGCTCTCTCTTTCTCTATTTCACGCTGTAGCGCTACAGTGCAGTTGTTCTTGCTTTGTCTTGTGAAGGCTGAAGTGTGAAGACCCTGCCTCCAGCGAAACCACCCAGCTGCAGGTTTTATAGGCTCAGGTCGGCTGGGCACATTGCTTGTAGAGGCACTCGCCGGCCGGCCGGGCCTGCCAGCACTAGCGTCGTTCCTCCTACCAACGGCCATGGACCACGGTCACGACGTGGGTGACGACGGCATCCACTACGAGGCGATCGTGGGAAAGCAGAATGCTCCAGGCAAATGCGATTTCAGGTGCCTTTTCCTGCGTCCTCATCCTGCGCCCAAAAAGAGGCAACTATCACCAACCGCGCACGATGCTTTTTCGTCAGCACCAGGTGAAACCGGTAACGTTCATTCATGCATACACCCGTGGGCAATGCTAAGGTACAAACTTTACCTCTTAGAAGGTAATATTTTAAATCAATCTCAGCCATTGATTTTTCATATTTTTATAAATTACATAATAAATTAAAAAATTCAGGAAAACAAAATAAAATCTCGCCACATCCCCCTAATGACGGAAGGAAATCCAGAAGATGCATGACGATTCCCCCATATGCAAGCCAATTCCCCTAATCACGGCAGCGATTCTTTCACTCTCCGTACACGCTAGCTAGCCCTTCCTTCCGTGGAGACGTGTTTTAACTTTGAACATGCACAATTATTTATTCTAATAAAATAATAGATAAAGTAAGTGGATATTTGTTGTCTTTAAATTCAAGTTGATATCCAAATATAAATTTAAATTTGAACTATTCGATTCATATACACATATAATACGTGTGATGTTTCTAGCGAAATATCAATAGATTAATATAGTTTTTATCAATATTAGAGCTTGCAGCAATTAAACGAAATGTCACTAAATTAATATATAACATAGAAACTTTTTTCAAATCCTAAAGTTATAAACATATTTTTTATCAAATTCTAAAGTTACAAATGAAATTACGTTACATGTACTAACAAGTTACCCACTCACCTAACACGCATACACAGGCTAATAATGTGCTTCTATACCTAAAACTTTCCTTATTTATCATATTTTATAAAATAAAAAAGTATAATAAATATACATTTCATCTATTACCTCAGTTCATCATGACCGTCCGATTGAAATCAATGAATGACTCATAGTCATTGGGGGTACTGTAGCAAAACCCTACCCTCATATTCATATGAGAAGTGGCAGTGGCGACACATTCCCGCGCATGATCTCGCCTCGCGTGTCAAGCGAAGGCGACAGCAACAGACAAACAACAAGGTTCGGTGGCCTCGTGCGCCCTGCGTCGTGTCGTGCCGTGCCGTGGGTCACCTACGTTGTGTGGCACTGGCTCTGGCACACAGTAGTGGCCGCTGCCGAAATTGGCAGCGGTTCGGCACGGCCAGCTGGTATGTGTACAGGCAGGCATGGCCATTGGCTGCAGAAACCGAGCACATGTGCAATGCGTTTCAGCTGTGTGTGTGGCGACTGGGGAGAGCAAAAACACCACAAGTGCAGTGCAGGATCGATCACGCTGGGCGCAGACGGCCACAGAGGAAAATCAAAGTGGGGAAGGATCGGAAGACGTTCCGCCGACCGACCTCCTCGTGCTCGCGTCCGTCAGCTGCCAGCTGCCTCTGGATGACATGAACACGATGGTGCCTCCGTGAGCGATGAGTCAACGGACCCATCGGCGATCGACACGTCTTAGCTAGGACGGCCGTTGGTGGTCGTGGAGTACAGGACTAGTGGCGGTTCGGCGAGGGTGTGTGGCCACGCGTGCGGAGATGGTCTGATCGAGTGTCAAAAAAGGACAGAGAACGCTACTTTAACGACAATTTGATCCATCCCGCCACCCCGGTTACACGGCCGTCCGGACGCACGCGCGGCGTCCGGAAGCCTGTGCACCCGCATGCTGTTGCGCCTGTTAGCTTGCTGTGTCTGCCCGCGATGCTTCGCGCCCCATGCCTTCTGCTGCTGGGTCTGTGCGTGCTGTTACTACACCGCTTGTTTCGCGCCCCGCATTTGCTGCTACTGCTGAGTCCGCGCGTGCTCCTGCTACGCCTGGACCTGGACAGGAGAGCACGTGCATGAGGTCCGCCCAGCTACATGCAAAAGAGAGGGTGGGAGCACAGCGCACGTACCCGTGTTACCCCGGCTGCATGCTCCACCCTATGGACCAAGCCTGGTGGTGCAAGGGCGCCTGGTTCTGTGTTTGTTGGGTGCTGGTCCGCTCTGGCGCTCTACATGCACTTTCACCAGGGAGTGCTCGGACATTTGGGCACTGACTGCCCGTTGCGTGCACGTCCGACTATTGGAGCTGGCCCGCATGACAGGGATAGGCAGCGCTGGATGGGGTGCGTGCAACGCGTGCGTGCCCGCAAGTTAGAGCGCGTGGGGAGCAACACCTACTGCAACACACCGAAACCAGATGAAACAATTAAAACATGCGTTTACAACATATATGTATAACCAATGCAATATTTAACAACATCTAGACAAAACACTTGTAACGTACGTCTAAAAATAGATCAAACATTTGGAACGTACACTTGTAACATACATGTATAACCACTGCGACATATGCAACATCAAGATTAAAACATGCAACATCGAGATGAAACAGCTGAAATATTTGAAAAACACACTTGCACATACGTGTATAGCCACTGCAACATATATAACATTCAGATTAAAACATGCAACATCTAGATGAAACAGCTGAAACATTTGGAAAACACACTTGCAACGTACGTGTATAGCCACCGCAAGATATGCATCATCCAGATGAAACGCTTGCAACATACGTCTGAAACGGCTGAAACACTTAAAACATATACTTGCAACACACGTATATAGCCATGGTAACATATGCAACACCATATCTACTTTTGCAATATCCAAATGAAACATATGCAACAAACATCCGAAACACATGAAACATACGGTTTTAATACGTGCTCATTTACTTGCTGTCGCCCACTGAAGGTTGACGCGGCAGCGGGGAGCGCAACGCGAGGCGCGGATGGTGTGAGGCACAAGTGGATGTGCGCGCCACGACGCGCGAACGCGCAAGGCGCACGCGGCGCGAGGCGGGTCTGGTGCGACCGTGCGAGGGCAAGGTGCAGGGGCGCATGGCGCGAGGCGGGTAGCGCAAGGGCGCATGGCACGAGGCACACGCGGTGCGAGGTGGGAGGCGCAAGGGCGCACGGTGCGAGGCGGGTCTGGTACGACTGTGCAAGGCGCGAGGTGCAGGGCGCACGACGCAAGGCGAGAGGCACTGTGGCGCGAGGTGGGTCCATAGGAGCATTACGGTACGACCAATGAACCCACCTTCACTAAGTTATAAAAAAAAGACCTTTACTCTTGTTCTGGTCTCTAGGACGCTTTACGCCTTCGCCTCGTCAGTAAACGATGGCCGTGGCAGATTGCGACTGCAGCTACGATAGACTGACGCCACTAACAGCACTTTTAGTTCAAGGATGAATTGGATCAAAGCCCACGACATGTAATACAGCTACAGCACGGTCTTGATGAATACTCCCTCTATTCTAAATTATAATTCGTTTGACTTTTTTATTCTAAGTTTGATCGCTCGTCTTATTTAAAAAAATTTATACAAACGTAGTCAAATTTAAGTCATTCTTGAAAAACTTTTGTTAATAAAACAAGCCACAATAAAAAAGTGATATTTAGCATAAATTTTTGAATAAGAAACGAACTATAATTTGTAACGGATTTAGTACCTTATTATATACCTTCAAGGAAAAAAAGTCTTCGAGCCATTGCATACTCCACTTGCGTACAAACAGAGTGGAGCAGAGGGCTAGCGCAAATCCTGCACGTCCTCACCTCTGCTCCACTCAGATCATCTGAAACATCTCCATTTCTGTTCTCTAGACTCGCTAAAAATGATAGATATCAAACATCTATTATCAAGTATTTGGCTAATATAAGAGAAACGTCCATAGATTTGCTTTCGATACCTGGAAACCATCACGTTAAATCAGTCAGAGAAAAACAAACAAAATCACCCACCACAATCACTATAGAAAACTTAGCACAAAATACGATATACCAATTACAGAATTGCCCACCATTATCCATTGCCACTATAAGAAGATTAATAAAATACCCATGTGCCTAATTACATATTATACCCTTTGGTGCCGCTATGAAAATTAAGAGAAATACTCCTATGCATGTTTCAGACACGTAGAATAAATATCCGCATACTATGATAGGTGTAATTCACGTGATCAAAGATGGACATGGCTTGTAACGTGTATATCAAGAATATAGCGTTAGTTTTTTTTTTTTGAGAGGAATATAGCGTTAGTTAATGGAGCAGGATGTACCAACTAAATGAATAAAGGAAAAAAGTCTACGTTACCTTCCTCAACTTTCACGAAAGTCTATTTTTTCTTCCCGAACTCCAAAACCGGGCAAAACACATCCATCAACTTTTAAAACCGTTCATCTTACCTCCTTCCCTGTTATAAGCAGTTTTGAAAGCGGTTTTGTCTTTTTTTTTTTATTTATTTCGGCTGAATCTTTAAAAAATCATAGTAAATCACAGAAAAATCATAAAATTGATTACTATGATTTTTAAAAATTCAACCAAATAAATAAAAAATAAAAGACAAAACCACATTCAAAACAGCTTATAACAGATCGTAGAGAGTAAGATCAACAATTTTAAAAGTTAAGGAAGGTGTTTTGCCCGCTTTGAAGTTGGAGGAGAAAAAGCGGTGTGAGACTTTTTCCTAAATAAATCTATATCTATACTATAAAATAAAAGAGCGAAGGAATTGAAAATAGCTCTCACCGAAAAAGTTTCAGTACCCACCTTATTCGAGGACCCTCGGATGATTCATATCTTCAAATCTAACGGCAGATGTTAATCTAATGGTGGGCCATGTATGTAAAAAAGGTCTTATGATGGCGTCTTACGTGTTCCTGCCACGTAAAAACCACTCCGCCCCTCCCTCGCCGAGTTTTTTTCACCAAATAGTTCTCCAACCTGCTCGTCGTACCCACGTCGCCCCTCCCGAGTCTAGACCACCCAGAATTGCTTTTCGCGTTTGTCCTATATTAAAGAATCAATAACAAAATTGGTTTTTCCTCACGTAATCCTCCTCTTCCTGTAGTCCTAAAATAAAACCTTACGTATATCGGGCCTCGGCATGGTGTCACGGACGCGCAGCAGGAAGATCAGGAAGTCCACCTCCTCCTTCCGGGCCTCCGCATACAGCACGTGCCATGAACGCGGCCAGCGCCACCTTCACATCTGTAGCTGTCGACCAACCGTCGTGGACACCTTCAGTTCCCTCCCTGACACATCAGAAGATTAGCAGCTTCATCTGCGGGTCCCCAGCGGCCGGCGCCGCCTCTACGCCTGTAGCTGCCGACATGCCGTCGTGGACACCTTCAGCTCTCTGCTTGACACATCAGAAGATTGATTAATGCAGGTATACAATTATTTATTTTGTGTTGATATGATCTAATAAAGATTGATTACAATCTAATAAAGATTGATTAATATAATATGCGATGTATGTTTATAAAAATTATTCTGACCTCTCTTTCAACTACATGTTTCTAAAAAGTAATCTACACTTTTCTGACTTGCAAGTTGCAACTAAACCTCAATTGCTTAAAAGTTTCTCAATTATTTATTTTTGTGTTGGTAGGGTCTAATAAAGATTGATTACGACCAAATAAAGATTGCTTAATATAATCTGTGATGCATGTATGTTTTCAAAAAGTATTCTGACCTCTTTCAACTGTCTGTTTCTAAAAAGTAATCTATTTTCTGACTTGCAAGTTGCAACTAAACCTCAATTGCTTAAAATTTTGTCGCTTGACCCTATAATATATTTCCATTTTATGCATTTTAGTTTAATTTTTTGTTTCACCATTGCTTTATTCTACGTGTCTGAAGCATGCATAGGAGTATTTCTCTTATGTAATTTTGATACCATAGCATCCTTTGACAACAAATGTAATGCTCTGGTTCAACATAACATCTTGCTTCAGTATTGGAAAATACTAATCATGGCAAAACATTAAACAAAACAAAGAAATTTACATTACAACCTGGATCTGTTTTATGTGATTTCCCCTTATGCTTTCCAGCAGGAGAAGTCTCATTTGCCTCATCTTTTAAATCGGAGTCCTTCACTTGCATTGCACTGCTCACAAGCAAATAAAACAAATAAAACAAATGACAGTCAGATCCACAATCTACTGAGTTTCAGCAGCAACAAACTGTTAGGAGAGGAGCCTCACTATTCTCCTTCTTTTGCAAACGTTCCTTCAGTGGAGCACTGATTCATTTCTAGCTTAACTCTGATTTTCCTACCAGGAACAGGAAATCCATTCTTTTGTTGAATAGCTCGATCAACATCTTGAATAGTTGCGCTGGCATATACGGGAACACATTACATTAAACAAACCATCGCTTAACAGTGTCAATAATGAATCAAAGTTTGTAGTCAGGATGACAAGAAAGTAGTCAATCAGTAACTGGACCGAACTACATTATCATTGCTATTTTCTGCAGTAATGAGATGTTCAGAGTGTTCACTCAGATCCTGCTATGACAGCGTCTTCCATTTTTTTGAAAATTCTAGATCCACCACTACAATTCTTATTTTAGAAAGCTAATTTGCTTACGAAGTTTGGAAAGGAAAAGCATTTTTACATATATTTCAGAAGTCCTTCTATATTTGCTGGAACTGAATGGTCTCTTATGATATTTAGTGTACCAACTATTGCTTAATGCTATTGTGTCATCTAAACTCAGATAACTACAGTAGTATTTTTATTCAACGGCACTACAAAAGTATTTTGCAAGCACTAAAAAGGAATACCTACAACATATTGGTGGTGGACTACAATTTTCAACTTTGAAGAACGATGCAAATGATAACTAAAAATATATAAATACTAGAGTTTGGATGCTAATCATCTAAGTAACAAAGGAAAGTATAATGCAGTATGCCAACTGTGAGTGTGAGATACTAAATCTTTCCCCATCCCTGGTCCCGCTGTAGATGATGATGAGGAAGATTACGACAGCCAATGAGTCTGAGCGACTGAACTTACCACGAAATAGAGCACGGTAAGGAGACGCGAGCTGCTGGAGCCACCACTGGACTCGCCGAGTAGGACCCCGTTCGCTTCGTAAAAAAATAAACCGAAACACAGTTCCGACTTATTTGCCGTGAGAGAGAAAAATATTGAGCTGAAAAGTCCCAATTAGAAGACAAGCGAACAGGGCCTAGGAGCCGAAGGCGCCCTTGTCGCCTCGCAGCCAAGAAGGAGGGCCTGCCCTGGCGGCCTCCGGATGGCGCGACCAGCGATGGCAACCTGCCCGGTGGCACGGCCCTGCCCCGGCGGCCAGAAGGCATCGCGGCTAGACCCGGCGCAGCCCTGCCCCGGCGTCGGGCGAGCGGATCTACCAGCTCCAGCGGCAAGCCCCTGCGAAGTTGCTCTGCCTGGCACAACTTCCCCGCGCGGCCAGCCCCGAAGGCAGTGCTCTGCACGGCTCGCATTCTTCCCTGACATCTACGGCAAGGAACCATGGCGGGTTGGAGGATTGGAGCTGGGGCGGAGTACGGAGAGGAGCTGGAGAGAAATGGGGAAGACAGTGAATTGGGATGCGCCGCTGTAGATAAATTGGATGCTGATAGGAGCAATTATGGAAGCTTGGTCCTTGGCAAGGTTAGCCTGCTCGCTGCTACCAGTGGGTCTGTGGGCTTTTGTCCAATTAGAATTAGAAAATAGAATATATACTGTACAAAGTTGCTCAAAAAAAACCTAACGGCTTCTACTGAAAAAATGTACACTAACAGCTAGGACATTAGAACTCGAAAAAAACATTAAAGAAAAAAAACACGAATGGTGTGTCTAATGATAAGTTACCTGAACGATATGGTATTCAACTCTAATGCCGCAACATACGTACACTATAAAAAATAACGAGGGATTTAAAATTATGAAAGTAAAAAAAGAAAAAGAATTCATCAAGACAAAAATAAATTGGATACAAATACAAATGCTTCACAAAAAAATCCCATATATTGAAATGAAAAATAAAAAAATAAATGAATTTATATGCAACAAAATTTACAGATACAAGTATCAAAAAATGTTGGTTTCAAATAAACATAGAAATACTAAGGTTAGATGGTAACGGCAAGCAAGCTAGAAAATAGTAAATAAAAAATACAAATGTCTCATTAGCACGTAAATTAACATGATGGGCCTCATATTGTCTCTTTCACGGCCCGCTTTCCAAAGTCCAGGCCCAACTACCACACTTCTCTCTTCCTATAAGGCATCGACCAGCGCAAACCCTAGCCGACCTCTTCTCCTCGCGCCGCCGCCGTCGCCATGTCGAAGCGCGGTACGTTCGCCCCGGTCCTCCATTCTCTCCCGACGATCCGACTCGTTCGTCTGTTTCCCCTCTCGCTTACTTGGTAACTCAGCTGGCTTCTGTGTCGAAATGGATGAACTGACGCAGGGAGGGGGAGGGACTGCGGGGAACAAGTTCCGCATGTCGCTGGGTCTCCCCGTGGCAGCGACTGTGAACTGCGCGGACAACACGGGCGCCAAGAACCTGTACATCATCTCCGTCAAGGGCATCAAGGGTAGGCTCAACCGCCTGCCGTCCGCCTGCGTCGGCGACATGGTCATGGCCACCGTCAAGAAGGGTAAGCCCGACCTCAGGAAGAAGGTCATGCCCGCCGTCATCGTCCGCCAGCGCAAGCCGTGGCGCCGCAAGGACGGAGTCTACATGTACTTCGAAGGTAACTCTCACCGCGTTTCCTAGTCCTACAACGCTCGAGCTCGACGTGCCCGACCCGATCCGTTCTGATGTCTTTCTTGATGCTTCGCGTCTGGTGTGTCACCTCGCTGTTGTAATGTTGCTGTTGCTTGTAGCGTATTGCCTTTGCTGCCATGTATTTGAATCTCAGCCTTAATCCTGTATATTAGAACGTATTCCTGCAAACCTCATCTTCTATCCTAGTTTTCCTTCAGTAACAGTAGTGAAATTCAGTTGGTTGGTGGATTCGCCCATGATTCGCCAATACTAGTCTTTCAAGCTAGCTTGATAAGGATTTTACTCTTAAAATATCTAAGTATAGGTGATTCCAAACTTAAAAAAGGGAACTTTATGTTTTTTTTCTCTTTTACTAGCTGTTCACAATTATCTTGCCAATCTGAATAATTTAGTTCATCTTTTTTTTCTCTCGCAAACATCATATCTACAAAATAGTTTCGTATAACCAAATGTGTTTCCTTATTTCAGTTTGCTATGTAACCTTACCTATATGTTTACTCCGCCGCTTATTCCATTCATTTTCTTTTTTTAGCTTCTAGTAGGCATCTAATTCTTGATCTCTTTGTTTTCATGTCATTTAGTTGCAGGCACTTCATTGTTTGTTTTTTTAATTTTTTGGTTTATAGTATATGTATTAGAACACAATCACTGACGGAAGGACTGTTAGGTTCTTTAGCTTTATATGGAGCAAACTTGCCATGTTTGTATATTCCTAAGCAAACGTCATAAAAGAAGCTTCTTTGGTGTTGAGGATTTCTTCACTAGGATTTCTCCTTCTGAAAGCAGTCTCATATTCCATTGCCCTAGGTAGTGGCGTTGCTGCCATGAAACTTTGGGACTGGCCATGAGACATATATTTCTTATATTATATTTTCCATTAGATGATGCTTGATTCATTGGATAACAATTCCCTCCAATCACATATTACGACTTGGTTTGTCTATGTTCATAAGTATGCTATCTACAAAATAGCTTCTTCCATCCAATTTTGTTCTTTTTCCTTTTTTGGCTTGTTGTAATGTATGCATCATTTTTCTGTTGGTGAAAAGCAAGCACTTAATTGCTTGTTTTCTTCATTTGTTTTTGGTTTCCATAGTATATAATTTTCTTAGAGGTACTCAGTGATAGAAACGTGAAGAGAGGCAGAGGAAGAGAGGCAGAGGAAGACCGAAGTTGACTTGGGTAGAGGCAATAAAAGGAGACTTGAAAGGATGGAATATACCCAAAGACTTAGCCTTAGATAGGAATGCTTGGAAGACAGCTATTCACGTGCCTGAACCTTGATTGTTTCTGTTGGGTTTCAACTCTAGCCTACCCCAACTTGTTTGGGACTTAAAGGCTTTGTTGTTGTTGTTGTTGTTGTTGTTGTACTCAGTGATAGAAAGACCACAAGGTTCTTTGGCTTTATATGGGGCAAACTTGCAATGTTTGCATGTCCCTAAGCAAACATCATAAAAGAATCTTCTTTGTTGTTGACGCTTTCTCCTTTGGAAGAATTTCTCCATCTGGAAGCAGTCTCATATTCCATCGCCCTAGGCAGTGGCATTGCTGCCATGAAACTTTGGGACTGGCCATGAGATGTATATTTCTTATATTTCATTTGTATACGATGCCTACAATGTATAATCACATTCTTAGTTTCTTACCTAAGCCATAAGTGTGGGCATTGCATTGTTTCTGCATTTGGACATTTTAATTATCTTCCTTTTCATATTCGCCTACATGATCATGTATGTCTGAAAGATGTTGTCAATGTGATTGTTTGCTCTATATAGATGTCTACAACGCTTCATCTTTGTTATATCCTTTTCCATAGTTTTATAGGTGTTTCATGATGGCCTTAATATAATGTGATAACCATCTTTTGTGACTTCAAGGAAGTTCTCACATGTTGCTATTCAATCTGCTGTGTAGCCTCACCTATATGTTTGTACTCGGTTGCTTTTCCATTCATTTCTGTTAACTCATAGTAGGCACCTAATTCTTGATCTTTGTTTTCTTTTGGCTAGTAGGGCCTTTCATTACTTGTTCTATTCATATTTTTCTGCTTGCTTTTAGTACTACGTGTTCTACAACACTCAATAATATTTTTTTTTCTCCATCCAAAGTAGTCTAATATTCCATTGCCCTAGATAGCAATGTTGCTGCCACGAAACCTTGGGTCTAGCCATGAGACAGTTTTCTTATGCTTTATCATGTCTACTAATTACTAGTTTATTCAAAATGTCATTTGTGGGTTTTTGCTGTTACTTTTCCATGTAGTATGTTTTAATTAGCTTCGCATAACCTGCCATTTGTGGGTGATGCAGAAGGATTTTTTGTGTAAATGTGAATATGTGTTCTTTATATGTCTAGTTTGTTATATCATTTTCTAGTGTGCATATGTATTTCTGGATTACCTTAATGTAATATATGAAACCGAACAATCTCATATCTCATATAGTTGCTGGAAGTGTGTTCTTTATTGGATGTGGATTCTAGTGGTGCTGTTAGTGTATCGCTTTAATTTTTATTTAGCTGCTATCTCATATGGTGGTACTGCATTTGCAGATAATGCTGGAGTCATCGTGAACCCCAAGGGTGAGATGAAAGGTAAGAGCGTGGCGTACTTCTCATTCAATTGCACAGTCCTGTTCTCCTGGAGGTGCAGTGCAGTGCAGCATTGCTGAACACGTTGCTCCTTTTGCAGGATCTGCTATCACTGGACCTATTGGCAAGGAGTGTGCTGACCTTTGGCCTAGGATTGCTAGTGCAGCAAACGCCATTGTCTGATATCATGGTCGGGGATGTTTGAGTTAGTTCCTTGTGCTCCTTGTTAGGTCCATTTTAACCTGTTGTTCTCGGTACCTCAACATCTGTGATAATGTACTTGAGTGAGCATCTGTGGTAATGTACTTGAGTAATGTACTTCAAGGAAAAGGCGCACAATTAAGAGGCAGAACTGTGCACTTATGTAGTCAGTTCAGTGATGCCCTGGCGCTATGATCTTGTTTTCTGTCACTCCGATTTGTGCTTTTGTATGGCCATTTCAGGATTCAGCCTGCGCGCTGCCCCATAATTTCCTATGAATTTGTTGTTAATCAGTAAGAGCACCTCAACAGGTTGGTGTGTTGGCGCCCCTAGCTAGGCCACGTAGTCACGTAAAACGCGAGGGTATGGAAGGCGCTTGGAGGCAGTTTTCTCGGTTTCTTTGCCACCGTGGAAAACAAAATGTAAGCGCTTTAGAGATGGTTGGGGCGCGGGCGGTGACAGGCGCTCACTTGATGTGTTTGGTCAGTGTTCCATGTTGTTGCTGTCGATTTTCGTTTTGGAGGCTCTGGGCCCCAGGTGTGCTAGTCATGGGCTCATGGCTCTGCCGCCGTCTAGGAAGTTGGCTGAAATTAGAATTCCGACCACTATTTTTAGATCTGGAGATACTAAGAGGATTCTGTTTTGAAGGTTCCTGTGTGTGAGCTAGGGCACCGAGATGACCTGACCATGACCATGACAGCGAATCATTCCATCCATGGTCAGAGACTCGGTATCTATGGAAGACGATGGTGTGTATGATTTTTAGGAACAATAAAAAGAAACTGTTGGTGGAGCGTATTTCTTGTATACCCAATAATTTTTTTTTTTTTTAGAAATGTTTCAAAACCAAATCTTTTGGACTCAAATTTTAGACATTATTGGAGATGCTCTTATTTTGAATGGGAAATGCGAGAACGATGGAGCTGAAAATGAAAATGCAACATGTATGATCCCAGAAAGGTTTGTTTCTATTAAGATAAGAAGGCAAGTACAAATCTCTATATTCAAGCGTTATTTTCTTCAAAACTCTCAACTATACCCGAGGTTCTATCGTAAGTTGGTAAAATCAGATTCGCATACAATAACAAGACTACTTACACTCAATCTGGGCAATTTATATAACCTATACAGGATCAGTTATTCCGTGGGACCAAATAACCAAAAGTAAGGCTCCCTTTGAAATCTGCACAAAATTAGAAAACCGAAACCGGAAAGTTTAGCCATCGTCCTCTGGATGCGTTTGCGTTACATCCAGGACTCAACAGTGTGGTTGTACATGTAGGAGTTCATCCTGTTGATGTGCGCCTGCAGGGCGTCGGGATCCAGTATGTCTTCTGCCTTCATGCCGGCCTGAATTTTTTTTTTTTTCAAAAAACGCAATGTTCTGTGAAATTATCAATTGACGCATTTAAAGACATATATTTTTACTTTCAATAAGTACTCGTAGCTTTCACTTCATACACGCAGATTTGTAAATTTTGCTCGAAAATTGTGTTTCACGTTGGAGCACTTACCATGTGGTCGTATTCCTCGTGGTTCTGCATCACCCTCGACGGCTCGCCGTAGTCGTCGTTCTTGGCGAATCTGCCGCGGACGCGGGGCCCTGCTGTCCGCCAGGGTCTTTCTGCAAGCGTACTGCAATTGTTGGGGGTTGCAATGGCGTCAGCAGCATGCATGCCCGCAGTTGAATTTTGGATCGCTCAAAGAGGAGCATGGCGTCACCTTGATCTTCTTGCTGAAGTTGCGCTCGTTCCGCTTCTTGATGTACCTGTGGATCTTCTCTCGTCTCTCCTCCACGGTGATGCGGGCGCTCTTGAAGTTGGCGTCCTCCAGGCTCGACGCCTCCGTCGCCGCCGCTGGCAGCCGCCCCGGGCTCATGCTGCCGCCGCCCATCTGGCGTGCACCACCAGCAAACGTGTCATGCATGCGCGTCATGGTTGGGTTCATCATGCCATGCCGTGCGTTCGATCTGGCGCTCAACTCTACCTGCATTTCCCCGGCGGCGTTGCCGCCGAACGCCATCTGCTGCGCCGCGGCGGCGCGGCGGCGGAGTCCGCGTCGGGGCTGTGCGTGGCGGCCAGCGCGGCGCTGGCGCTCTCCATCATCCGCTGGTACTCGCCGATCTCCTCCATCCCCATCATGGACATCATCATGCCGCTGCAACCGGTCCCGAAGAAGCCGCCGCCTGCTTTCGCCACCGTGTCCTTGCCGAAGTAGCAGCCCTGCGCGGCGGTTTCCATCATGCTGGCAGGGAGCAACGCGCCGGGCTGCGGCGGCTGCTGCTGGCACAGGGCCTCGTCCAGGCCCACGTACCCTCCTCTGGCCGCCATTGCTGCCGCGAAGCACTCGTCGGTGTACCCTGACGACGCTACGTGCAGCAGCTCGGACGCCGTGCTGCTCATCTGCGTCTGCAGACCCGGGTGTTCTGCCGCGCCGGCCACTGGAAGCACCACCGGTACCTGAGCGAACTGCTGCTCGGGCTGAGGCTCATCTCCCGCCGCCGCCACCGCGAACTGGTAGTCGATGGGGAGGAGGAGTTCGGTGTCTGGAACCGGTGGATCTTCTTCTTCGAGGAGAGCCGAGAGGGTGGAGTCCAGGGACGGCAACGGGGAAAGGCCGAGGCAGCGCCTGTGGCCGCGGCGGCGCCCAACGACACGTTGTCGCCGTGGCCGCAGGGCGCGGGAGGCGTCGTTACGGACGACGACGAGGCATCCTCTGATGACGCCGTGAACATGTCCGAGGCCGTGTTCACGGCCGCGAATAGGTCGCCGCCGCTGCCATCGTCGCAGAAGTCTAGGATGTGCGCCGCTATGGGGCTCGAGATGCCATCCTGCTAAAATTTAGAAGCAAACCAACTTGTCAGCAACATCCGTTTCAGAACAAGCTTATGTTTGATCAATACAAATAACTGTGTATTGCAAAATGCAAACCTGCAGGGTGAAAATTTGAATCATCATATAGTTCTAAAAACTGCCTAACTGAGAACCCTTTTTTTAGAACTCACACAAGATTTGCGCCGATCTTAAAATGAAAACTGCTACCTGATAACCATTGTGTGAAAATATTTCAGGGATTCTTTTATAGTCTCTCTTTTTAGGGAATCAAATGCCGTACAGTTGTTTTTGCAACAGTAATGTTCTATTTGCCATCTCTCTCTAAGCATGGCAAAACAGTACACGGTATGTATGCTGGCGAATGTCACTGTTAGGATTAGAGAATTTAGGGGGAGAAACAGCCCCAACAATCAAAATTCCCAGCGAAATGGATATAAAGTCCATCGAGACCAACAAGCGAAAACAATCAAGTCGAGGAATATATTCTCTTGGTACCGCAGGGGTCCAAAAGCTGAAAGATGTCTTCTTGATCTTGTGTCTTTTTTTGCTTTTCTAGGATAGGCACCAAACAATTATTGCAGCACATACACCATGGTCTAGCAAGATCAAAGCATGCATGCAATCCAATAAAGGAATCCTGATCAAGAAAAAGCATGGGCAACAAGTGGGGAAAACGGTATGCAACAATCAAGAAACCGTCGAACAAAGGTCCTCCGCAAAGGCTGGGAACTCTCAAACAATTCCAGGGAACACATTAGCCTAATGTTAGTGCAGAGATTTACAGTGAAGGGATGGTCGTCGAGCATGGTGGATCACGAACTCCGGTGCGGGTAACAAGGAGAATTCCGCTTGTCCCTTCCGCTGTTGTTGAAGGAGGGTATGATCAAATAGGAGGGGGTTGAAGACAGGATACAGAAAACTCGTAGATCATGCAAATGGCAATAGCTTCTATTTATAATGCTGAAAGACGAAGCAACAGAAAGTTTATAGGCTATATATAGCCCATAAGAGCCGGCAAGAACTTTGGATTCAACAAGCAAACAACACTAGTTGCTTATTTAGGAGAGGGGTTTACAGACATGTCATACTATTGTTAAAATCTTAATTCGTGTGATGTTTTAGCTAAAACATAGATGGGCAAAATAGCTATTTTTGTGCATGCTATGTGTTGTAATTTAGCTCATGAGCAACTACTTAACCGCCTCCTCGTGTCTCTCAAGATTAGTTACCCTTACTCCTAGCTCGCTTTTTGACCGAGACGTCATTTTAAGTCCCTTTTCCTTTTAAGTAGTAATAAAAGGGAGAATTTTGTATTGCCTGTGATCATTGAAAAAATATATACTTAGTTTAGTTGTACATAACCTCTGGACTATGATTGTCACAAATTTAAATTCTTTTCATTGACACTGATATTTAGAGAGCCCACCTTCAAATCGTGAAAATTCACATATACATTACTTTGATAAAAACATGTATGACTCCTTTAAAAAGTAGTCATATAATTTTGCAAAACATTTCTATGCTCTTAACGTCCTGTTCGCTTGGCTTATAAGCCGTACTTTTTCAACCAACGAATAATATTTTTCTCTCACAACAAATCAGCCAACAGTACTTTCAGTCATGGCTTATCATCATAAGCTTAACAGGGCATAATGCACAAAGACCTAAGTAGCTAGGAATAGGAAAGCGAAAGACATTCTTGCTTTAGCATGAGCATCAACAACCCCTAGGTTGGTGACATATCAAGCCAACCATCCGTTTTGGCAGATGCTTCTGAAGAACTAGATGCCGGACGTCATAGAAAGTATGCAAGATGTGTAGTACGTGATTATGCAGCAAACCGTAGGAGAAAGCCATCTCTCAGTTTCTTCTTGCACTAATCCAGTTCTTTAATAAGTCTTTTGGGATTGGATGATGATTCAATCCAAAATGCACATAGTGTGAATCTAGCATTCATTGGTACAGAGAGATGATAGAATTACGAAGGGACACACAGAAGTTAGAAAAATTGTATGCGGTCTTTTAGGACGAGAAACAACGTTGCTGGCGACTCGTATAATCAAACAAGATTGTCATCTTCATAGTACTTTACTAGTATAAAAGAATTAAATCCCTTTTAAACAAAAAAACATGATATGTACCTTGGTCAACTACAAACACTATACAAACATACAAACAAACAACTGGTATCCGATTAGTTTTAATAAGAAAACAAATTAGTCTAATATTTTAGTGGCCACCAAATTAAAATGAACAAACCAAATGTAATAGAGAAGTTGAAGGAAGTTACACTGCATAATTCAGAGAAAGGTGTCTTGACCCAACCCATCCGGGACATCATCTTCACTTAACGTTGTATCAAATCAGTGGAATGGGCTAGTACCTCCTATCAATGATATACTAGACGAGAAAAGCAATGAAAAGTTATGGAAACGAGAGAGTCTGCTAAGGACATAGGGGAACACAACGAGTACATATATAGCAGTATAGTTGAAGAATAAACTTTGGTGTGGGGTATATGGTTTACATGGAGGTACGAAGTCATGCCTTGCTTTCTTGCATATCTAGCCTGGACCCAATGTGAGGTGGCTAGATTTAAGGGTGTGTGTGTTCACATCTCTTTGCAGATACAGAATAATTAGTTTTTTTTTTTTTGCTAATAATGAAAAGACAGCAGTATGAAATGTGACAAAACACCTGATTTTTATACATGCTCATCTCCATAGAGCCTACACACGTAGCATCGAATCTTATTACTGTCTTCTTTTGATATTTGGAGCAAAAGTGTGAATGATCGCTACTGTGCATATGCATGCTCGCAAATAGCCAAGATTTTGAATTATCATTTTTAATGGAGTAATTGCATTCTCACACATACTTTTCCAACTAAAATTGTGAGTTACCCCTTCTTTTCTGCATTTCTAAATTTTCTATTGTATTTTAGAGTGAATATAAAGGTTGGACTAACCTAGAATTCTGTCATTGTTCGTGGAGCCATATTAAATAAATCTTTTTAAAAAATAGGAAAAACATTTTTTTCAAAAGTTTCGCATTATGGATTGTGTTTATTTTATATTGTAGATTTATTTTTACACGTCTTTATGGCAACAAATCATGATGCATAATAGGTAACCATGTTATTCAAGGATTAAAATAATAACATCTGACTTTCTTTTTGTAATTTTTATTGTGACAACTCGTTGCTCTACAATAATTGTAACTAGCACTCAAGAGAAACACATGTAAAATATTGACTACCGATCACCTCTAGCATCAGCAACTCAAGTTAAATTGAGGAGGCTAGCTGAAACGAAATATAAGTCGTCTAGCACTATTGTAATCACATTTATTTTTCTAGAGGCATAAACAACTTTTCCCTATAAAAAATCGTGAAAACTCAATAAGATTCGAAACATATAAAATGCATTTAAGTTTTGTGTTCAGAGTATATACATTGAAATGACAACAAGGGTAAATCAAAAGTTATCATAAAAAATGTTAAAAATATACAGGTGCGTGTTCTCTTAAAACCGTTATAGGTGATTTTGGGATAAACAAAATCTTCAGTTTAAAAAATTGAAAGAGGACAAACCACAAAGTTAGAGAAGTATATATAGGAAGGAAAAAAAAACATATTTAGAGTTTGAAAGTAGTAGGGCCTGGGATTCGTACGTAAACACTAAACAGGCCGGCCACAGAAAGCGCGGGAGATTGACAGCCAGGTAGAATAGAATTGAATGACCCGGCGTCGCGATCCATCGATGTCTTGCCGAACAGAACCCAACCCTGCCCAGGTGACCTCTCTAATCCGCCGGGCGCCGTCGCTGTTCAGCCATCTCCGGTGACCGGAGGCCGCCGCTACTGCAGGGTGTGACACGGGCCAACCAGCGCGCGACAGGCCCCTGCGCCAATGGAACCTGGTCGGAAGCCGGCCTCCGCCACCGTGGGCCGTGGCTGCAGGCCTGCAGCGTGACACGTCGTAGCAAAAGCTCGTACGGCGTGCCGGAGCCCGGAGGCGGCGGCGGCGGCGGCCGGAAACATGAGAGGGAGACAGAGATCTTCGTAGGCGTCACCGAGAGATGCAAAATTCCAGGATATCGGATGTGATGCGATTCCTCATCACCATGGATTGGAGATGGATCTCAGTGTTTTGTACACCGAGAAGAGAAGGATGGGATCGGAGACGAAGCTGGCACGCGTACCACGATGTCCAGTGTTGATGCATCTTGTACGTACGTATCCTTTGAGAGGAGGACGAATCAATGCCTTTCAATCAAACGATAAACGGTGCATGCTAGTAATTCTTGTTTCAAAACAAACAACAACAAAATAAAGGGTTGGGTCGTTACTTCCAACGACATCAGGCAACGGAGGACACGCACGGAACGGAACGGAACCAATGCCCTGCTAGCTGCCAGTCAGTGTCGTCTCGCCCGCCCTTATCTCTAGCCAAGTACCGAAAGATACCTCTCTCTGCCACCGTGCACCGATCTAGACCGCGGGCTCCGGGTGCCGCCGCTCTGGCGCTACACGGGTAAATAGCCTGTTCGTTTGGCTGTGGCTTATCATAAACGATCGTAAATTTTCAGTCGGAACGGTATTTTTCTCTCACACAAATCAGCCAGCAGTACTTCTTTACGAACCAGCAACGAAACGAACCAGCCAACCGAACAAGCTGAAAGATGGCAATGGACCCCCGATACCCGATACCTAATACCTGACGGGTATTTGATCTATTAGGGGATAGGGATGGGATCATATCTTTACCCGCGGGCATCTAAATGGGTAAGAATCCATCCCCGACGGGTATAGCGGGTACGGGAACGTTCCCTGTTTACCCGTCCCCGTCATATCTGCTGGGGAACCCGACTATTTGAGTGTCATGCGCGTAGTATTAGGCCCAAAGAAGCTCAACATAGTTATTTTGGCCCAAATCTGAAATCATATATATATATAGTTTGTGTGTTCTAGGAACTCTAGTTCAAATTTTCCTCACCATCTTCGCCAAGAAGACAAGCACGCACGCCTTTGCCTCACGAGCGCTCATGCCCTCGCTTCTCGGGCTTCGGTCTCTCTCGCCACCTTTGCTCGTCCTTCTCAACCCTCGCTCCTTCTCCTCGGATCTCCGAGACTCCGACACTTATACCCGGGTGAAGAAGAAACGTCTCCGATTGCAAAGTCACGACCCCAAGTGTCCTTGTTTATCGAGTCGCAAGACTACTCCGGGTATCTCATATATCGACCGATGCCCGACGGGTACGGGGATGGGCAAGAATCTATACCCGAGACAGTTAACGGGGACGGGGACGGAATGAATTCTCCGTAGCGGGGAAGAGAACGTTCCGGCGATACCCGATGGGTACATCCCCGTTGCCATCCATATACACGAGCTTGTTGATCTACATCACGAATGCATCAAATACATAAAGACCTTTTGCTAAAAGAAAAACCTTTTGCACCGATCTTGGAAATTTGGAATACAAACAAATGGAAAGGGGGTGGTCACAAGTGCGAGGGAGCACCAAGATCGGTGTGTTTAGTTCCAGTGTTCATTCATGTATAATTTGTGATTACAATCAATGAATCATTATCAATCCAAATACAATGAAACACATTACTAGGAAAAAATGATATGACAACATTTGGTTTGTCCACTGAAAAGTTTGAAAAAATTAGTCAAGAAAGCGTATCATTATAAGTCACCTGCTACTTAAAAGTTAAATTTTATGGAATGATCTTTGAAATTTGAATCCAAAATTCCAACTTGTCTTGATTTTGAAACATCTGTTATTACTACTTAAAAAACGTCGAAGGGTTTAGTCCAACAGGACTTGGTGCGCGCACCCGATACCTAGCTTGTCTATGCGGGTCCACCCACGTCTACGATATGGAAGATCAAAACCGATACGGAACAGTGCCACCCGGCCGTGCATGCCTCCATGAGTTTTTCTTGTTCGTCTTTCTTTTCCTTTTTCCCCTACGATCCTTCGGCTTCTCGCGTTCTGGGGAAATCGCGGCTTACGTAGCATCGAGAAGGATGAGGCAGCGCCCAAGGGGGGTATCAAGCACGCAACGGCGTACGGGCATCCAATCCTACCAAGGACAATTGATGGGAAGCGGCGGCCCGGCGCCTTCACGTTGTCTCGCCCATCGACGGCGACGCATGCACCCTCATCTGCGCGTACTTGAATTTGACAACACCACGCGCCATTGCCTCTTCCCTCCCCCGCGTGACGCGCCTAAAGGAGTTCGCGTAGAGCCCGTCTGGTCCGCGGCGTCGCGCGTAGTCCGCGTAGGATCCGTCTGCGCCATACAAGAATCGGTCCAATATAAGCGCCGCCACTACGTAAAAAACGGTTTATAGCAATGGGATAAATTTTTTGTAGAGGCGGCTGGTGATTGAGCCGCCTCTACAGTGGCGTGCTCGGGAGCCCAGAGACTAGCTGCCCCTACAAATGGAACAGCAGGGGCGGCTGGTGATACGAGCCGTCCCTACAAATGGGTTGGATTTGTAGGGGTGGCTCACTCACCAGCCGCCCCCGCTATTTCTATTTGTAGGGGCGGCTGGTGATTGAGCCGCCCCTACAAATGCCCGCGTATAAATATCTCCGATTTGTAGGGGCGGCTCAATCACCAGCCGCCCCTACAAATGACCCACATATAAAGCAAACTGCAACACCTTCTTCCTCCTCAGGTCACTCACTTCAATCCGTGAAAAAAAGGTGGGGAGGCCTTGGGCACCTCCCAAAAATTGCTCTACTAAGGGGAAAGATTTTGGTCTCAAATTCTTTGGTGGAGAGATTGTAGACGGTAAGAAAATGCTATTCCATATTTTTTTTTGAAGTTTTAATGGTTGGTTAGTAAATAATTAGAGTTTTGCTTTTCTCTCTCTTCTATGGTGCTTGAGCTACTTATGAAGCAAATTAGACCCAAGTTTTGAATGTACTAGGGTAAAATAGGGAGGGGAACAAGATCATACCCTTATTTGGTCCATGTTTCTTGATTTTAGTGAAAAATTAGTTAGTTTTATGGATGTTTCATGTGCATGTAGATCTAGATCTAGGGTTTGGTTTTTTTTATTAATTTTGGTTTTATAAATTTGTGTTTGATGAAATTGGACTAGGGTTTGCATGAAAGATATTGGGTAAAATATAATTGTTGCTAGTTGTTGTCTTTAAAATTGTTTATTGTAATCAGCAAATATGTATTTTAATTATTTATGGATAAATGGGCCATTAATTAATTTTCTTTTACCATGGTGTGTTTATATGCTTCATGTAATTATATTTGATTTATATTCATATATATATATATGAAGTATATACAATTATTCTCAAGTAATTATTAATTTGATTTATTTTTATATATATCTGAATAAGTAGTCCTTTAATGTTTGTTTTGTTGTTGTTGTAAAAGATGGAGTACAAGAACTCTTGGATGTATGGTTCGTTAAGGTTCAAGGCAGGTTTCCGTGAAGAGGTGGATAAATTTATTGAAGCCACAAAGAAGCATGCAACGACATGTAGGCTTGATAGCAAGCCGGCTCGGCTCATTCTGGCTCGTTAAGATAACGAGCTAGCTCGGCTCAGCTCGTTATCCTAACGAGCCAGAAAACTAGCTCGGCTCGGCTCGTTAAAAGCTCGAGTTGGCTCATTAAACTCGCGAGCCAGGTATAAAAAAATATACAAAATATAATATTTACATTTATCTAAAGTTTAAGAATAATAATAATACAAAAGAAATGCATCTAACAACCTTAAATCGAATAAAAAAATAATATGCGCTAATATATATACAAGTATAATAAAATACTATAGTATTCATGCATCTAACAACCTTAAATGATACTTTTTTTTGAAAGCTTGGCTCGTTTAGCTCGCGAGCTGGCTCGAGTTGGGTCGTTATAGCTAACGAGCTAAAATCTTGGCTCGGCTCGGCTCGTTATCATAACGAGTCGAGCCGAGCCGAGCCGAGCGAGCTAATGAGCTCCGAGTTTTTCGTACAGCCTTATATATGAAGTATATACAATTATTCTCAAGTAATTATTAATTTGATTCATTTTTATATATATCTGAATATGTAGTCCTTTAATGTTTGTTTTGTTGTTGTTATAAAAGATGGAGTACAAGAACTCTTAGATGTATGGTTCGTTAAGGTTCAAGGCAGGTTTCCTTGAAGAGGTGAATAAATTTATTGAAGCCACAAAGAAGCATGCAACGACATTGACAGAGAATAAGGATACAATTATTTGTCCCTATAAAGATTGCAAGAACCGTATGGCATGGACAGATGTGACTATTAGCAGATCATATTTGATTATGCGAGGATTTGTTGAGGACTACACAGTGTGGATTCATCATGGTGAAACGGTTATTGTTAACGACGAGGATGATGAGGAATACGACGACGAAACCCTAAAATCCCTGTCCCAATATTCAACAGAGCTTGATGCACGAATGGATTCGGAGTTTGGCAATGAACAAGGTGGTGATGCTGGTGGTTGAGATGGTAACGACGAAGGTGGTGCCAATAATGATGGTGGAGCACGTGTCGCGGATGAAGATGATTTGGAGGACATGATTCGAGCCCTTGGACCAGAGATTTTACCAAATAGCTCGAAAAGTATAGAAAATTTGAAAAGGGTGACAAAAACATCGAAGGAGACTGTGTATGGTGTTGAAAGGGGTTGTCCGACACATTGGACATTGCTACGTTTTGTGCTTGAGCTACTCATCCTGAAGGCTAAGTACGGCTGGTCAGACTGTAGTTTCAATGATCTATTGCATCTCCTGTCTTGGGTGCTACCACAACCAAACTCAGTTCCCGCCAACACATACCAAGCGAAGAAGGTCATAAGTCCATTGACAATGAGGGTTGAAAAATCCATGCATACCCCAACCATTGTATACTTTTTTCGTGGCGAAACGTTCAAGTCATCGATAAATGCCCCGGTGTGGGGGCCACCGATACAAGAATAATGACCTTTACGGTGGGGACGAAGCCTCCACGGGGAAAAAGAGAATAAGAAAGGTACAAAAAGGTGGTACAAGAATCTCAACCCCTAGAGGACACTCCATTAGACAACGATGCAAAGCATAGAAGAATTCCTGCCTTGGTAACATGGTACCTGCCAGTGACCGACCGCTTGAGACGTATCTTCCTAAACCCTAAAGAAGCCACACTTATGACATGGTTGGATGATGAGCGCAAGGTGGATGATGATAAGATTGCACACCCGGCTGATTGTAGTCAGTGGCAAAGGTTCGATGAGAAGCACAAAGAATTCAGCGATGACCCAAGGAATGTACGTTTTGGCTCGAGCACTGATGGAATGAATCCCTTCAATGAGAGGATGAGCGACCACAACACTTGGCCAGTGATCTTGGCCATGTACAATATCCTAATGTGGTTGTGTCAGAAGAGAAAATACCTTCTCCTCACTATTCTTATTTCTAGCCCTAAACAACCAGGCATTGATATAGACGTGTTCCTCGAGCCTTTGATGCAAGAAATGGAGAGGCTATGGAGGCATGGGGAGCCGATGTACGATGCGTTCCGAAAGAAGGACTTCATATGTAGAGCAATAATATTTGTTACTACCAATGATTACCCCACGTTGTTTGCTTTGTCTGGACAGATCAAATGGGAGACGGGATGCTTGGTTTGCTTGGATGGTACTACATGGGTGTACCTAGATGCATCCAAGAAGATAGTTTACCTAAGGAACTGATGCTTCTTAAACGCAAGTCACAAGTACCGCAGCAAATTGTTCTTTAGATTTTATGACAACACCCCGGAGATTGAACCCCCTTCAGAGAGACGTCATAACGGAGAACACGTGTACAGAATGGTGAAAAACATACGCGTCGTCTATGGAAAGAAGAATCCGGATGGAACAAATAGAGATAGAAGCACACCTCCTGTCGAAGGCGTACCTTTCAAGAAACAATCAATCTTCTTTCAGTATCTACCTTATTGGCAAGACTTGGAGGTCCCCCATGCCATTGATGCTATGCACGTGCAGAAGAATGTTTTTAAGAGTCTCATTGCTACCTTGATGGACACAGGCAAGTCAAAGGATGGTCTGAAAGCACTAAAAGATATGGTGCAGCTAAACGTGATGCCACAGCTTCACCCGGTACCTGAGGCTAATGGAAAATACACTCTACCCACGGCGTGCTTCAACCTAACACTAGACGAAAAAAGAGCTATATGCACTTTTCTGAGGGGGTCAAAGTCTCGACTGGGTTTTCAGCAAATGTGAAGAAGCTAGTGTTAATGAAGGACTTGTCAATAACACACTACAGGGCTCACGATTGTCATGTGATGTCGATGATGTTTCTACCTATTGCAATCAGGGGCTATAAAGCCGAGTTCTTGAAAATGGCCATCACCCGCATGTGCTACTTCTTTTTGAAGATCTCACAGAAGACGATTGGCAAGCAAGAGCTGAGTGACCTACATGAATTTGTGGTGGAGACACAAAACCAACTAGAGATGTGTTTACCTCCTGCTTTTTTTTATATAATGCTACATCTCATGATTCACATGGTCCATCAGATACAGGCGTTGGGCCCTTGCTACTTGCATGAAATGTGGTCCTATGAGCGGTTCGTGTTGGTTCTAAGTCGATACGTGCATAATCGAGCATACCCAGAGGGCTCCATGATAGAGGGTTATAGTACTGAAGAAGTCGTCGAGTGGCTGTCAAGAGTACCTAAAAGTACATAAAGGGATTGGTAAACCCGATTCTCGTCACAAGGGTAGGCTGGCTGGTAAGGGCACCAGTGGTAGAAAAGTGTTCATCGACCATGATTACAAAGAGGTGAGTTGGGCGCATTACAGTGTCTTGCAGAGTACACAACTGATGCAACCGTACATTGATGAACACTTGGCTATCATTATGGCGGAGAGAAATGACCGTTCGGATGATTGGGTCATGAAACAACACAAGCAACGACTAACTACATGATTGAAGGACCAAAACATACCGTCTGGAGAAACCATAAACTCTATTACCATCAATAGGTTGGCGGAGGGGCCATCGAGACAAGTGACATCTTGGAATGCTTATAACATCAATGGGTATACGTACTATACCCACGCAAAGGATAGTAAATATGTGAACCAAAACAGCGGCGTTCGAATAGAGGCTCCCGATGGATTGGGGCGAAAGATCTAATACTTTGGCATCATTGAAGAGATATGGGAACTTGACTATAGAAGGGATAAAACGGTGGCCCTGTTTCGATGCCGCTGGATCAAACAACACCAACTGAATAAGATCGGATTGAGAGTTCTGGACCTCGAGAATCTAGGCTACCAAGATGACCCCTGGGTGCTCGCTTCACGTGTCGCACAAGTTTTCTATATGTCTGACCCACAAAGTAACCTTTCCCCGAAGAAGAAGACAAAGCACGTGGTTGCCTCCGGGAAATAGCATATTATTGGAGTTGATGGCGTGGACGATGTTGAAGCTTACAATAACTATGATGAGATGCTGCTATTCACAGACTTTCCTAAGAAGATCAATGTTGTGGAAAAGAACCTACCTAAAGACATATTGCTATGGGAACGAAAAGGTGTCAAGGGGAAAGTTGTTACAGCGGGTTAGCTAGTTGTTGAACGTGGAGTGTTTGTGTAAGTGTGTGTTTGTAAGACTTCATTTATGCATGCGTGTGAGACTATATATTTATATATGTGTGTAAGACTATATATTTTTGTATGTGTGTGAGACTATATTTATGTATGTGTGTGAGACTACCCTTTGCAACATCCAGATGAATCTATTTCAACATCCACTCTATTACTACTAAAACTTTATGAATTCACTTAACACTTTATGAAATGAAGAAATGGCCAAAATAAAAGTAGGAGACAGTGATGTGTTCAACAACTTTTATATTCATCACCTTTACAGCTGGAATCATTTAGTGGTTGAAAACAGGTTTGAAGTCAGTCTGTCATTTTCTGAAATTCAAAATTGAACTATTCAAATTTTGTCAAATAAAAAGATGACTAAAATAAAAGTTATAGATAGTGATGTGTTCAACAACTTTTATATTCATCATCTTTACAGGTGAAATTATTTAGTGGTTGAAAATCAGGTTTGAAGTGTCATTTTTAAAATTCAAAATTTAAATTGTTCAAAATTATTGACAAAGATAGATGACTAGACTAAAATGATAGAGCATGATTTTAGAAAATTTTAAGAAAAAAACCACCATATTTGGAGTTAGTATGAGAAAGAAAAACTATTTACAAGTTTTAGCCACATATTAAAAGAGAAATCACACTTATTCATCATAGATCATCATGAACAGTTGTGATTTTTCTTTTTAATCTCTGGAAAAATTTGTAACTAGTCTTTCTCCCTCATACTAGCTCTAAATATGATGATTTTTTTCCTAAAATTTTCTAAAATCATGTCCTATCAAGTTACTGTGTTGATTTGGTCATTCTTTTTACTTGACAAAGTTTGAGCAATTCAAATTTTTAAATTTAAAAAAATGACAAGTTCTAACGAGATTTTCAACCATTAAATGATTTTAGCTAAAAAAGTGATGAATACCAAAGTTGTATAACCCATCAAGATCTACAACTTTTATTTTGGTCATTTTTTCATCTGACAAAGTGATAGTAAACATTGTTCACAAATCAACATGTCTCTCGTATAGTTTATGAAACTATGACTCATATGTGAATTTGTGAACAATGTTTACTAATAATTTGGCACATGAAGAAGTGATCAAAATAAAAGTTATAAATAGTGATGAGTTCAACAACTTTTATGTTCACAACTTTTATTGTTGAAATCATTTAAGGTTTTCAAAATCTTGTTTGAAGTTGCTATTTATTGAAATTTAAAATTTCAACTATTCAAATTTGGTCAAATAAAAAGATGATCAAAATAAAAGTTGTACATATTGATGAGTTCTACAACTTTAGTATTCATGAGTTTTTCAGCTGAAATCATTTACTCTTTCATAATATTGTTTCAATTTGAAATTGTTTGAATTTTAAATTTTGAATCATTTAAACAAAGTCACATGATAAGATGACCAAAATAAAAGTTATATATGTTGATGAGTTATACAACTTTTATGTTTACAATATTTTCATTTTAGGTCATTTAATATCCTAAAATTGTAGTCAAAGTTTTAAAATTTAAATTTTTAAAATTCAAATTGTAGTCACATGACAAGATTGAGTTATGTTTACAACTTTTATGACTACAATTGTTTTTATATATATTTGTGCATATATAGAATAATACAAAATATTATATACATTTACTTTATGTTTTTGTGATTTAAAAAATACATAATTAATAATTTAATAAAATAAAAAATATTTATAGGGGCGGCTAGATCAGGAACAGCCCCTACAAATGCATTTGTAGGATCGGCTGGATCAGGAACCGCCCCTAGAAATGAATTTGTAGGGGCGGCTGGTTCAGGAACCTCCCCTATAAATCATCCTGAGTATAAAAACAAGGGCGCACGGGTGAAAATGTGTTGGGCGCTCTCTTCTTCCTCCCGACGCCATCAGGCTGCCCAACCGTGTCTCGCCGCCGCCACTGTCTCCGTGCCCTAGCCACCGCTCTCTTCGCGCCACTTCCTCTCACCTCCGCTGTCCTCCTATGACAGCCTCCGTCGCCCGCCACGCTTCCTCCCCCAAACGCTGCCTTCCCCAGGTCGGCCGCCACGGCGGCTAGGGTTTCCGTGAGAGCTCACAATCCGCGACGACAGTGAAGGTCACCCGCCTCCTTCCCCTCCCGCTTCCCCTTCCCGTCCCTAAGGAAGACGGGCTGGCATCATCCCCTCCTGCTGTCTTCGGCGCGACTTCCCCAAGCGGCGTGGACTCGCCCGGCCCCTGTGACTTCCCGGCAACGTGAACTCCCCGAGCGACCGCGTCCTGTCTCAGTCCGCGACTTCCCGGTGAAGCGAGCTGATCTGAACGCCCCCGTTCTCTGCTCTAGGTATGCCTCCGCTATCTGCTCTATCTGCTCCAGGTATTTTTGATCTTGTTAGGATTAATTAGTGGTGTGCTAGTGCCCTGAACTGCACTATTTCTAATTTCCCTTGCTTTGCACCATAGATTGACTAGACTGAATGTGAAAAGTAATCTTGCTTTGTTCAGTTGTTGGCTTGTAGGGTTAGAGTCTGAATAAATAAGTAGTAACTGAATGTGAAAAAGTAATCTTCCTGTATTGGCCTGCTGAATGGGATACAATATGAAAAAAACTGAGCTTATATATAATAGAAACATTAGGAAAATATTAGGTTCGAGTTTTATATATATGGATTTCATTATTTGGGTCAGGAGAACAATACGTGTGTATGAAAAAGAAAAACTTACCAGAGCTTGGATTGTAACCTCTCCATTTCTTGTTATTGTCATTAGCAATAGCAGTACCCCCTGCATACGTTTACAAATCAGTCTTATGCACCATATATGTAGATTGAAGTGCTTTTAAGAAGTTACCTCTTGGGAAATTATGGATTGTAGAGAAAGTCAGATCACCAGTGGGGAATGTAATAGGCATCAGACCTGTTTATATTAGAGACATGGTGTGAAGATTTTAGAAAAGGGTCATGCTGCTGGTAGGTTGAAGAAAAGGTTACTATGCAGAATTATCTTCCCACTTCCAGTACTGATTTACATTTACATTATGCCACCTAATTCTCTATACTTGACCTTATTATAGTAGTATCAACTTAAAAATGGACAGTTCATCCAGTACAGATTTACATTTGCATTATGCCACATAATTCTCTATACTTGACCTAATTATAGTAGTATCAACTTAAAAATGGACAGTTCATCCGGTACTGATTTACATTTGCATTATGCCACCTAATTCTCTATACTTCACCTTAGTATAGTAGTATCAACTTAAACAAAATGGATAGTTCATCACACTACATAGTAACTGATTCCCCCAAAATGACACATCAGCAAGGTCAATTAATTATGCCTTCCTCTTTCGAACAAAGATCATTAGGAAAAAAGAAGGGTGAAAAGTTTCAAAACACAAGCGGTACCTGATTATTAACTATAGAGCCCCTTAGCTATAATATACTGGTGTATGTTCTAACTGGTCAAGCTTCCCCTTAATCTGCCTTTCTAAATGTGCTATCTGCTGCTGCTTGCCCTTAATCTCGTCACTGACCTTTTTCATTTCCATCTTAAAATGTATACAGTTTATGGTTTTCATTTCCATTCTTCCATGACACTAATATGAAGCTAGAAAAAATATTGTTTCTGTTGTTTGACACTTTTCAATAGAGTTTCTAAGTTAGGCCAAAATCAGCTTTGCTGCCTTGTTCTTATTCTTGTACTTGGTTGTGCATGCTTGCAAAGTTCCTTTGGACAGCAGCATCTAAGAGTAAAATACCTAACTTGTTTAAGTGAAAAAGAAAAGAAAAGCAGTTGAAGTGTTGTTTTTAGTTAGCGAAAATTCTTCAGGAATTCTACCATTGAAAATCAAGTTTTTACTTGCTTAGTTATCATTCTGCATATAGTTTAAATTTCATGGACTCAATCTGTCATTGAGAAGAAATGGCCAAGGATATTATTAACCCAGCTGTAGCCAGCCTGTAGAAATGTCCAATCCCTACATGTGCTTTTGATCTACTACTTCAGCAATCTGTCACTGCTCTTTACTGTCTTTGAGCTCTTCACTTGCATGCCTATAACTAGTACATTGCTGTAGCCTACGGGCCTTTTTTCTCTATCTAGCACTCATATTTCTAGCACCTCCTGAACTGTATTTCTTGCACTGCACAAAGCACTCTGCCACCACACCTCCACTAAAAAATTCACTGTCAACTCCTCTTGTGCCCATACCCTACTCATCAATGCAACTGTATACTAATTTGTACATCACTTCTTTCTAACTGCAGCACACTGTCTCCCATAAATTTTAGACCCTGCTTGCTTCTTCTAATACTTTCTACTGCATAACTCTCACTTGCCATAGAAATTAAGGCCCTCTTTACTTAAACAGCACCTCCCACCTTGTCAACATGGTACTATTGATGTTGTATTCTATCACATTTCCTAAACTATCACTCCATTGCCTTGTTACATCTACTGCAGTCTATCACTTCTCCTCTCTAATTGCATCACAACACCTCTATCTCTCATAAATTTCAGACTCTGCTCTCTTCTCCCCAAACACGAGCCTATCCACAAATCGAACCATTAGTACACTCCATCACTTTTTTAAATATCTACAGCATTCTTCAGTCTCTCTCCCATACTAAACTCTATATCTCTCTCATCTCTAACTGCAGCTCGATACTTCTACTTGCAGCAGATTGATTTTTTTCTTAAATATGTAACATTTTCAGTGGACGTGTTTCTAGTAACTAAAAATATTGAAACCTAAAACTTGTATAGAATATGTAGAAGGCCAGTAAATGTTTTGAGTTAAGCTACCACTTGACTGGGATTAAGGAGACTTGTTCTTATTAATGGCTTTATTTCCTGGAACACATTGGCATATCAGAACTTTCGCCTTTTTTTACGTGCGCCACTAGACACATTGTTTTGCACATTGTTCTTAGAAATGGCTTTATTTCCTAGAACACATTGGCTGCTGCTCTTAACTACAATGCTGGCTGCTACTTCTATACTACTATCCTACTATTACTACTACTACTACTACTACTACTACTACTGTTCTACTACTACTCTAGTGTTGGCTGCTGCTCTGTCCTCTTCCCTATACTACTAAGTGGCTCCTGCTATACTACTATCCTACTACTCCTCTACTACTCTCAACTGCACTACTAAGTGGCTCTGGTCGTGTACTACTACTGCTATACTACTGTTCTACTACTACTCAACTACTCTCTACTCTACTACTACTGTACTACTCTCTACTCTACTACTACTCTCCTGCTATATATTGTCCTACTACTGTCCTAGACTACTATACTGAACTACTACTACTCTACTTGCTACTGCTAGCTACTCCTACTACTACTAGCTGGCTGCTACTCTACTCTCTTCCCTAGCTGTTGGCTGCTACTCTACTCACTTCCCTATACTACTAAGTGGTTGGTACTAAGTGGCTCACTTCTACCACGGTGTGTTCTATCTACTATTACTCCTCTACTCTAATCCATTATTTACCACATCTAAGTTACCAGATTTTAATCTGCAGGGGTCTTCCAACCATGTGGCAGCAGTCAACTATTTTTTGGCTATTTTTCCTATCCTCTATGTTTGGAAAGCAGCAGCTGCTTTTTTTACACCTTTTTCTCTCTATGTTTGTTAAGCAGTTGTTGCTATTTTTGCCAAATCTCCCCTCTCCTCTCCTCTCCTTTGTTTTGCCGATGATAAAATTGTCTAAGTCCATACATTATATGGAATATGAGCTGATGATCAAGAACTTGTGAGGAACTTGGCATCATTAGCAGCCGCCCCTACATTACCTTCTCCTCTCTTCTCTGTTATGATGCCTTGATGCTCCAAGTTCAAGATCAGATGATGATTGACATGTTTCTGAGGCCTCTACTACTACTACTACTCCTTTTTTGATATATTGTTGTTTTATAGGACCACTTTGATTTATAGACCTTTTTTATTTCTTATACCTTCTCGCGTACCTAAAGCACACTTTCTTGCATCTATTAGAACAAAGCGCGAAATAATGTCGCGGACACCAGACAGTGCAACCCGATGTCCTGAGCATGATGAGCAGCCAACCTATGAGGATCAAGCACTAGAGGACCAGCTTACTCAGGAGCAGTTCGATAACGAGGTAGAAAAGGATCTAGAAGTGGTGCTTACTCAGGAGCAGTGTGACGAGAAGGAAGGGGGAGCAGAAGGAAGAGCAGGAGAGGCTGCTGAAGGCGAAGAAGTTGATGATGATGATGATGAGGACTCAGAAGAGGGATATGTAAGTCCCGAGGATCCTTTCCCACGTGAAGCCAGAAGGAGGCCAACAGAGGAAGATTTGGACAAAGATTTTGACCCGAACGAGGAGGTAGGAAAAAAGCCTTAGCTTGTAAATTTTGCTAAAGCTTTGGTTGTCTTACCTCCGCTGATACTTTGACCTATCGTATATACAGGTCCCTCCTGAAACTCAGAAAAGACAACGTCGACGTCTGCGACATCTCGCTGGACAAGACGAAGTAGAGGAAAGGAGAGCAGAGGTAACAGCCGCAGAGACGGATCACGATGCCTCTGCTCGACAACCTCAAGACACAACCACAACTACCAAGCCTAAGAGGAAACGAGAGGATATAAAAGCAAATCAATATCCAAATAAGGCATGCTATGTGATAATGGAGGTCGGGCCAGCAGGGGAGATCCTTGAGCCGAAGGAATTAAGAGAACAATTCCATAATGCGATCGGGGCCCTAGTAAGAGATAAATTGAACCCAGTAATCCCTAACTGGAAAGAGGTATCAGAGAACAAAAATGATGAACTATGGGATAGGCAGCTGAAGCTCAATTTTAGATTTCCGGATGGTAAGCACGAACTAGTAAAAAATGCTTTTAGGATGATGGGAGAGTCATTCCGATGTTGGAGGTCGGAGTTCAACAAGAAGTATATCTAAAAGGGGTTAACTCCCTTCAACGAGTTCGGCAATATAACTCCTAGTCAATGGGAGGAGCTCGTGGCTCAGAAGACTTCACCAGAGGCATTAGAGCCCAGTGCCCGTAACACCGAGCTGGCGAAGAGGAACAAACACCACCATCATCTAGGCCCCGGTGGCTACTATGCTAAGGAAGAGCAGTTTAGGAAGATGGACGAAGAGGCCGCAGCTGCTGGTAACATTGATGTGACGAATTTGAAGGTACGCTCAAGGAATTGGATATATGCGAGGAGTACAGAATCATCCGACGGTAATCTTAAGTTTGATAAGCCGGAGACCCAAGAGGCAGTATCAAGGATACTAAAATATGCTGAAGACAAGGAGAAGGGCTCATTCAATCCTTCCAGAGAGAGGGACAAGCTTAGCCTTGGCTTGGGAAACAAGGAGCACATAGGCCACACCAGAGGGCTAGGGAAAAGGACGACCTGGAAGCAAGGATTCGAAGAGGACAAGCACATGTACAAGAAACATGGAAGAGACCGGGAGACTAATCTTGAGCTCTAAGTGAAGGCTCAAGTTGCGAAGGCGCTGGAGGAGCAAGGACTATCTATGGAGCCACGAATATTAATGACGCCGCCGAGAGAATTGACATTAGTTGGCAGCCCTCCAAAGTTTCTAGCAGCCAAGGTTCCACTGCAGCCACAACCTCCGTCGATCGCATATGGGAACCAACTAGTTGCACCTTGGTGTTTCTTAGTGGCCGGTAGAACACTGTGATGGAGGTGGCAATAGGTGTGGCACATCCTTCCGGTGGCTTACACCACAATAATAAGATACCGTCGGACTACACTAGGGTCGAGGTGCATACCGTGAAGCCCGAGTTCATATAGTGGAGAATAGACTACGCAACTCTCGAGGGGCTGGTGTTACTCGGAGACGTTATGGGGCAGTTCATCCTCTAACACAAACGGGACATTATATTGACTGCTTCTTCATCGCATCCCCCTCTCCCAAATTTGGAGCGAGTTGTTGAGGTCGAGGAGATATTTTCACCGTCTCGTGACCACCACATTCCTGAGATGCCACATTCTTCTCCGCCTCCTAGCGAGTATGTGCCTGATGAGATGCCACAACCTTCTCTAGCTCATACCGAGCAAGTGCACGATGAGATGTCACAGTCTTCTCAACAAGCACAGCCGATACATGAACAACGAGTGCCTCCTGAAGAAGGTGATGCACAAGAAGATGAGGACGTGCCTGGATGGGAACTTCGAAAGAAGCATCCAATCACCATAAGGCCAGTTTATGTTCCGATGAAAGACGTCTCATCGGTGTCCAAGTGGTATTCCCATGACCAGTTCAAACCTGAGAACCAAGTTAAAAAAGTTCTATCACGGGATTCTGAGGAGGCCGTCACTAGCAAACTCCACCAAATTGCAAAGCAGTATCCAAATGTTGATGCCATCAAATGGTCAAAGGATTGCCCGAAAACATATAAAAGAGGCAAGCCCTTCCTACCAAATCGGGATATCCAGCGTCTACCACTTGGAATGAGAAGGTTCCATGATTGGTACTTGCGTGTTCTCCCAACGAGCATAGACCTCATACAAGCATGCTTCCCCACTAACACATTTGGAAGCCCAGCCGAGAAAATTGTCTTTGACTTCAATGACATGCAGACATGCTTTCACCTAGGAGCAATGGAGATGAATCTAATTCGCATAAGGTGCCTGTAAATCCTTGTCCTCCCGATATGATATGAATGTAATCTTTGAATTTTGTTGTAACTAACTCACGCCGTGATTTGTAGAATGCAAGTGCACATTGTCAAACAAATGTCAAGTGTGAAAGCCGGGTATATAGACCCTCAAGCTATAGCCCAAACAAATTTTAATTACCCTAAACAGTGAAAACTGGATGCCAAAGAGCTAGCTGCTGCAAAGACTCTTCGGGAGAAAGAGCACATCCGTACGTCAAAACTAAGGGAAGAGTCCCTTAAGGTTGCGGCATACATTGCCCTGGCTTTCAAAATTCTCCAACGACACTCTACTATATGGCTATCATACAACTTCGAGTAAGTTCAACTCTATACTTAAAGCTTTGTTCGATATATTTTATTCGATGCAAAAGAGTTTATCTAGTTCTATGATTAAATTCATGCAACAACCACTGGATTTGTATAGCCGTTGATGTCAGGAGGCGCATGACATGTGTCTTTGATTCAATAGATAGGGACCCGGTGACATAGAAAGACTTCATATCGATTCTCAAGACGTATATATATCGGCAATCCTCATTAGCTTATATGTTTGTATACATACATATAATGTTCACTTTTGGACACTAACAAGTTGTATTTGCTAAAATAAATCGAACAGGGCATTTAGGTTCTATGTCACTAACCATCACGAAAGGCACGATCCAGCGAGGAAGGAAAAGCTGGCTATAAAAATACTATGTGCGGTAAGTGTAACTTACTTCTTCAGTACTCCATTACATGGCTGTCAAAAGCATTACTTAACATTTTCATATGCAAAACACACAGTGCCCCAAGCAAAAGCCTAGGAGTGTACATTGTGGATACTATATATGTTCTATGATGTAACACCGGTGACTACAGGAGACACCCCTTAAGGGTAAGTTTGAACATCTTCACTCGTAGTATAAAAACTTCGTACATGGTATGAAATACTAAACCGAAACTTGTTCTCTTGTAGTGGAAAGAAGAGAAAGAAATGAAAAGAGATCCATACAAGGATGACCAACTCTTAGAGCTCATCGGTGACCATTGCAACTTCATATTGGACCAGATTGTACATGTCAAAGGCGCCTACCATGACCAAGAGTCTGACTTAGGTAGAAATCCTCAGTACTAACACCTTCGTGAGACTGAAAGGCTAGCTCTAGAACGTTGATAACAATGTGTATGGAATTTGACATTGGTTTTACCTTGTGAATTATGTCTATTTAATGATGGATTGTATATATTCTTGAGAATTGGACTTGTAATTGTAGTTTATATAATACTCTTGTGCTTGTAGTCTAAGGGGTTCGGAACGCTAGTCGCGGGGCGTTCGGCAACATGAACATGATTCGGAACATTGGTCGCGGAGCGTTCGGCAACGCGAACGTGGTTCGGAACGTTGGTCGTGGGGCGTTTGGCAACGCAAATGCTGGATGGAATACGTGGAAACAAACAGTGTTCTGGTCGAATTTGAATTCTAAATTTGAATTTTTTTTACGAGAAAACGTCTGTAGGGGCGGTTCTAGACTGAACCGCCCCTACAAATAGGTATTATAGGGGCGGCTGGTACTACAGCCGCCCCTACAAATCGATTTGTAGGGGCGGCCTAAGAACCGCCCCTACAAATGCATGATTTGTAGAGACGGTTTGGTAGGGACGGCTGGCCAAACCGCCCCTACAAAGGGTTACGAGCCGCCCTAAAAAACGTTTCTGTAGTAGTGTGCCCGCGTGAGGGCTCGTGCCTCGTGGACCTACCAAGTGTGTTCGCTTTCATCACCTCGACGGAGAAGGCAGGGCGTGGAAGACCTGCGCGCGACGGAGGCGGCACGGAAGATGGTGTGGGAGCAGCTCAACTCGGCCCCAGAGCTTAGCGAGGTCGGCACTGCCTGGAGGGACGCCTACGCGGTCGTCTGCCTCCAGACACGCGGGGCAGAGGCACACGGATGGGATGATGGCGAGGCCGTGAAGGAAGGGGTTCGCCTGTTGTGCTGTTTGGACCAGCGGCGACGGCGCTTGGGCAAGCGTGCACCCAGGAGCGTGGCGGCACTTGGTTGGCCGTAAGTGGATGCACGGGCACGAAGCGATGCGGATGGGTGAGCGCAGATGCGCGCGATGGAGGCAAGGCCACGAGCCCGAAGGGAAGGAGTCCCCATGCGTGCTATTCAGAAGTGCGTATCCGTAGATGGAGAAGATAGATAAGGAGAGAGAAACAGGAAAAAGTAAAATAAGTGAGAGAAAAAATGAATGAAGAAAAAATAAATAAAAAATATAAAAGGGTACTACAACATTTCACCGCTGTCAACAGTCAGGTGAAGCTATTTATTGAACTTTTTTTCTAAAAAATAGCTTCATCTATACTGGTGAAGTTGCTCCACCATCCGAAGAAAAAAAAACTACTCCACCAGTGAAGCGGGTTGTACCAAATGTACTTATAAGAGTTCGTGTTTGTTTTTGTGCTTGCTTATACAAGACAACATGCACAACAACTGCGCTGAAATTTTAAGGGCTCGTTGAAGTATGATTAGTGTACAAAGCTGATATGCAAAAAATTTTATTAGCCATTGAAGAAATTTGTGACCGCCGTACAACACACGGGCATATATCTAGTTAAAGTCAAATATTTGAAAGTTAGATAGAAAAGTAATATAGAAATTCAAATAAAACTAAAATCTAAAGTAAAATTGTGGGGGATATGACCCCCGATATCCATAAGACAAGACATGGGCCGCACTATCAGAGGTGGCCCAGCCCACAAGATCAAGGTGTGCAGAGCACTGGTCGACGTGCACCGCAAGATATTGTATAGTACCAAATATAATACTTTCCTTATAACCCTACCCCTCCAGAGTATATAAGGAGAGGCAGAGGTCCCTTAGTCGACATCTACATACATCCTATATTCAATACAATACAACAAAGACACAGGACGTAGGGTATTACGTCGATCAAATGGCCTGAACCTGTCTAAATCGTTGTCTCTGCGCCTTGTGTCGCCATTCTGTTCCTGATTACGCGCACCCCCACCGATAAATCTACCATCGCGGGATACCCCTCAGCGAACTGCCGAGCATCTTTTGTCGACAGGGACTTTCTTCTGTTTACTGTTGTTTCTGACCCTGGCACCACGTGACCACGTCACCTACTGTCACGCTCGGGGACTAAGTGGGCACACTTCACCTTACAGTGAATGTGTTTCTCTTTTTTTAGGGCTCCGCCCGGGGACTGGCTGTCTGCTCGGCTGGTCTTCTATTTTTCTTCTACTTTGGACCCTGGCACCACGTGACTACGTCACCTACTTTCAGGCTCGGGGACTAAGTGGGCACACTTCACCTTGCAGTGAGTGTGTTTGCTTTAATCTGGAAGACTCTGTGCCTCCTGAAGTTGAAGAAGACTATCTCCCTTTCTCGTGGTCGGACTCTAAGTGGGTACACTTGGTCCACTGCGAGGAAATTTTTGATTTCGAACCTGAGCTCCTTACATCCTTATGGCAAGCCTTACTTGGGATACACTGCTCGACGACAGTTCACAACTGCTCGGTGACTCAGTATGGTGATCGGACCATAAGTCTGACTGCTCGGCTTTGTTCACACCTATTCGGACAAGCTCAAGACGGCATTACACAGCGGATACAAGGCGCTCGAGGACTAACTGTGGGGGGTACGACCCCGGATACCCACGGCAAACTACATGGGCTGCGCTCCTAGGGGCGGTCTAGCCCACAAGACGAAGCCTTGTGGAGTACAGCGCTGCTCAATGTGCCCCGCAAGACACTAGGAAGATATCCTGAAGATACTACGAGATCTGTTAGGATACGATAGATCCCATGATTCCTGTAATCTGTTATTACTTTCCGGTTATCTCCTAAATCTAACCGACTTGTAACCCTACCCTTCAGACTATATAAGGCGGGCAGGGACCCCCTTCAAACACACGCAATATCATACGAAGCCAATACAATCCAACAGACCACAGGAGTAGGGTATTACGTCGTGCTGACGGGCCGAACCTGTCTAACTCTTGTGTCTCTGTTGCCTTCTTGTTTTTGATTACGCGCACCTCTGCCGATCAATCTACCTTCGTGGGATACCCCTCGGAGGACTGCCGACGATATTCTGTCGACAAAATTACAATTGTGTCTATTTAAAAGGCACAACTTTTGGTAACTAAATTGTGAACTTTAACTATTTAAGAATCCAAAATTTAGGGTCTAGGAGTTCTGACTTCATTAAACAAAAAGTTGAATACTGGACCAAACGTAATATTTAAAATGCATATGACATTTTTTCATCATAATATAAAAAGAAAACAGTAGAGTAATGGTGACTCCGTTACCTTGGCCCGTGATTCCCTTGTTTATTACTAGACCTGCGGAAATTAAACCCGGCCCGAGCCCGACGGGTTTTGTCCCGCCCACGAACCTTACTAGATAGGGCCTGGGCACGGATCCTGCTGCCCACAAAAAAAATCTTGCCCCAAGCCTAGCCTGAAATGCTATTTTTAGCTATTTTACATTGTAAAATGCGTGGGCAACCCGCCCAAGCCCAGGCCTGGCCCGAGCCTAGCCCAAAAAATTAGTCCCGACTTGCCCAGTGGGGTCATGGTCGGAACTTTTTTGACCTGAAATAACTGGGGTTTTTTTTGGCCCGGCCCGAACCCGGGCCAGCGCGCAAAATGCTCATGTCTATTTATTACTCTCTCTCCATTTTAATTTATAGGTTGTTTTGATTTTTGTAGATACATAGTATAACTAGATGCATAGCAAGACCTAGAAAACGCAAAACAACCTATACTTTGGGACATAAGGTGTATATATTGTTAATATCAACATACTAGTACCAAACAAATCAAACAAAGTAAAAAAATAGTTAAGCGTTTTACGTTCCACAACAAACCAAATGGTCAGGGATGACATATTCCGTTTCGGCGGCACTAGCGCCTGGAACGAACCCCCCGTATCCGGATGCCCACGCCTGCTGCAACGCCCACGCTAGCGCCTGCAGAACACACAGGCAGGGCCCATCCACGCCACTCCCCCACGCTTCCTTGCTTCGCGCACCCCTCCCCACGCCCACTGCGTCGCTCTCCTCCATGCACGGCGCCCTAGCAATTGCAGTAGGCAACTGCAGCAAGTGGCTCACATTACAACATGCACAACACTCCAATCTACTTTGAAACATCCAAATTAAACAATTGCAACATACGTACAAAACAGCTGAAACATTCAAAACATGTGCCTTAAACAAATACAAAAACACTTGAAAAACAATTGCAAACATATGCAACATAAAAAAACACTTGCAACATATGTGTGAAACGTGTGAAACATCCAGATAAACACACTTGCAACAAACGTTTGAAAAAAATAGATGAAACATTGGAAACAGACACTTACAACATACATGTACAATCATTGCAACATCTCAATCTACATTTGAAACATCTGCCTGAAACACTTGAAACATACGTACAAAACACCTGAAACACTTGAAACATGCGCTTGCAACATGGGGAGCCCGGGCCCGGGCGATTTCAGCCATCAGGGTAAGAGCCGCACCGCGCGAGCACCACCACCATCGCTAGCAGCACCGGGCTTGGCTCGGCCGGGCAGGCGACGCGCTCGACAGGCGGGAGCGAGCGGCGCGAGATGGACGATCGTGACAGGTGGGACCGAGCGGTGCGGGATGGGTGCGCGGCAGCAGGGAAGCTAGAGAAGGCTGTCACATTGGAGAAGGCCAGTGGTGGGCAAGCGGCGCGGTGGATGCGCCCGCGGTGGTCGCATGCGTGTGGCAATGGGGAAGGAAATGTCGATGTTTTTTTTTGAGAAACCGCGTTGAAGGTGGAGGGGAGGAGATATGTTGAGCCCGATCATTAAGCAGGCCCAGGAACCAGCCGTTCGGACCAAACTTGCCTGGACGGACGCCCATGTGTCGATTCTATTTTGGGCTCTCGCTCGAGCATCGCTTCACGGCGTGCGTTCAACGCGTGTGTGGGCGCGTCTGGAATCAAACGTACACAGCAGCCCGGAATCGCGGGGCCGGCACACGCCCACAGTGCCGTTTTGTTTTTATTTGGTAATAATTGTCCAATTGTTGACTAATTAGGCTCAAAACGTTCGTCTCGCAAAGTACAACTAAACTGTGCAATTAGTTTTTGATTTCGTCAACATTTAGTACTCCATGCATGTACCGTAAATTTGATGTGACGGGAAATCTTCTTTTTGCATAGTGTCGAATTCTGGAATTGGGGGCAAACTAAACGCGGCCTTGGCTTCGATGTGCGCCGGAGTGATCCCGTGCCCTGCACCATGCAGGTGTCGATCGGCGGGACGGTCTACTGAGACGCGCGGGCCTGTAGCTCCTGGTGGCGATGTCACCGCCTCACCGTGGATCCTCCGCCGGTGCGGGTAACAATTATGCTCAAGTACTCGGAGTCTTCGAAAAAAATCACAGTTAGCAGTGAGAATGTGGCTAGGGAGAATGGGTTTTGCCCTGCCGAAGTCTACAATAGCAGGCGCGAGTTAGACACACGATATGACTATGGAGTAGACAAAACGCAAGAATACATAGGGACAGATGCGGTGGCGTGGCATCTTGGTTCGCATTTGCCGGCCTCTGGTCACCACCCTGTCAGCCGTGGTGCTAACGTGCCCGGTTGCCGTGCCAACTGCCAAAGCACGACGCGGCGCGGTGCTGCGTTTTACAAACCCAAAAAAAAAACTCCTAGAAGTCCAATGCCAGGAAACCCAAGCGACTACATGGACCGGAAAATTCTCAACGGGCCAAGGAGGGCTGACCATACAGCTCATCTCCGGGCCCACAGCATACGAGGCCTACGAAGCCCATTGCACCCGCCTGCACTACAGGCACCGCGAAATTCCCAAGGGCATGCTTGCAATTTTCTGCAAGTCCAGGTAGCTGAGCATAATTGCAACATATGTACGAAACAGCTAAAACATTCAAAACATGCACCTGAAGCACATGTAAAAACACTTGAAAAATAATTGCAACATATGTAACATACAGATAAAACACTTACAATATATGTATAAAACATCCAGATAAACACGCTTACAACGTACGTCTAAAAAACAGATGAAACATTGGAAACAGATCCTTACAACATACGTGTACAATCATTGCAACGTATGCAACATCCCGATCTACTTTTGCAACATCTGCCAGAAACACTTGAAACATACATACGAAACACATGACACACGTGCTTGCAGCATGGGGGAGCCCGGGGCCAGGAGATTCCAACCGTCGGGGTCAGAGCCAGCGCCGCGCGAGCCCCACCACCATTGCTAGCGGCACTGGGCTTGGCTCGTCCGAGCGGGAGCGAGCGGCGCGGGTAAAGATGGCAACAGGGAATTCCCCGTCGGGTTGGCACCCCATCCCCGTCCCGTGAACATCGACGGGGGAGTTCTTCCACCATCCCCATACCCGAGCGGGGAATTTATCCCCGCGGGTCCCGTCCCGCATTATATTGTGAGGCAAATCTAATCTATGGCATCAAAAATTCAAGACATAAATCAACTGTTCTCAGTTCTCTGCTGTCAAAATACAAAGAAAAATAAACAATAGTAGTCCTCTGCTGTCAAAATACAAAGAAACAAGAAACACTACTATTTCTGTTCTCAGTTCTCACAAATCCAAAGAAAATATAGAGTAGCAAGAAAGGAATTGATATAGGCTTAGCATCTTCCGTTCGCTCTACGTCTCTCTTTTGGGAAGCCGACAAACAAGGACAAGGCTTAACTTCTTAATGCTCTTGCGGCCTGGGAGATTGTTCGTGGTTGCGGCTGTTGCGGCTTGGAAGATCTGGTCTGTGCTCTACGACTCCGCGAGCGGCTGCAGGATGGGGTACGCAACAAGCAGCAGGCCGGACATCTGCGGGCATAGCATATGGCGTGCGAGCGGTGGCCGGGACAGCCAACTGCAACGATGCGTCCGTGCGGCTCGCCGCTCCGGCACTCGGTCAGGCTTGGTTTGGATAGGCTTGGACTGAGGTGGATTGGGAGCAAACCCCGCCCACCAGGGAAGCAGACCCTCGTCGGGGAAATATCCACGTCCATGTGCTAAAATGGTATTTGGCAACGACAGGGGTGGAACGGTTCCACCCAAAACCACGTCAACCCGCGTGGGTCTCAAGCCGCTTCTCCTTAGACCGGGAAGGAGCGCCCGCGAGTCGCGATGTTTCGTCGCTTCGCTCCTGAAAGCGCCGCCACCACAAGAATTTATTTTTTGCTCGTGTGGGTGGGGATCGGTGGACGGCAGGGGATCACCCCATCCCCACGTGAGTAGTCTACCACGTGAGTATTGATCCCTAAGTGCCAAACGAAGCCTCGGTGGTGGCGGCGGTAGCAAAGAAGGGATTGGGGGGGTGGAGAGCAGATAGGGCTGGGGGTTAGGGTTATCTGCTTTTATACGTACATATGTGGATCATGGGCTGGTTGCCTGCTTGGTGGGCTGGTATTCGATGACTTATGCCAACAGGCCTTGCGAGGAACGGGGAAACAGGGACGGGGGATGAATCGTTCCGTTTTTATCCCCGTGGGACAAAACTCTCCCTATCCCCGTCCCCTAATAGGGGAATTACCCACGGGGAATCAGGGAACAAGCCCCGTTGACATCTTTAGGCGCGGGATGGGCAAGCGCGGCGGGCGGGAGCGACCAGCGCGGGATGGGCGCATGGCAGCAGCAAGGCTAGACTCCTGGAGAAGGCTGCCGCGTTGGAGAAGGCCAGCGGCGGGCGGGATGCATACGGCAGTGGGGAAAAGAAATGTCGCCAGTGTTCTCCAAAACTAAATTGCAAGTAAACGGTGGTAAACTATTTTGTTTAGGGAATAAACGAAAATTAACGGTTGACCGTTTAAACGGTCAAAAAAAAGGGGAAAACGGTCTAAACGGCCTAAATGGAACGGAGATAAAACATCATTAAACGGGCTAAACAGCTGTTTAAACAGCTGTTTAGGCGAACACAAGGTAAATCTAGTTCAGTTTTGTATAGATAAATTTATATACTTAAGTTTATTATATTTATAAATATGTACACTTGATATGTTACATGCATAAATATCTATATTTGGTTCTTTTCACATGCATAAATATATATACATACAAAAATAATTGATTTTTACTCGAATAAATATGTATAAATGCTAGAATACTTGATTTTTTACATGCACATATATAATTATATGTATTTTTTTTAAAAGTACAAAACCATTTATATCGTTTAACTTCGTTTAAACACCGTGTAAACAGCCTAAACACTAAATGAAGGACGACCGTATAAAGACCGTTTACCGTTTAGAAAAACATTGAATGTCGCTGTGTTTTTTTAAGAAACCACGATGAAGGTGGAACGCGGAAGAGACCTGTTGAGCTCGATCGTTGAACAGGCCTGGGAACGAGGTGTCCGGACAGAAGATGCCTGGATGGACGTCCGTGTGCCAGCATTATCAATTGCCTTTTGGGCTCTCGCTCGAGCATCGCTTCACGGCGTGCGTTCAACGCGTGTGTGGGCGTCGACTCTAGAGTCAAACATACACCGTACTCCCTCCGTTCAACAAAGAATATAATTATGAGATACATGCCAGTCAAAGTATGTAACTCAAGTTTGATCGAGTTTATAGGCGGTGTTTAGTTGGACAAAGTTTGCGCAGACAAACTTTGCATAGTGAAGATTCCATACTATAGCATTTCGTTTGTATTTGTGAATTATTGTCCAAACATTGACTAATTAGACTCAAAAGATTCGTCTCGCAAAGTTAAAGCAAACTGTGCAATTAGTTTTTGATTTCGTCTACATTTAGTACTCCATGCATGTACCGTAAATTTGATGTGACGGAAATCTTCTTTTTGTATAATGCACTTTTTCAGAGTTTGGGAGAACTAAACAAGAGCATAGTAAATAATATTAACATTTATGTCATCAAACAAAATTATTATGAAAATATATTCAATAACTCATCTAACGATACTTATTTTATATCATTCACAATAGTAGTTTTTATATAAATTTAGTTAAAGTTTAAATTGTTTGACTCTTCACAAAAAATGAGAATTAGATTTTTTTTTGGGACCGAGGGGTAGCAGTCCGGAACCGTGGGGCCGGCACACGCCCTCGGGGCACGAGCCACCGCTCTCTCATGCAGACATTTCAATCTACTGTGTTAAACATTGGTTTCAAATCGCCGACAAACCACCATTTCAATCTTTTCGCTCACAAAAAACGGCGACCACCAAATAGCTCAAAAACATAGCACCAACAGGTTGGCCCCTAGTCGCGTGAGTCGGCGAAAGACGGACGACGCCACAGTGATTGGCCGATGTGTGCGCCAGAGTGATGCTGTGCCGTGCCCGTGCACCATGTAGGTGTTGATCGACGGGACGGTCTACTAATACACGCGGGATTATACTTATCACCCTTCGTTTGGGCTTGTTTGACTTATAAACCGTATTTTTAGCCAACGAACAATATTTTTCTCTCACACCAAATCAGCCAACAATACTTTCACCATGACTTATCAGCCAAATAAGTCCAACCGAACAGGGCGTATATCTCCTGAGGAGATGTCACCAGGCATCCTCCGCCGGTGCGGGTAACAATTATGCTCAAGTACCCGAATCTAAGGATGAAAACGGACGGGATGAATCCCGTTCCGTCCGCAACAGTATACCGTTTTTTTTCGTTTATTTTTGTTTTTTTCTGGATAAACGGAAACGGAACCGAAAACGGGACGGAGTGAAACGGGACCGGAACCGAAAACAGTAGAGCGTTTGTCCGTCCGTATTTGCGGTATCCCGTTTTCGACCGGGATATCCCGTTTTGCATCCCGTTTTTATTAAGTCCGGGATAGGCCTGCTAAGAGCTTAGTCCATCCATAGAGCTGGCCCAACTTGGCCAAAGACACAACACCGCACCCTCATCCCCCGCACCCTCATCCCTAACGGCGACGCGGCCTCCCCGGCCCGCCGTCCTCTTTCTCTTCCTTCCAATCCTCTGGTGCCGGACGCTGGCAGCTGCGCCCTCGGACTAGCTAATGTCGCGGGTTGGAGGACGAGAAGATCGTGGTGGCTGGAGCAAGTGGTCACCGCGCTCGGCGTGGAGCGCGCCGCCGGCTGCGCGAACTGCGCCGGCTCCGATAGCTTGCTCACCACCGACGTTCTCCTGGCAATGCTGAATCGCTTCTTCATGAACGTCGATGTGCTCGCGCACGCCAAAACCATCGTGACCTAGCGTAGTTTGCACTGCAGCCAGCCATGCAGTGTCCAACTGTTAATTTGTACAAATTGCTCTTAGAAAGTTATTGATTGGAGACTGCTTCTCATTTGATTATGTGTTTTCATATCGATTATGATTAATCTAAAGTTCTGGACTTTCAAGCATTAAAGTAACTGGTTCAGTATAGGCAAGACCTGAACAAATTTTGCTACTAAGTACTATCTGATAGTATTCGCTATTTAACCATAGCAGAAACATCAATCAATCAGAAGAACTGATTTGCCATGATTCAGTGATCAGCTTGTTGCCTAGATTACTTATGACAGCAGAGAAACAATGTAATAATAATTATGTGTGGTCTGCTAGGTGTATTATCTATTTACTAATGCACCTTGGTTTCTATATTTGAGCTATCATGTGCGGCGTGTAATCCCGACTTAAGTTTCTGCTTACCGTTCGTTTCCGTCTATTTTCCGATCGTATTTACCCATTTTCGTATTACCGTTTATCTCGCTATCGTTTTCGTTCCCGGCTGTCCGGCTCCGGCTCCTGTTTCCGTAAAAAAAATATGAAAACAAAAACGGTAGAGCTATTTTCCGTTCGTTTCCGTCCGTTTTTATCTATACCCGAATCTCCGAAAAAATCACAGTTAGCAGTGAGAAGGTGGTTAGGGGGAGAAGGGTTTTGCACTTTTTGCTTCTGCCCTGCCGAAGTCTACGATGGCAAGCGCGAGTTAGACACACGATATGACGATGGAGTAGACAACGCTAGAATATGTAGGGATAGATTATGGATGCTAGGTGGCGTGGCATCTTGGTTCGCATTTGCCGGCCTTTGGTCGCCCCTCACGACGCTGTCAACCGTGCCGCTAACGTGCCCGGTTGCCGTGCCAGCTTGCCAAAGCACGACGCAGCGGCGGTGTTGCGATTCTGCTGGGAGGGCCGTCGTCTCTTATCCATGCGGAGCTAGGAACCTCCCAGAAGTCCAATGCCAGGACCAGGAACCCAAGGGACTACCTTTGCCGGAAACCCCAAGGGACTACATGGGCCGGAAAATTTTCAACGGGCCACCAGTGGTTGTCGCCAAGGAGTTGGGCTGACCTTACAGCTCATCTCCGGTCCCACAGCGCACAAGGCCTACGAAGCCCATTGCACCCGCCTGCACTGCAGGCACAGCGAAATTCTCAAGGGCATGCTTGCAATTTTCTGCAAGCCCAGACCGCCATCGCAGCACCGGCGCCCGCCAACGAAAAGGGCTAAAACGAAAAAGAACCCCGGATGACAAAAATTTCCCACTCCACTCGAATTAGAACCCTAGCGGCAAAACCTTTGCTCCGTCCCGCCGTTCGCCCTCTCCCGTCCCGCCGCCGCCGGCGCCGCCACCCGGTATCCGCCGAGGAGGTCGCCGCCCGGGACGCTGCTCGCGGCGCCGCACTCTCTCCCGCGCCGCGGACCTTCGCCCTCCCCGCCCGCCGCCATGATCTGCGCGAGTAATGCCCCTCTCCCTGCCTCGCATCTCTGGTTCTCCTAACCCTAGCTTCTCTGATCCGTCGCTTCGCGAGCTAACTCGTCCCGTGTCGCTTCTCCTGTAGTCTCCGGCGAGGTGCCGGACGAGCCGGTGGTGTCGAAGAAGTCGGGGCTCCTCTTCGAGCGGCGGCTCATCGAGCGCTACGTTGAGGTCCGTAGCTCGGTCTCAGATCTCTCGCTGCGAATTTTTTATTCGGGAAAATGTTTGTGCTAAATTCGTGTCGTGATGGCGATGCCCACGACATTGCAGGACCATGGCAAGTGTCCCGTCACCAAGGAGGACCTCACCATGGATGATATCGTGCCGGTCAAGACCAACAAGGTATGGCTTCTTTGGTATGCTAACAAGCTGTTGCAACAAAGTTTTCAGTAGCATGTGGTGTGGACTGTGGACTGTAGAGTATCAGTAGCCTTTTTGTGTCTTGTAATGTTGCTCTCCGTACTAATTGAGGAAGGATATTAGTATCATTAGCCAATTTGGGGTATCATTAGCCAATTTGGGTCTCGTGAGGTTGCTCTCGATACTTCTTGAGCAAGGTGGCAAGGAGATCCCCTGTCATCATATGAGGAAACCAAATTACACAATAATATTCATTCAAGTAATGACAGCAGCATACTATACACTACTTAATAAGTAGGTAACAGCCTATACACCATGCATCCAAAATTGAAAAGAAATCACATAAATATTAAGAGGTTAGGGGATCAATTTGTTTGTAGCCACTGCATAACCTTTTGTCTAAAAGATATATCACATAAAAGGTTGTGAGGTTAGGGATCAATTTGTTACCGCTGCATAATCTTTTGTCTATCTTCATTGGTTGGGCAGTTTTTTGCACTTTAACTTCCCAGATATAGGTGGAAAAAAATGATGTAGGGTTTTAGCTTACCTTCATAGGAGACTATAATAATATATACATTGTCAATCCTAGATCCATTTTAGGTTCTTTTGTGTTTTCTTTTCCCATGATGTTAGAACAACCTATCCAGTAGCTGAAAAGGACATATGCTCAAGTTGTAGTTCTTTTGCTATTTTCAATGCAAAAAATTCTTTCTAAAAACCTGAACTTATGAAATTTATGAAATAACTTCACCCGATTTTTTACCTTCGCCCTTAAAAGTTAAACGTTAGATTGCTATACTGAAGTTTCAAGAACTAAATTAATATATATTTTTTGAATCAACAGTGGTATTTGATTTTGTGCACTGCGCTTGTACTTTTGCATCCACATCGATTAGTGTATCTGATTAGGACAACAACATTTGTCCTATACTCATTAATTACCCTGATAATCTCGTGCACACCTAAAGTATTTTATTACTGCTGTCCCAATGTGCCAAAACTCTTGAAGAACTCCATTCTTTGCAGGTCGTGAAGCCCAGGCCTTTGCAGGCTGCAAGCATTCCAGGACTCCTAGGGATTTTTCAGAACGTAAGAGGTTCCAACCTTTTGCCAGTTATCTTTTCTGAGCATATTTTAGAATATCTAAAATTTGATTATGGGGTGTTGAGAACCTTTCTTCTATTGTTTTTGTTAAGTGTGGTGTTATCGAGGTAGGTAAAAGCGCAAAAAGTGTGTGCCAAGGTATGGCACAGCATAACTGTCTGAAGCCACTCTGGCCGCATCGCACTTGCTCAGGCTTGTGCCTTTCTGGGCTTAAGTGTAAAGCGGCACATGCATTTTTTGCGCCTTGTTCCTAAGGTGATTTAAGGGCCTTGTGTCTCAAGTGTGTTTTCCACTTTTGGTTGCACTGGGTGTTATATTTGAAAGTGAATCTGACAGTTGACCTTATTTGAAGAATACAATTGAAATGCTTTGATGGTTCTTGCTTCTATGAATGCATTGAATCATCATGGTACTTAATATCTCTGTGATCCATAACATTTTTATTGTGGCCTGTCCAAAGTTTTGAATCATGATTCTCTAGCTCTTATCAGAACTTGTTTTTCCTGAATTTTGCAGGAGTGGGATGCTCTCATGCTTTCTAATTTTGCTTTGGAGCAGCAACTTCACACAGCAAGACAAGAACTTAGTCATGCACTCTACCAGGTCTTTCATTCACCTTTGCATATCCCTGTATCCTGGTTAAGTTATATTGCAATTTGCTTGGAACAATTTTTCAATATTTGGTTTTGTTAGTTGTTGAACTCTCACTCTCGGTAGTAGCAGAATTCTTACTCTCATCGAGAGAGGATGATACTAGGAGTTGGGGCAATTTTCTGGTTTATTTCTCACACAAACTCACATAAATGCTATGCCAACTTTTGGGGATACATATCCCTAGTATATGCCTGCTAGTTAAGATGCTAAGATGTTGTCCTCTAATGCTAGTCTTGGAATGCAATTTTCCTAGCTAATATTTGGTTTTATATAGCAGCAGCCCCACAAAGACCAGACCAGCCAACACAACACAGAGACTTATCCATCAGGTTTTATATAGCATAGCTAAAGTCTTCAATTTTGGATTTCGGTATATATAGCATAGCTAAAGTCTTCAATTTTGGATTTCGGTATATCAAGGGTCTGTATTCGAGCTTCTCCATACCTTTGTAGCTGGAGAATGATAGATTCAGGTTGAATATACCACTTCACTTGAGCATTCTGAGTATCCCTCCTTAAGTTCTCATTGTAACATTAGGTGTGCTAGGATGCCGAGTCATTTGGTAGCTGAACTATGTTTCCTGGCTCGTTCTAAAATGATTTTTTTGAATCCAGATTGGTAACTCCAAATTGTAATTTATATTTTGGATAGTAAAAGCGCGTCCCTCTGTTGATGAAAAAAGTGTAGTTTTGAACATTGCCACGAGCCCAAAGCTTACTCTGACTGGTAGTTTCTGCTAGAATGCATTTTTCCTTTAAGGGCATGTTTGGATACATGGGCTAATTGCTAGCTAGCTAAAAATTAGCTCTAGTGCATCCAAACAGGAGCTAATAGGTGGGCTAATTTTAAGCCAAGTCTTCAACTAGTAGCTAGCCAACCATAGCTCATTTGGGCTAAATTTTAGCTCCAACTAATAACTAGCCATATGTATCCAAACAGGCCCTAAATATGATGAAATTATAGTGATATATTTTTCCTTTATATGCCCACTTTCTTATTACTGATAGAATTTTCTGCTGTATTTAAAGATCAAATGTTATAGAACTCTTCTCAACTAAATGATATCTTTCAGTGTTCCAAAAGGTGCTATTCTGCGCTCTCCGCTTATGTGATGGGCGTGGGTACCATGGAACCTTGGGGGTGGGTGTGTGTGTGTGTGGGGGGGTTAGGCGGTACTCTCGCGTGTTGCCAGCCCGACATGCCGCCCTCGGTGGCCGCTATGTTTAGATCCACCCAGGGAGGTACGTGTGAGGGAGTATGGGACTTCAGGCGATGTCAGAGGAGGTGGGTATGTCTAGCGGCTTTGGAGAAGAGGGGACAGTGGGTGGATTAGGCAAGGACTGGGGGCGGCAGGCAACGTGGGGGAGGCAGGGACTGGGTGCAGTGGTGGGGGGAGGCACGGACTGGACATCGGACAGCAGCGATGGGGACGGAAGGTGGTGGCGCCGCTGCCAGTTGAGAGTCTCTGCAGAGCTGGGAGCAGCAAATGGATAAGGTGTGAGGGGAGGGGAGGGATAAGGCTTGCTCTTCAGACTTGGGCTTCGGCTGCTTTCATGGGCCTTTCTATCTAACTCTTGGCCCACTGGTATCCTGTTTCTTCTTTTCTTTTTAGACTTTTAGATGTAATATGTATGGCCATGGAATGCCTAGGCGGGCCTAGGCTCTAGGCGGAGGGTCACCGCCTAGAGATCGCATAAACCTTTTGTAACCTTGTTATATTTTGGTTGTACTTTTTTTTTGGAAAAATAGAAAGAAAGAGGATTATCTGGCAACTGATTTGTTTACTTTGCTTTTTTGTCTCTTCCAGCATGACGCTGCCTGCCGTGTTATAGCCAGATTAAAGAAGGAAAGGGATGAGGCTAGAGCACTTTTGGCTCAAGCTGAGAGACAGATTCCTGCATCAGTTGCAGGAGCTGCTCCTGCAGCTGTTGTTTCCAATGGAAAAAGAGGTACCAGCTGTTTGATGTTCTGCATCTAAATTGATATTTCAAGTTTTAGGTATCTCATAATACATCTTTGTTTGATACAGCAATAGAAGATGAAATTGGCCCTGACGGGAAGAAGATTCGTCCTGGTATCAACCCTGTCATGATTGATGATCTTACAGAGTGTAATACCATGCTTTCAGCACAGCGTAAGAAAAGACAGGTATGTGTTGTGCTCCATATTCAGCATTAAAAGTTAAAATAAGGTCTAAAACATTAATTGTGGTAGCTGTACTTTATAAAAAAACTGAATTCTCTAGAGTTAGCTTGCTTCATGAGCTTGTCATGCATCAAGTTATTTTGACTGTAGATTGCATGTTAACAAGCTAGTTCCATATCCTTCAACTGTCGTTTAAGCTTTAGTTGCATGTTGTTGAGTTAGTTACTACGGAGTAATTGCTTCTGTTTTCTCTCAGGTTCCTCCAACTCTGGCACCGATCGATGCACTCGAGAGATACACTCAAATCTCCAGCCATCCCCTTCATAAGACAAACAAACCAGGCATTTTGTCCATGGATGTTCATCCTTCAAAGGTTAGTTTGTTACTATGTGTTTGGATATTATATATCTCTTTGCTGTAATGGCACATAAATTGATCACTTATATCTGGCGGTGATGCATTTTAATCATGGACAAATTAGCGTCCCACACATGACTGTTTATATGCTTCAGAGTCCTTGTTTTAGCTGGCATAATTAGCTTTAAGCGGTTAAGGATGATTTGTGTCCCATTCATTTCAAGTGTAATTTGCCTGGATGTTATATATCTGAAGTCTGAACAGGAAAACCAGTGAATTGTTCTTGATGCAAGGGCCTTCTCAGAAAATATTGAGTTCTATCAAATCATATTCACAAGTTTTCAGTTATCATTAATTCATCATAATTATTGATGTAGTTGTAGCTTTGATGGGAACCTTGTTTATTTCAACTTTAGTGAAGTTAAATTGATGTAGAATTTCATTCTATTTATCCAGTTACCTTGTTCTTGTCATGGATTTACAGGACATTGTTGCAACTGGGGGTATCGATACAAATGCAGTACTCTTTGATCGGGCATCTGGTCAAATCTTGTGCACGCTTACTGGTCACTCGAAGAAGGTATTTCCCCATGTGATTTTGAATTTTGTTCTATCTTCTATAATTTCCAGCAAGTTGTAACATTGTAACTTTCCATTACACAGATAACCACTTTGAAGTTTGTTCCACGGGATCAACTCTTTGTAACTGGATCAGCAGATAAGGCAATTCCCATTTACCATAGGTTTAAGTAACCACTGGAATAATAGGTCATAGTAATTACATTACTGATTTATTTGCAAACGTTGCAGACTGTTCGCATTTGGCAAGAGAATGAGAATGGAAGCTATAACTGCGTCCATACACTGAAAGATCATACTGCTGAGGTTAGTATTTTAGCGGCCAGGATCTTATAACGCTTGCATTCTTAATTCTACGTATTTTCCTATCTTTAGACGAATGGTTTGCCCAGACAGCTATTAGTATGCTATATATATATATATATATATAGAACTATCCTCTGTAGCTGGCTACAAAATAACTTATTTTGTAGCCACCTTGAATTACGATAATTACTATGTTAATTTACGAGATTATAGTAACTCCTTACTAAGTGATTTACTATAACGTTATGGTAAACATCCCCATGTGTTATAGTAACCCAACTATCGTAAATATGTATTGACATTATCATAAATTAGTATATAAAATTATCGTAAATGAAGGTGGCTACGGAATAACTTATTTTGTAGCTAGCTACTGAATATACTCTCCCTATACATATATTCCTTTGCATTCAGATTCCATTCGTATGGCTTACAAATTTACTTTTATTACTTTGTATGTTTAATAATTGAATCCTTTTTTATGTAAGAATAAATTATCAGAGGTGGAATTTATATTGTAAAATAATTTTGCAAAATATTTTCTGATGGATGCCTGTAGTATGCTTCTATCAAAAAGTATAAAATATCTTTCTTTTTTTCACCAAATATTCTTGGTTGTTGCACTCTTAACTGTTTTGGCTCATTCATGTGTGCTGTTATTAATTACAGAAATGTGAAATGCTCCCCGTACTTTTATAATATAGCAGTGCTTAGTGCCTACTGTCTTAACTATTAGTAGTCTTGTTATTAAAAAGCCTAATTTTCTTTTTGTAATCTCTTAGGTTGAAGCTGTTACAGTACATGCAACTCAGAAGTATTTTGTGAGTGCTTCCAAGGATAACTCGTGGTGCTTTTATGATATGTCAACAGGATCTTGCCTGACACAGGTTACCTCCCTCACACACATGCACACATATTCTTACTACACATGAGTATGCATACCAATGTGCATGATTATTTTTATCAGGTTGGTGAGGCTTCAGGACAAGAGGGATATACATCCGCGGCTTTCCATCCAGATGGTCTTATCCTTGGAACAGGAACTACTGATGCTGTTGTTAAAATTTGGGATGTGAAGACTCAGGTGTGATTTGGTACTATGGTATCACTTTATTCAAGATTGTTTTTAGGTGTTCATGCTCTTGAAACATATCTGATAATGACATTTCTATCTGTAGTCAAATGTCGCAAAGTTTGAGGGGCATGTCGGACCAGTCACTGCTATGTCTTTCTCTGAAAATGGTTACTTCCTAGCGGTACGTAATTTAGATAAAAGCTATGTGCACAATGTTAAATTTATTTAGTTTCTAATATTTGCCATCACTTTGCAGACTGCTGCTCATGATGGTGTCAAGCTTTGGGATCTTCGGAAATTAAGAAATTTTAGGACCTTCTCTCCCTATGATTCGGACACGCCAACCAATACCGGTAAGTAACTTGGCTGTGAACAGCAAGAATGGTGCACATGCTTGCATTTGCATATGTATAATTAGAGCTATCTGGAGAGGGTCATTTGATTTATGAAATTCAATATCGATTTGTTGCCTTGATACTATATTGTTCTTTTGTTTGGATCTGCTTCCGTGTAGAATTTATTTGTTCTCTTGTAACTGGATTTTTTGGGTTCTTATTAAGAGTGAATTTAATCATATGATGCATGACATTTTTTTTTTCCTGCAGTGGAATTTGATTTAAGCGGAAACTATCTTGCCATTGGTGGTTCAGATATAAGGTATGTAGTAACTTGTAATTACTGGTATTTGAGAGTTCTAGAATTTCCTGGCAATGTTGTCGGGGATTCCTATGTGTAATCTAGACAGGGTATATAGACCTCCACTTTGCATGCTGGTTGCTTGATCGCCTAGTGATCACTTCTCTGAGCATTGTTTAGATGTTTGCTGCACTGCATTTGTTTCAACTATCCTGTTTCAAATTATTTGTTTAAACGGTGTTACTTTCAAATTTGTTGCTTTTGGTGTGTAGTATGATTTTGCTTATTCCACAAGAGATGTTTGAAATGCTACTGTTCCTTGTGTCGATTAACAAAGCAACATGCATCATTGATTGGTTTCTGTCTGGCAGTTGTAAACTTGATAGACAATGCAAACCATTTTCTTGTATCTGCACCATAATATTTATGTTGCATAAAAATATTTAACTCCTTGGTCCATATATAAGTCAACAAATCTTCCATTGATGTACTCGGTATTATATATACCTAGCATAAAGCTAAAGCTTGTGCGTTACATAAGAATGATCCCTCCTAATAGTGATGGTCACATTATATGGTAAAGCTGAAAGACTCCTGATTGTGTCTTAGGGTCTACCAAGTAGCAAATGTTAAGAGCGAATGGAATCTTATCAAGACATTACCCGATTTATCAGGAACAGGTATGGCCCTCTTTTTGTCAGTCTCTTGGTGCCATTCCTTCGTAGTTCTTGGAGCACACATTGACGCGGTGTTATGACATTTGTCCGTCCACAGGGAAAGTAACTTCCGTAAAGTTCGGAGCAGATGCTAAGTACATAGCCGTAGGTTCTATGGACCGCAATCTACGGATATTTGGCCTCCCTGGAGATGACCAAATGGAGGAATCAAACACAGCGGCTGAGTGATGGAAATCCATGGTACCTAATTTGTTTCTTCTGCTATCCTCGGCATTGTATTCTGATGATGGATAGACTGAGTGGACATGGATACATCACCGTCACAAGAGGGAAGGGTCCTGGCGGGGATTACTGGTTTGAGCTTCAGTCGGTGTAAACAAGATGTGACATTATTGTATTGTAGGCCTTACTAATTCTGCTGATGAGGATACAATTTGTTTTGACGAGTACGATGCTAAACAGCAAAGTTCTCTGCGCAGATTCCAGTGATTCAAAACAAACTACTTGCTTCTCAACTTCCTTTATTACATAGGTCAATGGAAGCACTGTCAGACGCGCCCATGCGTGTGTGTGCAGTGTGATCTGTGAAGATTGGTGTTTTGTGCAATTCATTTCGTTTCCGATTCTCTTAGGTTGTGCGCGTTTATGGATCAATGACAGATTAGCTGCTAATCCTGCTGTCTCATTTGTGTATTTGGCCCCTAACGAGAGATGATCCTTGGCGACACACCGCCAGTGCTTGTGCCTCTAGAAGTCTAGAAAGTCTGAACAACTGCGACGTAGAAGAGCTGGAAAATCAGTTAATTATCTTGAGCCTATAGAAGTCTAGAAAGTCTCAAACCGTAGAGAGCAAGAAAATCTGTTAACTACGTATTTGCGTGTCTGTATTTTTACTGCTAAGAAGTATGAACTGAGAACAGAAATGGAGAAATGGGATGTAAGAGACTACAATTGCTGCTAATAAGTATGAACTGAGAACCGAAATTGAGAAATAGGATGTAAGAGAATACAATTACTGCAAAGAAACAGAGAACAGTAATGGGATGCAATACAAAAAAAAGATGGCTAAACATGATGGTCAGGAACCGATCGGCTGGGGCGGCTGGCCAGCTCCCTCACATGGATACTATTTACAAGCTAGTAGTATTTCTCTCCCATATAAACGATCTAGCAAATACAATTACTGCAAAGAAACAGAGAACAGTAATGGGATGCAATACAAAAAAAAGATGGCTAAACATGATGGTCAGGAACACACCTGGTCTCAGGATGGGAACAAGTCGGGTTTCTCCCACCGAACGATATGGACCGTGGTCTCAGGATGGGAACGGGTCGGGTCGGACCGTTGGGTAGCTGGTCCGACCCAAAAAACGAGGCCAATGGGGCCTCAAATCAGAATTGGGCCAGTGAAGCCGGTACCTGTTAGACCGATGGTGGGTCGGCCTCGGCGCAGCTCCATTTCGGTCTGACCACGCGGTAGTCCGTGGAGTCGAGGTCGCTGTACGCGCCGCCGCCGCCGCCGCGAGCACGCAAGACCGTGGAGCTGGGCTACAAGACGGCAGCGAGCGCCTTCAGCTTCGGATCCTCCGCCTCCATTAAGGTGAGTGGCCTTCTGCTCCTTCGTGTTGGCCCTCTTGTTCTTGGCATTTCTTGCTGTCGATCCCTAGATCCTTCTCGCCATTTCTTGCTGCTCATGCGTCGTGGGAAGACCGGAAGACATGGCCGCGCGAGGGCCGATAGGGAGGAGGTGAGACGATGTGCGGAGGATCGCCGGACGGAGCGCCGCCGCCGCCATATTCTTGCTCAGTTCGTATTTAACTGGTTTAGAATTGGGATGGCAAGAGCGTATTTATCTCAGTTCGGATTTAACTGGTTGGGAATTGGTCCGGAGTTAACTGCAAATATAATGTACAGGCAGCATCAATGCTTGAGGACTCGGACCCTATAGAGTTCCAATGCCTGTTGGATTGCTAGCTAGTACCATAAATATCAACACCAGGGCATTGCTTATTAATGCGGTTCTTTGATAGCATAAAATGTAGTTAGTTTGATGCATATATCAGCTGATTGGATCGAAACGAATTAAAATAGCATGCTGAATTGCTGATGCATATGGCCCTGCTAATTTTGACTGTCAAATCAAAAGTTCATTACTGCATAGCGTCGTCAGGTCAGGGCTAGCTTTACCATCCAGCAGCATATCTGTTTGTGCTGAACAAGGAGCCTTAGTTCTCCTACCTTCTGTGCAGTACCAAATTCTTATTTTTGTTTTTCAGTTCCTATCAGCCATGATAAAATCATAAAATACATGAAATGATTTTATTGTATTTTTTAGATCAGAAACATGGATGATGAAAAGGGGGGAATTGAACTGACTGCACTTAGTTTTCTAAGATAGTTCTGATTGATTAGTTCTACCTTGTGTGTTGAGTCGAGATGCAATGTTGGAGGGGGAATTTAGTATGCTTGTACCTTGTCGCTTTGCTTGCTCTTGCAGTATGATTTATTGGTATACCTGATACATGTAGAGTACTTGAAGCTCAAATGGTGCAAGCTAGGACAGAGCTAAACTAGTTTCGTATTGACGCTATAGTTGTTTGTCAGCTGGCTGGCTGTGACTTTGTGAAAAGAGCATCATGTGGATTTATTTAGTGTTATTTGGGGTAAGCTTTTTCAAAAGCACAAGCTGCACAAATTGAAATGCTGGATCAGAGTGACAATTCCTGATTTTATTAGGTTGGCAGTGACGGCTCCTGCTTTTCCTGTTCTATCCAAATGAATCTCCATGTCTTGGATAATCAGCACCCACCATCTTCATCCTTTGTGTTTAATAATCTGATCTTTAGCCATTGGTTATGTTCAGAACTTCAGATACTGTGTGAACTCGCTAGTTCTTTTAGCATGGATAGATTAATTTCATTGTGCATCAACTATTCCTTTATCTTGCTATGGCCTTTAAATCTGACTCATGATGTCTTGTTTTTTTTTTTAACTATGCTTAAATCTATGGCTCATGATGTCTTGTTCACATAATAGCAACATTGCATCAACTATTCAAATCAATCAATTGTCCACCTCACCCAGGAACGCACATGAAATGGAAACCCAGTTAAAATCGTATGATCAAAATCTCTATTTTCCCTTCTTTTTTCACATAAAGAGAGCTCTCATCAGTTAAGAGTTGGTAAGATGCTCGATACACGTTGGAACCCTGCTAACCACATTGCTGCGAATTTACACAACGAGTGTGTTGGCTCAACTTATGGGCTACTCTATTTTTGAAAAAAATGGAAGATAAAAATTTGTTGGAGAGATAAAAATTGAAAAAATTGGCTCAACTTATGCTAATCAATTGTACTACAACTTTGATGTAGATCGTTTTTCCATCAGAGATAATTTGAAAAAAAATATAAAATATTGAGTTTCAAATTATGAAAACTTAAAAACAAAATTTTTAAGCCTTAAATGATTTTAAATGGAAAAGTCGTCAACTAAAGTTGTAGATCTATTCGAGTACTACAACTTTGATATAAAACTTGTTTTCAATCAACTTAATTTAGAAAAGTTATAAATTTATTGTGTTTCACCTATTTTTAAAGATGGACCAAATTGAATTAGCATTGTCTCGTATAGATATTTTGTGAAAGGAATTCCTTTGTGATATATAGTTAACGACAGTCAGTTTTAGACGACTGGGCCTAAACACTCTGCCTTGATCTCAACAGTAGCATTCCGCCCCGCTCCAGCCTCAGGCAAATTCAGGTCCGTTCACTCCTGCCTTTTTCTTCCCCGTTCACCCTGCATGCCGGCGTGCGCTCTCTCTGTCGTCGGCCGCCACCGCCACTGCCCACTCTAGGTGCCCAGGTCTCCGTCGGTCCCTTGGGCAGGCCTTTGCTGATCCCTTCGCAGGCGAAGAGCACAAAGGTATGCGACCCCTTCTCGTCCCTTGTGCGAAACTGAGCACATGGACCCTTAACTTAAGCTATTTGGATATCTGTATTCGGATCTGATATAATTACAAGTGTTATGCCTATTATCTTCAGGGTTTTTTTTTTCAAAAGTTATTTGGTCTCCATGTGTACATGCATGTCCTTTACTGGTCTGCCCCTGTAGCTGTAGATAATGGTTATTCTGTGAAATTCATTGTCATATTAACCCTCCCATATGTGTTCACGGCTACATTGTTCTAGGATGTTGTTCTGATTAGCTGCGAGCTTGCTTGTCACCAATATATTACCCGTCTGGAGTCTGGACTCTGGAATATCATGTGTTTTCTGTTCAAGCTACTGTGGTTCGGACTCTTCATCAAATGGACACCGCTTTGCCTTTCTAGAGTTCAGTTCCGAGTTCTTGTATCATACAGATCACTGATGACCAGAGATCATGCCCAGGGATTGACATTTTTATTTTTATCTGTACACAATGTTTCCTCTTCCCATTTCTCTTGCTTGTAGAAAAATAATATGATTATGCTACTGCTTACAGAGGAAGCGGTGTGCCGGTGTCACTGGCTAAAACTCCTCTTGCAAATTCGACATATGTCTGCAATGAGAGGTCCTGTTGGCTCCGCCCAGAGTCATGTATTCAGTAAAGGCAGCAAGCCAAGTTAGGTTACTATTTGATCAGACAGTTGTCATATATCTGAAGAATAACATCTTTCCTTGAAAGTTAGAATAATATTTCTGTTTGAAGGTTTTTACGAGTGATTGACTGATTGCTCTTTGCGCTTGCCATGCGGTATTTTCTGTCTTAGGTTCATTGTACTAGATTTTTTTTATCTTTTTCCTAAAAGATGACTAATTGAACTTGTTATTTTGAACTCTGATTTAGATAAGGTGCGAGCACTATTATTTCTTGACATCTGAGCTAAACTCGATTGGATCAAATTGTAAATGGAAATACAGGGCAGGCAGCTTCAGGAAATTTTCATGTGAAACTTGCTTCTTTATATAGCACACCATCTTTCTGTTAGTCTGGGCATCTATCGGGGACGGGACAGACTTAAAGGCACTTAGTGGGATGTCATTTTCAGCTACTGCTTCATTGACTTATGTTACACTGTTTGATGGAAGCTCTTGTTATAATGCAGGCATACGTTGAATGATGGCAACTCTGAAAGATGCAGCAGCAAGGAAGCCTGTACTGGCAACAATCCGTCTTATCGTCCCAGCTGGTGCAGCCCGTCCTGCACCTCCAGTTGGCCCAGCACTTGGTTTCTATCGGCTCAATTTGATGGCTTTCTGCAAGGATTTCAATGCCAGGACCCAGAAATACAAGGCCGACACTCCAATGCAAGTCACCTTGACTGCCTACAAGGATAGCACCTTCGAGTTTGTGGTCAAGTCGCCCTCAGTATCGTGGTTCCTCAAGAAGGCTGCAGGAATAGAAACTGCCAGCAGTCGCCCAGGCCACAGCAACGTGTCATCCCTCACTCTGCACCACGTGTATGAGATTGCAAAGTTGAAGCAGGCTGACCCCTTCTGCAAGCACATGTCGCTTGAGGCGCTGTGCAAGTCCATCATTGGCACAGCCAACTCCATGGGTATTGCGATTGTTAAAGATCTATGAGCAGCACGGCCAGCCTGTTTGTCATGAAGAATTCTGTGACATTTGCGTGTTCCTAGTTTTTAGTTGGTGCTGGAGAGGGTAGAACTACTCTGTCTCACAGAGCTTCCTGCTGGTGTCATGTCATTCTAGGAGTATGAAACTGAGAAACTCTATTATGCAATTCCTGGCATAGCCTTCAGCTCAGCCTTTTTCTCTTCCTTTGTTCCTTTAGTGACTTAACTGATACTATGTGGTTTTACGTTGGTGCTTTCAATAATAAATTTTAGTCTTCCACTTCCACATGGATATGTTATAATTTGCAAATGTTTAAAAAATTCATGATTGATGAGCTCATCAGGATTTTGCATTGGGTGTCTTGGAATGCAGTATTTGTTGATAAGGAACATGCAAGTCTTTACGGTCAACCCGTGAGGCCGTGACGCTTCAGATGTCATGGTCAAACGTACATGTAGCTCGTGTTGCGCTATATATTTTTTGTGTGCTTTACTTGAAGTTATCATGAAGTATTCAATGGAAAAATCATGCACACGGAATGAAGCATTGTCCGGAAGAGCAAAGGAAAATAGGTAACGGAAACACCCCTGACAAGTGACAACTCAGTTGCCACTTTGCTCATGGCAAGAATTTTCTTAAAGCAAGACCTTGCTGCTTCGCTAAATAGTTATCAGGCACATGCAATCAACTCAGTCCAACAACTTGAACAATTCCTGAACTTCTGGGAAAATGGGGATATTGGAGATCTGTCAATACGGGGTACTCACTGAAGTTCAGTACAATATATCAAACCCGGTTGTGGGTTGGTGCAAATGCAAAACGCCCATATCAGCTAGAGGTGCAAATTTTCATCTACAGCCAACTCAAGTGCAACTAGGAGAACCATAAAAAACTAAAAAAGATTTTTTTCCCTTACAGTCAGTATGCTAAAAGCATAAAACTAGCTGTTGGGGTGCTATGATCTCTGTTTAACTGTTTTTCAATTGCCTTAGGTAACTTCTCCACATTCTTGGGAACTGAAATGTAATAAAAAAGAAAGAAAGAGTTTCTAATTGCTGGTCTCTTCAAGAACAAGATATTGTAGTGCTATTGAGTATTTAGCTTTTCTTGCTTTCTTTGATCCAGCTTCTGAACTGCCAATGTTCTGAAGTATGTAGGATCCTTTGCCGTCACCTACGAAAAGGCAAGATATCTCTATAAACGTGCTAACTCAAGCCATACCAAACCTACATTCAGTCATAGGCAAAATAATTGGAGGTAGCTCTATTAAATAAAAGAAAATGACAATTGCATTTTCAACAACTAAAATTTGCAATTTTGTGAAGACTGTTTGACAGGTAGTTTTGACATGTTCACTTAGGTATTTTAAGTTGAATACATAATAGATAATACTATCTCCCAAACATGCCTTATGTGTGAGTGCAAAATGTTCTACCATCTCAAGGATTAAAACTTTTGAGGTGACTAGTGGGAAGTGGGAACACAAAAGGCATTGCAAAATAAAAATAAGAACTGAATAAAGAAGAGTAATGTCTACTACAGGGTTTACCTCGGATTGTGTATATGGAATTTATCCATCTCTGGTAAATGAACAGCGATCTTGGGGTATCACCTTGATGTACATCAGATAGTAATAGATTGCAAGAACCAAGGGTTCCCAGCTTTGCACTATGAAAGAGATTTAGATGGTTACTTCAAACAACATTCTGGTACAGAGATATTTCAAGATTTAGCATTACTGTGTCACTTACTTTGCATGCCCAATAGCATTGTGGCACAAAGCTAATACGCGCACCATTGCTAGATCTCAAGCCCTAGTAGTTCCATATCTTTGTTGGCAGCTCCTATGACAGTTTCAGGAAGGTCAGAGCTACCTACATATACCAAAAAAAAAAGCATAACAACTGCAAGTCTAGAATTTAATTTTGGAGTGATGTGCTGGTGTATAACTTCTTTGTATAGTGGAAACCAAAGTGCGTGTTAAGAGACAATATGAAAATGAAATAGTAGTGGGTAGTGCTATAAGGAAATGCTTAAGTAAACAACTGATGGCAGTATCCTAAATGAAATATGCTGAGCTCTGAGACAATATTTAACTCAAGTAATCTGTACAGATGACTGAGTATATAACATTAACAATTCAAGACAGTACAGATCAAAATCTCAATTTTCAGCTATCTCAAATCTGTCATTTGACTTTACTCAGAAGAAGAAAGGGCGCATTTGAAGGTTGCTGCCCATTAGGGTGTTTATTTTTGTAACAAATGCTGAACCTGATTTGCATTCTGTGGCATGAAGTCAGCCATTTATGTAGATAAAGTGTCATTAACATCACAAGACAGAATGGAAATGATACCTTTCAGAGAAGAAATCTGCAAAATCATCAACAATGACTGCAGCAGGGAAGTTTTCAAGAAGGTGAAATGCGTACTTTCTGATATCATCGACGTCTTCAATATATCTAGGAGCAAGAACACATAATTTGAGCATAAATTAGCCATCGCTGCATGAAATGGCTACCATTTTAACAAAACTTTTACACAATAAATGAGCAGATGGATAACCAAGCAGCACAATCCATTGAGATACACAACACTGCACATTCTTACACCATTCGGAATTTAAAATCATGGGATCGCCAAAACAAATAGGGTATGCAGAGCAAGAAACACATCCACGGGTCAGAAGACCTCTTACTTGATTTGTATCCTCTGAAGTAAGCTCAACGATGGATCCACGCCCTGAAATCAAAGGAGGTGTGGATTCAGAAACGAGGAAAAGCCATCCAGCATGTGCGACCTTCTGCAGCTTGCTCCTCTCCCGCATGAGCAACGCTGCCAAGCAAACGAAGGCTCTTCACCTCACCTGGGACAGGAAAGGGGGGTTGCTCTCCAGCCTCTCCTTGCTGCAGATGAACACGACGCCGCGGCCACTCTCCGCCGCGCGGTTCACCGCGAACTGGAAGAGGAGTGAGGTCTTCCCGCTGACCTTGCATCAAAACAAGGGCACTGCATGATCCGAGGGGTACTAATGCTGCTCCGGTTCGATCCCGGCGCAGCGCGTGCCGAACGGGCTAGTTTGACTGTTTGAGCAGGGCAAAGCCGGCAAGGTGAGCAATGAGGCGCATACCAACACTGGGGGCCCGAGAGCAGGGTGATGCCGGTGTCCGCGTCCCACCGTGGGGCGTTTGAAGGGTTGGAGAAGAACCTGTGCATCTTCGCTGGACGCTGCGGATTAGCCGACGGGAGGCGGTGCTGGCGAGATGTTCGACGGAATGACAGCAGCGGTGGAGGGCTGCCAACGAGTCGAGCTCGAGCGAGCCCACCTGCCCAAGCTCGTGTTCCACACCAGCTCGAGCCCTCGAGCCGGCTCGTGCTCAACCTCGGTTTAGTAGTTATTACCCTTTTTTTAATCAAGTTTTTAGCCTTTTTAAGTTAAAAAACGTTTTTACCCTTTTTTTTAAGAAAGAATGTCGGTTTGGACATTAAAGGCGTACTGTTACTTGAGCCGGGCCATTAAACTCTACAGTATCATCTTAATCTAGGGGATATATTTGGTCAGATTCGGTTGACTCAAGTTCAAATCAACATGTAGTTCAGGGATTGTTATTTACTAGCAAAAGTATTCATTCGTTGCAGGCTGATATTTTCATTCAAGTTGTCAGCAGTGGCTCGTGCGTGCCACAGTGTCCACAGTGGACTAGCTAGTCGGTGGGCTCCGTGGCACGCGCGGACGGCCGTAGTTCGCGAAGGCACGCACGGATGGCTGTAGCAGCATAGGATGTCGGCGCTAGTCGTGGGGAAGCCTAGCTCCCGGCTCAATCTCTATGTGGGTCTCCCGGCGCACCTCGCCCTGGCCAACGTCGTTGTCTGTGTGCTCCTCGGCGTCAAGGCCCACCTCCTAGTCACCATGGTTGTCCCTGGGACAACAACGCGATGTCCTTCACGCTCGGCAACCCCGACCGACTCTGCCACAAGTGAAAGCTCTAGGAGTTGTACAGGGGGCAGGGCCTCGACGATCATGAGCACGCTATCAGGGAACCACCCATGTTCTCTATGGGAGGTCCTTGCGCATCCATGGCTGCCGCCATGGTCAAAGTGCTTGGCATGCGCCGCTAGCTTGTTGCCCGATCATGCAACGCCAGGACGTCACGGAGGAACGAGGAAGTGGAAGCCATTGGTCTGCCCCTCCCCGATCTCTCCCGCGTCGACGTCGGTGATCGCGGCAAGGTCCTTGATCAGGTCCTGGAGATGGCGAAGGCGCACGACTTCATCCTCGCCGAAGAGCATGGCTGGCTGCCGTAGCACGTGCAGGCGCTAGATGACCTCCTCCCTCGGGAGAGAATCCTCAGGCCATGCTCTATCTGCGACACGTCGGCATCAGTGGCTTTGGCTTCTTCGACGCCGCGGACGGGACCACCTCAACCATGTGCAAATCGTGGTTGGCCTTGTTGCCCTGCGCGTCCCCAAGGAGTACGCACGAGCATCCTACAGAGGCTGGGTATCTTTTTTGGGTTTCTATATATAGTTTTTATCGGCAAGGAGAAACACAAGCGAGAGGTTTTAACACAATGTGATCGAGTTAGGTTCGTATATGATGCGTGGTGCCTTAGTTTCCAAAACAAACACAAAAGGAATCCGATCGAAACATTTGAATTAGGATTCCTAGTTATATTAGGTTTGTTTTTTATATTTATATGGGAAATAAACACAGAAAAAAGAAAAAAAAAAAAAAAAGGACGGTGAAAAAAACAGAAGGAAGAAATAGAAAACGCAACAAAACAGACGTCCCGGAAACATGCACGACAGACAAAAAAAAAAGAAAAAAATAACCATGCGGATGGACAGAAAATTGAAAAAAACAAAAACAAAAAAGAACTCGGAAGTGCGTGGGAAACACGCACGGCGGAAAAAAAAACAAAACCGAGTGAACGTACAAAGCTTAGGAGCGTATTAGCTTGATTAGGATTTCTAGTTATATTCAAATTATTTAAAGATGTAATATAGTTATATATGTATATAACGCTAGATAGACTGACGTGAAAAGAGATAATTTCTATATTTGCGGAGTTAGTTAGAGGAAGCCGGACCAAAAAATGAATGAACCAAAAAAATGGACTAAATTTTTTTTGCCTCTTTATTATTAGGTATAGATATAAATATAAATATAGACATAGATAGAGATATAGATAATCTATATTATTATTAGGTATAGGTATAGATATAGATAGAGATATAGATAATTTATATTATTATTAGGTCTAGGTATATGTATAGATATAGATAACCTACTCCACCATGAATCAGATACGGAGAAAAAAAGAGAAGTGAGTGAGAGAGCTCACTGGAATAGCTTGGCCGCAGTGATCCTCCCTGGTGACTTATATAGGCGATGACAACTTGAAGACGGAAATGGTGAATGGTGGCAAGTGAATTTTTGATGAACTATTGCTAAAAAAAAAATTATCTGTGACGAGCAAATTTTGGTATGGACGACATCTGATGGAAGGTCCATCTTAGCGTGGGAAGAGCATGAGCGCACGATCGCTGCGTGGTCAAATTAGTTTTGTTACGCGTTACTAGCGACAAGGATCTCTCTCTTCGTTACACGATCACCCAAGCCAATAGTAAGAACACAGGAGACACAAAGTTGCCATAGAGATTTTCTCTTTATTTCTGATTTTTTTATGATCAATTACAATGGGGTGCTCCTCCAAATATATAGTCTAGTAAATACTACATATATGGTGTGGGAGTTATAATTTGGTATGAGTCCATATCCTTCCTGGAACTTGCTTAAACTACTCCAGACTTTTCCTAAAGTGTTAGTTTCCTAACACTCTTCTTTGGACGAATAGCACGACATATATGATTTATCCAAAACCCAATGGGAAAAAAGAATAAAACATATACACCGTACTTATGTTGCATACATTGCCTCATTAAAAACCTTTAAATGAGAAACCTTTAGATAAAAGAAAAACTCATAAAGGAAAAAAGTACAATGTTTGAATAATCTGCTAGACTACTAATCATTCTGCTAGAACGAATTATTTTTGTCTTCTATACACAAACAGAAACTATAATCTCAATTAAGTTTCCCCCTTAAGCTCTGTACTTCTCGGAGGCATCTCAAACCAATACCACGCACACACTTTTCAAAAGGGCTTGCAGGCAAAGACTTAGTGAACATATCTGCTAGATTGTTACATGATTTGGTAAGAGTCACTGAAATTTCTTCTTTCTTTTGTAATTCATGCGTGAAAAACAATTTAGGTGAAATATGCTTCGTGATATTCGACTTTACATAACCCGTTTGTATTTGTGCAACACAAGCCGCATTATCTTCAAAGATAATAGTCGGGGAATTAACAGTATTTATACCACACGCATTTTGCACATGTTGTGTGATGCGTCTAAGCCAAGTGCATTCCTTAGCTGCTTCAAATAATGCTTTTCTGAGTGGTTCCTTGAGGTTGACACCATCGTCTGCTTCGTCGATTTCCAGGAAATAGCAGTACCACCACACAAAAATACATATCCAGTCTGAGATATTGCATTATGCGGATCAGACAAGTACCCTACATCGGTATAACCCACTAGACTTAAATCTTGATTTTTCCGAAAAAATAACCCAAGATCTTCAGTACCTCTCAGGCATCTGAGAATATGTTTAATGCCCTTCGAGTGTCGTAGAGTAGGAGCTGAGCTGAATCTTGCTAGGAGATTAACAGCAAAAGCAATATCAGGCCTAGTACCATTCACTAGATACATTAAGGCTCTAATGGCACTCAAATATGGATATTAAGATCCAAATACTTTTTCATTTTCTTCTTTTGGTCTAAATATGTTCTTTTCAACATCCAATGATCTTCCAGCTATATGTGTCCTAAGTGGGTATGCGTTTTTCATGTTAAACTTATTTAATACCTTCTTGGTATAAGCTGACCGGTGTACAAGTATCCGTTCGTGGGTATGCTCAATCTGCAGGCCTAAGCAATACTTAGTCTTACCTAAATCTTTCATTTAAAATTCAGATTTCAGGCAAGAACTAGCTTCCTCAATATCCTCTGTGGTTCCAATGATATTCAGATCATCTACATAAACAGAGATTATATAGAATCCCTTGTTTGATTTTCTAATAAACACACAAGGACAATCTTCATTATTCATGAATCCCTTCTTCATGAGATATTCACTAAGCCGGTTGTACCACATCCTACTAGATTGTTTAAGGCCATATAACGACCTTTTTAATTTTACACTATACATCTTACGTTCTTCTTCTTTAGGGACTTTAATTCCTTCATGGACTTTCATATATATTTCAGTATCCAATGACCCATATAAATATGCAGTCACAATATCCATTAGTTTTAGCTACAAATTCATATTTACTGCCAATGAGATTAAGTACCGGAATGTTATTCCATCCATAACAGGAGAGTAAGTTTCATCGAAAACGATGCCGGGTCTCTGCGTAAACCCTTGTGCTACTAGTCTTGCTTTGTATCATACCACCATATTGTTCTCGTCTCTTTTCTGGACGAAAACCCATTTGTGACCTACTGGGTATACTCCTTCAGGGGTGAGGCCTACAGGACCAAACACATTTCTTTAATTAAGCGACATTAATTCTGATTTGATTGCTTCTTTCCAATTTGACCAATCAAAACGCTTCTTGCATTCTAATATAGATTTTGGCTCTCGATCCGGATCAACTTTGGCAATCTTTTCAGCAAAATAAATGTCGACATTAGTAGTCTTTCTTTCATAAGTTACTCCTGTCTTAGCATAATTAGTTGAGATCTCTTCTATTCTCTCAATTTCATCCAGATCTACGCTATTTCCCGGTGCGTTTAGATCAGGAATTTCTGGTCTGCCCATGTGAGTATTAGTTGTGCGCACATTCTCACAGGGTGCAAGTTCTACGGGAAGTCTCACTTCAGGTGTATCCACATCATGTGGTGCTCTAACAGGAGCTCCTTCACCTTCTACGGGGTTCTTTGATTTATTTTTTGGCTCACTGAAAGCTCTAGTTTGGTTTTAGTTAATTGATGAAACCCTAAGTGCTAACCTAGTTTATCAAGATGATTATGAGATAGGTAGCACTACTCCAGGTGATGAAGCAATGACGAAGATCATGACAATGGTGATAGCATGGTGATGATCAAATGCTTGAACTTGGAAAAGAAGAAAGAGAAAAACAAAAGGCTCAAGGCAAAGGTATAAAATGTAGGAGCCATTTTGTTTTAGTGATCAAGACACTTAGTGAGTGTGATCACATTTAGGATAGATAGCCGTACTATTAAGAGGAGTGTAACTCGTATCGAAATACGATTATCAAAGTACCACTAGATGCTCTAACTCATTGCATATGCATTTAGGATCTAGTGGAGTGCTAACACCCTTGAAAATATTTGTGAAAATATGCTAACACATGTGCACAAGGTGTTTGCAGGGGTTGAGATGGGTTTGGGTCCTCTCTCCTCCTCCCGAGCTTGTTTCGGCGGGATTCGCGCTTTGGAAAAATGAAATGTCTATTTTCTATTGCGCCGGATGCAAAATTCTTGGTGATTGGCACATTTGAGTAAGGGTGAAGAAGTTAGAGTTGAAATGGAGTTGGTCGAAATGATGTCAAGGCGTCGGGTCTCCATCGACCGGACATTGAAATCACTCAATGACCGGGACGACTGAAAAGGTCATATCCGGTCAGTCGTCTTTGCCGACGCAACCTGATGGCTTAGGTTGAGCACCGGACGCTGGTCTCAGGTCCGATCAAAGTGGACCGGACGCGTCCGATCGAAAAACATGCCTCGGGAGCTTATCGAAATGACCGGACGCCGGGGCTTCAGCCGTCCAGTCGATTTGACCGAGGCGTCCGGTCCACCATCAGAGCCGTTGAAATCGATTTAACATCGCTTGAAGCTGGTGATGTGGCGTCCATCCATCGCGATGACGACGCCGAGGGCTAGCGTCCGGTCGAGATGACCGAGCGTCCGGTCGAGCGCTTTTTTTGCCCAAAGGAAGGGGTATAACGGCTCTATTTGATTGGGGCTCTATTTATAGCCCCATGGCCGGCTCAAGGAATATCTCTTGCACATTTTCATTGATATAGCAACCTTGTGAGCTTAGCCAAAGCCCTCCCACTCATCTCCATCATTGATCCATCATCATTGTGAGATTGGGAGAGAATCCAAGTGCATTGCTTGAGTGATTGCATCTAGAGGCACTTGGTATTCGTGTTATGTCATGGATTTCGCTTGTTTCTCTTGGTGGTTGCCACCACCTAGACGGTTGGAGCAGCGGTGAAGGATCGGCACGAGTTGGTGATTGTTCGTGGCCGCCTTCGGTGATTGTGAGGGGAGTTGTACCTTTCCCGGCGGAGTGCCGAAAGGTAACTCTAGTAAATTGCTCGTGTCATTGAGTTACCTCACTTGTGGGTCGGTTCTTGCGGTGTCCTATCGTGTGGACGAGGTTTGTGAAACACCTCTTAGCCGCCGAACCACCAAGTGTTGGTCGACACAACGGGGATTAGCATGTTGGCAAGCACGTGAACCTCGGGAGAAAAATCGGTTGTCTCTTGTCATTTGCATTCTCCCGGTGATTGGCTCAATCTTCATCTTGTGATTGGTTCACTCCACGACCCGGCGGTATAATCGTATCACTTACTCATTTACATTTCCGCAAACTAGATATAGCAAGCTCTTTAGTGTAACTAGAATTGAGAGCTTGTCTCGTGCTTTAATCATATCTAGTGGAGCTCTTTAGTGTAGCATTTGTGAGAGCTCTTAGTGAGTAGTAGTCAAGTAGATTGTGTGACAATTGATCATTGCAACTAGAATTATTGGACAGGTGGCTTGCAACCCTTGTAGAGCTAGAGCAAGTTTGCATTTCGCTATTTGTCTTACTAATCAAATTGCTCTAGTTGATTTGTAGTTTTTAAATAGGCTATTCACCCCCCCCTCTAGCCATATTAGGACCTTTCACTCACGTTTACTTCTCTTGAGGCGTCCCCAGAGATATTCGTATGAGCTTTAATATTTGATTCATTCTGAATTGATGCACTTAGACCCCCCCTCTTCCTAGGATTTGAGGTAGAAGACTTCAATTGAAATGGTTTTGACGTATCCTCTTCAAAAGGAATATATATTCTTTCCGGTGCATTTACTGCTGGTATATGTGATTTCATAATCCCCTTTGTGTTGGTGAAGGCTTCTGGCAGTTGATTAGCAATTCTTTGCAAATCTATTATATTTTGAAGTTCGTGTTCAGTCTCCCTAGTGCGGATATCCATTGCATGAATTCCAGTGGTTTCCTAATTTATTTCTCGGCATGCGTCCCTAGAGAGGTATTTTCCTCCCCCTAATGCCAGGAAATAATCTTCGTTAAAAATACTATCAGCAAAGCGAGCCTTATGTAGGTCCCCAGTTGTAGGCTCTAAGTATTTTATAATTGATGGACTTTCGAACCCAACATAAACTACAAGTTTTCGTTGGGCGCCCATTGCAGTACGCTGAGGTGGTGGTATTGGAATGTATACAACACATCCAAATTTATGCAGATGGGAAATATTAGGCTCTTTGCCATGCACTATTTGGAGAGGAGAGAATTCATTGTAAGCAGATGGTCTTAGTTGTATGAGTGAAGCTGCATGCAACACAGCGTGCCCCTAACATGTGGTCGGCAGCATGCAGTTTTGTAGTAATGGCCGCGCGATTAACTTGATCCTCTTAATTAATGACTTTGCTAGGCCATTTTGAGTATGCACGTGTGGTACAGAATGTTCCACTTTGATTCCCATTGCCATACAATAATCATTAAACACCTTCAAGGTAAATTCTCCAGCATTATCCATTCTGATGGATTTAATTCGTTCATCTAGAAAATTTGTCTTTAATTGAATTATTTGTGATATCAGCGGTGCAAAAGTATTATTTCTAGTGGATAATAGGCATACATGACTCCATCTACTAGATGCATCAATCAATACCATGAAGTACCGAAATGGCCCTGACAGGGATTCTTTCCAAGAATGAAGGCAATTCTTCTCGAATTTTTAAAATTGAGGGTCTAGTTATAAGTTTCCCCTTTGCACATGTTAGGCAAAGAAAATCTTCTTGATTTGGGAATTCTTTAGTCTTCAGGTTATGGCCATTAGCATTTTTAACTATATTCTACATCATACGAAGTCCAGGATGTCCTAGTCTATCATACCAAGTTCTGTATGCTTCTTGGTTCTTAAAGATAGTTTTCATTGCAACGTAACCCTTAATAGGCTTTTATGAATGTGTAGTATAGGCTATCTTTTATGGAGGGGAAGCTTTCAACAATAGTCTTTTCATCTCCGTGCATTTTTGTCATGATAAGGCGTTCTGCACCATTATCATAATTGGTTTCTACATGAAAATTGTTTGCATGTATGTCTTTGAAGCTTAACAAAGTTCTAGTTGATTCAGGGTAAAGTAATGCTTCTTGGATTACTAGTTCGGTTCCATTAGGGAGTATTATTGTGGCTCTCCAGTGCCAACAATATGCTTACCGCTGCCAGCGATAGTTGTTACATCTCCTTCATTCTTTCTAAGAGTCTGGAAGTAACAAGTATCCCGTAATATAGTGTTTGTGGTACAGCTGTCTACCAGACACATTTCCTCATCCATAGCCATAGTACTACGTTATTCAAAGGAATAAAATTACTCCAGGAATATTTAATCAGATAGAAACTTAAAGACATAATATAACTAATCCGAGAATATAGATATATTAATATACCATAAGGTCTACATGACACTATTCATCACAATAACCAAAGCTCTATATGAGCTGACACCATGGACCACACATTCTTGCAGGAATTTTAAAAACCTAATTTTAATGCCAACCTAATTTAAACTTAATACTAATAGATAGCTAGATACAATTTTGAAGACTAGACAGAGTCCCCATGCACGTCATCCATCGTCTCTTCTCCTAGAAGGTCATCATGTTCAAAATTGTCAAGGTCAAGATCTTCATTTTCAGATGTTTTGTCGATATCCATGCCATCTTGCTGTTCTTTTGATGCTGCGTCACACTTGGGAGCTTCCTGATCCCTTGCAGCCTTGGAACAATCACCCACTTCTAGTGTTGACTTCTTGCCTTCAACATAGTGGGTTTCATGCATGGACTTCTTCTGATTCTTGAGCTCTTGATACAAATTCACTATATGCTTAGGTGTGCGACATATGCGTGACTAGTGGCCTCGCATACCACACTTATAGCATTCCTGGTCTTGTTTACCGTATTCTTCCCCTGATGGAATCTTCTTTGATTTCCATTGCTTCTTCTTGAAGTTTTTATATTTCTTATCATTGTCTTTTATAGGAGCTTTATGTTCCCTTTTCCCCTTTTTATCACCTTTCTTCTTGAAAGATGTAGCATTTGCTTCAGGCGGAGCCATACTTCCAGTAGGCCATGAGAGATGATTCTGCATGATGGTCTCATATTCACCTTTATCTTGCTGCATGGCATTGCTTAACTCAACATAAGTCTTATAATTCTCCTTTTTGTATTGGCGACTAATGTGAGTCATCTTAGGGTGGAATGTAGACAGAGTTTTCTCTATGAGATCTTTATCTTCTACAGGAAGTTTGCACAGCTTCATGCGTGTGACGATCCCATATAGAGCGGTATTGTAGTCCTCAACAGTCTTGTAATCTTGATAGCGAAGGTTCTGCCAATCACGTTTGACTTTGGGTAGAATCATAGATTCAATATTTTCAAAGCGTTCACGCATTGAATCCCACATGACTTTTGGGTCTCTTTCAGTCATGTACTCATTCTTCGGGGTAGTACTGAGATGATGCCTAAGAAAATGCAGTGCCTGTGCCTTCTCGGCATCAGAAGCAACAGCAGCCTTATCTATGGTTTTAATAGTCTTCGGGAGTTCTTTCCCACTAAGAATAATCTCAGCATCAACAGACCAAGCCAGGTAATTGCTGCCATTCGGGTACAACTCAGTGAATTCACGCTTGACAATGTCAGACATATCTGTATGGCATGGAAAATATATGCGTATCAATATACTGCTAGTAAGCTATTGGTTGGCAAAAAGACATTTGTGGTTCGTAGATGTCTAAAGGTCACATACACCATGTATCTATATTCTCAGAACTGTTAATTAAAAATAAATAAATAATGCACAATATATATTTATATATATAATAGGGTACCCGAAGAGGAGGAGCTAATAACCATCAACGTTGATTTATTCGAGCGATCAAAAGCGCGGCTACACCTCTTGCTGAGCTCCGCCTCGTCTGACCACCGAGGCCATGGGCTTCGCTTCGTCCGACCACCGAGGCCATGGGCTCCGCCTCGTCCGACCCTCGAGGGTGGGCCCCGCCTCGGTTAACACTGAAGCCGCGGGCTCCACCTCGCTCGACCCCCGAGGGTTGGGCTCCGCTTCGGCAGACCCCCGAGGGCGGGCTTCGCCTCGCCCGATGTCGGAGGGCTGGCTCTGCCTCGCCCGACGTCTACAGGCTGGCTCCGCCTCGCCCGACATCTGCAGGCTGGCTCCGCTTCGCCCAACGTCTGCAGGGCGGGCTCCTCTTCGGCTGACCCCCGAGGGCGGGCTTTGCCTCGCCCGGCGTCTGAGGGTTGGCTCTGCCTCGCCCGACGTTTGCAGGCTGGCTCCGCTTCGCCCGACGTCTGCAGGGCGAGCTCCTCCTCGCCCGACTTCCGAGGGCAAGCTCCGCCTCTCCCGATGTCTGAGGGCTGGCTCTGCCTCGCTCGACTTCTGAGGGCTGGCTCCGCCTCGCTCGATGTCTGCAGGCTGGCTCCGCTTCGCCCGACATCTAAGGGCTGGCTCCGCCTCCCCCGACGTCTGAGGCACGGCTCCTAACGGAAGCTCATGTCGCCGTCAACCACTATGGGCCAGAAAGTACAACCCAAGGTCAAACTTTTGGCATTGTGCAAGGGCGGTCACGTCTCAACAAGACCCGTCCCCGCGACATGTTATTCCAGGGGACTCACATCGCCCACAGTGACGGACGTGTGGTCACTGTACTGCCTACTCCCTGTATGGTCGCTGATCAATACGTTGGGTCGTCGCGCCGCCCGCCGGGGCGGGACGGGACGTCACGACCCGCTGACAAACACTAGGACATGGCATCATCAGGCGGACAGGCGTCCGACGTGGGGCTGTCCCTGTCACCACCGGCCGTGTCAACGGGGCCTGCACGGAGGAAGAGAAAGGCCCGTCGACCCTGAAGGACTTCCTCCCCCTCTCGTTCTTCTCTTTTCTCCCGTTGTAACCCGCACTTTCCCTTGGCCTATAAAAGGGAAAGCGGGGCATCCCTTAGAAGGGCATCGGTTCAACGCACCGCATCAGAACATCGCACAACACACACACACCTCCAGAGACTTGGGACCAGTCCCTCTCTCACCCGTTTGTAACCCCTACTATGAATTTTTCAGTGCTAGTAACACGAGCAGTAGCAACGAACTGGACGTAGGGACATTCTGTTCGAACTAGTATAAACCTTGTGTCCTCTTAGCACACCATCCGGGCCAAACGCGTAATAATACAAATTTACTCATTGTTATTTACTCGAAACACCGACATATATATACACTACAACATTCAGTATGTGAGAATTCATATGCAAAATTTCTTAACTTGCAAATCATCGAGACGAAGTGATTCTTCAAGAACCAGATTTCAAGAACCAGCTAGCCTTATCCAATTTGACAAGAACACAGCTTCCAGCTGGTCGGCCATGGAACTCAAATCGGATTTTGGCTTCATGCCGTGTGCAGGAGCCATTCAGAGGCGCTCTACAGTGTGATGGCCATGCTGTGGCACCGCTAGTGCGTCGTGCAATATCACACCCTATCAAAATCTAATTGGATCAGAGATTTCATATCGTAGTTGCTAGGATTGGGTAAGCGGCAGCAGCTTTAAGGATGCCAGCCTCATCGATTGCAAGTGCAAGAGCCCATAGCTGGTATGATTGTGGATTGCTATCTCCATGATTCTTTCTAATTTCAGATTAAAAAAATCTGCTAGAGGATGGAACCATACTGCTGAACAGCCGCAAGAACAAATTTGGGGAAAAAAATTCCAGATCAATTTCTATCAAAAGAAGCGTACTGCAAGACGTGATTGCTACATACCGTTAGTGTGGTGTAGCTGATCTTGTGACGCAGGTTGAAGCTTGATGCAGTGGAGGCCGGAAGCAGTGAAGAGGAGTAGATCCGGGACCGGCAGTAACGAAGTCGACGCTTGTCGTAGCTTTTTGGCAAGGTCGGCGTTGATGTAGAAAACGGCGTGGTCGCAACCTTGTGTTGGTGGTGACGTAGATAGCCGATCCGGCGATATCACCAACGATGTGTAAGCAGTGGCAAGATCGACGGAGGATGGTAGAGTCTCGTGCTGATAACGTGTTAAGTAATTACGTTACTAGCGGTAAGGATCTCTCTCTTCGTTACACGATGTGTAAGCGGTGGCAAGAACGACGGAGGATGGTAGAGTCTCGTGCTGATAATGTGTAAGCTTTGGTGCTCCTTGCTCACGGTGTCTCAGGCTAAAACGATGATGATAGTTAGGACGGAGGGAGTACTGCCTAGCTTAAGAGCAATTCTAAAAGATAACTTTAAAAGAGTTGTTGTTCCTTAGCGTATAATTTGATTTAAAAAATTTATGTAATTGCCTACAACATACTATTCATTTTATTCTCATAAAAATAGTCTCGTGCTATCCCTCAAATTTTGCTAGACATATAAACAAGCCATGCTCATTCGCCAAGTCCGTGTGATCTCCTCTCTAGCCCGCGCCATTGCTCAGCCCCGTGCGCCATCTCATGGGATTATTCTGACCTTGGTTCATATTAGCCTTGTGTCAGATAATTGGCTAGATAGCCTCTGGCTATTTGCGGCCATTGATATAGCCCAAACATTATGGAAATTTCTACCTACAAGGAATCCACGTGTAATATGACAAGTATACTCACCTCTCTACACCTTATTGCTCTCACAGCGCATGTGTACGACTGCTTTGCACCAGTGGTCGAAGCTATGTTGTAGCTTGTGGGTACACATGCACCCACAAAATTTTGAAAAACCAATACTAAAATCAAAATTTCACCATGGTTTTAGCTTAAATTTTCACACATACAAGGCAAATGCACCACCCTCTAATTTACTCTAACTTCGCCACTACTTTGCACGGTCACTGCAGTGCAACGATGATGAGTGTGACTACGATACTATCATGTGTGAATCAGCTTAAGTAACTCTTTGGGGTTGATTGTTGACGAGTACAATGAGTCAATATGTCAATATAGACAAAATATACAAACCGACAAAAGTTAAGTTACTACGCACTTATATATTTCCATTTGGGACTAAGAAGGACAACTTAAGAAAGACGGGGGGTTTGTACTTTTCCGATGCAAAAAGTTCATTGGCGTGAATGCTTTAAATGTCCGATCCACTCGACCGTTGCAAGCGGGGATACTTTCCCAATGCGAAAAGTTTGTTGGCGTGAATGCTTTAAATTTCTTATCCCCTCGACCGTTGCAAAAAAAAACCGTACTGACTAAGCCGTTGCTAGCTTCGGTTGTTGGCGCGAATTCTTTAAATGTCTTCTCCCCTCGACCGTTGCAGAAAACCCATATAGACCCTGTTCGCTTCTCTTATAATCCATCTTTTTCAGCTTGTTTTTTCAACCGTAACAGTGTTTTTCTCTCACAACAAATCAGCTGGAACAGTGTTTCGGCTTGTTTTTTTCAGCGAAGCGAACGAGGCCTATATTGACTAAGCCCTCGTTAGCTTTGGTTACAACTCTCTCAAACTCATAACCACATCCACTACCATGCATAACACAATTCACACTCTCCATTTCCTCATCAAGCTAACTTGTGCAGACATATGAAGCTGTTGAAAGTTCCATTCCATTTCCTATCAAGGACCAGAGAAGCAATTGAGGTCGAGTCAAGCCAAGTCAATCTCCAAAGCGGACCCAACTCCCTCCGAAACCCGTAACCCGCGGACGCCTGCCACACCCGTCAGGCCACGCCGCCACGGCTGCGCGGCGCACGCTGCTACTGGTATGTAATCATCCCCTTCCCCTGCGCCCCTCGCCACTCTCCCTCGGTCTCTCCCCACTGCCCACTTTCCATCGGCGGAAGCGGAAATAAATCAGAGGGCCCATAGGAATATCGTTAACGGGATGCACAGTGGCAGCGGGATGAATTAACTGCTGGATTTCTTCGGAGATTTGAGGCGGAGGTGAGGAACAGTCTGCTCTCTCCTCCCCAGGACTCCCCAGGACACCAGAAAGGAGTGATCTTTCTCTCTCCCCCCGCCCACCCTCTCTTCTCCTCCACCGAGCAGGACAGAGAGGATTGCTTGAGGTATGGACGCTTCTCCTACTCCCTTGTGCGCGTTTCTGTTTGTTGTTGTTAATCGTAGCATCTGCTTCTCTGAATCGGCTTCCTCCGTGGAGGCTTATGGCTTCTGTGTCGTTTATTCACTGAATCTGTTGGTTGCAGGCACTTTCCCCACCCCACCGCCGCTGGATTTCGCCGTCACGCGGTGAAGCCCTTCGCGTCGACGGGCAATCGGCTGCCGGATGAACTAAAGTTTGTGTTATGATGGGATAGGTGTGCTCCTGGTCGCGTCTCTGGGGACCCTTGCCCGTTCTCGATCCAGCGCTACATGTGGAGCTCACCTTTCTCCGGCTAGCGTTGTGTCTGGGGAGCTTTTCTTGTCCCTCGGGAGCTGGTTGAGTTGTCTTTGGTTTGTGCGGAATCTGTGCGGCAGCGTAAGCTTGCTGATTCGGGGGTTTGGATGGCACCGGTGGGGGATGTTGTGGACATCAGCTCTGATGAGGAGGACTTGTTCATGGGCACTTCACTAAAACTCCAGGAACCCCTCGACCCCCCCGTTAATTTGTCACGGTTTATGCACATTTGCGGTGTGGCTGATTTTGCGACCGGGGAGGATATCGATGACCTCATGATTATGAGTGAGATATCTGCTCCACCAGTGTTGCAGAAGACAGCCAACCCTGACGAGCTCGTGGTTATGGGTGAGTTGTCCTCGCCACCTGCGCTGCAGCAGAAGAAGGCCAGTGCTGATGGTGGGTGCCATGAGGATGATGATGATTGTGTAGTTCTAGATGGTGACCCTGATAAGGCGGTTACAGTTCCTGACGAGGGGAGCGCGGGAGATGGCAGTTCGGATGAATTGCAGATAGTCGCGGAGAAAGGCCCGGTATTTCATTTCTTCCATTCTGATCTATAGCAATAACACTGCATTTTGTACATGCCATAAAAATAGTGCCTTTTATTTATTTATTTCTCGAATACAAATAGTGTCCTTTATGCAGTATTTGATAGCATGTAGAGAGTTGAATCATTGAGTTGCATTCATAGTACTAGTTGGAGAAGCTGTGCATAAAAGGTTAATGATTTGCTGTGTGTAGTAGTTATATGTTATCTTTTGCTGCTTTCATCTTGTGTCTATGCGCATCTGCTAGGGTCGTTAGTTTCTGGCGGTAATGCTGTGGAATGTACCATGAGGCTCGTATTAGTATGGAAGTGCTTAAACATGCACTGCTCTAATGTGGAAATGATCTGCTTAAGTGTTTCTGTCTCGACCTTGTCGTATTTGTTCATGTCAAGTTTTTTCACAGAAATTGCAGTTTTACTTCACTAGCATTCCTTTTTTTTTTGCTTTTGCTTTTGTTAATTGTCTATTGTTTTTCAGATAGCATGCAGGGACTTCCCTCATTCGCGCCATTTATGCTCAAACTTGCCTTTCAGCACTACTACTCACGTGAAGCATTGTACCATGGTTAGTAACAGACATTTTCGCGCCCTGATGTTTTGGGGAATACAATACGTCAAACATGCTAGGAATGTAACCGGTACAATTTCTTTAATGGCATGTTGTATTCTTGTTTTTCTAATGCAGTGCCACTGTTTTGTGTGTGACGCTCCAGCTCCTTGCAAATATTGGGGTAACAGTACATCAGCTGATGATCATTGCCATGCTACAGACAAGGATTCAAAATGGAGAAACATGAGGCAAATATTCAAGAAAAAATTGTTGCCAGCATCTTTTCCAGGAAAACACCAGAACGGCGTTTACTCAACAATGTCACCACCCAGACAGCAACCTATGCAATGCCATGTTTCAGTCCCACAGTCGCCTTCCATATCACATGGGAGTCACCCTTCTCTTTCCATCCAAAGTCCTCTTCTTAATGAAGGGAGCCAAAACCAACAGAGACATCCCTCGGTGAGAGTCTCACTGAGTGTAGAGGCAACAGTTGGGTCTCCAAGAGCTGGAAGAGGTACTGGCAATGCTCACATTGCTCAAAGTACTCATTCCCATGCAATATTCAAAAGAGCAGGGACTGTTGCTCCAGTCTTTGCAACAAGAAATGCTAGCCAATTTTGTTCTTCTGCTCCAGATGATCTCCTTATGCAGCAGGCATTGTCTCATGCATCTCAGCCTGTTCAAGTTGCACCTACAACCATTGCTTTCACTGGCACTTCTCAGAACAACCATTTTCAGAGATCTTTCAGTGCACCGATAGCACCTCAGGTGCAACAAGGTCAACCTGCGGGATATTATCAGGTTGCCATAAATGGAATGCACGCCACAGGGCCGCAACTTGCACGGTCCACCTCGCTTACAACTCAGAGAACACAATGCCTCCCAGAACCAGCAATAATAGATGTTGGCACATCAAGCTGGCAAGACATACTTGCTACCGTGGCATCTGATCTGGGGGTAGAAGATTACAATATGGGCATCCCTGAGTCTCAGCATGTAACGGTTGACTCTCAAACCATGCATCCCACTGCAAACCATGGGTTCCATCTTCAGCATGAGCCCATTGCAGAATCGGAGAACTTCACATATTCTCTTGTGCATGATTCATCCAATGACACGGCAGGTGGCAGTGTTCAGGCAGATGGTCCTATGCAAACATCAGAGAATTTGGAGCATCTGATTGGCCAGAGCAATCCTATTCCAAGTGAAGCTCACCTGAATGACTTTGTGGGTGTCCCTCCTGATGAATTACCTATAGAAGAAGAAGGAGCTCAGCAGCCTGAGATATCAAGGGTGGAGTCTGCAAACATTCAGTTTGAGTTCGATTGGGATTAAGCCGTGACCTGCCTGGCTGCCTCAGCATATCCTGAACCCATGAATAATAAATCAGTGCCATCGACATGCTCCTTTCTAGGTCTCCTACTCCAGGAGACAGGGGTGGTGCCCCTTGTTCGGTAAGTAGGCTATGTACAAGAAGAGTTTCATCGTCATGTTGTTTGTTATCGTAGTGGTCGTACTTGCCTCTTAGGGCTCAGATGTTATGGCTCTTCGAGATTTAGATGTTAACAGGTATCCCCCCCCCGAAGCAGAAGGGTGTTGGGGGGATGTTGAGTTCCTATTACAATACTGTTGGTCGTATATCTATGGTTTGGGATCTGATGCCAAAATGCATGTCCAACCACTGGTCTACCTTTTTACAATGTGAGGTTTTGAGGTGCAAATGCTTGACGCCTCGTTCCGTTACCTGGGATTGATTCCCAGCCGAACAGTTCTTTCACAAATTTGTGCTAGTGCGGAACATTTTCTGGCCTGGAACGGTCCGTTCCGGAACAACCGAACGGGGCCTGAGTTGGATTGCTGGATCATCAGTTGCCAAAAGGCATGTTTGAGGTAGTAGTATCCTGAAGCGTGGAATTTTGAGGCACAAATAGGTAAGTTGGATGTGCAGGACTGGAGTTGGAATTAGATAAAAATTGAAATGCTCGGTTTTGTTGGTCCTTCATCAACAACAGTTGTTGTGCCCTTCAGTTTACAGAACTTCACATTTGAGTCAGTAGAGCAAATCTTTGGCTCCTTGCTGTTAGGACGGATCGAAGGCGTAGTGCATGTCGACGGCGGCGACGATGTGCCAGGTGCACCGCGTTCCCCTGGCGAAGACGACGAGGTCGCCGGCGCCGAACTGGGCGGTGCAGCTGCTCTCCGGCGAGCCCTCCACGGTGGCGCTCGCCTTGCCTCTCACGATGTAGCACGTCTGGCGCGCTCCGTAGCTCAGCGCGTACCTCCCCGGAGGGCCGCCCCACCTGCAACCAACGTGTTCCAACGGATCGGGGTGACTGACGCGACTCGTTCGTTTCTCAGACGAATGAATGGTCGAACTCGAACAGGATAGAACAGAACAGCGCAGCGCAGCACGCTCGTCGTCTACTCACTTGGGCCAAGACCTGACGCCGAGCTCCGACAGGCGAGCCGCCGCTGGCTTCCGTTCGACGGTGATCGCGGTCGTCGCGGCGGTGGCGCCGACGTGTGCGGCCGGTGCCGCAGCGCCGGAGCTGGAAGCCATCGATGCTGCAGAGGGGAGAAGTTGCCGTTCACGGCGGATTCAGCTTGGTTTAGTTTCCCTTATATTAACAAACAAACAGGCCGGAGAGGAGAAGTTGCGAGCGGATTTGAACTCTCCACGCTCGCTCTGACGCTGACGGACACTCCTACTGCGATGCGATGCGATGGCTGGCCACCGTCGTGCAGCGCATCTAGACATGTCGGCGGTGCAGGCGCCGGCGCCGGCGGGGCGAGGGCGACTCGTTTGCCCGCTTGTGTTGTGTTGCTGCCCGTGGCGCCTGGTCAGAGGCGTTGACTGGGCCACCAGGGTCAACGTGGCGGCATCGGGTTTGGTTTGGCCCAGCAATTACCATACACTGATACACGTTAACAAATCGGAGGCAGCTATGGTCTCCTTTTGCAACCTCCATCCTTTATGCGACCAAAATAAAAATCAGATTGAAAAGGGCATTCTCCGGGGTCTATTTTATTCAACAGAAGGCCATTTCTAGAAGCACAAATTAAAGTGGCAGTTCTTTTTTAATTAATTAAGAAGAAGAGGAGAGAGTACAGGTCAATTTCTGGAGCTCAACTGCAGATGCTCTACCGCAGCGTAGGTATACCTCGGTGTGCGTATGATGAACGTGTGGACAGACCCCTGTAGATTTCACTATTTTGACAGTGGTCTAGCACAGGAATTTGCCCTGGCGTGGATCAGATTACCAGGGTACACCGGCATGCAAGAACGCGAACAGCGAGGTCGGCATCATCAGCCATGAGTAAAGCTGTCGCCTTCAGTCGCATCTACTACAAAGCAGAGCAGGTGCTTTTGCTTACCAAGCAAACGGCAGCATCCATCTTTTCCGGCGACACCTCGGTGGATACTGGATAGTCCTTTGTAGGACGAACATGAGAAACGATAAGACCACGATAATGTAACGACTTCCTTAAAAGATTTGACTAGATATGTACATCAAACTCGATAGGTTACGCATATGTGATTAAGTTAAGCACTTAGACAAACTAATGACTACTTTAGTGGAGAGTATACTCTACCACTTCTTTCTGAATGGTCACCAACTCTATTATTTCAACTAAACTCAAGACAAGAGCCTTCAAGGACATTCGGTGCAGTTTGGCAGAGCTCTTCCTATTTTAGATTTTCCGCATAAGCTGATTATATGTGAGAAGTAATTCTCTGACTGAAATTGATTCCATTTGGTCCTCTAGGATAAACTATGTGCATACGGTGATTCCTTGCGTGAAGTGAATCAAGACAAGCTACTTTTTAAGCTCTAGTTCATATTAGAGAATCACTTCAAATAATCAACAAAGAATCAATTTATAGTAAAAAAAATATTTGGCAGAGCTTCTCCTGGATTCAATGTGGAAGCTGCTCTGGGAGCTCTACCAAGCTGGCCCTCATTTCTTCTCACTCTAACTCCTTGATTCCTTAAAAGATTAGGTGTGGGATTGAGAGTTGGAGGAGGAAAGAGAGACAAACTCAAATCCGTCTTTTGGGCATTCAATTTCTTCGCGTTTGTTACTCTTGGCTTGGCTTCTAGACAGTTATGTGTTGCCCGTGATGCTCCCAACTTGTGTGTCGTGAGCTTCGGGAGGTTGAAAAGAGGGTTGAGTTGATAGAGATCCTTCTAGCAGAAAGCTCATATACAATCTTTATGATCACTCGAAAAGAGGGTTGAGTTGATAGAGATTCAAAACATTTGTAGTCTCCTCGAAAACGGTGATGTATGTAGCCAAACCTTGGGATAAATCGTTGTGTCTATTGTGTTTGTTGTTGTCTTGCGTTCACTGCTCGTGTGTAAAGGTTCTGTAGGATTGAAGGCTAGGAATAGCTCATGAAGTGTAGTAATACGGCAATCAATTTTTCATGTACATTTACTTGGTATATTCTGAGTTTTGTGTTGACACATGTAACCTATGCAGATTTCTACGTAATTTACACATACGTGCATACGTTACGAACAAATCTGTGTAACCTACGCAATAGTACTGATTTGTAGTTTAGTATTGAAAGAAGTTTTCAAATTACGCCAATTCAAAACCCCATACCCCGTCCGGCATTGTTGATTCTTTCACAACACCGACTCAAACACACACACTCATTCTAGTCTAGAGAGAGATACATACAACAAACATATGTTAAGTCTGGTTTTATTCCTTACCTATTAGATGTATGTGTGTTGTATACGACTTGTAACAGAAACCGTATTCTCTATATATATGCAAGACATCATCCAGTGAGGGGTATTCCCTAATCCTTTCTACATTATTATACATTTTATTTGAATGCTGATTAATAACTTGACTAATACACCCGTGAAAACTTCAGAACACAACAGTCTACATCTACATGGCGCATTACTCTCACTCCATTCAACAATCTTCTTCTCGCATTATTTATCCAACTTCTTTCACAGGAACTTAACCAGCCGTTGGTCGGACCGCCACGGAAAAGTTCAGATTTTTAGGTTAAGGTTTTTGGTGAGTTATTACAAGTTGCTCGTTGGGTATATATACCCATGAATTTATGGGTTTATATACTGCAAAACCATATCCGTACCACAAACTCAATAAATAAATATATAGATTTTTGTCTATTAACCTAAGTTATTTCACACACATGCTGTAATAGCGAGATTAAAACTCATCGGCTTTTGAATACGGGTACCCATATGCTTTCCCTCATTGAGGGATGTGAGATGGGATTTTTCCTCGGAAAAATGTTATCGCGCTACTGCGCTAGCAATCGAATTCAGGATTCAACTTTGTCTAGACAGATTCTCAAAAAAAAAAAAAAACTTTGTCTAGAAAGAAGGGAAGTAAATGGGCTTATTTTATGGCTCAACACAAACCTGTTAGTACCAAGCCCACTCAAACGAGCTCAGCCCAACACCAGCACCCCGTCAAGCCCCAATCCCCCCAAGGCCCCCAAGCCATCCCCACGCCACCTATAAAGCGTCACCTCACCGAAACCCTGGCAAACCCTAGCGTTCCCCACCCACCCGCTTCAGCCGCCGCCACAGCCACCGCCGCCGCGCGTAGCAAGCAGGAGCAACCAGGATGCCGGCTGGCCACGGTCTGCGCTCGCGGACGCGCGACCTCTTCGCGCGCCCCTTCCGCAAGAAGGGCTACATCCCGCTCACCACCTACCTCCGCACCTACAAGATCGGCGACTACGTCGACGTCAAGGTGAACGGCGCCGTCCACAAGGGGATGCCGCACAAGTTCTACCACGGCCGCACCGGTCGCGTCTGGAACGTCACCAAGCGCGCCATCGGCGTCGAGATAAACAAGCAGGTATACAACGCGGATCCCCCTTTTCGCTAGCTCGCAGGCAGTTAGAATTGTTTGCGCAGGGCACTTACGTTTAGTGCGCGGGCGCATCTTCTGTTCGTTTCATTCTAGGAATTGGAAGGCTTTAATTTAGAATGGCGACAATTTGCTGTTGTGTTGTTTGATTTGGATTCATAGAATTTGTGCAGGCCCAGGTTGCGATTTATTTTTGTACTGGCAGGAATGGGCAATCAGAGCCATTTCTTTGTATGATATAGTAGTGATAGATGATGTAATTAGGTTGATTATAGGTCGATGTATGATTGGGTTCTTGTTACTACACTGGTGTAATACGATTCTAGTTTGACTAATTGTGCGAGGTTTCCATAGGCCTGTATTCATGTAATATTCTGTGTTAGGGGTTGTTGCTCGGCAGCAAGCACGTTTGGTTTTTAAATATGATGCCAGACACTGAGTAGCCGACCTTGTAGTATGATGAGGGTTTCTTTTGCCTTTATATGGGTGCCAGGGATCAACGTGCCTCTTAAATCCTTGTTATGTCCCTTGTTATGAACTCATTCCTGTTTCAAAAACTGTGTGCAATGTTTACTGCTTGATGTAGAAGTGCAAACATTTCTGATTAACCAATATCTACAACACTTAGATGCTTTATGCAATTAAATCTGCAATCTGTGCAGGATAGGATTACGTCAAGCTTAGTTATGCTGGACATAATATGCTTTGTGCAGTAGTGCTATCAGTGATAATGGCTTAATCTATTTTTAAGTCCTTCTGATTCTGATAAATTGTTATCTTTTCAGGTTAATGGCCGCATCATCAGGAAGCGTATCCATGTCCGTGTGGAGCATGTGCAGCCGTCCCGCTGCACAGAAGAGTTCCGCCTGAGGAAGGCAAAGAATGACCAGCTGAAGGCGGATGCCAAGGCGCGTGGCGAGGTCATCAGCACCAAGAGGCAGCCGTTGGGCCCCAAGCCTGGCTTCATGGTTGGGGGTGCTACCATCGAGACCGTCACTCCCATCCCGTACGATGTGGTCAACGATCTCAAGGGAGGATACTAGGCTGTTTGGTTTATCTACCTGCATTACCCAGTTCTACATCTGTGTTACCCTGAGCAGTAGTATGAACCTATTGTGTGTTCCTGTTGAAAGATTTCCCATTCTAGGCGCAAACCTGAGTTTCGCAGAACACTTTATACCTTGATCTTTGCTTCTGAGAACAAAGATGTGCCATTTTGAACCACTTATGGTGCTAATTATGTATTTATGTTGTTTGAACCATGCAGTGGAAACTGGGAAGGTACCACTGCTGGTTGTGACCCTGAAAGAGCAAACGATGTTAGGTTTCTAGGGGTGTTCATAATCACCGTTGTTTTGCACCCTGTTCTTCAGCAGTATTTAAGAACAATATTTTTCTCACAACAAATCAGCATAAGCCAAATTTCAGCGAAAAGGACAGGGCCTGGATGTGAGCTGTGGGCAGGTCAGCATTCTTACATTTGGATCGTTTATCATGTATTTTGCGTTTATCACGTTGGCATTATAGATTGAGGGCCTGTTCTAGTTGGCTTTAGTGCATCTGCACCAGATGAGAATCTTCACTACATTGAGAATAAGTAATTCTTATAAGTAGAGATAAAGGGAATTCGAGGTGTTCTAGTTGGCTTTAGAGCATCTGCACCAGATGAGAATCATATTCACTAGATTGAGAATAAGTAATTCTTATACTAGAGATAAAGTTCGAGGTGTTCTAGTTGGCTTTAGAGCATCTGCGCCAGATGAGAATCATCTTCACTTATTGAGAATAAGTAATTCTTAGAACTAGAGATAAAGGGAATTCGAGACAAAAAAGAAAGGCTTTAGCACATTCTCTTCAATCCTTTTTCTTCTCAATTGTAAAAAATACTCCCTCGACAAAGAAAAGGGGAGAGCAAATCGATCATCTTTCCCTTCTGATTATATATGGCCATCGGGCGTCTTGGGCCGCCTTGGGCACTGCGGCGTGCGTGCTCGCGCTGACGCGATGTCGTGCCTCACCGGCCACCGGGCGGGCCGGTCGTGCAAACATCTTGCTAGTGCTCGTGCTGAGCCTCCGCCCAAGGCATGACCTGTGGGCCGTTGGTAGTGTCGTGTCGTCTTGATGGGCACGCGGCCGTGCGTCTTGCAGTCATTGGCATGCTCGAAGCTTAGCTAGCCGAGCTCGAGACGACGACGGCGATGGAGATTGGAGAAGCCGACGGCCGCAGAAACGAGAGATAGAGAGAGAGAGGAGGTGACCTCGTGAGGCCACGACGAGTCCCCTCGGGGCTGGGCAGCGGCGGGAATCTGAGAGCTCGGGGCGCTGGGGCTGGGCCGTCGTCCGCCGAGCTCACTCCTGTGTCCGGCGTCCACAGGCTGGGCCGGGCTGCTGCGTCGAGCTCACTCCCTAAAGGAGCTCGGGGCTCGGGGCCGGATCTGGCGGCTGGGAGGTGCCCGGCCGGTCGGCGGCACATTGCAGGCAATGTGGGTGGGGAGCCGGGGAGGGGTCATGAGCTCTGCGACGTTGCGTCACACGAATGCATGCCGTCAGCCGTGTCGGGTCTGGGTGGGTGGGGTGGGTGTGGTGGCGTGTGGGGGCGTGGGGCGTGGGGTGTTAGGGTTTGGGAGGGGGTATAGGTGTGGGGGTCATTTCTTAGCAGCCGCATACCGGCCGGGCCACTACCGGCACCTCTTGACCGGGCCGCGTGCCGTGCGTCAGGCTTCGAGGGCGGCCCAGCACGGACTGGTGCTCGGGTCGGGCCGCAAGACGCACGCGGTGACCACCGGGCCGTGTCGTGCTCGGGCCGGGCCAAAACGTCGTGCCACGGGCCGGGCCATCGGGCCGCGGGCTGCATGTACACATATACTTCTGATAGGTGTTGCCAGGCCGCATTGGGCGGTGGGAGTACGCACCGCCTAGCTATGGCCCCGTTTGGCAGAGCTCCTGCTGGATTCAGGGAGCTCTGCCAAACAGTTTTTCAGAGAGTGCTGATTCTGTGAAGTGATTCTCTGAAATAAACTAGAAGGCTGAGAGCTGAAAAAAGTAGCTTCTCCTGTGAAGTGATTCTCCATCATGATTTCAAGAAGAATCAAAGAGAATCACTTTCAGCCACAGAATCACTTCTCTCAGAGAATCAGCTTCCATAGAGAATCAGAATCAGATGGAGCTCTACCAAACAGACCCTATATCGAGCGGCGGGAGCGGGCACCACTACGCTGTCAGGCTAATGAGCGCCACACCACAGGTCACATCGGGCACGGGAGTGACCTTCTGTCACTGCGTGAGAAGCACAAGAGAAGAGACTCGCCCGACCTGCGGTGTGAGAAGCCCGAGAAAAGAGACTGAGAGAAGCGCGAGAGGAGACCTACCTGACCTACTGCCGCTGTTCAAGAGACAACTATAGTGAAGAGAGAAGAGGAAACAACTACTCCGGTATCTCATTGACAAGTGGGGCCATATGGAAAGGGAATTAGGATATTCTCAGTCTGTTGAAGGATAGCTCTCCTATTCACATTTTAGAGATGGATGGTCAATCTAGTGGAGGTCCTGGCTCCTCTATATACAGGGAGTCGAAGCTGTGCCAATCGTGTCAAAGAGGACTTGTGTTCATTATAGCTTAGTCCGTTAGAAATTATAGATCTTGACTAGCCGTCCGAAGTCACTGGCTATATTCAGATACGACTCGAAATAACATTTAGTGTGATTAATGAAAATTAAGAGAGTAGATATGTCTACGTAATAAGATAAAGGGAATGTTATTACGATATTCTATATCCATTTCTATTTAGAAGGGTTTGCGTTTCTTCATGACAAGGTTCAACCGACAATTACTCCATGGCTATTTTCATGTACACGATACAAAATTGTAATGATCAGTAAGTATTTACACAATACAGAGTAAGGTACAAAGCTTAAAATGATCATCATGTTACAATTTCAACCTATGCAACGTGTATTCAGTATTCATGCGGATAATTCAACAGTACTTTTCAGCGAATGTTTTCCTCTTACGACAAATCAGCATAAGCATAAAGTCAAATTTTAGCGAAATGAACGGGACCACTGTTTCTTAACCGCTTGACTTAGTACATACGAGCAACCATTGAAAGTGACCTTCGACTTCCTGCGCCCAATCTGGGTCATGTGAGCCTAGCTTACTGATATGAGGCAAGACGGGATCGTGCAGGTGAGGTGAGGCACTGGGGATCACGCGGGCAAGGCAACTAAAGGCCGTAATACGGTAATACCCCACACAAATTGCTCTAAATTTACCAAACAAAGGCCCCATTCGCTTTGCTGAAAAAACAAGTCGAAACACTGTTCCGACTCATTTGTTGTGAGAGAAAAATATTATTACAGCTAAAAAAATAAACTAAAAAGTATGAATTATAAAAGAAACGAACAGAGCAGAGTCATACACGCAGTGGACAAACTTGGACGCGGTTCTATACGAAAGTTTCTAGCAACGGAAGCTTAGGGGTACGTTCTCAGTACGTTCCCTTCTAGTCTTCCTCACGAGGATGGCTGTCGTTGTCGTTGATCTATCTGAATAAGCCCCACATCTCTGTAGCTCCCTTTTCAATGATCGATCCATATGTGTAAATTTTAGATAAATAACTCGCCCACTTCGATACTGAGCTCGATAGTCTTTTGTACTGTTTCTACAAGGACAATCCTAACAATTCTACTGGTCACTATCAACATCTTGTGGACTCATTTTGGAAATGGATGCAATGTAACTTCTGTTAGAAATACTGATTTACAGACATCCATAAAAAGGGATGTGGCCGGCTCAAACACAGGCCGTCGACCTCAAGCAGCCTGTCAGCCGGCCAAACAAGAGAGCACAGCAGAGCAGATGAGAGGAGAAGAAGACTGGAAGCAGCACCGAATCAGTCAGTGCAGGAACACAGCACCGAATCAGCATTTTCTGCTGATTTCTGCAGGAAATGGATATATTCCCCGAACAAACTCCGGCGATGGTCGGAGCCTGAAACGTGACAAAAGCAATCTTTTGTCCTCCCCTCCCTTTCCCCCCGCTTCGTCACAATCTCGTCGTCTACGCGGGATGAGCTGCACGAGACGAGATACTCTGCTCGCTCTCGATCTCGACAGCGTTCCCTCTCCCCCCCCAAAAGGAAAACCCAACAAGAACCCGAGCTCCCAACCCTACACAATCCAAATCGATGGCAGGCTTCCGGCGGCCCAACCCGGTGGGTTGGGTCAGCTCCGCAGCGCGACGGCGGCCTCGTGCACCAGCGACCCCGTGGCCTGCGCGACGCCGTGCGCCTCCCGCTCCGCGGCCTCCCGGCACGACCCGGCGCCGTTCATGCGGCGCACGAAGGCGGCGAACCGCTGCCAGTTGTCCGGGTGGAAGAGGTCGGGTCCCATGCGCAGGTACGTGAACGCCACCATCCGGTCCTCGGCGGCGCAGCGCTCGGCGGCGGTGGCCACCACCTGGTCGTGCGCCGTGCCGTCGTACCGCGGGAGCGCGTTCTCGCCCGCCAGGCCCACCCCGGCGGCGCGCGCCGCGGCGCCCACCTGCCGGACCAGGTGCTCCGGCATGCACTGCGCCTCCTGCGGCTGCTCGTGGTCCCGCATCTCCACGCAGGTGAAGTTGAGCACGGCGCCGTGGCGGGCCAGGAGGCGCGCGATGGGGCGGTACCCGTCGCGGTGCCGCGTGTTGTAGTACCCCGCGGTCAGCTCCGGGGCGTGGGACCGTGTGCCGTAGTGCCAGTGGATGCCGGCCACCTTCACGGACACCTCCACGGGCGCCGCGGCGAACACGGACGTGGCGCCCGACAGGATGCGGTCGCCGTGCTCCAGGAGCATCTGCGAGTACCACGACAAGAAGAAGTCGCCGTACTCGGTGCTCCACCCACCGTTGTCGCCGCGGAAGAAGATGGTGTCCTCGGGCCAGTTGTTGTAGCCGCCAGCGTCGGTCGGCCCACCGTGGCCCCACTGAGGCTTGCCGGCCGCTTCCGCTGCCGCCTTCAGGCTGCTACGCATGTACCTGTCGTTGCATTGGAAGGCGCCGATGCCGGGGAACTTCCAGGTGCCGTTGCTCTCCGGGTAGGACGGGTAGCGCAGCTCGCCGGCGGGGCCCATGCCGACTTGGATTTCCACGATGGTGTTGCCGAGGTAGTCGGCGAAATGGTCCCGGAACGCGCGCATGAAGTCGGTGTAGCACTCGACGGGCGTGCGGCCCTTGAGGACGGGCATGGCGTCGCAGCCGAGCGAGACGTACTCGTAGTTGCGTCTTCCCCACTGGTCGGTGTAGCAGAGGTCCTGGTCCCTCTCCATCTCCTCCACGGCCCACCTGGGCAGCGGGATGCTCACGGAGTCGCCGACGTTGCCGCCGCACTGGTGGAAGGACATGACGGCCTGCACCTTGAGCCCGGCCTTGCGCGCCATCTCCATGAGCTCCATGTACCCCGCGAAGTTGTACCTCCCCGGGCCGTCGCTCTCGGCGATGCCCCACCACACGTCCACCATGATGCCCTCCACGCCCGCGCTCTTGAGCGCGGACAGGCTCGCCTGCACCGCCTTGCGCCGGTTCAGCGCGGTGCCGCACTTCTTGACAGTGTCCAGCGGCATCATCACGAACACCGGCACGCCGCCGGACCTCCTCCTGGAGGCGGCCCGGTCGGCCGCGGTCTTCCCCGACACCGCGGCCCGGCACAACACCGAACGCACCGGCGCCACCGATGGCTCGCAGCACACCTGCCGCTGCAGCCGCACGCTGCCGGCCACCGCCGCCGCCGCCTTCCTTGCGGAGAAGGAGACGGACACGGACGCCGCGGCCGCGGACCTAGGGCGAGGGGTGCGGGGCGCGACGGATGCCGCGGCGGTGGCGCACTGAGCCAGGTTGAAGGCCATGGTTTTGGGTATTGGTGTCTGGCAAACGATGGAGACGGGAGCGATCGATCGAACTGAAACTAAGAGAGTTTCTGTGGGATCGGACGGATTGTTTTTTGGGTTTTTGTTTGGCGGGAGAGATCGACCAGATTGTTGTTGGGAGGAGGAGGGGAATTGGAGGAATATATCCCAACAAGAATTTATTAGTATTAGTAAATTCAATGGATCGAGGTCGATGAAGAGAAGCGTCGCAGGTGGTGCTGTTTATATAGGAGACGGGCGCGGGAAGGGAGAAGGCGGAAGAGAGGTGGTGATCACGAGTGAGGCGCGGGAGCAAGGGGGAGCACGACACGTGGGTGATGGCCGACGAGGGCTTGTGTGGTCGCCCGACTCGCCCGGAGGACAGAGCAGGACGACGGGAATTTGCCGGGCGGGATAGTCGGGGACACGTGCTGGCGTGCTGCGCCATGGTGAAAGTATTGGTGGGGGCTGGGTCTATCTATGGCGGAAACGATCGGCTGATTTGTCATTTTATTAGAGAAGTGCTTAATTTAGACAAGGATAGAGATTACATTCTATCCTCATTTTTTTTTGTTATATGTTCATGAACCCGGAGTCTAAACCTTTGTGATTGCATATCTAGGCTCTGTTCGCCCAGAAAACGGCACCCCGGAACAATATTTTTCTCTCACAACAATTCAGCTAGAACAGTGTTTCAGTCAATTTCAGTCAAGTTTCAGCAAGCCGAACGGGGCCTTAATTGGAGCCGGCAGCCGTGTCCACGTTGGCAACTTGATTCGAGAACGAGAATGAAAAAAAGAATGAGAAGCTGTTTGGTTGCATTGTCTAGCATCTTGCGCACACCGGGGCGAGCAGCGGCGGCCGCGGAACATGCACCACGCGAGCCTGGCCGTGGGAAAACGAATCTCATTTTCGTTTGGGCTTGTTCGGCTTATAAGCCGTACTTTTTTAGTCAATGAATAGTATTTTTCTCTCATACCAAATCAGTTAATAGTACTTTTAGCCATGTCTTATCCGCCAAACAAACCTAAACGAACGGGGCGGTAGTGACACATATAGCGTTGAATAAAAAAAAACTATATATAGCTCAAATCAATCACACTCCATCATCATCGATTTAATTGAAGAACAATCCAAACATTATGCAACAAATCCAGTCCCAATATTCCCATCGCAATAACTAGCTCGGATGCTGTCAATAACTAGTTCCGACGTGCCGCCCGCGTGTAGAATGGAGTGGACAGGGTCGATGTCACCCTCCGTGCTCGTATATATATCTCAACCAAGATAAGGGACTCGTATATACGTTACGCGGCTACGACCAAGGATAAGAGGGATTTACACGCAGTTGCGGATGAAATTAGGGGTTGATCGGTTTCATACATGTGCTCACATCACGACGACTACACGAAACATTAGCATCAACATTAAGTATTAATCTATAATTAAGCACAAGCGAATGCTAGACCACCCTGCCGGCCAGAGTTCAAACCCCCTCGGGGTGGATTTGTTGGCCGGAGGAGGCGCAATTTATCTGCGCGTTGAAAAAATCCCCTCGTCTGTCTCACGCCAAAGCACAGGTCTAAGGCTAGCCCAATCTCACGGGAGCTACGGTGCCGCGGTGTATGGGTGGGACAGAGGTTCAGGGGTTTTCTCGACCTACGTGAGAATATCTTCTTGTTAAGCACAATGCCCGGAGGCTGTCTTACTCCCCGCAGGTCGAGTTTTTTTAGTCTATAATTAAAACTATTTCAGCCGTCGTATGCTAGTTTCACACATGTTGATGTATAGATAATCAATCAATTCATCGTATTTTTTTTTGGTTTTGCCATGGTGAAGAATCTATAATGATGCAGAGAGCTAGATTGCAATTGCCTCATTGTGGATGCTCGGATATATATTCCATATATAATAAAATGTACATCAGTTTTAAGGTCGTGGCCATACTAAGTTTGAGATGAGGGTCGATGAGCGATAAATTGGGTGGGTGTGGTTGTGCATGGGGCTTTTGTTTATTTGGAGGGACATCTAAATCGTTCAAATAAACTAAAAATCTTTATGAAATTTGAACCATTTTATTTAAGTTGTGTAAAGTCTATATAGGATGGGTGCGGTGAAAGGTGGAATGGGGTGTGTAGGTGGAAGAAGGATGAAGTCCAGTTTTTTTTTTTTTGAAAGGTAAATCCAGCTTCAGTTTTGTGTAAAGAGTGGATAGGTGTATTTGGTTACTTAATTGATGTGATACCGTGGGAATCTGAAGGGGGTGACAATAAAACCGAATTCAACGCTTATGCATGAACTCATGATGCATAGGAGAAAGATACACGGAAGAGAATTAGATGCCGCGCGTGCGTGTGCTAATTAAAATTTTATGTTATGATGACTGGTAGTGTTTTCATGATTATGTGGTTCACTGAGACTTGTATATAAATATTACAGTTTCAGCAGTGAACGGTAAAAAAGGGGGTTTTATCAGGAAAAGGGAAGATGGTGACTTAAGGAAAGTAATCCTACGTTCCAAAATGCAAAAAGTTTTAAACCGATTCTAATTAAATTTCTATAACTTTTTATACATGTGGATGTACTTCTGTATAAATAAATTCAGTGAAATTTAGAGAGAGAGAGAGAAACTGAACCTGACAGGAGGAAGCTGGAGCTGCTAGTCAGCCTGTTCACGTGTTGGTTTCAGTTAGGACTTATTAATCATGATACAATATTTTTCTCTCACAACAATTATCAGCCAAAAATCAAAAAGCTAACGGCCGAGTGTGCGTGGATGTTTACATGCACGGATCGTTGTCCGGCCTTAAAAAAAAGATATTGGCACAGGAGTAGTACTTTCTTCTCTTTCGAACTAGAGTATCAACAAAATAAGGCCATACAGAAGACATGCGTCACCAAATGGAGCTGATCAAAGTTAAAAGGACATAGCACGTATGATGGGCACAGCTTATTTATTTATTATAACCCAGAGTCAACCGGAGCAGGCAGATCAGATGCCACGGGTAGCGTCGTGTGAAATGTGAATGCATAGCATTAGCATGGCATGGGGGCGGTCTTCAACCATCTGGCCAGCTAGCCAAGCCATGGGGGCGGTCTGTGTGGCAAAAGACAATTTGTAGTTCTCGGCCGGCCGGGGTAGATATAGATATTTCATATAGGGGAAAAGTCTACTTAACCTCTCATCTTTCATGGTCTACTTTACCTCCCAACTATGAAACGTCTGTTTTACACCTTGAACTTTCTAAAATCGTCTATTTTACCCATGGGCGGTTTTCAGCGACGGGTTTGCTACAGTAACAACGGTTCGCTACAGTAACGGTGGTTTGCTACAGGTGTTTTGAATTTTTTTTTAATATTTATTTTCGGTGAATTTTTGAAAAATCATAGTAAATCATAGAAAATCATAAAATGAAAAATCTAATTTTGTTGGACTCCACATGAGTAGATCTACACAGTGAATATATAATACGGTATGCTTTAGTACAATTTTTTTGTAGCTTTAGATTAATTGGAAAATCCAAATTTATCTGTAATTTAGAAAGTTCAGAGGGTAAAACAGACGGTTTCATAGTTGGAGGTGAAGTAGACAAAGTATGAAAGATGGGGGTTAAGTAAACTTTTTCCTTTCATCTATGTTACCTACTTATGCTACAGGTAATTTCCGACTGGGACCGATCACGAGTTGAACAAACAGAAATGAAAGCAGTAACTTACAAGTGAAAGATGTTTAAGTCCCGGACAACGCCATGTTCGTTTGGCTTATAAGCCGTACTTTTTCAGCCGTATTTTTCTCTCACCATAAATCAGCCAACAGTACTTTCAGTCAGCCTGTTCGGCATGCCGTAAACGATCGTGAATTATTTACGACCGGCTGGTTTGGTGTGAGAGAAAAATACTATTCTAACTTATAATCCACAATCATATACGAGCAAACGAACAGGCTATATGGCTTATCAGCCAAAGCGAACGTGACACAAATTAAATGAGGCAGAGAAGACCAAGACCTTCAAACCGACCTGAGGGAAGAAGCAGGTCAATTGATGCTGTAAACAAGCTAATAATAACCACATAGGGCGAAGCAATCACACACGCCATCGGTTGAAGGAACAGTCCAAGAGTTAGCCAACAAATTCGGCGCAAATTACTTGGATGCTACAAACAGTTAATCAGCAGAATAGCAATCACCCTGTTATTAATTAGTTTAGCTAATCAATCAAATAAAGCTCCTATGACTGACCCCACCAGTTTTTGATGTTTCAAACATCAATAATGAAGACTGCTGGACATGAAGGCATTGGGCGGTCTTTCGTCAACGGTCCAAGCGGATATACCCCCGTACGTACATTCCAAGCGTCCGTCCGTTCCCTTGCTTCTCCTCTGATCATCTGACGCGGTGTCGTCCTTGTTGGTTTTCCCATGGCAACTTGCCGTCCAGCCAACCGGAACCGGCCGGGTTCCTATGCCGCGTGTAGAATCTCGACAGGCCGAAGTTACCAGGCAGTACTCCATGCCAGGGGAAGGCGACAACCAATGAACAAAAAGACGGAGACGTCACGCGGCTGCGGTTGAATAAGAGGGGCTTGTCTGATTGATTTTCGTAAAGCTCAGTCAGGACGTAGTAGATGCGACGAGGGGTGCTCTCTGACGTCTCTCGCCATTTCTGTTTGGTCCAAGTGGCCTTCTCTGATCGGTCCACGTGGCACATTTTTATTGGTCGACGTAGCATATTTTTATTTGTCCACGTGCAGCAGGTAAATTTGTCCACGTGGCTAAAATTTTGCTAAAGAAATAAGTTTTTCCTATGCAAGGACAAAAGGATAAATCGTGCGTCCGACGGGTAGTCCTCCGGCCGCACGCGTATACGCGTATAGGACGGGCGGTCCTTCGGCTGGCTGGCGTGCTGGTCCTCCGTGGGAGCCGAGTTGGTCACGCCGCTGCGGGAGTGCATGGAGAAGTCGTCCTCGAGGCCGAGAAGACAGTTGAAAAGAGAGGGAGAGAGAAAATCCTATGTATTTTTTTTGCTAAAACACATGTGTGTTGTATAACATTTCTGTTGTTTTTTGAGTTTTTGTTTGGCGGGAGAGATCGACCAGATTGTTGTTGGGAGGAGGAGGGGAATTGGAGGAATATATCCCAACAAGAATTTATTAGTATTAGTAAATTCAATGGATCGAGGTCGATGAAGAGAAGCGTCGCAGGTGATGCTGTTTATATAGGAGACGGGCGTGGGAAGGGAGAAGGCAGAAGAGAGGTGGTGATCACGAGCGAGGCGCGTGAGCAAGGGGGAGCACGACACGTGGGTGATGGCCGACGAGGGCTTGTGTGGTCGCCCGACTCGCCCGGAGGACAGAGCAGGACGACGGGAATTGGCCGGGCGGGATAGTCGGGGACACGTGCTGGCGTGCTGCGCCATGGTGAAAGTATTGGTGGGGGCTGGGTCTATCTATGGCGGAAACGATCGGCTGATTTGTCATTTTATTAGAGAAGTGCTTAATTTAGACAAGGATAGAGATTACATTCTATCCTCATTTTTTTTGGTTATATGTTCATGAACCCGGAGTCTAAACCTTTGTGATTGCATATCTAAATTGGAGCCGGCAGCCGTGTCCACGTTGGTACCTTGATTCGAGAATGAAAAAAAGAATGAGAAGCTGTTTGGTTGCAGTGTCTAGCATCTTGCGCACACCGGCGCGAGCAGCGGCGGCCGCGGAACATGCACCACGCGAGCCTGGCCCTGGGAAAACGAATCTCATTTTCGTTTCCCAGGAGCCTGGCCAGCTGCGTGCTTTTGCACCGCGAGAGCCTGGCCCAGGGCACGGTACAGGCATCCAAACGAGCCTCGCTTGCATCCTGGGATGATGGGCCACCCAAGTTCCTGTAGTAGCATTGGACAACTTTTTTTTTTGACAAACAACATTTTTATTATTAGCAGCAAGCAGCTGCCAGGAGGGAATAAGGATCCCAAGATACAAACTGCGGTGCCATTCGCAGAGGGCGGCTGCTTACATGGTTTGCATTAGTACAGGAGAAATTTCCTTGATTACTTGAAGCTCGGGGGTACGACCCATACCCATGGCAGACTATATAGGCTGCGCCTCCAGGGGCGGCTCAGCCCACAAGACGAAGCCTTGTGGGGCACGACGCTACTCGGCGTCTCCCGCAAGACACCGGGGAGATATCTTCAAGATCTGTTAGGATACGTATGATCCCATGATTCCTGTAATCTGTTGTTACTTTTCGGTTATCTCTCATATCTAACCGACTTGTAACCTTGCCTCCGGACTATATAAGGCGGGCAGGGACCTTCTCCAAACTCACGCAATATCATATGATAGCCAATACAATCCAACAAACCACAGGAGTAGGGTATTACGTCATACTGACGGTCTGAACCTGTCTAACTCATGTGTCTCTGTTGCCTTCTTGTTCTTGATTACACGCCTCTCTGCCGATCAATCTACCTTCGTGGGATACCCCTCGGAGGACTGCCGACGATATTTTGTCGACAGTTGGCGCGCTAGGTAGGGGTGTGAGTGTTGTTTCTATATCGAACAAGATTGTACTTTCTACAGGCTCTTCGTCCCTCCCACAACCCGGTCAGATCTTCACGGTCGGATCGATCTCGTGGATCATCAACGCTGACGGAGTCGGAGAGCTCATCGAGCCGGTGCAGATCGTTTATGCCCCGATCACCCCAACACCTGCGACTGCAGATCCGATCTCGGAACCACTTCCGAGGTCACCTTCATCAACAACTCTCCGCCCGCTTCCTCGCTACCAGAGGAGGCAAATCAACAACGACGATCTAATCGCATCTATCGATCAGGTTGGTCAGAAGCTCACCGATTGCCTCTCCATCGTAGAATCGGCTCTGGACACTCTCGTTCAGCGTCGACTACCCTCCGATCCAGATCTATCGGAGGCTGCTCGGGAAACTCCAGGGGTTACGGCCCTACCCTTCGGGCTCACAAACGTCGCCGCCACCTACCAAGATACCCGAAGAGGCAAATTCGCCGACCAGGTTGGAGATGTCCATCCTCTCGCCGATCAGATCGTCGACCAGCTCCCGCCGGCTGTCAACATGTTACACGTCGACCGATGCCCTGGAGCATCCCTCCAGACCCTCCTGGAGGAGAATCCAAACTCCGAGTCCTAGGGCTCTACGGAGACTCTCGCCGAAACCACCACCGAGCAACTTTCCCTCCTTTCCGTGGGGGCGCAATCTTCAACGTCAGCGTCGACAGCCCCCTGCAGGAAGGGGAGACCGAGGAGGACCGCGCCGTCCGCGTCAACAGGAATGTCAACCGTGCGCAGCGCCAAGCAAACGAGGTCACCCTTGCGATGGCCGAGGCTCAGCTTGACTCGCAAGGAAGGCCACTCCAACGCAACCTCGACGACAAGTTTGTCTATGTTGACGGCCACGATGTCTACAAGACCCCAAGCGCCAATTTGATCGTGGCCACCAATGAGCTCGCCTGGCTCCCGCAGACACCGGAGGTCGCCAAGGTCACCGCCATGCTTAAAGTGGGGCACTGTCAGGTCAACGAGATCCGCCAGGATTAGAGACCTTCATACTCCACAAGCTCGATTCGCCGATCAGCCGCGCCAAGATCTGATCGCCGCCCAAGTTGCTTCACCGACTAGCATCGCGACGATAGGCAACCCCTCCAAGGGGGAGCTAGGGGCAACCGCATCGAACACCTTCGCCAACACGACTAGGAGGTCGACCAGGATGTCCGAGTGTACCTCAACAATCTCCGAGATGCGCGACGACGTATCGACGAACGCCGCTTCAGTCGCCATGAAGAAGAAGTACGCTGCCGCCAGGAGTATGAGCAGGAGTACGGTAACCCGGACTCAACTCTCGAGCCGCTCAATGCCGACAACGCTGTAGATCATGGCGTCGACAACCCCGAAGGACCCCTAGCTTTCACGAGGGCACTCCGAACACTCCAGTGGCCCCATGGTTTCAAAATCACTGGGGTTGAGCCCTATGAGGGAAGGATGAACCCCACTCAGTGGCTACAGGCTTACGCCACTGCTGTCCACGCCACCGGAGGAGACACCAGTGTCATGGCGAGCTATCTTCTCGTCATGCTAACGCCAACCGCCATGAACTGGTTCACAAGCCTCGCCCCATATTCCATAGGGTCCTGGAAAGAGCTGAAGAGGGTCTTCACCGACAACTACATGGCTATGTGCACTCGGCTAGGCACCAAGCATGATCTGAACCGCATCTACCAGAAGCCATCCGAGCTCCTCCGTAGCTACATCAGACACTTTTCCGAGATGAGGAATTCTATTCCTAACATCACGGAAGCTAAGGTCATCACCGCCTTCGTCCAAGGACTCCATCACTGCGATCTCCGCTCCAAGTTCAATCGTAAGCCGCCCATAGGGATTGGCGAGATGATTACGACCGCCAACCAGTACATCGACGCCGAAGAAGCCAAAGTGTGCTTTAACGAGGAGCAACGACGATCACCCTGACGACAGATGCCACAACGACCGCCGCTACGACGACCACAGTCACCATCAGGACAGTGGTCGTGATCGGCCAGAAGGCTCCAAGTCTGGTCAATATCGCCGCCGCCGACCAGACCATATCATCGCCGCTGTTGACGTGCCTTGAGCTAAGCGCAACTATGACAAGCAATACAAGAAGATCCTTGATGGCTCGTGCCCTCTCCACAAGAACGCCAAGTATAAGATGAAGGACTGCCTCGGCTTGGCTAAGGAATTCCAGGCCAAAAAGCCAGACGACGACAAGAACGACGGCGCCGGAGGCCGCCGACCACCTGGGGGCAATAACAATGCCTTCCAAGATCACGACAAGGTGGTCACCACCATCTTCGGGGGCCTCGCCTCCACCGAGAGCAGAAGAGAACGGAAGCTCGCCGCCCAGCGGGTGCTCGCCGTCGCTGCGGCGGCCGCCGCCGCCAACCCTAGCTATCGCCCTTGGTCTGAGGTCCCTATCACCTTCAGCAGGGCCGACCAGTGGGCAGACATCCCCTACACAAGGTGTTTCCCACTCGTCCTTGATGCAACCATCCAAAAAGTGCTTTTTAGAAAAGTGCTCGTCGATGGTGGGAGCGCTCTAAACCTCCTCTTCACCGGAGCCCTAAAGGAGTTGGGCCTTGGGATAACAGATCTCACACCCTCAGACTTCTCCTTCTGGGGTGTGGTACCTAGCAGGGCATCCAAACCGCTTGGAGAGATCACCCTACCAGTACAGTTCGGCACGGCAAGCAACTACCGCGTCAAGCACATCAACTTCTATGTTGCCGACTTCAACACCATCTATCACACCATACTTGGTCAGCCAGCTCTGGTCAAGTTCATGGTTGTACCACACTACTCTTATATGGTGTTGAAGACGCCTTCGCCTACAGGAGTCCTGGCCCTGCGGGCCAACCTCTCCATCGCCTACACCTGCGAGATAGAGAATCTCGCCCTCGCCAAAGCCATTGACCTCTCCATCTAGATGGCCAGTGTGGTCACCAACGCCAAGATAGTGCCCGCTAGTGACCTAGAGATCCCATCGCAGGAACCTCCTCACGCCTCCACCAAGTCCAAAGAAACCAAGGAAGTCGGCCTCGGCCTCGATGACCCCTCTAAGACCATGAAGATTGGGGCTCACCTCGACCCCAAATAGGAAAGCGCGCTCGTCTCCTTCCTACGTGCCAACGCCGACGTGTTTGCTTGGAAACCTATAGACATGCCGAGGGTACCATAGGAGAAGATCGAGCACTCCTTGAATGTCTCACCGACCGCCAAATCGATCAAGCAGAAACTCCGACGATTCACACCAAACAAGAAGGAGGCTATTAGGGTAGAAATAAAATGGCTCCTAGCTGCCGGATTCATAAAAGAAGCGTATCATCCTGAGTGGTTAGCAAACCCTGTTCTCATTCAAAAAAAGAATAAAGAATGGAGAATGTACGTTGATTATAGTGATCTTAACAAACACTGCCCTAAAGACCCCTTCGGTCTGCCTTGGATAGATGAGGTTGTAGACTCTACCGCCGGCTGTGAACTGCTCTCCTTCCTCGACTGTTGCTCCGGCTATCACCAGATTTCCCTCAAGGAAGAAGACCAGATCAAGATGTCATTCATCACGCCTTTCGGTGGGTACTGTTATACCACCATGTCCTTCAGACTCAAGAACGCCGGGGTGACCTACCAAAGGGCAATCTAGATGTGCCTCGATCAACAGATCGGCCGCAACATCGAAGCTTACATCGATGATGTGGTCGTCAAGTCTAAGACCGCCAATAATCTCATCACCAACCTCGAAGAAACGTTCGCCAACCTAAAAAGGTATCGATGGAAGCTGAACCCTTCAAAGTGCATCTTTGGAGTTCCATCTAGCATACTCCTGGGCTACATTGTTAGCACTCGTGGCATCAAACCCAACCCCGATAAGGTCTCCGCCATCACCAACATGAAACGGCCAACGTCCGTCAAGGATATACAGAAGCTTACATGTTGCATGGCTGCTCTCAGCCATTTTATACCGCGCCTTGGCGAAAAGGGACTACCTTTCTTCAAACTCCTCAAGGCCTCCGAGCGCTTCTCCTGGTCGGACGAGGCGGACACAGCTTTCGAGCAGTTCAAGCTATTTCTAACAAAGCCTCCAATCATGACGGCGCCTTGACCAAACGAAACTCTACTGATCTACATCGCCGCCACTTCTCGCGTTGTTAGCACAGCTATCGTCGTCGAACGCGAGGAGGACGGGCATGCCTATAAGGTGCAATGTCTGGTCTACTTCATCAGCGAGGTCCTTAACGAGCCCAAAACTCGTTATCCTCAAGTTCAGAAACTGCTATATGCTATTCTGATCATGTCACGCTAGTTCCGCCATTACTTTGAGTATTACAAGATCACCGTGGTCACCGAGTTCCCTCTGGGGACATTCTCCGCAACAAAGAGGCCAACGGCCACATCATCATGTGGGCTATCGAGCTCGGCACTTACTCCATCGAATTCAGAAGTAGGCCTACCATCAAGTCTCAGGCCCTCACTGATTTTGTCGCTGAGTGGACCGAGATCCAAGAGCCCATCGCCGCTACTTACCCCGAGCACTAGGTGATGTACTTCAATGGCGCCCTCAACATCAACGGTGCTGGTGCGGGCATTCTGTTCATCACGCTGACCAAGGATAAGCTCCGATACGTTCTCCGAATATATTTTCTGGCCTCCAACAACGCCGCCGAATACGAAGCGTGTCTCCACGGACTTCGTATAGCCGTTGAGCTCGGCATCAAACGCCTCATGGTATACGGGGACTCCGCGCTGGTCATCAAGCAGCTCAACAAAGACTGGTCCTGCTCCAGTGAAAAGATGGATGCATATTGCACCGAAATCAGGAAGCTTGAAGGAAAATTCTACGGTATTGAGTACCACCACGTGGTACGAGATCAAAATCAGCTCGCCGACCACCTATCCAAGATAGGCTCCTCTCGCGCCACGATTCCACCTGGGGTCTTCATTCAAGATCTTTTGGCGCCATCCAATAAGGAAGTGAAGGAAGTCTAGGAAATTCCCCCCGCCGAGCAGCTGGTACTTACGGTACCTTTGCCGATCGCCGATTGGAGGGAACAGTTCATCAAGTATCTCACCAGCACCAAAGTACCCACCAACAAGACTGAAACCGAACACCTAATCCGTCGAAGCAAGCATTATGTGCTGGTGGATGGCAACTTGATGACGAAAACTGCCAAGGAAGGGATACTGTAGAAATGCATCACCCAAGAAGAGGGAGTGAAACTACTTCTCGAAATTCACTCTAGCTCCTGCGACAACCACGCGGCCTCAAGAAACTTGGTCGACAAAGCTTTTCGAGCTAGTTTTTACTGGCCCCACGGCCATATCCGATGTAGAAGACCTCGTCCGACGTTGTGAAGGATGTCAATTTTTCGCCAAGCAAATACATGTGCCGACACAAGAACTGCAGACCATCCTAGCTTCCTGGCCTTTCGCATACTGGGGACTAGACATGATCGGGCCTTTCAAGCCAGTGCCAAGTGGTTTTCGGTACGTGTACGTCGCCATCGATAAGTTCTCCAGGTGGATCGAGTATAAACCACTTGTCTCGGCTACTGCAAAGAAAGCAGTCAAGCTCTTCGAAGATATCATCCACAGATTCGGTCTCCCGAACAGCATTATCACCGACCTCGAAACCACATTCACTGGTCATCATTTTTGGGACTTAATGGGGACGGGGATCCTTATCTTGCGTCAGGTAGTGGTAACTATCGTTGTGGTGGAGAATGACACACTGATCTGGCTTCAGATCGAAAGATCAAACCCTACAATCTTAGCACCACAACTCCTCTAGTTATCAACCGAGACACGGATCCGGTTGACCACACCAAGAAGGCTAATCCCTGCCTACGCAACAAAGAACACAAGCAAGAACAAGAAAGAAAACAACCAAATTACAGATGAATGATTAACCTCACGATGTTGGGGTCTCACAAACCGATGAACGGCGAAACTGTTCTTGACAGATTAATCTAAGCAAAACCCAAAACCTAATGATGGTGGCGGCGTATGATTATAAAGGTCTTAGGGTCGTCGCCTACCCTGGACGTGCCCCCCTAATGGGCTCAAAGACGATACATGGCCCGTTGGACCAGATACGGTGACGCACCACCTAGATAGATTCTGGATGCTGACTTGTTTTGACAATTCCTGTTGATTCTAAAGAGCATTTGATGTGAGACCACTTGGATTGGCTTCCTTATCAAATTAGCTTTCCAACCATATGTGGATCGTCAAAAACAGAGTCCGGATGCGTCCTGGGTGACCAGTTTAAGGTAGACTGATCCTGGAGGCCGAGGCAGACTCGAAATCATGTTGGAGTGGGACTCCGGTTTCTATTGGACGTCCTTGTTGGTCATCATTGCCTCCACCTCTTCCTCTAAGTCCCTCATGACCCTCTCCAATGTTCCTAATTAATATAACATCATTAGGTAGCAATCTATTCTCAAAAGTTTGAAAATGATCACTTAAGAACGAGCTCACCTCTAAATTAAGTTGTCGCCTTCGAGCTCGGGTCATTGGACCTTGCATAATGGTTGGAGTATCAGCGGGTACATCCAAAGGAGTGATGTCCTCATCAGGACTTCTGCAAAGACCGATGCATCTCCATTAAATACGTCGCTGTTGCCCATCCCAGAGCCAACGGCCAGGTCGAACGGGCGAACGGCATGATCCTTGATGCCCTCAAAAAGAGGCTATATCAGAAAGAAGAAAAGCATCTGGGCAGATGGATCAAAGAGCTACCAGCTATGGTCTGTGGACTGTGCACTCAAGCTAGTCACAGCACTGGTGTGTCTCCGTATTTCTTGGTCTACGGCTCAGAAGCCATACTACTAGCAGACATTGGCTTCCGAGCACCTAGGGTGGAAAATTATGATGAAGGGCAAGCCACAGCTGTTCGGACAGAGGACGTCGATAGGGCCGAGGAGGAACGCCTAATCACCTACGTCCGCACAGCCAAATACCTAGAAGGCTTGCAGAGATACTACAACCGCAACATCAAAGGTCGTTCATTTGCTGTCGGCGACCTCGTTCTCTGTACAAAGCAAAAAACCGAAGGGATGCACAAGCTATACTCCCCCTAGGAAGGGCCCTACGTGGTTAAAGAGGTTACCCGACCAGGGTCTTACCGGCTATGTGACTTGGATGGAATCGACATTCCTAATTCATGGCACATCGAGCACCTTATTCATTTCTATCCTTAAAACGCTCCAGATATGTATTCTCCACTCCACGATGAATAAAGTTTCGATCGCCATAATTTGTCTCTATTATTTCTCCATTGTGATTTAATCTCCACTTACGGTCGCCGAGCTCTAAGCTACTCCTTAACGAACTCCAATACGAGATCACCATAAATGCTCCACCACGTTCCTCCATATCTCCAACATGTGATTGCCATAAACACTCCGCCGTGTTTCTCCATATCTCCGAAATGTTTTGCTAATTGCCGAACATCACACGTTTTGTTCTATGCTCTACGGAGAAGACCTAGTCTCTGATCTCTCCCTACACGTGCTATGGGCTCCGCGCTCTGTGTTATGGGTGGTCAGCTATGGTTCCTTGGTCACGCTGTTCCTCCTACACGTGCATGGGCTCCGCGCTCGATGTTATGGACTATGGGCTAGCCAAGGCCAAGAGCTTAGTAAAAGAACTAACTGCTCGGACGCCGCTTATACTACGTATATCTCCAAGTTAATTCGCCAACCACAGAGCAGCATACGTTTTGCTCTGTTCTCTATGGAGAAGACCCAGTCTCCAATCTCTCCCTACATGTGCTACGGGCTCCGCGCTCTGCATTATGGGTGGTCGGCTATGGTTCCTTGGTCATGCCTATTCCTCCTACACGGGCACGAGCTCCGCGCTCGGTGTTATGGACTATGGGCTAGCTAAGGCCAAAGAGTTCAGTAACGAACTAACTGCTTGGACGCTACTTATACTACGTATAATTGCGTTAGGGTTAACACTACAATGATTTTTTCACCACGCTACTAACAAACTGCATAAACGTGCACTTGTTACTTTACAACATTTATACTTATACATAAATGTCTATTTGCGCCCTTGCGCATTCTAACTACTCTCTCCAATTAATACATCATCTCACCGAGCAGATCATCGGGTTTCGCCATCGCCGTCCATCTTGCCGAACAGGTCGATGTAGCTGGCCAGCTTCTTCGCCGCGTCTTCCACCTCATCTTCTAGCTGCTGGTGCTCCATCGTGCCCGCTCCTTCGACGAATCTGGTCCCTATAGCTTGAAGGTCAATGGTAGGTTAATAGGACTGGACCACCGTAAGGGCGTGTGTAACGGCGGTGACGATGGCGTCGTGGTTGAAGCTCTTGAAGTTCTCCCACGCCGTCTTGCACCTTTCGATGATGGTGTCCGGGCACGGCGGCCTGCCGTCGGGCTGAGGAGCCACCTCTAGGTCAATGCAGTCGAACACCGGCTTGATTCTAGCAACTACAGCATCGAGCTTGTTCCACTGGGTTTTGGCCTTCTGATCCAGCACCTCGAACTGTGCCTTGACCCTCCGACGGTAGTCTGCAAGCATTACAAGGGTCCATCAAGCAAGGAAATTACTCCACCAGTAACTCCGACCATGAAGTACTCACCTTCCAGCTCCTCGGCCAACTTCTTCGCTCACCCTGACTCCTTCGCCTTCTCCTCTCGAGTTGCCCACCGGTTTGGCGCAGCTGGCCGAGCTCTGCTTCTTGCTCTACAAGCACAACGGTCGTCAGCAACAATAATACTTTAGCAATGCAAAGCAAGTTCGCCGTTACGCCATACCTTTTCTCTGCTCGGAGACACTTTTGAGCTGCTCGGACTTGCGTTCTAGCTGCTCACAAAGACTTGTCACCTTCTTGGAGCTTCGTTCCAGCTGCTCGGACCTACCACGCAGCTGCTCGGACACGGTCGCCAGCTGCTTGGATAGGACGCCCTTTTAGTACTCTAGGTCCCACGCGTTGGATTCGGCAAGATCACGCTCGTGCTGGGCCCTCTGGACGCTCTTCTCCATTGCCTTCACCGCCTCCTTAAGTTTTTCATTCTCCTCAGTGAGGGGCTCCATCCTCTTTATCAGCTGGCGCCGCTGTTCGGTAGTCCGAGTTATCCCCTACAAAAATGCCAAGACTGAGAAGAACAAATCTCCAACGTCAAAGACGAGCATTCTAGACGTAGTACCGACCTTGACCTGCTTCATCACTCTGGCAAGGGTGGACTCCAGTCTCCTGAGCTCCTTGGTGGTATCCTCCTCCTCAACAGCCACCACCTCATCGCTGTGCTTGCGGAGGATTCAGACAGCTTGGGGTTGAGATTCCTCATGTTCGATCTCTTCCACCTTGTCCTCCTCTGCCGTAGCTGGAGTCACCACTAGGGGGCTCCATGGCTGGATAGCGTGTCTGACCACACCCTTTGATGCCTCAGGGAGCGCCGTCAGCTCCTCGGGCACTGCAGGTTTCTCCGCTCCGGCCTCCGGTGCGGCGTCAGCGACTCCAGCCTCCACTCCTGAAGACCCAGCGGCTTCCGTTGTTGCCCCAGGCACCATCACCAACCCATTCGCCATTGACGCCAACCTCTCGCCACCACCAAGTCCATCAGCAGCGGCGGTTGACTCCTCCGCCGGCTGTCGAGTACCTGGGGACTCCGAGATGGGTGCTGTCGGTATTGCCTCCACCCCAAGACCAGCCCCTGGCTGCTCGTTAGTCTGGATGGGCAGGGTCAGATCCTTCGTACGTCTCGCACTGCATCAGATCAGCTCATTAGTCACCAAAAGAGATAAGGATATGACACCAAGATAACTCCAAGTCAAGGATACTTACGTATTGGCTTGCCGGTAGACTTTTTTGAACCGGCGATGCCTACCCGAGCCCCCAGGCGCGGCCCTAGGGTCGACTTGCGTGGCCTGGGGTGGGGGCTTCGTGGCCTCCATCATCGGCCTCTCCTCCGCTTGCCGCTACGGGACTCCCTTTGTCGCCTGCTCGGGGACTTCTTCCCCTCTCTTCGATTGTGCCTCTACACGCTTGTTGCGCGTAGGTGCTTCAGTGCTCGGTAGAGGAGCCACTGGAGCCTCATCGTCATCTGACCACTCGAACATCATTGCACTCCACGTCTGAGTGGTCCGGTCATCGCTAAGTGAGATGCTACCTGGCTTGAGGGGAGCAGCACCCGCCGTCTTTCTCTTCTTCCAAGCTGGCTCGTCTGCCGTTGCCCTCTTCCCCTGGACTTTCTCTGATACTGGGGATGGACTCTCCGTCCGACCAGCGTCTGTGCCTTCGGACTTCGATGAGATGCTAACGGCTCCCTCCTCAGGCTGCATTGGTGGCCAGGCACTACTGCCTACGACCAATCGCCCCTCGGCACGCCCGAGAAGTACACCGCTCTTGCCTATGATTGGATCTTTGCATAAGTGAATCAGTCCACTGCATAGCAATGACTAAGGATAAAAAGCATCAGGAACACAATTGAGATATTTACCCGCGGAGGCAGATTCTTGCAGTGAAAGGGTCTCATCTGCCCTGACAAGTTGAACAAGGCAAGTGCAGCGAATAGCTCTGCGGACCGCTCTTGCACAACGTCCCTTGATAGCATCTCCATCCTCTCCCGGGTGCCGTCGGTCTCCCCCTTGAACTCAAAGGCTGCATGGGCCCTCTCCTTGTAGGGCTGGACACGGCATACTATGAAGCTCGCCACCACCAGTCCGCTGTTGGTCTTGACGCCCTTTATTAGGTCAAGGAGCTCCCTCACCTGCTCCATATCAGCACTGCTTGGCCTCTCCGACCAGCTTTTCTGGCTCTCCGAGATGTGGTCGGCGTCACAACAGATGGCGGGGTGGCTCTATTTCATGTAGAACCACCTGGTGTTCCACCCCTTCAGCGACGTGTTCAGCGGCACAGTAAGGTACTCGCCCACCATTCCATTGCGCTGCTGAAGATACACGTCATCGACCACCTTGGAACCACCGCCGCCCTTCTTCTTCAGCCAGAATAGGTGACAAAAAAGGTTGAAGTGAGGAAGGGTTCCGAGATACGCCTCATAGAAATGGATGGAGATAGATATGTGCAATATGGTGTTTGGGTGGAGGTTGCACAGACTGACTCTCTAGAACTCCAACAAATCCCTCAAGAACGGATGAACAGGAAAACCTAATCCACGCCAAAAGTAGTCCTCAAATACTATAGCTTCATCGGTATGAGGCATTGGGTAGGGCTCACCGAGGGCCGGCCACCATCCGACGGTGATGTGGTCAGGAAGAACGCCCGCCTCCACCAATCTATTGAGCTCCGCCTCCCCTGTGCGTGACGGCACCCACTCTTTGTCACGTCTGGCTCCGGCGCTCGCCTTCTTTGGGTTCACAGCTCCCCTCTTAGACGCCATCTCTCAGATCTGAACTAGGGCTGGCGGCAAAAGCGCGCGTGGATATGAATCTAGAAGTGCGAGGGCTGAGGAAGAAGATGAAATGGCAAAGTGGCAAAGGTGGGAGCGCGGGGTGCGGCGGCGCAGTTATAAAGCACTCCCCCACCTTTTCGCATTTAAGGGTTTTTGGGAAACCGCTCCCAGGATTTGTGCCTCTCAAAATTCTCTGCAACAACAAGGTGGGCCGTTATCTGGGCTTTCGCGCAACCGCGGCTCGTATCGGCCATTTATCTCCGCAATATGTTACGGCTAGCTGAATATTCACCGACTTCTCCACCAACCGTTACGGCTCAGTAATTACTACTGTACAACTATTACTCTGGTATTTTCTCTGTGATTTGTTTTCTCCAATATTTCCTCTTATGGCTCGGGGACTGCGTCAGCATTACGTCTCGGTTCCTCACCGCAGTGGGGATTTTCTTCTCTTGACTGTTGTTTCTGACCCTGGCACCACGTGACCACGTCACCTACTGTCAGGCTCGGGGACTAAGTGGGCACACTTCACCTTATGGTGAATGTGCTTTTTTCTTATTTTGGGGCTACGCTCGGGGATTGGCTGCCTGCTCGACTGATCTTCTACTATTCGTCTACTTTGGACCCTGGCACCACATGATTACGTCATCTACTGTCAGGCTCGGGGACTAAGTGGGCACACTTCACCTCACGGTGAATGTGTTTGCTTTATTCTAGAAGACTCTGCTCCTCTTGAAGCTGAAGAAGACTATCTCCCTTTCTCGTGGTCGAACTCTAAGTGGACACACTTGGTCCATTGCGAAGAAATTTTTGATTCTGAACTTGAGCTCCTTACACCCTTATGGCAAGCCGTACTTGGGTTACACTGTTCGGCGATGGCTCATGCTGCTCGGTGATGGTTCACACTGCTCGGCGATGGTTCACACTGCTCGGCAACGGTTCACACTGCTCGGCAACGGCTCACACTGCTCGGTGGCGGTTCACACTGCTCAGCGATGGTTCGCGCTACTCGGCGACAGTTCACGCTTCTCGGCAACTGCTCACAACTACTTGACAACTCATCACAATGGTCGAACCATGAGTTTCACTGCTCGGCTTTGTTCATACCTGCTCGGACAAGCTCAAGACGGCGTTGCACAATGGGTACAAGGCGCTCAGGGACTAGTTGTGGGGGGTACAACCCCGGATACCCATGGCAGACCACATAGGCTACGCCCCCATTGTGGCCTAGTCCACAAGACGAAGCCTTGCAGGGCACGACGCTGCTCGGCGTCTCCCACAAGACACCGGGAAGATATCCTGAAGATACTACGAGATCTGTTAGGATACGTATGATCCCATGATTTCTATAATCTGTTGTTACTTTCTGGTTATCTCTGAGATCTAACGGACTTGTAGCCCTGCCTTTGGACTATATAAGGTGGGCATGGACCCCCTCCAAACTCACGTAATATCATACGATAGCAAATACAATCCAACAGACCACAGGGGTAGGGTATTACATCATACTGACAGCCTGAACCTGTCTAACTCGTGTGTTTCTATTGCCTTCTTGTTCTTGATTACACGCCTCTCTGCCGATCAATCTACCTTCGTGGGATACCCCTCGGAGGACTACCGACGATATTCTATCGACAAGCTCTGAATGTCTAAAGGCTTCAGTAGCTAACAAATGAGCTGTGGTATTGAAGCTCCTCGCAATCTTTAGAACCTTGCTATTTGAGTCGGCTACCACATTTCAAAATCTATGAGTGAAAGGCTTGATGTCCCAACGAGGAGGCGAGAACAAGTCGGAGCCATTGAAGAAGTTTACAAGTAGCTGGCTATCAGTGAGGAAAGAAATATTTGTGATGTGGAGCAAGGAGATGGTCCAAGCGGCGAGGGCAAGGCCAGCAGCTTTAGCCATAAGGATGGAGGTGGCATGATTGATTTGAGCTTTGATATAGAATTTGAGCTGATCACTTGGATCTAGGATGAAGATTCCTAGTCCAGCTTTCCTTACATTGGAGCTTATGTTGTCTGGGATTATAGAAGCATCATAATAACATCTTAGCAGGATAGGGAGGCTGCAAATAGTTTGGTTGCCTAGCACTCCCAAACTGGATTGGTGACCAGGTAAGGCTAATTGTCGATCCTCTGAGATAAAAAAAATAATTGTCGATCGTCACCTTCTGTTTGCGAACCTGCAAAAGAAGACATGGTTTGTCACAATACATGGCAGCTGTGGATGCCTTTGATGATTGTGACTAGCTACACATTGCACGCCTTGAGCTACAAATCTCTCAATCGATTCCCTACCGCCTGTAGGGCCGCCACTCCTAGTTGGAAGCTTGTGTCTGCCCTGGCAGCCTATGGGAGGGCGACCAGTCCACGGAAGCCGTGACTACTCCTACAGACGGTTCTAGAACCGGGGATTCTGTACGATGAGCATTCGCCGGCGCGATAGCAGCCGCCTAGGCCCAACACGATCCATCGAGCTCCATCCATGTCCACATAATCCTGATCAGACAGAGACAGGTGACGGTGACCTGGGATGTCCGATTTCTTGTCGTTTGCTCATGATTGCATGATGGTTGTTTTGCTCAGTGGACCAAATGGTTAGGCTGGGCGTTCGGTTAACCAAAACCCATCGGTTCGGTTCCTCGGTTCTTAATGAAATTTGGTTACCTAAAAAACATGGACCGATCGGTTCTTCTGAAAACGTGGAACCGAGCAAATTCGGTTTCAGTTCCTCTAGTTCAGTTCCAGTTCTAACCGAGAAACCGAATACATATCAGCACAGAGAAAAAGAAAAAGGAAAAAAGGAAAAAAAGAAAAAACCGAGCAAGTCTACGGGGGATGTCGCTGTCGCCGCCATGACCCTGTACACTGGAAGGCCGGGTCACCGCCGCTGCACCTTGAAAGGCCGCGCCACCACCGTCGGACCTTAGAAGGCCACACCGGTGGATGGATCTGGGAAACCGAGTAGCCACCGTTGGATCTTGGAAGCCGCCGCCGCGCACTGGATCTTGGAAGCCGCCGTAGTCGCTGGATCCTGGAAAGCCGCTGTAGGAAGGGAAGGAGCAGGGGAGCTGAGCGGCGTCGCGTGTGGGAGAAGAGGAGCTGGGAGGTGTCACGTGTGGGAGAAGAGGAGGAGCATCGAGCGTGGCTGGCTGGCTACGGACTGTCGCGGGGGTCGGGCTCGGGGCTGAATGCCTGGTGCGGTGAGATGGCTTATATTCTTAGGGTTTCACTGTGGGCTATTGGGTTGTATATTTGTTGATGGGCTTCTTTGAATATCTCGGTTATTTTGGGTATTACGATTAATCGAGGGTCGGAACCGAATTGACCTAGTAAAATTCGGTTACCTAAAAGTCAGAACCAAATTAGAAACCGAATTTTTCGGTTTTGGTTCTAGTTATTTCGGTTTGGTTCTCGGTTAATTTTGTCCAGCCACGGGCGGTGTGATATGACAAAAATCAGTGAATAGCTAGAGGTTGAAGACGAGGGCAACAAAGTCATTTTCCTCACCTTCTCTCTCCCCAAAACTGAGAAATCAATAAAATATTCAGCGCAGTATCCACCGGCAAATAACCATGAATTTGTAATGGTACTGGGCAAAGACTCACCGTTGCAGTGTGTGTCAGCCAATTACACTTTTTACGTGTCCTCCAGCAAAATTTGCCATTTCTAAATTATGCTAACAACTTTTATATATTCTTTATCTCTTGTACATTTGCATCAGGAAATCTTTCCTACTCTTTATTCTTTCGCACATCCTTCCACCTTAGATTGGCAGATCAATATGCGCGTGGAAGACGCGCGGACATATCCGTGTATTCGGTGATTTTTTCCAAATGACAAATTATTGAGAGGTGGGATTACTATTCTGGCAAAAAATTCTAGATTTGGAGGTTTTGTTGGGAACTTTTGAAGATGCTCTTAAGGTAAAAGCTATGATTCCTTTACGTATGCGTTACCAATCCTACAACCAAACATTAGTGTGATTTCAACTTATGGTGTAAAAGTAAACTATGTTTTATCTATAGGGAATTCGATGGTGCGCGTTGTGGATAACATGGATGGGGTGATTCTAGGAACGTCTGGTTAATTATGCTAAATCCAATGTGGATGGATGGAAGTTTAATTAGGGTTCTCCCATTAATGATCCACTAGGTAGGAACATCTCTAAGAGTTCCAAGAATTTCTTTCTAAAATCTTAGAGTTTTTCAAATCACCAAAAAGTATTAGGATAAATAAATTGTCGGCATGAAATTTTGTCCCGTGCCGAGGGCACACAAGCAAGCCAGAAGGGTCTGCTCGATGGAGCTAGAGATCCGCCTAACTTCAACGTAGGGATTATCGATCCTATGCAATCCTCTTGAGCCGTGCCAGTCAATTTGACCCTGCAATTGACAAGGAGAGAAAGCTAATCAGTAATTTAAGGCGGAACATGCCGGTGTTGCCAGACAGTCCCGAATGTGCGGCTCTGAGAGCCAATATGCGAAGTCACTTGATATCGGCTAAAACAGCTGATTCAGGCATAGCGCACAGTTAAGGTCATGCCCTATCAGGAACAGATTTATCAAGTAACGATCCCCACTCCACGGTGCTAATAGTGGGGTGTGAGGCAGAATCACACAGGCCATGATAACGGGCCATGGAACGATTTTCGTTAGCCAATAGATCTATTCAAGACCAGACATGCCTTAACCGCACACTATGCATGATCAAGATTGACATAAAACAGCCGATAAAACATAACTCATCGTTTAAGATGCAGATCATATCAGTTTAGATTAATAAACGATGGGTTAAACAGGATATAAGGCTGATCTAGATCAATCCCAATCGGGCGAAGTGAAATTGCTGTAATTAAATAAATAATGAAAGCAATAAGCAATATCGGTAACTTAATGAATCTATCTGAAGGACGCCACCCTTAGATAGAGCCGATTACTTGACCTTAATCTAGTTCGAGCAGTGGAGGTCGACCGGATCGATGCAACCGTACTTGAACTAAACAAGAGTCGATAACTAGCTTATACCAGAGTGGTAGTGGAGGTCGATCGGATCGATGCAGCCGTACGGATAGAAGTATAAGCCATGACGGTACTTACAGACTAGCCAGAGGTTGGCCGGACCGATGCAGCCCTGCTTGCTGAAGAACTCGCTGAGATCTACTCTACTCCTACTCCTAAGGGGTGGCCAGAGCCGAAAAAAGTAAGTAACTTGTATTTGATTGATTGTGTGTGTTTATAATAGCCGGGGTCCAATATTTATACCCGGAGCCTAAACATGAATCCTACTCGAGCATGACTCATTATAATCTTCGGCATAGAAGAAAACATTCCTAATTTAAGATAATTTAGACCCTAATCTTTCCCTTTTTGTAGAGTCTGATATGCAACTTCCTGGCGCCAACCGTAGCTCATCATCGCTATCTGCTGACGTCATCCAAAGAGATCCGATTCAAGAGTCGTATCTGAATCAGCTGGTATTGATCCTTATGCAATCGATTCCTTGATTGACACAATCTTGGAAGCCTTCGAATTCCCGTGTTCTTCTCCCAAATTTTGGTGTAAACAAATAAAGAAAACCATCCCCAACAATTTTCAATAATTCACTTCTAGTCCATATCCCCCTAGTGCTAGGTTTGACAAGTGTGCACCACACCTAACCCACTAGACTCACCTAGGTCAAGCTACTAGTCCATATCCCCCTTAATAGTACGTCCAAAGGAAAAACAAAGTCCTAAACTACTTTAAGTGTCTCTCCAACATCAAACGACACTTAGAACTAGTCCGTCCTTTACCTTGTCGTCCATCTTTTGAAAACCGAAACGATTTCCATCGATAGGGGCATGACAACCATGATTGCCCAATCAATTTCCATTACCATGACCTAACTCAAATTGCCTCTACAAAACACACGTTAGTCATAGTAATCTCATGTCATCATTGATCACTAAAACCCATCTAGGGGCCTAGATGGTTTCAATCTCCCCCTTTTTGGTGATTGATGACAACACAACCTCGAGTATGTAAAAGAGATGAGTGAGGTTTTCAACATGCTTGGTTCATATAAGCTTTTGATAATAAGAATAAAGGGGTTATACATGCTTATATGACCCAAGCCAACATGGTGTACTCAAAAGATATGAATTAACCATGAGTACATGAAGTAAAGCTCATTTGAATCGGAGTAAAACATGGAAGCAAAGCAAAGGAGCATAACCAAGTGACATGACATATATATATATAGAGAGAGAGCACACATGTCACATAAGTCTCACCATCACATGTATATAATACAATGCATGAAAGTAAACGTGAATGCATGAACTATCACACACAAAAGACCAAAAGAAACGAATCGAGACCATCTCACATGCTCCCCCTAGATCTAACATACTCACTCCCTCTCCCCCTTTGGTGTCAAGCACCAAAACCTAAGGGTCGAATGGTAGGATAGGAGCAGTCGAGTTAGGCACTGAGGTGCGGTGAGAGACCTAAAAGTGAGCTGCATCATCCTCTGACCCTGAACTCTGAGCAATCTGACCCTCTATCACTGGAAGTGAAGGTGAAGCGGTCTGGGTCTGCTCAGTAACTGGTGTGGCCTATGACTCTGGAGGTGTCACTGTAGGAAGTGGAGCCATATCTGCCTCTGTCACTGTCGCTGAAGCCTCAAGTGTAGGAGTGACTATCTGAGGTGGCTCAGATGATGCAATAGACGACAAAATTGTCTCGGTAGTCCTGGAAACTAGGGTAGCTATGGTAGGACTAGAGACTCGGAACACTGGAGGTGTAGGCTGCCCTATAAGCTCACTGAAGGTAGTGCCGAGACTCCTAGAGACTGGGGTGTCCGTCACTAATGCCGAAGAAGTTTGAGTCAGAGTAAAGACCGTAACAATAGGAGAAAAGTGTGGACCCTGAGCTGTCCCTGATGAAGCAAACCACTGAGACACCTGCTCTATAGGTGAGGCAAACTGAGAAGCTGGCTGTCTCTAACTCGGAAGCCCACTGGGCTGTACAGCTGGAGTCACTGGAATGGTGGTGGCAGGCTAGCCTATCTGAAGTGTAGACTACTGAGGATCAACCTCGATAGCAGTGAATACATGCTGCATGAAGCCGAGTAACTATTGCTAAATCATTAGCTGCTGCTGCTGCATGGCCTGCTGTTGCCGCTAAAACTCATCATGTTGTGCCTGCACCTGAGCAAGTGCAGCTGCGGTCTCCTATGCCTAGCATGCCTGGTCCTTCCTCATCCGCTCAAGTACAGCTAGAAGTGTCGGGTCTGTCTACGGTGGCTATGGTGGAGCCGAGCTGGAGCCACTAGCCTCTCTGTCGTGTGGACGAGGTGTCATCTGTGGAATCGGCTGATAGTCATCGTCTGAGCTATCACTCGGGTCACTCTCAACCTCATCTTCCTGCTGTGCATCAAGCTCCTCCTCCTCTGTCTCTGTGATGCCCCTGATGATCTCATCCTACTGAGCTGCTACCTCTGGTACCTCTGGGCGATGACTTGGCTAGCGAGGTGTCCTCGCATGACTGTGATGTAGCATCTGGCTCATGTCATATTGTGGAAACTCAGCAGTAGCACATGTCCACTCTGCCAATATCTCTAGGGACTTGTGTGAAGCTGCCTTTCAGAATAAGAAAGTGATCCAATGAGTATAAGGCAGCTGATGGTGACCTCTGAAGTCTTCTGCTAGTGTGTCCTCCATCTCTGAAAGCATCACATCCCAAATATCAAAGAGAGTGTAAGACACTAGGTAAAGCACTAGCCACAGCTAAATTCGAGTCAGGCCCTCGTGGTTGCCCATTCTCGGAAGTAGAGTCCTCCTCATAATAGCATCAAGGAGCCAAGCTATAGGTGTAAGGTCATGTGGTGTCCTGCTCGACCCCTCGCCAAATGGCTCTGTGAAGCACGGTCTGACAAGATCTGTATGTGGCACAAGTACACCGTGAGGGCATCTCGGAGGCTCTGTCTGTCCATAGCATGTCTCATGAAGATGAATAGGTGACTCTGGAATCCTCAGTATCTTTCTGACCCTCGAGCTCTGGAGCCTATAGTCATGCCCTCGGAAAGCAAAATGAATAAACCTGTGTCTCAGGTCAATTCACAAGGAGTAGAACTCACAGACCCAAGATGGAACATACCGACCAGTCCATCCAAGGAGATCTGACAAACCTGGCAGATAAGTGAGGTGAGGATGGATCTGCTTGCCTGCAGTTGCAACTAGAGATTCTAAGGAGCAGACCCGCTAAGATCTGAAAGCAACACCACTGTTGAGATATGTATTATAGAAGTCCTCCTACAACACAGTGTAGAAGTGCTCTGAGGCACGCTCATCCCGCCTCGATGGAAACCAATCATCAAACTGTACAAACCGTAGCTGCTACACCTGTCTGGCTGTGGCTGCCCTCAGATCAAGGTGTACCATAGGAGGCAGACCCTGTGGTCTAGGAGGTGGACGAGAGCCCCACCTCTGTGCCTGAGGCCTCGGTGACATCTGAGTGCGTGTGCGACTGGAGCGTCGAAGCTGTGGCTGTGCTACCTGCTCTACCTCCTCAACCTGCTCTCCCTGCTGAGCGTCCTCTGTCTGCTCTACCAACTGTGTCTGCTGTTCAGTCGCCCCCTGAGTCTAACTCTCCTCTAAAGAGACACACCATCCTCCAAGCATGATAGTCCCGGGTGGACTACCAAGACTAGTCTCAATCCTCTCGACGGTGGCCCTCTAAGCCGGTGACAACTGATCGTCTATGCGAATGCCACTCCTAGATCCACCTCTCTCGGCTCGCTCTGCGGTGGCTGCCCTCTCTGCCTCAACATCATCGAACTTGCACTTCTTCTTTGTAGTCTTTTTGCCTTTCCTTTTTGCTGAGCAGTCAGGCGAGGCGAAGGCCTTGGATCCTCATCACTGGGACCACCCCGACGTTCTTGCAATGAGCCATCTCTAAAGCTGACAAGAATCACTGCCACTGATAAGGAACAACTACCAACTGACACTCATGAGGCTTGGCCTAAATCAGTACTCGTAGGCTTGGCCTCAAGTTTACTGACAACTACCAAATTAACTATAAGAGCACCGACTCGCTGCGTGATGGAATAGATAGGAAATATAAATAATCACTATATTCATCTAGAGGTGAGAAACCCTAAGAAGCAAGCAGTAGAAGAGAAATTGAAATCGATAGCTTGCTACCTGATGAAATCCGATGATCCAGCGACCGATAAGCAAAGGAGAGGATCACGGGGCATCACTTGAGATCGGCAAGGTTATGCCTAGGGCTAGGGTTGCTGGCGCCTAGACAGAAAGCTCGACAACGCTGAGTAGATTGGCAATGGAGCACCTCATGGTGACGCTCGTGAAGAAGTCAACGACGGCCGCGGCGGCGTATGCACGATGACGCAGGCAAAGCAGTGCGAACACTGCAGCGCGGGCACGGTGCGGTGGTGGCGCGACAGAGCTTGACTGCGTGAGGTAGGCGCGGCCGTGGTAGTAGAGGCACAGGCGCAAACACGGCGATGGAGGAGTAGGCGCGGGCGCGGCAATGGAGCGGCGGCGTGATGCAGGCGGCGCGGGTGACCTGGGTACGAATGAGGTGAAGACAAAGGAAAGCTATTCATGGTGGCTCCCGCGTGACAGAGAAGAAAAGGAATTTTAGATCCACTCGGATTCAACTGACCGAACACACCGGTGGCAATGACCGAACGCTGCCACCCGAAGTCCGATCAACAACAGAGAGGTCCAAAACCCCTCAAGTCACGACCAGATGCATCTGTTGCCTCATAAACGGACACACAATAGAATCCGGTCGATCCTGACATCTTCTTTGTATGACCGAACACAGGGCCATCTTCACACCGGACGCTGGAGGAACACTGTTCAGCGTCCAATCACCATTTTCAGCAAATCTTCAGAGTTCCTTCGCACTGCCTTTTCCCAATCAAGTCCCAACTTCAATAAGACATAAATAAACATCAATTGGGACTGATGTGAGAGACCTCTCTCAAGCCCTCAAAAATTTCAAAGTATTTTGCCTTAGGCTATAATTCTTTTTAAGAAAATATGCAATAAAAATGGGCGAGGAGCACCATGTGACCACACAAGAGGGTTTTATGACCAATAGTAGCTTTAAATGCTCTCCCTATTTGTGGACAAACACAGCGGTGGCTCAAAAGATAACCAAAAAGAAACGATAAAGCAACACACATGCACATGCAATGCAATACTTGAAAGTAAGTCTAGTTGCTTGTCAAGTTTGATCCAAGGTTAAGCTTCTTCACATGCTTTTCGGCGGTTATCTTAACCATGTTAGACAAGTCCTAAGTGCATTACTAAAAATTTAAACATGTTTTATATTACAATGCAATGCAAGGGACAACACAAACTTATTTTTTAGTGAAGTTACTAAAGTCAAGAACATTGAGCTCATTCCTCAACCGATAAAATATAGCCTCATCTAGCGGTTTAGTGAAGATATCCGTCAATTGATCCTCAGTCCTTACACCTTCTAGTGATATATCATTTTTAGCAACATGATCTCTAAGAAAAATGATGACGGATATCTATGTGCTTGGTGCGAGAGTGTTGAACTAGATTATTAGCAAGCTTTACCGTGCTCTCATTGTCACATAAAAGAGGTACCTTTTCTAGAACTATACCATAGTCTAGCAACGTTTGCTTCATGTAAAGAATTTGTGCACAACAAGCACCCGCGGCAATGTATTCTGCCTTGGTAGTGAACAAAGCCACACTATTTTGCTTCTTGGAGGTCCAAGACACTAGTGTTCTACCAAGCAAATGGCACCTCCGGATGTGCTTTTTCTATCAATTTTGCAACTGGCATAATCCGAATCAGAATAGCCAACTAATTGGAATCTAGCTCCTTTAGGATATCAAAGACCAATGCTTGGTGTGTGCTGAAGGTACCTTAGGATTCTTTTAACGGCAACCATGTGAGCCTCCTTAGGATTAGCTTGAAATCTAGCACACATACACACACTAAACATGATGTCGGGCCTAGATACGGTCAAATATAATAAACTACCAATCATAGAACGGTAGAGAGTTTGATTAACCGATTTACCTCCCTCATCTAGGTTGAGATGTCCATTAGATAGCATTGGTGTCTTGATTGGCTTACATTCATCCATTTTGAACCTCTTGAGAAGGTCCTTGGTATATTTTTCTTGAGAGATAAAAATCCCCTCTCTCATTTGCTTGACTTGAAAGCCAAGAAAGAATGTAAGCTCTCCAATCATAGACATCTCGAACTCCTTTGACATCAATTCACCAAACTCTTTGTAATAGTCTTCATTTGATGAGCCAAATATGATATCATCAACATATACTTGACAAATGAAGATATCTCCATCAAGCTTCTTAGTGAATAGTGTGGTATCGACCTTCCTAATGGTGAAGCCCTTCTCAATGAGGAAACCCCGAAGGCGCTCATACCAAGCTCTTGGGGCTTGCTTAAGCCCATATAGCGCCTTGGACAACCTATAGACATGATTAGGATATCTAGGTTCTTCAAACCCGGGAGGTTGATCAACATAGACTAGTTTATTTATAAAATCATTTAAAAATGCACTTTTAACATTCATTTAATATAATTTTATTTCATGATGCGATGCATATGCAAGGAGGATACGAATGGCTTCAAGTCTTGCAACCGGTGCAAAGGTCTCTCCAAAATCCAACCCTTCAACTTGAGAGAACCCCTTTGCAACTAGTCTGGCCTTGTTCCTCACAACAATGCCTTGATCATCTTGCTTGTTGCGGAACACACACTTTGTTCCAATGACTCTTGCACCTTGTGGTCGCTCTTCAAGTGTCCAAACTTTGTTGCGGGTGAAGTTGTTCAACTCTTCATGCATGACATTTATCCAATCCAGATCTTGAAGAGCTTCTTCTACATTCTTAGGTTCAATGTAAGAAACAAACGAGTGATGTTCAATAAATGAAGCAAGTTTTTAAGAGCGAGTCATTACTCCCTTTGAAGGACTCCCTATGATGAGATCTTGTGGATGTGCTTGTAGTAGGGGTGAATTTCTTGTATCAACCACTTGAGAGGGAGGTTGTGGAGCATCAACATCTTGAGCTTGTGCCACCATTTGATCATGGGAGACATGAGTATCTTCATTTTCTACTCTCCCATCTTTATCATCATCTTGTGGTTCATTTGATGAACAGGGTGAATCAATCACTTGTACATCACCTCCATCATCTTTAGGCTTGATGTCTCCAACTGGAATATTCTTCATGGCCTCCCTCAATGGTTCATCACCTACATCATCAAGATTCTCATGTGCTCCTTAGGAGCCGTTAGATTCATCAAATTCCACATCATATGTTTCTTCAACCAAGCCGGTGGCATGATTAAATACTCGATATGTTTTAGACTTTGATGAGTAACCAACAAGAAAACCAATATCACAACATCTTTAGAACTTCCCTAGGTGTTGCCGCTTCTTATAGATGTAGCATTTGCAACCAAACATCTAGAAGAATGATACATCCGGCTTCTTCCTATTGAGCAACTCATAAGGGGTCTTGCCAAGAAACTTTTGAAGAAATAGATGATTGGATACATAACATGCGGTGTTGATAACTTCCGCCTATAGAGCTTCGGGTGTATTGTACTCATCAAGCATTGTTCTTGCAAGGGTGATAAGTGTCCGGTTCTTTCTCTCTACTACACCATTTTGTTAAGGAGTGTATGTGGCGGAGACCTCATGTTTGATCCCTACTTCATCACAATATGCTTCAATATTTGTGTTGTCAAATTCTTTTCCATTGTCACTTCTTATCTTCTTGAGCTTCACTTTAAATTTATTTTGTGCTCTCTTGGCAAACTTCTTGAAACATGTGGCCACTTCGGTCTTGTCATGAAGGAAGAACACCCAAGTATATATAGAGTAGTCATCAACAATCACAAGACAATAGAGATTTCCTTCCAAACTCTTGTAAGTTGTTGGTCCAAATAGATCCATGTGAAGAAGCTCTAGCACTCTTGTTGTTGGCATGCAAGCTTTTGTTGGATGAGTGTTTTCAACTTGCTTGCTGGCTTGACATGCACTACAAAGCTTGTCTTTCTCAAATTTCATATCCTTCAAACCTCTCACTAATTCATTCTTCATTAGCTTCTTGAGTGAGCTCATCCCAATATGTGCAAGTCTTCTATGCCTTAGCCACCCAAGTGATGTTTTGGTGAATAAGCATGTCTTCAAGTTTGTATCTTCGGAGGTGAAATCCACTAGATATAGGTTGTTGTATCTAAAACCCTTGAATATAACTTGATCATTATCTTTCTTTGACACAACCACTTCCTTCTCGGTAAACACACATTGAAAGCCAAGATCACATAATTGATCAACGGATAGCAAGTTAAAACTCAATGAAGCAACATATAGCAAATTTGATATTGAATGATCATTTGATATTGCAACTTTGCCCAATCCTTGAACTTTGCCCTTTGAATTATCACCAAATGTAATCCTTTCTTGACCATCTACTTCTTCATCTAGTGAGGTGAACATACGAGTATCACCGGTCATATGTTGAGTGCAACCACTATCAATAACCCAATGACTTCCATTGGTCTTGTAGTTCACCTACACACAAGAGATCAAGCTTATTGTTTAGGGACCCAAACTTGATGGGGGCCCTTGACTTTCTCAACTAGTGACTTTGCAACCTAAATTTGCTTAGGCCTATTCTTGTTGGGAAGACCTAAGAACATGACTTTTATCTTTCCACTAGAATCCTTTCTAAGCATGTAGTGAGCATTGAAGGCAAATGGTCTAGCATGCTTGGGCAAGGGTTGTGGTGGTGGGGTTTGACACTCATGAGCAAAGTGACCTTCTTGTCCACACTCAAAGCATCTGTTTGGCTTAGGCTTTGACTTGTATTGTTGTTGATGTTGAGTTTGAGTTTTCTTCTCTTGATTTGATAAGTACCCAATACCACTTCTATTCATCTTGATCACGGTGTTCATGAGTAGCTCACTTTGGAGATATTGTCCTCTTGTAAACTTGCTCAAACCAGTCTTAAGATGCTCTTTCTCTAACTTGAGCTTCTTGTTTTCTTCTCTAAGCTCATCATGATTTGTCTCCACCTTGAGTCTCTTGTTCTCTTCTTTAAGCATCTCATTCTCAAGAGCCATATCATAATCTTTGTCAAGATTCTCTATCACAATTGTGTTGGTGGTTGATAGCTTTTCAAGATCTTTCTTGAGCTTTTCATTCTCATTCTTGAGCTTGACATACTCATCATAGTTGTCGGACTCAACCACTTTCTTGCCTTCGCTACTAGAACCTTGCTTAATGCTCTCAACAATCAAGTCATCACATGATGTAGCTATATCAATCTTAACAACATTTTTAGTAGCATCATGTGGCTTATTGAATAATAACTCATGAGAAAGAACCAGATTGTCATGATTAATCTTGAGATTGGTGTACTCTTCTTTTAGCAAATTGTAACTAGTGGTTAACTCATTATGTATCCCCTCAAGTTTATCATGTTTTTCTCTAAGCTCCTTTTTAGAGGTTTTGAACTCCTTGAGTTTGGATGATATAATTTTATTTTCTTCTCTAAGCTCAATACTAGCTTTTTCGGCTATGTCATATTTTGCTAAGAGTGAGTCCTTAAGTTCTAACTTTTCATTTTTAGTTCTTATCTTTCTAATGATTTTAGTGTATTGGTTTAGCAACTTGATAAGATCATCATAAGAAGGTGATTCAAATTCTTCATCACTATCACTACCACTTTCATCATTGCTAGCATTATCATCACCACTACTATCATCATCATTTTGTACCTTTTGTTCACCCTTGGCCATAAGGCATAGGTGTGTAGAGAATGACGATGGCGGTGTCAGTGAAGATAGTGAAGAATCAATCACAAGAGCGGCCACCTTCTCCTTTTCATTTTCATTTTCATTTTCATTTTCATTTTCACCATCGGATGAGCCACTTGATGATTCAATGTCCGTGAGTCAATCTCCAACAATGTATGCCTTGCCATTATTCTTCTTCTTATGAAATTCCTTCTTCTTGCTATCCTTCTTCTTGTATGGCTTGTTCTTCTTATTCTCATCATCACCTTCATCACTTGAGTCATCTTTCTTGCCCTTGTACTTCTTCTTGTACTTGTCTTTCTTGGGTTTGGGGTATTGATGAGCTAGATGACCAAGTTCTCCATAATTATAGCAATCCATTTCGGAGATGGGCTTCCTTATATTACTAGTGAAGAATTTCTTCTTCTTGCCATCAAACTTGACACCATTCTTGTTTAGCTTCTTGAGCATCTTGGCGGTTCTTCTCACCATAAGAGCAAGACTTGCATCATCAATCTCATCATCACTTGAGCTATCATGATCAACTCTTACTTTGCCCTTTTTTCTTGACTAGCCTTGAATGCTAAATCTTTCTTCTTGGTGGAAGAAGAATCATCTTATGGAGTGATGTGCATGTACATCTCATGTGCATTGATCTTCCCTAATATTTGAGTTGGTGTATCGGTGGAAAGATCACCTTTATGAAGCACCGTCACAATATGCCCATATTTGTCAATGAGGAGGACACTCAAGATCTTTCTCACAACATCGAGGGTTGCATTTGTGTGAGTCCAAGCCCATTGACTTCCTCTACAAGAACATTTAAGCATCAATACATCTCATTGACACTTTCTCTAGCAAGCATCTCAAATGAATTAAGCTTTTTCATCATAAGGTGGTAGCGTTCCTCACGCTCACTCTTGGTTCCCTCATGGAGCGCACAAATGTCCGACCATAGTGCATGGGCGTCTTTGTGGTTCCGCACATGGTTAAAAACATCCTTGCAAAGGCCTCTAAAGAGGGTGTTTCTAGCCTTTGCATTCCACTTCTTGTAGTTAACCTCATCTCCTTGAAGGTTGGTCGGATTCTTAGGTTTTGGGAAGCCTTGTGAGGCGGCTCTAAGAACTCCAACATCTAAAGCCTCTAGGTATGCCTCTATGCGAATTTTCCAATAAGGAAAATCATCTTCCTCAAAGATAGGAGGGGGTCCATCCCTGTGGGACATCTTGCTCTAGGTGGTTAAGCCTAATTTAGGGAGCATGAGGCTCCGATACCAATTGAAAGGATCAAGATGCCTAAGAGGGGGGGTGAATTGGGCTAATTCTAAATTTTTGCAATAATTAAGCCCTACACTTAGCCCATTTCACCCCTTGTGTCTAGAATGTGTTTCTATTGTTCTTTCGTACAAAAGTTTTACACCCTAGGTTCCAATCCTACTCTAGCATGGCAATTCTAGGAATGTAAAGACATGAAATGAATTGCTCAAATGTAAATACCCAATGTAAAGAGAGGGAAAGGAACACGGCGATGTTTTCCTGAGGTATCGAGAGTCGCCACTCCCCACTAGTTCTCGTTGGAGCACCTGCGCAAGGGTATAGCTCCCCCTTGATTCATGTAAGGATCAAGTGCTCTCTACGGGCCGATTCTTTGACACTCCATCACGGTGAATTACCCACAACCGCTCGCAACTTGACTTGGGTCATCCACAAGCTCCGCTAGATGATCATCATGCTCCCAATCACCATCGAGCCATCTAGGTGATGGCGATCACCAAGAGTAACAAGCACAAACTCTCACTTGACCAAGACAAGCCTAATGAGAAAGGTGGATGCACACTTGCTACTCCCTATGTACTAATGAGGTCCTTAATCTTGGATTATCAAATCTCAATCACCCCACTAGGCTCTTGCTCTCCCTTGCACTCCAAAGGTGTTTCTCAGTTGAATAAATGGGCAAGAGACCTCCCATGGATGAGTGGAGTAAGTATTTATACCCCCTCATTCAAAACATAACGTTTGGAGGCTGAGTCACCACTCTACGGGCTGACCGGATGCTCCGGTCAGTTGTACCCACTGCTATGTTAGAGAGAGCCATTAAGCTCTGACCGGACTCTGACCAGCGTTCGGTCAGCACCCACCAGACGCGTCCAGTCAAGAAAAAGCCTCTCTAGAACCTCTCTGGAGTGGACCGGACGTAGGCACCCCAGTGTCTGGTGCTCCTCCACTCAGCGTTCGGTTAGTACCAAACGACTGTAGTTGATCAAATGAACTGACCGGACTCACCCTCCAGCGTTCGGTCACAACCAGACCAGCGTTCGGTCAGTCATTTGACCCTCCATTCACTTCCAACTTGAAATCCTATGTGAATAAAGTTGACTCCAATTGATCTTAGGAATATTCCTGAGCTACCTAGTGCTAGGTTTGACAAGTGTGCACCACTCCTAACCCACTAGACTCACCTAGGTCAAGCTACTAGTCTATATCCCCCTTAATAGTATGACCAAAGGAAAAATAAAGTCTTAAACTACTCAAGTGTCTCTCCAACACCAAACGACACTTAGAACTAGTCCGTCCTTTACCCTGTCGTCCATCTTTTGAAAACCGAAACGATTTCCATCGACAGGGGCATGACAACCATGATTGCCCAATCAATTTCCATTACCATGACCTAACTCAAATTGTCTCTGCAAAACACACGTTAGTCATAGTAATCTTATGTCATCATTGATCACTGAAACCCAACTAGAGGCCTAGATGCTTTCAGCATCCAACTCAATAGATAAAGAGAATAAAATAATAAAAAAGTCAATTATGCTCTAAAAACGACATTGGATCTAGCATCAAGGTCGATAAAACTATCCATTTCAGTGATGGGGTGTGGTGTCATTTCCTTTCATGTGGAGCTTGCCTGAGAGGTGGCTGCACACTTATGCCTCAAGGCACGCCACATCCTTGCTACATGTTGTAGTGTCGCCCTTGGCTGGTAGCCACAGCTACTACACATCCCGCGGACCTCGCTGTATCATGTCCTGCTATGCTGCCACCCGCATGCCTGTGTGGCCGCAGTGGCTATCTCAACCGTTGATTTCCCCTCCCTCCCTTACTAGCACAAATCTCAAAAGCAAAATAGACGACCGGAGTAACACTTCCTTCCACAAGGGTACGTCGAAAATCCACTCTGTGCAACTCACGCAAATCCACACAGACCTTGCCCTATGCTGCCATCGATCGTAGATGTGGATGGGAGGGGGCACTCGGTCGTGCTTGTGGTGTAGCACCGGAGCACAAGGAGAGAAGAGAGAAGTGACCGGATAGGAAGAGGAAGAGAGGATGGAGAGAGAAGACCAGGAGATTGAATACATTTATTAGGGTAAAGTGTATTTTTGACACTTAAATTTGCATAATAGTTTGATTTTTCAACCTTAAACTACGAAACAGAGTAACAAACACCTTCTAATTATCAAAACCAGACAAATTCTAGTCCTCGTGCTGATTATAAAGGTATATTTCTATTTCATAAAAATAACAAGAATCTATTTTATAAAGGTGGATTTCTATTTTAGACCTTGAGTAGGAGGAGTGACATGTTTGTATTCTTTTTCTTTTTCTCTCTTTTTGGTACTTGATGCCAAAGGGGAGAAATCGAGGGGGGTACATTCATCTTTTTTATGCCATGGTGGAGGAGCTGCATATCCTATCTTTTAGTTGTGAGGTTTAGTTATGAATTGAGAGTGGTTCTTAAACTCTTTTGGTGGTTGTAACATATACCTTATCATCTACCTGTGACCTCTATGTATCAATGTGGACATGTAATGTGATCTGTGCTTTTCGTAGCTCTATAGTAGCTTTTATTTCCTAATCATGTATGTGTGGTGCTTGTTTCTGTTGCTCTGAGTGCCATATCTGTGGCGGTGTCGCAAAATACCGCGTGCACATGCGAAAATGCCGCGTTTGGTAGCATTGGTTTCTGTTGAAGTGCATAATTGTCATTTGCATCACGTTTATAATTCATGACACAATGTGCAACACCCCACAAGAGCATGGATATAGGGGGAGCCCCAACACTTAACTCAATGTGTGAGACTTGGCCTCCTATATATGCCAATTTGAGAATTCAATTCATGCTTCACACATTTATGGGGAGTCTCTATACACATGGATCAAAAATCTCAGTTTATATTATATTCTTTTGTAAACTCTAATTGTATAGTCATCAATCACAAAAAAGAGGAAGATTGCAAGTGCAATCAAGTCCTAATGTGGGTTTTTGTGATGATGACCACATAATTAGAGGACTAATAAGATTTATCGAGTTGACAAGAAGGTGAGAAAACAATGAGGATACTAAGTGAGGTGGTGGAGCCCCCAAATACAAAAGGTTGCGGTGATGGCCTCAATGGAGATTTAAATGCATATTATATTTTGAAGTTGAGTATAGGAACCGCCGTACTATCGAGGGAGATGCAATACATAAGCTTTAATGTGTAACCAAGTGCTCAACTCCAACCATCATACATAAATCCTCACCCATAGCAAAGCCAGCCAAAGCTTAACTTCTATCTTCTGTGGTTGGCTTGCGTGGAAGTGCCGCATAATTATGTTGCACCGCAGCACTGCCGCATCTTATGTGGCACTGCCGTGACTTAACGGCTAGCCAGAAGGTAGGGGTATTTATACCCTTTCTTCTTTCTTCCAACGGTTATCCAGCGCATTCACTCTCAACCAAACTTCATACAAGCTCTTCTCAAGCTATTGTAGGCCCCCAACCTCTCCTCTTGATTCCGTAGTGATTTCTTGAGAGATTGGTCTCCAAAATTCACAAGAGAGCTTGCCAAACTGCTCTTCAACTCCTAGAGTACTTGGTTCGCGTTCAAGGCGGCGTGTTGCATTCGTTATTATTGGAGCAAGAGCTCCTAGCCAGCTAGGCGTCGCCTGTCGAAGCACTACAACCTCTCGTGGGCGCTCCGGGAAGTTTGTAAACTCTCCCAACATCTAGTAAGAATGCTCAATCAAGGGACTTGCTCTCTTGACTGAAGAAGAGGATAGGGTTCGGTGAAACCCAAGCCTTGGTGGCTTCCTCGACAACATAGAGTCAGCAAGCCTCGGTGGTGAACTGAAACAAGGGATAAAACCATTGTCCTTGTGTTCTTGCTGGTTGTATTGTGCTATACTTTGTGTTGCATGTGATTCTAGAGTTTACTTCCGATCTATTTGTGCTTGAGCTTCCAACATTGGAGAAGTGGTGAAATAGGCTCTGTATACCCTTAGGAACACAAGTAAGTTACTCGATCTACTTTCCATTCTGCAAATTCAAATTGTGTTCTCGAGGTGTTTTGATACGCGACAGTACCACAGTTGTACCCAGAACTGTTGCACCACGGTAGTTCCACGCGTAAGTGCGGCAGTGCCATGCCTGTTACTAACCATTGCTTTGAGTTAAATTTTAAACAGACCTATTCACCCCCTCTAAGCTTGCCAGATCCTTTTTTAGTATTACCTGGTTTTATAATTCAAAATTGAAAAGTTTGAGGTTGAAAATATACTTTACCCAATTTATGAGCCAACGCAAAGAACTACTACACTGTGCGATATAGTTTTTAGAGAGAAGTTTTTCTTTCCATGACAACTACAAAAGTTATCCTCCGTTTAGGGTTAGGATTGCCCCAATGATAAAAAATGATACCATATATTCCATGAACTCATTTCTGCGGTAAAAGCTTTTGTCAAAAGGTGTACCACATTTCTTAATTCCTCCAGCAGGACTCAATTGCTCAAAAACTTATATAGTGTTTGATATGGATAATCAACATATTCTGAATAAAATGATACATCATAACCTAATTTCAAATTTAGTAAAATATTTTCATTTTTGGTATTAGTAATAATTATTAGTTCATAAGAGATGGTAACAATTAATATATATTTTATTTCGCAAACCAAATAAACAAACAATTAAGAAATAAGATAACGATGAACTATCTCTTCCACGAAACAAAAGGGCTGTTTTGATCGAAGCCTGCCAGGCAGTCTTCGTCCAGGCAACGATCTGGACCCAAATCGAACGCCTGGGGAGCTCAGTTCACCAGACAAGTTTTGCCTAAAACAAGCTCAAACTGTTGGACTGCGTGCTCCGACTCCGACTCCGACTCCGACTCCCGGTCGATATCCCAAACAGCAAAAAGACGGATCCACGTGACCATATGTCCACAACCTAACCTTCATTTCGGAGGTTCAGACAACCCCCGCACGAAATCAACGGTACAGGTGTCTCCGACGCACAGGGACAGTGCGGCCGTCGGAGGACTCCTCCAGCCAAGCGTTCCGCTTCCGTCCTGGAAACCACACCTGATTTTGCCCACAGTTTCTGGGAGAAAAGAAACCTACAGCTCGACCCGGATCATCTCTGAGTCCCTTCAGAATCAATCAACGGTTCCACACTATCTCTTCCAGAATTTCGTTGATAACACCTCGCAGGTTTTTTATCGCACCTAAATTTCTATCTGTCTGTTGTCTGGCGCTGCTGTATCATTCTGATGCTTTGGTTGTAGCCCAAATCTTGTTCTCTTTGCGGTTCTTCTGAGTTTGATCCCGCCTTTATCCTCTCAAATCCACTAAACCTCCTCCAAAAGATTGATTTTTTCCGCCTCCAAAGCCCAGATATTTTTTCCTTGGGTTTGTGCCGTCGGCGGGGGCGCGAAATCCCTCAAGCTGGCGACCCCGGCGCGGCCATGGACCTCCCCGAGAGCTCTGTCCCCCGCGCAGACGAGGGCCCGGCCCCTCACCGTCTTGGCCCCGTCGACCGCGAGGAGCTGGTGCGCGCCATGACACAGTCGCTCTACTCGCTCGGGTACCGGCGGGCGGCGGCCGCGCTCGAGGCGGAGTCCGGCGTGCCACTGTACCCGCCGGAGCACGACCGCCTGCTGCTCGAAGTGATGACTGGTCGGTGGGACGCGTCCGCGGAGACCGTCCGCTCGGTCTCCGGCGTCGGTGACGCGGACCGCGCGGTTGCGGAGTTCCTAGTGTGGAGGGGCTACTACCTGGAGCTCCTGGGGATGCGCGGTGATGCCGGCCTGCGCCGGGCGAGGGAGGTGCTACGGCGCCGGATTGCGCCGCTGGGCGTCGACAGGAGGTGCGTACACTGGCTGGCGCGCGCCATGGTCTCCAGTGAGGGGGCGGTTGCGCCGGAGGCCGTGGTTGGGTGGAGGATTGCGGTGTTCTTGGATTTGGTTGAGGTGTTGCCACCATGGTTCCATGTGCCTAGTGGACGGTTGGAGCATTTGGTGGAGAGTGCGGTTACCAAGCAGGTAGAATCTTGTATATATCACAATTTGCCGGATGAGATCACTCTGTTTGAAGATCATAGGTGCCATGAAGAGCATATCCCCTCCCAGTGTGCACAGGTGCGAGTTAAACAGATCGTTGACTTGTTTCCCAGTTTCGACAGATGTCCAAGCTTATCATGTCTATAAGAATGTGAAAAGAAATTGCCGAACTCACATACTAGAGTCATCAATTTACAATTGGGAAATATTTCAAGAACAACCCATTTCTACGTATAGCAGCACTCCTTAAAAGTTTTAGATATTTGGTGTTATTCCAAGTAGGTTTAACGGGCAATTCAGTATGGCTATTCATTTCAGCAATTTAAATTTCTTCTGTACCATCTTTGCAATGTATGCAGATCTCTATATTTGATTTTGGAAGCATAAAAGTGCAATGCAGTTGGGAAATGCTTCTCAAAGTACCGCAACAATATTAAATTTCTCCTGTACCGTGTTTGCAATGTATGCAAATTCATCCCTCTCTATTTGATTTTGGAAGCATAAAAGTGCAATGCAGCTGGGAAATACTTCTCAAAGTGCCCCTCATTATTTTTCATCCAGTAAAGCAGGGTTTGGATAATTTCAGAATCTTTAAGAAAAAAAAAGAAAAGCACAGTTCAAACCTTTATTTCTAAATTTATATTCAAGCAGTGCTCATTGTTATTAAACCTGTGCTTCATCTTCCTGTATGAACTGCCCATGCCCACCCTACTTAATTCACAGGAACCTTATTGTCGGTAGAGAAAAGAAAGATAATGCACAGGAGGAACTGTGTATCTTTGATTTTGACGAGTGTGTGTATAGTTGCATACCCATGAAGTCAGCCACTAGAAAATGTCATAAGAGGCCATCCATAGATTGCAGCCATTGCTGAATGCTAAATGAAATTGGTCTAAATCTAACACACTTCTGAAGCAGCATCGAAAAGCATCAATTCATTCAAAGTATTTTTGTTGCACCTACACTACCACTGTAAAAACTATCACAAAAACAAACTTTTAATCACCCATTTCCAAGAACTACATACTTGTTCATATAACATGAAATGGACCTGAAACGATAGACTTGTCTGAGTTACTGGATCCAAATGAAGTTGACATTTTAGATTTGATTGCCTTGTGGGGTGGATATATATTTCCCTGTTCCTCAAGGCACACATAAAAACAGGAGGAATAAACACATGGATCATGACAATAAACATGATGGTGCTCTTACAGAAGTGCAGTTTTGTAAAATTATGCACAATTATACATAACTCTTTGAAACATGCACTTAAAGATGTGGTTGTTATATTTTTTAGAATGACAGTAGTGGTTTGCTATCTGAAAGTTTACTCATGTGTTTTTTGAGAAAAATGGATGACTATTCAGGTAAACTTCTCATGTATTTTTCAGGACTCGACAGCCCTATAAAATTTTCATGCTGGGGGTTTGGGGCTGTATTGCAAAGTTATGTATTTCACATATCCATGCCTGTTTGCAGATATTATGTGGTCATAGTAATGAAGTTTGGTTTGTAAGGTTCTCAAATAATGGAAACTACCTGGCATCATCTTCAAGTGATTGCACCGCCATAATTTGGAAGGTATTATTCAGCACACCCGATCATTGAACTGAAAAGGTTATGTGGTTTGTTGTTTGAGTGCATAAAGTTTGAACTGAAAATGATATCTCAAATTTACCTTGCTATATTGGTGCTCTGGAAGCCAACTTATTACTGATTATGCACACATTGTGAATATATACATTGCAGAAATAACTGCAAACACGCCGTATAATCTAATTATGAAAACATTGAACTTTTGAAACATTAACTAACATTGAACTTTTGAAGCATTACCTGATACTAGCAGTAGATAACTCACTCCAAACTGCCCAATGAGAGCCTTACCTACTGTTACACAGATGTGCTGTTTCGTTTGACTATTGGTATACCCTAGTGTTCATTTTGTTTTGGATAAGTTACTTAGAGTGTTCACTGTGTCACACCATACACTATCATAGGAAGCCTACCTCTGGGCTTCTGCTATCACTCTTTTGCTATGACAACAATGAAATTCTGAATGTAAGTTCAGCGCACAGTTGAATCTTTCAGTTTTTTATGCACTGAATAGCTTAAAACTATGACTGCCTTATCATTATTTCGCAATTTATGACTTCCAAGTTTTAGGACATATTAGCAGGCTGGCTGTTCATTTTCAAGAGAAAATCAATTACAACTGTATACTACTGTAAACAGCTGAAAAAGCATTTGACGAATTGTTGGTTTATTGCCTATAAATGTTTTCGTCTTTGATTTGATAGGTGTGATGAGCGTAGATTGGTTGGGGGTAGATTGCATTGATTGTAGTGTAGGTAAGTGGGTGAGGGATGCGAACATGGCGGTGGCGCAGGGCCAGAGCTAGGCTGGCCCTGGCCCTCCTATGGGCCCACCACTGTGAGGTCTGATTTGACCCATGACAATAGGTTTCATTTCTATTAGTTCATCAGTTGAATGCAATTTGTGGGTGTCGTTGTAGTGTTCAGTAATAGTGACCCTTTACTGACTAAATTTACCAATAGCTGAAGAAAAATTGCCCCTTCACTAAAAATCTACCAATTGTTGAAAAAAAATCACTTGAACAGCTTTGATATTTTCAGGCCAAAAATATAGACTGCTGAGTTTCAGGTCAGAAAATAAGTAGGAAAATGATTCACCTCTCTATAATAATTTGGGTTTGGCTCCTGGCAAGCACCTAACCACCAATAATTTTGGCCATGCAATGCAATATAAGTTGGGAAATTGTGCAAATAAACTGGTGTTTGATGTTTCAAAAGTTGAATGATATGCAGTATGCATCAGCACATTTGCTAGTATTAGTGGCTTATTTTAGACTCAGTAGAACTAAAACTGAGTATATGAGATGTGACTTCGGCACTACTACTCGGGAGGGGGAAGATATTAGTTTGGAAGGTCAAGTAGTGCCTAGGAAGGATACTTTTCGATATTTAGGATCAATGCTACAGAGAGACGGGGATATTGATGAAGATGTTAGCCATAGAATCAAAGCAGGGTGGATGAAGTGGCGGCAAACATCTGGTGTCCTATGTGACAACAGGGTACCACAGAAGCTAAAAGACAAGTTTTATAGGACGGCGATTAGACCTGCTATGTTGTATGGTGCAGAATGTTGGCCTACGAAAAGACGACATGTTCAACAGTTAAGTGTCGCGGAAATGCGTATGTTGCGTTGGATTTGCGGTCATACAAGAATGGATCGAGTTCGGAACGATGATATACGTGATAGATTAGGGGTAGCACCAATTGAAGAAAAGCTTGTCCAACACCGGTTGAGATGGTTTGGACATGTGCAACGGAGACCTCCAGAGGCACCGGTGCGTAGTGGAATCCTAAGCCAGGATAGTAACGTGAAGAGAGGCAGAGGAAGACCGAAGTTGACTTGGGTAGAGGCAATAAAAGGAGACTTGAAAGGATGGAATATACCCAAAGACTTAGCCTTAGATAGGAGTGCTTGGAAGACAGCTATTCACGTGCCTGAACCTTGATTGCTTCTGCTGGCTTTCAACTCTAGCCTACCCCAACTTGTTTGGGACTTAAAGGCTTTGTTGTTGTTGTTGTTGTTGTAGTGGCTTATTTTCTGAACGAAAGTATTAATGAACTTCACATAGTAGCTATTTTCCTAATTTGGGATAACTCTCATAGAGGAAGGCTGGAGAAGGGATGCAAAGTTCTTTTAAAATAAGTGAAGTGCTTTTTCTGTAATGCTCTCTACATAGGGAAAAGTGTAGAGGTGAAATGGAATGGATAAAACATATTTCTTCTTATTGTTTCCTCTGTAACATTCTTAATGTTCATCATCCATATTACTTTGTAGTTTTGTACACATGAGAATTGTTATGTTTGACTATTTTCAGCCCATCTGATTTAATCCGTATTGCTTTACTTCACTATATTTCGATCACGATGTTATTTCCACTTCGATAACCTTACTGAAAACACTTTTTTATATACGTATTCACATTAATTCACTAGACATAGCCTTGTACTTCTTCTTATAAAAACTATAAGTCCATATAGGTTTGCCCTAAGTCAAACTTTTAAACTTTGACCATCAGTATCTAAATTTTAATACGGATTGGCAATACAAGATTAGCGTTACTAGATTCATTAATGAAAGAAATACTTTTATGATATATAACTCTTTTCGTTTAAGGTAATATATATTTATTGATATTAGCAGTCAAATTTAAAAAGGCTTGACTTAGGATAAATTTAGATGGACTTACATTTGTGATCAGAAGTACATACACTATGCATATTTATATTTCAGACATATTTACCTCGGTTAAGAATATAAATAGTGGTTTTTAACACGTGCATGACTATTTTTCTAATTTTGGTCATTATTATGTACAAACTTTCAGAATTGAATATGTGAAAATCATGGTCACATTTTTCGCGAAATGTATTTTGCTAAATATAATATTTTTAGTTTCTTTCTTATACAATTCTACGTGATGATCAAAGTAAAATAATGGAGACCATGTCAATGTCGAAAACAATAAATTCGATTAGAACTCTTTGTTTCATACTTGGACTGCATTATCACATTATTAAGGGCCATGTTCCCATAATTCATATTAATGCTATCATATTACAATGTACCTCTCTCTGGACTTCAGAGTATTTAACTATCACCCTCACCAGTTTTGATGCAATGATAAACAGATGGAACTAATTTGAACTGAGTAATGATACAAAACATGAACTTGGGAAGAAAGATTATGTGTCTCATGTCATATGAGATCTTGGTCTGATTCTGGATTGTTCATATGCTTCATTGCCAACTTTTTCTTTTTTCCTTCATGATATCTGGGAATAATATAATTGAAGCAATCTTAAATTTCAATGTTTAATTGTACAGTCAAGTTGATGCCAAAACTTACAAAGTTGATCAATCATTCAATCATCATCATAAATGATCCTGTTTTTTATTAGTCTCATGATAAACACTACTTAATTTGTACAAGGGACACATGTGCTAGAAGCCTAGTGATGAGCACTGCTAGTGATAATGCTAAAGCTCCCTCTGTTGTTAGATTATTGCTGACCTCATATTCATCTAAGCGAGAGGAAAATGGAGACGCAGGCATGTAAATTGAAATATTTTTTATTAGGTGAACACATGGTCATGTTAACAGTGCAATGGTAGAGCACCCAGATTAAAGTGTTTACACTGAAGGCAGTTTCAGCATGCTTCGTGGCTGTTACTGGCCACACCAGTCTGGTGGGCCCCTCCTTAAGAGCTATGTCAGGGGAATGTCTCTCCCTCTGATCAAGTTTTTTTTTATTGCTTGAAAACACTACGGGTATGAAGCTTATGAGAGCACACCAATTTGCATTTTAGATGAATTTACAGATAAATATCCATTCTCCAAGCACATGTTTCATCTACAGAAGTTTTTGCTTATTTGATCTATTTATAAACTTTTGTTTAGCATTGATGATAATTTCTTTTCCATTTATTACAACTTCTGGTGGTTGTCTTGTCTGAGCCTAGTACATGTTGTTAGGTGGAAAAGGATGATACATTGACCAAGAAGCACTGCCTCCAGGGTCACCAAAAACCAATTTCGTTTGTTGCCTGGAGCCCAAATGACAGAATGCTGCTCACTTGTGGTACTGGTGAATCTTTAAAACTGTGGAATGTTGATACTGGTGAATGTAACCTTAAATTCAGAGGCTCAGTAGACTACATCATCAGTTCATGTGCATGGTTTCCTAATTCGGAGAAAATAGTATGTGCCAGCTCCGAGCCTGCAAGTTCTCCAAATAGGATCTTCACTTGTGATCTAGAAGGTCAAGAGCTGGAAGTATGGGCCGGAGATAGAATACCAAAAGTCAGTGATCTTGCTGTGACACCTGATGGCCGACACCTAATCTTTGTATCTTGCAACGATATCTGGATTAGAGAACTTCCAAAGGGGCGGGAATGGAGATTTCGTGAGAAGCAGACGATTTCATCTGTTTTTCTCTCAGGTGATGGACAATCACTCGTTGTGAACCTTAGCAGTCAGGAGATTCATTTGTGGAAAATTAATGAAAGTTGTACTGTGCCTGAAAAGTTCAAGGGGCACAAGCAAGACAAGTTTGTGATTAGGTCTTGCTTTGGTGGTTCAAACTCTTTGTTCATTGCTAGTGGCAGTGAGGATTCACAGGTACAATTTTTTGCTGAACTTCAATCTTGATTTTGAAGAAAATATGAGCCAGTTCTGGCTTCTGTCCTAATTTATTGCTTAAATTCCATGGTCAGCAATGCATATGGAATATAACACCTCCTCACATATGTGATATATGTGTTAAAAATGGTGGATTAAAGCAGCACCATGTGTCGGGGTTTAATGTGCATGATGCTAGCAATGGTAGGTAGGTTAACTAATGATGTCTATAACATCTTTGATATAACAAAAATCCATGATATGAAATTCCATGCATATATATGAATAACATCTAAAGTTCCACTAGTCTACTCACAAAGGCTTTGAACTTTGGGTTTGGACTTGCTAAATGCTAATTCAGCATTGTGGTTGGTAACTAGTAACTTTTTGTGTGTGCGCTTGCTTGCTTTTGTAAAGCTATGTTTTACATTAGTTGTCATGTGTCACTGTACAAAGGTAGCCTAGTGGAAAGAAATGGAACAACATTTTTTATAGATAAGTATATTTTAGGTATAGTATACCTAAAATATACTTATCTATAAAAAAAAAGGCTTTGTTGTTGTTGTTGTTGTATATTTTAGGTATAGTATATACACAAAATCAAGCTAAGAACACTGAATACGAAATAAATTGATTGATTGGTAGTAAACTATTAATTTAATTATAGGAAGATAGGATAACCTATGGATTGTTGCTCTTGTTTACCATTTACTAACCTTTAAAAACAATGAGCAGGTCTACATTTGGAAAAGGCACGTGGAGATGCCAATAAAGGTTTTGCATGGCCACACGATGATTGTGAACTGTGTAAGCTGGAATCCTGCAAGGCCCCATATGCTGGCTTCTGCTAGTGATGACCGCACGGTTCGAATATGGGTAGCGCGCAAAATGCAAAGTAAATGTTGTTGAAGTGTGAAATTTTGTATGTTTGTGTAAATAGTTGTACATCTGGACTGCATCCGCAAATCCGTTGGGATCATGTTCTGATGTTCTCCCCTAAATAGGTCGTAGCTACTTCAGAAATAAACCTCCAACAGCCAGAGGTAGCCGGTGCTGTGTTCCAGATGTATGCCTGGCTAACCGGTGAGTTTTGACATGTGTACAGGACAAAGATGCATCAGAACTTTGTACATTTTGTTAGTTGATATATGCCTTTGACACTCATTGAAAGTGCTGAAATATGCCTTCTGTTGCTGTGGATCTAGTGTTCGTGCGCTTATCTTTTTCGCTGGGTAACCTGGGTTCATGTGTTATCATGCTTTTTGTTTAGAAATGCCCCAGAGCCCAGAACTTCTTTCTGAAGTCCTTTTCAGGTGACTTTCTGAAGGCTTTTGCATGAGAGATGGAAGTCAGTGGCAAAGGTATGTATTCTCCCAAAATAACAGAGAAACTTGGAAGCAACCTGCACGAGTCCACTCTCCACTGCAACCTTTAGCATGGTCACCAAATATGTATGAGATTTGTAACAGTAATATAAGTGTTGATGCTGATTAAGGCCACACGCTAATAACGGTTGACATGTCCGAGGCCGCACACGACCTAACAGCAGCGGAGAGGGGTCCAAACAGCAAGACCGACTAGCAAGTCTGCCATCGATGCAGACACGTTCTTCGCTCAAAAAACCAGCAAACACATCCTAGGAAGATCTGTCAGGGAGGAGCAGGTTATCCTAGGATATGCGAGATCATCGAGAATTCCAACGAGTTTGATTGAGAGAGGTGCTAGGCGCTGAACAACAGAGTTATAAGAGATAAAAGTGAGGAAAAGTAGTAGTATAATTATTTTTGATCGACTGTGTGTGTTTAACTTCAATTGGCCATGATCCTCTATATACAGAGAGACGGTTTTATCTCAGAAGAAACCTTCCCAAATGGTGATCGAGTTTGGATTGATTTGAACCCGGACAGACAAACTGGCCTAGACAAACTAACCAGCGTCGGATGAGCAGCCGTAGTCGTACGCGCATAACGTCATCCATCCATTCAGAGTTCGGTGCAGATGCTAGAAGTTATATATTTATTTTAAAAAGGAAACTACATTAACGATGAACCAATTCAGGACCAATGAACTAGTCAAACAAGAGCAGGATTGGAAAATTTTGCAGCTGACCAGCTATTCTAACCCAACCTGCAGCAATCCGTGACTTGCCAGGTTCTACGCGGTGCCTACGTGGACGCGGCACCAACACGGAGAACACATCGCCCGATCACTGTCGACTGTGTCGCTGTCAACTTCGTAACAAGTACTGTAACAACGTACACACAAAAGTCTGAATTTTTTTTTTCATCTTTTTCTAAAGTAGCAGCAGCATCACGGTCACGGCGATGGAGAGCAGCCCGTGCTCCAACTACCATGGCGACATGCGCCGCACCCGCACCCGCACCCGCAGCAGCGGCGGCGGCGGGAGCGGGCACGCGGTCTTCCCGCCGCAGTGCTCCCACCAGGACCAGTCCCATTCCCGCTGCGTCTCCGGGTCCGGTATCGTGCCAGCTCTGCAGCGCCCGGTGGCCCGAGTTGCCGTCCCTCCGCTCTACGAACCCGTCGCCGCCATCGCCCGTGCCGTCATCCCAGCCGTTCTTCCGGCCCCTGGAGCCGCGCGTGTTCGACGACGACGACCCAGTGGACCGGACGCCACGGGCGCTTCGTGATGATCAGCACCGCGGTGCAAGCGCGGACGGAGGAGCGGTTGCGCTCACTACGCACTGCGAGTGCTCGGCTCTCGCGAGGGACGCGTCAACCGATGACTTCGCCGTGCTCGTGCACGCCAGGGCACCGGGGATGGCCGGGGCTGTAGGCGCGGCGGCGCCGGCGCGCGCGCCGCAGGACCTGGTGACCGTGCTCGACGTCAGCGGTAGCATGGTGGGGACCAAGCTAGAGCTGCTCAAGCAGGCCATGGGGTTCGTCATCGACAACCTCGAGCCCCGGGACCGCCTCTGCGTCGTGTCCTTCTCCTCCGGCGCGAACCGGCTCATGCGGCTCGCGCGCATGTCGGACGCCGGGAAAAACCTGGCGAGGCGCGCAGTGCAGTCGCTCGCCGCGGGCGGCGGCACCAACATCGGCGAGGCGCTCCGCAGGGCCGCCAAGGTGTTCGACGAGAGAATGCACCGGAACACCGTCGCCAGCGTCGTGCTCCTCTCCGACGGGCAGGACACGTACACCGTGCCGAGGCGCGGGCGCTACGGCGGCCGCGACGCCAACTACGACGCGCTCGTGCCGCCTTCCTTCGCCTACACCGGCGCTGGCGGCCGGTACGCGCCGGTCCACACCTTCGGCTTCGGGACGGACCACGACGCGGCGGCGATGCACACCATCGCCGAGGCCACGGGCGGGACTTTCTCCTTCATCGAGGACGAAGCCATGCAGGACGCGTTCGCGCAGTGCATCGGCGGGCTCCTCTCGGTCACCGTACAGGAGCTGCGCCTCGACATCGCGTGCGTGCACCCGGGCGTGCGCCTCCGCGCGGTCAAGTCCGGCAGCTACGGAAGCCACATCGACGCGGACGGCCGCTCCGCGTCCGTCGACGTCGGCGAGCTCTATGCGGACGAGGAGAGGCGCTTCTTGCTCTTCCTGCACGTGCCGAGGGCCCGACCCGCGGACGACGACGACGACGACACGCACCTTGTCAGAGTGGCCTGCGCTTATCGTGACACGGCGACTGGACGGGGCAAGAACGTTGCAGGCGAGGAGGACGCGAAAGTGCGGAGGCCCTGGGGCCCGGTGACCTCGGAGCGCTCCGTGGAGGTCGAGCGCGAGCGTGTCCGGGTTGAGGCGACGGACGGCATCGCGGCGGCCCGTGCGGCGGCGGAGCGTGGCGTGTTAGATTGATCTCTGCCGAGTTGGCCCAACGGACAACTTGGCCCTTTAATCCGCGTCCGGATCGGGGGCGCTCAATCGTTTTATGGTTGGTGGGTTCCTGTCGCGCAGCGCTATAAAGAGGAAGGTGGGGGCCGGGGCGTAGGATACGAGGTTGACCGCAGCCGCCAGTTCACCACTGACATCCTAACCCTAGTCCGATCGAGAGGGCGCACTGTGAGCGATGGGAAACGCTACCGCCTTCGCCGCCGCCACTGGACCACGCCTCCACTGCGCCTTCGACACCGCCGTTGGACTCCACTACTGCCCTACACCAACATCCGCGTCATCAACACCGACGCCATGGCCAGCTCCTCCGCCAAGGCTGTTGATGGTTGGTAACACCTCCTCACTATCATAATTTCTCTCTATCTCTCTAGGTTTTAGTTCATGTTCTAGGGTTTACTCTATCCTATATGTAAGTTTGTACCCGCTAGATCTACTGCTAGTCGGTTTTAAGTTTTATCAATTGTATCAGATCGCCTACTTAGTGTGTAGATCCAGATTGGGGTAGAAAACTGAAAAGAAATAAGGAGATGAAAGATTTTGAATTTTCTCAAACCCTAACCCTAACCCTAGAAGAAAGGTCGGCGAGGGGAGGGACCTACCCAGGTTTCCCTCACCACCGGTGCTACCGCCATCGTGCGGGAAGACCGTCGCATTAGAAGAGAGCCGTCGGCTCGCCAGCGCTCTGCAGCGCCGCGTACACGTGCGCAGGTCGCAAAGGGCACCACCGCGGTGCTAATCGATGGCGTCGCGCGCAGCTCCGGCCACACGCGTGCGCCGACGAAGGGCGCCACGGCGGCACCGCCACCTCCTGCATCGCGTCCGCTCTTGAGACCTCGGGTGCGGCGGTTGTGGTGTGCCGCGAAGAGAGAGAAAGGGGACTGACGAAATAGACCTAGGGTTTGGGAGACGGCGGCCGCGAGCGGTTTTGATCTCGCGAAATCAACGCCCGGGCGTTGGATGGTGATGAACGGCTGAGATCGCTTGGGCTCAATTCAGCCCTGGCGGGATTGGCAAATCCCGGCCCAAGCCTAGGTTGCGGCCTGGGGGCGGGGGAGACGTCGACCCGCGTGCGCAAGCGCTACTGGGCCGCGCGCAAAACTACTGGGCCATGAAGAGTAGAGACGCGCGCGAGCGCCTGCTGGGCCGGGCTAAATGTACAGTAAATTCCCTGTTTTAAGTTTTATTATTTTTCAGAAGCAGTTTTGATGAACTTTGTCAAGTTTTGATGTTAAATCTCTGTCAAAATTTGAATCAACGGGATACTTTTTTCAGAGAATAGATAAGTACAGTAAAATGCTTGTGAAAAGTAGATAAATTATTTTTTCATGTTTCCGCTGCAAAGTAGATGTTTATTATCTTCTAATTAAATTCGAACCAACAGGAGGATTTAATTTGAAGAGCAAGTTAATTTTATTCAGTAAATTATGATATTGTTATTTTTCTAACAACGTTGATAATAGCAATATTATAATTTTGTATTTATGAGTTTTTCCATGCATTAATTCTATTTTTGCCCAATGGTGATGTAGAATTAATGTAGAATAATGTTGTATGTTTTAATTTTGACCAACGTTAAATTAAGACATGCAATTATTATGTCACATTTTCTCACTATCTCTGGCGCTGTTTTCAGGACTCAACCCTATGGCATTCATCTCGCACATGCCGCCTCTTGAAGGGGGCAACTATCATGTATGGTGAGAGAAGTATGAATTAGCACTTGTGCTGTCCGAAAATGACCTAGCGCTTACCTCTCCGTGTCCTACGGAGCCAGTGGACCCAGTGAGAGAAGAAAATGAAACTGATACTGATTTCACTGCTCGGCAGCGAGATCATGCAGAAGTGAGAATGAAATACGATCTTGATCGTAAGAAATGAGACATTTCGAACCGCAAGTGCTTGATGGTGGCTAAGTCCACTATTTCAGATGCAATAAGGGGGTCAATCCTAGATTATGACACCGTCACTGAGTATCTCAAGAAAGTGAAGAGTCAGTTTATTGGCTCTTCAAAGGCTTATGCTAGTACCCTGATAAAGAAGTTATTCAATAAGAAATACTCTGGTGGAGGGATAAGAGAACACATATTGAAGATGAGCAACACGACTTCCAAGCTCAAGCCAATAGATTTAGGGCTCAAGGATGAGTTCCTGATTTATTTGGTTTTTGCTTCATTGCCTAAAGAGTATGAGACTTTTGTTGTTAATTACAACATACAGCTCGACAAATGGGACATTGAGAAGCTTATTGCAATGTGTGTGTAAGAAGAGGAGAGGCTTAAAAGCTCACATGGTGACTCTGCTAACCATGTGAAGAATAATAAAAAGAAGAATTTTAACAAGAATGCTAAACCTTAAGGGAAAGCTCCTCAGAATGACCACCATCAGAAGAACAACAATGCCTAAGTTGACAAGGATCAATGCAAATGGTGCAGGAAGTCTGGACATTACCAGAGGGACTGTCCAGATTTCCTAAAGAGCCTTTTGAAGAGAGGTGAGGACTTTATTACATTCATAGATGAGTCCTTGTATTTAAGTTATGCAAAATCTACTTGGTGGATTGATTCAGGTGCAACTATTCATGTTGCAAATTTATTACAGGGATTCCATACGTGGAGGACCCTACAAAGAGGAGAATGAAGAATTAAAGTAGCAAATAGAGTTGAAGCTGAAGTTGAAGCCATTGGAGATCTCTCTCTAGAATTAGATGATGGTTTTATACTTCAGCTTTCAGATATCCTTTATGTACTCTGTTTGCATATAAATTTGATTAGTGTTTCATGTCTAGACGATGATAGATATGATTGCCATTTTGGTAATGGCAAATGTCAGATTGTGTTTGATAATAAGTGTGCTGGTCTTGCCTTCAGATATGACAAACTTTATTTGTTATCACTTTCTGAAAATATGAATGTTGTGAGCACTAAGAATGAGAATGCTTCCTCATCTATAAATGTAAGAAATAAGCGAAAGAGAGTTCATGACATATCATCGAAATTATGGCACTATCGTTTAGGCCATATTTCGAGGGGGGAATAGAGTGATTGATTAAGAAATCAATTCTTCTTCCATTAGAATTTCTAGATTTAGAAAAAATGCATTGATTGCATAAAAGGAAAGTATATTAAGAAAATAAAAAAGATGTCAAACGAAGCGTAGGAATTTTAGAAATAATCCACACAGACATCTGTGGTCCTTTTCCTGTGAAGAGTGTGGATGGTTATGATTCATTTATAACATTCACAGATGATTATTTTCGTTATGGCTATATTTATCTAATTAAAAAAAGACTAGAAGCATTGGATAAATTTAAGATATTTATGGCTGAAGTAGAAAATTAGCATAATTTAAAGATTAAGATAGTAAGATCCGATCATGGGGGAGACTACTACGGTCGACACACCCCATATGGCCAAGTTCCTGGACCTTTTGTAAGGTTCTTATAGGAAAATGGCATAGTTACCCAGTACTCTACACCGGGCGAGCCTCAACAGAATAGAGTAGCTGAAAGATGCAACCGTACCTTAATGGATATGGTGAGAAATGTGATAAGTTACTCTACTCTACCGATAAGTTTATGGATGGAGGCGTTAAAAACCGCCATTCATATTCTTAATCGAGTTCCAAGCAAGTCGGTGCCCAAAACACCATATGAGTTGTGGATAGGGAAGAAACCCTCACTTAACTATTTATGTGTGTGGGGTTGTCCAGCTGAGGCTAAAGTCTTTAACCCAAACATAGGGAGGCTAGACTCCAAGACAGTCTGTTGCCATTTCATTGGCTATCTAGAAAAGTCAAAAAGTTATCGCTTCTATTGTCCTGATAGACATATGAAGTTTGTAGAAATAAGACATGCTGTGTTCTTGGAGGATGATATGATCAAGGGGAGCATGGTAGCGTGAGAAATTAATTTTGAAGAGAAGCAGGTATACGTGCCCACTCCGATGATTCAGGAGCTATTCTTCACGCTAACTGTTGTTGTTGTACCAATAGTACAAGACACTGTAGTAACATCACCTGTTGTTAGTTCTCCTGTGGCAACAATGGATGAACATGAGGAACCTGTCGTTCAGGATCCTATAGAACCCGTTATCACACATGAGGAAGAGCAACAACAACCTCATATAGAACAAGCGTCAACTAACGAGGCCCCTAGAAGGTCTCAAAGAGTCAGGAAACTAGCCATTTTTTTTGTAGCTGGGCGCATGCATCAGAGGTAGACGCAAGTTTTTTTTCCTCTCAAATTTGCTTCGCCGCTTTTTTTCTAGGGGCAAAAACGTCTTTTTAACAGCCAGTTAACACCGTTAGCTAACGGATTTGACGGTAGTGTCAAATTAGGGATGAAAGTTGAAGTGAGTGTCAAATAGGGAATGAAGAAAATTTCAGGGCCAAGAAAGAAACGACTCATTTTCCCTGTGTCAAATAAGGAATTCTCTCCAAAATATTTACTCACACATAATGAAATGTTCTCGGTAAAAAAATGCACAATGAATATCATCTTCAAATATTACAAAACAAGAATGCAAAAAATGCACATTTCAAATAGTGCAAATACTACATATTGTTATTGCAATTATACTGTATATGTATATAAATACATAATCCACCTCAATAAATCACTAGGTAACTAAATAGCTTGGACGACATCTACACCACTAATCCAACCTGCTTATCAATGTGGGCCCTAAGAATGATCACATCACCAATGAAAAGACCATAGTTTAATCAGTACAAATCAATAAGTCGTGAGGATTCCCTTAGTACTAATGGAAAATTAGTAGGGAAAGTGCTGAGCTTACATGGAGTACTAAATGGCCTCTCGAGCTGTGGTCGTAGGCAAGAATGCATCGACCACAACCTCTTTGTTCTCATTTTTGTTGTCTAGGATATATCGCTAAGGAAGCTTATACCTGTAGATATGATTGTCCCAAATATAATTGAGCATGTGTAGTAAGACGACAGTAGATGAATTAAGCAGGATACAGTCTTCAAAAAAGCGCTTGATCACTTGTAGGTGGTGAGGAGACAGCTCACTGGTATAGTTGTAGTGACGGTATTCAGGATCATCAGCAGTCTGCTATTATCTTGTCATCTTTTTCACCCTGACAACGCCCAACAGATACCCATAGTTAGAAACGAAATAAAAGCAGGGTTGTTCTTTTCCCTCTACCTCAAATAGTGTCTAACGTGACATACCTGGTCAATCATGGGCATAAGGCCAATTGCTCTTCCTTGGAGAGGAACGAACCAGGAATAACAGGCTCCTGCATGAGATAAATCATCACAAGGTCATGACACTCCTCATATGATATCACAAAATTCGTTCACAAATAACTGCAATTGACTCAACTATAGAGCAACTAGTCAGTCTAACTGTCTAAGAATGTGTCTACAAGAGAACTAATGTTAGCTATCCTTGAACAAAAACAAGGACCTTATAATCCAAAGAGTGAATACTCTACATTCTTCACAAATGCCCCCCACAAGACAAAGACAAGTGGAAGAAGGAAGACGACCAACACTTTCATTGGGTCATTGTCTTCACAAAGAGTCCTCGGAATGAAACCATAATTGTGAGGGTATACAACTGATGAGTACAGGACTCGATCAACCTACCAAATTATAGCACATGTCAGAAAGAAAGAAAAATAAATTAAACTATTACATTTCATCAGTGCAGGACTCAATCATCCTGTACTAGCAAATTTCTAAAATGTGTCGGGACAAATCACAACTAACAATTTTTTTTCTATAGGAAGATAAATATCTAGAAATCTAGCAGATCTATGACAAGCACTGAAGATAAATGTCTGAAATCTCTAACAACCTCCTACTAAGAATTAGTTAAATTATTATTGAGGGATGTAGCCTGAAATCTCTGAAACATGGTAGTAAACTATATGTAAAGCGCAGGTTAGCTTTGCATACGGCTACAGAACTTAAATGACACAGCAACAGCAATACTGAAGGACACTTCTGCCTCTGCTATCAACTTTGAAGAGCTAAATACTGAGCATTGCCATGCAACTGCAGCTTCAGTAATGAAAGGGAGAAATGATTTGCCTCTGGCTATTAGAAAAGTACTAGTATTATTACTAATTTAACTATGATGTGGGCTAGCACAAATCACAATAAACAAAGAAAAAGTTGTGGCCCAGTAAGACATTACACAATTGTAGAAAATGTGGAAAACAGACAAACTATGAATCCCAAACCACTCAGTTCAACTATACCATGTACAACCCACTACACAAAACCCAGATCAAAAAAGTTGGAAGGATTCTCGTGGAAGAATGATTTCCTTACTAATAGTCAACCCCTAAAAGTAAAAAGAGACATATTGCATATCCTCAACACTAAAATTGCAGTTCTCAATAATTGCAATTTACATCATTGCTGGTTGTAATTATTAAGTAACTGAATGTTTTATTTGTTTTTTCGTGAATAGAACAGATTAATAGGAACAGAGCACTGCAACTATTATGGACAAGAACAATAAACGCCACTAATCCATTAGTGGATAGGTCTGAGGAGATACTATATGTTCAGAGCATCTATAGCAGTCTATTCACATGCCCGGGAGCTTGCAGCAGCAGTAGCAGAGCGCGGCCAAGCTACAGATCGGACGCACTGACAGAGAAGATTTTAGGATTTTGAGTAAATCAACACAAAAAAAAAACAATGCATACAAGTGGGTAGAAGTTTACTGGAATTCTGTCAAGGTACTTCTCTCTGATCCGGTTAGCTGCAGACTGCCTCTTCTCTGTAACAAAAGGTCTGACAGATCAACGGGTCAGTTATGTAATATGTTAACAAATTTCAAGATGTGTTAGCACAAATCATAAGAGACAAATTTTTTTCTATGAAAGAACAAGGACAAATGGTGTGTTGGCACAAATCACAATTAACAAAGTTCAAGATGTGTTAGCACAAATCACAAGAGACAATTTTTTCTATGAAAGGACAAGGGCAAATAAGAGGTGTGTGTTGGCACAAATCATAATTAACAAAGTTTAAGATGTGTTAGCACAAATCATAAGAGGACAATTTTTTTATGAAATGACAAGGACAAATAAGAGGTGTGTGTTGGCACAAATCACAATTAACAAAGTTCAAGATGTGTAAGCACAAATCACAAGAGATAATTTTTTCTATGAAAGGACAAGGACAAATAACAGATGTGTGCTAGCACAAATCACAATCAACAGAATTCAAGATGTGTTAGCACAAATCACAAGTGACAATTTTTTTCTATGAAAGGATAAGGACAAATAAGACGTGTGTGCTAGCACATATAAGCCATACAAGCAAGTAGATGAAATCCTTGCAAGAAAAGGCACCTATTTTTATATTTCAGAGTAAACAACACAAAAGAAATAATGCAACCACTCTGTGTGCCCCACTGCTTATGACACAGGAAAAAAATGAAAATACACTAAACTCGGAATCCTTTTTAGACAATATTACAGTAGCCTAAAAATTATCATAGGATGCAAATGCATGTTGGGAGGCAACATCTTTGATATCCTTCAACATGTCTGTAGCCATACCAGCAGGTTAGTAGTAAAAAACATGTACTGGTCAATACATAGAAGCAACAGCTAAAGCATATTAAGGATGAAATGAACATATAAAGAAGTTAAATTTCAAGTTCAGCTCGACATACTTGACCAATGAACCAATTAAGCAAAGCTATCATTCAATTAATAAGTAAATTTAGATTTTCCTATTCTAGATTCCCACAATGTGTGAACTAGTTTGATAGATCAGATAGCATCACACCAGTTTTCTCAAAGAGTGTGTTGCATAGAGAACGTACCTTCTACTTGAGACAACAACAAAGGACTACCTCTTCTGTTGTTGGACGGTCCTTTGGATCAAACGCTAATAGCTTTTCTAATAGTTTAAGTCCCAAATGATCTGCACTAGGAAACTTCTGAGAAAATGGAATAGGGTCCTTTTTTTCTCATGCTGCTCAAGTACCTTCTTGCTTTCTCATTCCGAACCTAAAAATGAATAAAAAACAAGTTTAACTTTGGGGTCACTGAGCCATGAGACGAAATAAAAATAGAGTTTCCTTGGTTATAGCACTATACCCGAGAAATTTTATGTTGTGGTACAGTCATCTCTTCAACTATAGATCAAATAAACCTTTGAACAAGCAATAACCTGCAGATGCTATTCCTAACATATGATATGTGTAGTAGTCTGTATAATTCATCACATCATTCTACATAAGACAGACTACAGAAAATGCAAAACCAGCACTCCAGCAACCACTTAGATCAGCTAGCAAAAAAGACAAAGCGACGAGGCAAATGGTTCAACACAAGCATATTGCATATGCTCAGAACTACAATTGTGGTGCCCGATATTTGCAATTTATATTATTGCTGATTGCAATTATGTAACAAGATCTTTTATTTGTTTGGTCACTTTCAACAAGTATGTAGTAAAAAATAGGATCACATAGTTTAGTGGTATAGCAAGGAGCGGTACTGTAGTTTATAGAACAAAACATATTTCAGATCACAAGAGAAAGTAGAGGCCCTCATAAGATTTGAGTTGTCAAATAATTTTATGCAAGCATCAACTCTTAGTTGTTTAGAGTATTCTTTCGCAGCCTACAGATGTGCAGCAGGTTTGAAAAAAGATATAAAGCTGTTTTGGAACAGGGGGGCATTAGGGTGGAATAAAAATGTTTACGGGAACGGAGATTTCCAAATGTAGGAGATTTTTTAAAACAACAATTACTTTGTTAAATTTAGAATGTTGCTGACAACAATACTGACTACAGAATGCAAATGACAAAACCTGCAATACGCTCGAGTGACAACTACTGAATGGATGCAAGTAGTTGCTATCAATCAGAATATTATTTATATCTGCTTCAGCTATATGGTCAAATATAAAACACTGACTTTGCCTTCAATATTATCATACATGATTACATTATAAACATGTGGATAGATTTTTCTTCTTCAAACATAGAGAATGACAAAGAAGGCAGTGAAATAATGGCAAAACTATTTCACTTTTTATTGAGACTAGAATGCTCCAATCTGGCGCCCTCCCATTAATCAGAAACAATACTATTCAATTATATGCAGATAATATCCTAACTTTCATAAAGAACAAGTAAGGAACTGTTATGCCCATCATTCCCTTCTAGAGAAGTAAAAGGTGATCATAGATGAAGTTATGGAACATTTGACTAGTGCCCCGAGATATCAAAATGAGTTATTAAAAATAGAATAAAAGAGGACACATGTTCCTAGACAGTGGTTAGCTTATCACATTCTAGTTCTAGAACTTAATCCCAGTAGTAATGGACAATTTTCTAAAATAAGGAATAGTAACTATCCTAAAGATACAGTGACTGGTTTAATTGCTAGTAAAGATCTAACAACTTACAACAATGGGGTGATTTAAAAGAACAACTACAAGTATTTGTGTGGTCCTAAAAGCTTTATAACCAAAATAACGCTAAATAATTAAATTAACTAGATTCAAGACAAGATGCCATACTAGAGCAGAGCCAAAATTACAACAACACCGATAAATCAAATGGGGCGATTTAATATGAATTAGAAAAACATAAGCAAGTAGTAGTATAATCCCACAATCTTTCTAACCAAATAATGCTGAATAATGAAAGTAGTTAGATTCAGGAAGCCATACTAGACCAGTACCAAAATTACAACCTAGCAATACATCAATGTGTGACATCCATAGTTTTAAAGGCGGTTAGGCGTCTAGGCGAGTGCTTGGTACGCCTGGACGCCTAGGTGGCGCCTAGGCCACAAGGCGCCACTGTTTCCAAGGCGAGCTGGGTACGCCTGGACGCCTAGGCGTCGCCTTGAAAACTATGGTGACATCAGGCCCATAGTAATGCAAATAACAGGCAAAAATCACTTTATCCCTTGCTACTACAAATCCTTGGCTACTGCTTCTAATCACCGCACAATTTCAGTACATGTCAAAATCAATTCAGTATATGTTGCAACAACCAATGTTAGGCACCTACAAAGAAGGCAAAATATAAGATGAAGACAGATTCTAACCGCAAAGCCAGTACAAAACAAAAGGAACCACTCTAAGTGCACTAACCGCAGCAACATTCATGCCCACATTGGCGTGACACACGCCAACGCCAACGGTAATGGCGTTGGATCGTTTAATGACGACAATGAACCAACATGCATTTCTCAGCAGAAATGGAACTAACATGCATTTCTCAGCAGAAATGGAACCAACATGCATTTCTCAGCACAAATGGAGTGGGCATCCGTCTCTATGAACTACACCCATGATCAAACAGACATTCAGATCGTCTGAGCATCTACCTGTCAGCATCGAGTACAAATTGGAATTAAAGCCATCGAGCAGCAGTACAGCATGATCCAGTATATACGCAGCAGTACCTTTTCTAGTGATGCCTATTTTCTAGTTCTAGTAGTATATACAATACACACCTCCAGGACATCATAGCTTACGTTCGTCGTTCTTCTCACCGATGTTCCTGAAGACGATATGATCCGTGACAACGTCTACACCCTCCCCATCCTTCTTCTACAACAAACACGAAAAGGAAAAAAAAATAGAACACCATTAGCGACAGTGCCTGCAGAGGGAGCGGATCTGACAGCGCCCAGCTGCGGCCGCCACCGCAGATCCGTGCCCAGCCTCAGATCTAGGCCACCAGCTAACTTTATCACTGCCGGCGGGGTGGACCGCCGCCGCAACGTCGGGAAGGGCGCGTCCAGGTCTAGCTCCACGGGCTCCGGTTCATACAAGCAACCCAAACCAAAACCTAGAACAAATCACACTTAAATCACAAATCACACCTGAAATCCGAGGGAGGCCACGGCGTGCGAAGGTAGGTCTCGAGCTCTAGGAATGGCGGGCGCGAGCGAGGCTCCGATTCGGCTGGCAAGGCAGAGGTGACGCACTGAGACGAGGCAAGCGTGGAGGTCACCAGAGGAATCACCATGGCGTAGCGCCACTCGCCGTCATGCCCCTGCAGCTTACCCCGCGCGCTCTCGCCGTCCCACAGCCGCAGCGCCCCTCACCGTTCCGCCACTGCAGCGCGCTCTCTCCGTCCCGCCGCCGCAGCGCCCCTCACCGTTCCGCCACTGCAGCGCGCTCTCTCCATCCCGCCGCAACGCTCCACGCTCGTCGCTGGGCCTCAGGAAACAGATGAGGAGCACAGATCTAGAACTGGGCAAAGCAGACAAGACCGACGGCAAACTAAAGGGAGCAAAGCGGTGAACTCACGTACCTCCACAGCTCTAGCAATGCGCAGAGACGGGGCGGGGCGAAGCAGCGAGGTCGCCGGTAGAACCGCCGCAGCGCCGAGACAATCGCCGGTCGTCCGGACGAACCCCTTTTCCCCTCTCGCCTGGTCGATGGGGAAATGAGACAGCAAGAAAACGATAGGAGCGACTTCCGATTTCAAGCAGTAACGCTCAGAGTGGGCCTGACAAATCAGCGTCACAAGGCAAATGGACGCAGCCAGACATCGATTCTTCATCCAGCGGACAGAAAATTCGTGTCCCAACAAACAACAAAAACACATATGTGTCATATAGCATTTCTGAAACATTAAAACTGTATGGAGAAGCATCATTTTGTAGCTTCAACCAGCAACGAGGACGACGATACAATCTAGTCGATCTCACACTCCTGCCATGGGCCTATGTTTGCCACCGGGCCTTGGACTCCTATACGTCTATAAAAATAAAAAAATACCTATACAAAGAACACTAGAAGACCTCGAAAATATGTTGCAAGTTTGCAGCCACTAAAGTCAAGGTCAGATATATACTAAATCTTTTTCATTGCAAAATCGTGAAAACTTGGAACAAAACCACAACTTTAATTTGCGTGCCAGTTGAACTCGGAGCATCTCCAATAGTTCCAAAAAAATTAATTAAAAAATTAAATAGTTTTTCAAGTGGCTAAAAAAAGATGATAGCATATTTGTTAAGTTTCTCAACAGTTTTAAAAAACCTCGCTCCTAAAATATAGAAGATCATTTTTGCATTATAAATCCTGAACTATTTCTAAATTATCCTAACTACTTTTATATTTTCTTCTCTCTTGTACATTTACATCAAGAACCATGTCCTACTCTTTATTCTTTTAATATCCTTCCACCTCTAGATTGGCACGTCAACACGCACGCATATATTTCCGTGCGATTAAGGGCCTGTTCGTTTGGAGGAATTCTGGAGGAATGCTGGAGAAATCTGTGAGAGAAAAACACTGTTCCGGATAAAAAAAAGAAGCGGATCAAGCCGGGTTTAAGGGCACGCGAACGGGGCCTAGTGTGGAAAGATTGAGAGTTGAGTTAGGCTAGTCCCAATAATAGAAACTACATGTAGATTCTATATCTATTAATTTTCATAGACACTACAAATAGAAATCATGGTCTCAATGGATAGTTTCTACAGAACAATTTTTTATCTAGTCACATATATTCTCTCTCCATTCTCTACCAATCACATCCCTTCATATCTTGGTTCTCGTGTAGACATGGTTTCTAACTTAGACCTAGTTTCTATGTTTTTTGCTCTTTCTTTTCAATAACTATCTTGCTACATCAGCAAAACGCTTAGGTGGCAATATAATTAATGTTCATAGAAACTATGATAGTTTCTGTACTGGGAGTGCTCTTAGGAAGTTGTTGGGGAGCAGTTTTTCTAATCTTGCTAAAAAAATCTACATTGGAAGTGTGTTTTGGAAACTCTCGGACATGCTCTAAGAGCATGACCCTGGAATGTTAAATTACCTTGTACTCCACGTGACTTCTAAATTACTATTGGTTTATACAAGGGAAGCCATTAACATAGTGAAAGCAAAAGGATTTTCATGTAGGAGTAGTTTGTTGTTTTTTTGTATTTCTTTTCAACTTATTTATTTACTTGCTTGTGTATCTTAATATAAAAAATAAATAAAGACTCGATCACACATCTTGTCATGGAGAGCTATCTGTACCTTTCTTTGACATAGAGGTAGCAGAGGCTGTTTATGAATATGGAAAAGGTGAACGCTATGGTTAACTTTCTTTCCAATTACCAAATCCCTAACCAGCAGCTCCAACTGCAACCACCATATTTCTGTACAATCTCTCAGTGCATGTGTAAGATTCGAAATATTCATGCGTATTCTGATTTTTAATACAATACAGAGGAGCCTTAGAATCTGCATCCGTTTAAATTCGTGACACAAACAAGCTTTAAAAAGCAGCGGCGTCGAGAGAGCAAAACACATATCACATCCACGGAGAGATTGCTGGGGTTGGCGCCGATGATCTTGGTGATGTGGACGAGGGCAAGCTCGGTACGCCTGCAAGGCTGCAACCCCAGCCTTGTATTTTTTCGCGGCCATACGGCCCATAACCCGATCGATTCCTAGACGAGCTCACGAGGCACGAGCGAGACGTATTACGCCCAGCGGCCCACTCCCGGGCCCTGGAGACCGGATGCCACCGGGAACAGAAGCCGCGCACGCTACGGCACGGCACGTCGCCAGCCACCCATCTCCTTTGCCTATACAGTTGTATATTGGAGGCTGGGACGCGTAATCAAATTGATTTCTAGGGCTCAGGTGCATCGGGATGGAGAGCGAGGGCGCCGCCGACCCATGCGCCATCTGCTTCTGCGACATCGGCCACGGCCAGGCCATCTTCACGGCCGAGTGCTCCCACGTCTTCCACCACCGCTGCATCTCCGACAGCGTCGCCCACGGCCACCGCGATTGCCCGCTCTGTGAGTCCGCCTGGCGCGATCTGCCCGCCGTCTGTGACCGGGTCCATCGTCCTCCTCCCGCGAGGCCAGTGCCGGTCCGTGATGCTCGTGCTCGTCCCGCGAGGCCTCCTTCCCCTGGCCCGTACGACGACGACGAACCGGCGGTGGAGCAGAGCGTCGATGACCTGGACCGGGCGGCCGACGACGAGGTGGTGGTGCCGTGGTGGTCAAGACGCACTGCGAGCGCACGGCCCTGGCCAGGGGCGCGTCCAACGGCAGCTTCGCCGTGCTCGTGCATGCCAGGGCACAGGGGGCGGCGGCCGCGGGTTTGGCCGGCGGTGAGAAGCGAGCGCCGCTTGACCTCGTGACGGTGATCGACGTCAGCACCAGCATGCGTGGCCAGAAGCTGTGTCTGGCCATGCAGGCCGTGTCGTTCGTCATCGACACTCTCGGACCGGCGGACCGCCTCAGCGTTGTCTCCTTCTCGAACGACGTGACCCGCGTGCTCCGTCTCGCGCGCAGGACGGCCGACGGGAAGGCCTCCGCGAAGCGCACCGTGCGTTCGATCCCTCGTCGCGCGTGGCGGCACCAACATCGGCGAGGGCTTCCGTGTGGCCGCCAAGGTCATCGACAACCGCCAGCAAAGGAACGCCATGACCAGTATCATCCTCCTCCCTGATGGGCGGGACGGGTACATACGACTGTTAGATTGATCTCTAATCCCAAACTGGGCCCAACGGCCCAGTTGGGCCTTTGATCCATGCCCTCATCGGGGGCATCCAGCCCACTATGGCTGGAGGTCTCCTGTCACACTGCGCAATAAATAGAGGTGGGGCCGGCGGCTCAAGTCACGAGGTTCGCCTGAACCGAGCTCCCCACCGACAAACCCTAACCCGATCAGAGAGGGGCGCAGCCAGTGACGGGAAGCACCTCCACCACTGCACTGCGCCGCCACCGGTCTTCACCGCCGGTAGCCACCGCCCATCACCGACACCATCTTCACCGACCGTCGTTGCCCTAGCGCAGACACCGACGCAATGCTCATGGCAGACGCCTCTGGATTGAAGGCCTACGATGGTCGGTAACCTAGCACTACTCCTCCCTCTAATCTCTGTCTAGTTCATATACTAGGACATGCAATTCATTTACAAGAAGTACCTAGCTAGATCTATGACCATGTGATAAGAAAATATTAACAATGGTACCAGAGCCAGGTTTTCTAAGGTTTTAGATCTAGAACGGGTGAACGATAAAACACAGAGTAGATCCGTTTGGATCTGAGAAAAGAAAGGGTCTCGGATCTCAAAGCCGAAGCCTAACCCGCGAATCAATAACGAGGAAGAAGAACAGTGAAACCCTAACCCTAACCAAACCCTAATCTCGATCCTAACCCCATCTCCAACCCTAAATCGAATAAATCCGAGAAAAGAAGAAAGGAAAATCAAAGAAAAAGAAAAGGGGAAGGGGAAGAGACCTACCTCGCCGCCGCACCGTGCTGTCGCCTCGTCGGTGCGCGGGCGGGTGCTCGGGCAAAGGGCGCCCTGGCCAGGTCGCTCGACGGCGGCGCGCTCACCCGCTGGGGAGCGCGCACGCCGGCGAGAGGGCCGGCGATGGTGCCATCATCGTCTCTGTGCCGTCGTGGTACCGAGACAGAGGAGGAGAAGAGATCAGGGTCAGATCAGGGTCAGATGTCCGGCCCAGGCACGAGCGCGCGGGCGGGCGGCTTTGCCGGCCCAGGCCCAGGTTGTGGCCTGGGAGGCACAGCGCGCGCGTCAGCGGAGCTGGGCCGGGCTGAATTCTTGGTCGGGCCGAAGGAACAGTAAAGAAATGAGTCATTTTTTCTTTTTCTTTTTCCAGTAAATATTTATTTCCTAGAAAATGGATAAATGGCTTAAAGTAAATAGAAAAGAGAATTTTCCTGTGGGTAAAATTTATTAAATTGAATTATTTTTCTGCTGCGTATTTAAAGTTGTTATTTTCATTATTAAATTCGAACCAACGGGATAATTTAATTTTAAAAAATAGATATGTTTTTAGTTTATTATAATATTGTTATTATTCTAACCAATGTTGATTAATGGCAATATTATGATGTTTTGTCATGCATTAATTCTATTTCTGCCAAACGGTGATGTAGAATTAGTGTAGAGGACAATTGTATGTTTTAATTTTAACCAACGTTAGAACTAAGGCATGCAATTGTTATTATTATGTTTATGTTCTCACTCCATATGAATTGTGTTTTCAGGCGGATACAACTTGATGGGTTGTATCAAAGAGATCCCCACTCTCAAATGTGACAACTACACGGAGTGGAAGAGAAAGATTGACCTGGCCTTCATCTTGGCTGAGGTGGACTGGGTAGTCACCTCACTGTGTCCTACTGAGCCTGTGGCTCCGGTGAGGGAGACAAACGAGGCTGATGCCGCTTGGGCAACTAGAGAGAGGGATTTTGAATCCCAAAAGATGTCATATCACCTTGAGCATAGGAAGTGGGTCACTGCCAATAAGAAATGTATGGCTGTGATAAAGAACACGATTGAGCCTACAATTGTGGGCTCAATCCTAGAGTGTGACACCATCACCGAGTACCTTGATAGAATAAAGAGTCAGTTCACTGGCTCTTCAAAGACATATGCTACCCAGCTGATAAAGCAGTTGGCGACAGAGAGGTACTCTAGAAATGGTGGCATAAGAGAGCACATACTAAGGATGAGCAATTTGGCATCCAAGATAAAACCAATGGATCTGACTCTCAAGGAAGAGTTCCTTATCTATCTGATTTTTGCTTCCTTGCCAAAGGAATTTGACACTTTTGTTGTCAATTACAACATACAACCCGAGAAGTGGGACTTAGAGAGGCTCATGGCTATGTGTGTGCAAGAGAAGAAGAGAATGAAAGCTGCCAATGGTGGCACTATCAATTATGTGAAAGACAATAAGAAAAAGAATAATAATGCTAACTCCTCCTCAAAGCCAAAGGGAAAGGGTCTCATGCTGCATCAGCCTCAGCAGAACAAGTTCACAGTAGAGAAAGACCAGTGTCTCTATTGCAAGAAGATGGAACATTATAAGAAAGATTGTCCCGATTACTTAAAGATGATCATGGCAAAGAAATGTGAGAACATTATTACGTTCATAAATGAATCCCTGTATGTACAATATTCAAAATCTACTCGGTGGATTGACTCAGGTGCAACTGTTCATGTTGCTAATTCTTTATAGGGATTCCGTTCGACGAGGACTACACAAAGAAGAGAAAGACACGTTAAGGTTGCAAATGGAGTCCGAGCAGATGTCAAAGCCGTTAACGATATTTATCTAGAGCTTGCTGATGGCTTCATACTTTTACTTAGAGATGTACTTTATGTTCTCTCTTTATAGAGAAACTTGATTAGTGTTTCATGCTTGGACAATGATGTATATGATTGCCATTTTGGAAATGGCAAATGTAAGATAACATTTAATAATGCATGTGTTGGTCTTGCTATCTTACAAAATGAGCTTTATTTGTTATCACTACGTGATGATGTGAATGTTGTATGCGATGATGGGAACGTTGCATGCGACAAAGAGAATGTATCCTCGTCTGTGGATGTAAACAGAAAACGAAAGAGACCTCACGATGCGCTGTCGAAATTATGGCACTGTCGTTTAGGCCACATTTTGAGGGGGAGAATAGAAAGACTAGTTAAAAATGATATTCTTTCTCCATTAGAGTTCTCAGATTTAGAACAATGCAATGAATGCATAAAAGGAAAGTATGTAAAGAAGATTAAGAAAGATGCCAAACGAAGCGCAAGAATTTTACAGATTATTCACACAGATATCTGTGGTCCATTTCCTATAAAGAGTGTGGATGGTTATGATTCGTTCATAACATTCACAGATGATTACTCCCGTTATTGCTACATTGATCCAATTAAAGAAAGAATAGAAGCATTGGATAAATTTAAGATATTTAAGGCAGAAGTTGAAAACCAACACGATTTAAAGATTAAGATAGTCAGGTCTGACCATGGGGGGGAGTACTACGATCGACATACCCTATATGGCCAAGTTCCTAGACCTTTTGCAAGGTTCTTATATGAGAATGACATAGTAGCCCAGTATTCTACACCGGACGAACCTCAGCAGAATAGAGTAGCTAAAAGACGTAATCGTACCCTGATGGATATGGTGTGCAGTATGATAAGTTACTCCACCTTACCGTTGAGCCTGTGGATGGAGGCATAAAAACCGTCATTCATATTCTCAATAGAGTACCAAGTAAGTCAGTGCCCAAAACACCGTATGAGTTGTGGACAGGAAGAGTACCCTCACTAAAGCACTTACGTGTGTGGGGGAGCCCTGCTGAGGCTAAAGTATTTAACCCAAACATTGGGAAGCTAGATCCCAAAACAGTAAGTTTCCATTTCATTGGCTACCTAGAAAAGTTAAAATGTTTTCGTTTCTACTGTCCAGATAGACATACAAAGTTTGTGAAAACGAGACACGTTGTCTTTCTAGAGGATGAAATGATGAGGGGGAGAATGGTAGCTCAAGAAATTGACCTTGAAGAGAAGCGGGTGTATGCGCCCACTCCGATAATTCATGAGCCATTTTTCTCACTACCTGCTGTCGCTGCACCGACAGTGTAAAATACTGTGGTGCCAGCACGTGTTGTTATTTCGCCTGTGGCAACAATGAATGACGACGAAGAACCTATTCTTTAGGATCCTGTAGAACCTATTGCCACACATGAGGGGGAGCAACAACAACCTCAAACAGAAGATGTGCCAAATGTGGAGGCCCCTAGAAGGTCTCAAAGAGTTAGAAAATCAGCTATTCCTGCTAACTATGAAGTATACAACACTGAGGAATTTCAAATGGAGGATGATCCCACCTCATTTAAAGAAACCAAGAGAAGTGATCATTCATCAAAGTGGCTTGAGGCCATGGAAGATGAAATGAAATCAATGAATGCCAATAAAGTTTGGGACTTAGAAATAATTTCTAAAGAAACCAAAACAGTAGGCTGTAAATGGGTCTACAAAACAAAACTTGACTCTCAAGGGAATATAGAAAGATATAAAGCGTGACTTGTGGCAAAAGGCTTTACGCAAAGAGAAGGGATTGATTACAATGAGACATTTTCTCCAGTCTCATGTAAGTATTCTTTCAGAATCATAATGTCATTAGTGGCACATTACGATTTAGAATTACATCAGATGGATGTAAAGACGACACTTCTCAACGGGAACTTAGAGGAGAATGTTTACATGGCACAACCGAAAGGTTTTTATCATGGAAGGAAAAGAACAAATGGGATGCCACCTAAAGAAATCCATTTATGGATTAAAACAAGCTTCAAGACAGTGGTACTTGAAGTTTGATCAGACAATAAGGAATTTTGGGTTTAAAGAGAATGTTGAGGACAATTGTGTCTATGCAAAGTTTAAGAATGGAAAGTTTATCTTCCTTGTCCTGTATGTGGACAATATCTTACTTGCTAGTAGTGATGTCAGTCTACTACTGGAGACAAAGAAGTTTTTATCCTCAAAATTTGATATGAAAGATCTTGGTGAAGCCTCGTTCGTTCTAGGGATCGAGATTCACCGAGATAGAAGTAACGGGGTATTAGGACTATCACAAAAGGCATACATAGAAAGGATCTTAAAGAAATTTAGTATGCACAAATATAGTCCCTCATCTGCTCCTATAGTCAAGGGTGACAGATATGGGGATTTTCAATGCCCTAGGAACCGTTATGAGATCGATCAAATGAAAGCGATTTCATATGCTTCAGCTGTCGGAAGCTTGCAATATGCTCAAGTATGTACGCGCCCTGACTTGGCATTTGTTACCGGGTTACTTGGCAGATTCCAGAGCAATCATGGAACAGAACACTAAAAATTAGTAAAGAAAGTCTTGCGTTATTTGCAAGGAACAAGAAACCTCATGATGACGTATGGAAGATCTGATTCACTCCATATAGTGGGATATTTAGATTCTGATTATGCGGGAGATGATAGAAAATACACGTCTGGATATGTATTCACTCTCGCAGGGGGAACTATTTCATGGAAAAGCTCAAAGCAAACCGTCACTACATCGTCCACAATATATGTCGAGTTTGTAGCGTGTTATAAGGCAACGGGGCAGATGAACTAGCTAAAGAAGTTCATACCCGGTTTGAAGGTGGTTGACGACATCTATAGACCACTTAAGTTATACTGCGATAATAATCCGGCAGTACAGTATGCTCACGACAATAAGTCAAGTGGTGCTGCCAAACGCATTGACATAAAGTATTATGTTGTGAAAGATAAAGTCTGGGATCATGTCATAAGTCTTGAGCATATAAGTACCGAAAAGATGCTCGCGGATCCGCTTACAAAAGGCTTACCACTCAACGTGTTCAGAGAACACGTAGCCGGCATGGGTTTAAGGGAAAGCTTATAATTCCTGGACAAAAGAAGGCCTAAAGTTAAGTATCTATTTCAGAACAGAGTGGTGTGTCGTAGCTATTAAATCTATCGGCAATTGACCGTGACGATGAAACATGCTCTATGCACTAATCTGTAATGGAATGAACAAAAGTAAATGGTATGAAATTAAAAGATGGTAGGAGATCAAGGGAGAGATTGTTAGATTGACCTCTAATCCCAAATTGGGCCCAACGGCCTAGTTGGGCCTTTGATCCGCGCCCTGATCGGGGACGCCCAGCCCACTATGGCTGGAGGGCCCCTGTCACACTGCGCAATAAATATAGGTGGGGCCGGCGGCTCAAGTCACGAGGTTCGCCTGAGCCGAGCTCCCCACCGACAAACCCTAACCTGATCAGAGAGGGGTGCAGCCAGTGACGGGAAGCACCTCCACCACTGCACTGTGCCGCCACCGGTCTTCACCGCTGGTAGCCACCGTCCATCACCGACACCGTCTTCACCGATCGTCGCTGCCCTAGCGCAGACACCGACGCAACGCCCATGGCAGACGCCTCTGGATCGAAGGCCTACGATGGTCGGTAACCTAGCATTACCCCTCCCTCTAATCTTTGTCTAGTTCATGTACTAAGACATGCAATTCATTTACAAGAAGTACCCGACTAGACAGGGGCGGATCTACAGTAAAGCGTCGGGGTCCGCCGATCCCGATGACTTCTTTAGAGCCTGTGATACCCCATGTAGTCTCACCGTGATGGATCCCAGTGAAATCAAATGTTGACCCCAGCAACTGTGCAGCCCAGTCCAAGGAAATATGCAAACAGTAGGCAGCAGGCCACAAAGCCCACTTCGTGGATGAAGCGGCCAATAAACAACACAAGCTAACTAGCTAAGAAGCCCAAAAATCACCTGCTGGCTGCTTGCTGTCGATCACTCTTCCTATAGAATCACCGTAGACCGGCCTGAGTAGGTCTTTCGGATTTGGGGATTAAATTTATTGACTCATCGTCTTCTTCCTTTGCGCTCGCCCCCTGCCCCTCACAGCGGCGCTGCAGCCTGCAACTGCAAGTCTGCAAGCATCGCCGGCTCGCCGCATCTTGCCGTTGCCGCCTTGCCGGTGACTGGGCGCCGGCATGACGTACACGTACTGATGTTCAAGCCTGTTGCCTCTAATCCTCTTGGCTGATTGGACTATTGGAGCAATATCAAACATGTCAGGTGAGGAAATTAATTTTATTTTATCATGTACGCACGGTAGCTTACTGTTATTCAGTATCTACTTTAGTGTTTAATTGTGTTCACTAATTTGATAGCTAGGCAACCAAAGAACATTAGAACGATTCTTGAAAAGAAAAAATCCCCCTGGTGATGGTCAGAATCCTGATGGAGGTGCTTCAAGAGGAGATGGCGATGAGAATCCTGATGCAGGCACTTCAAGAAGAGATGGAAGTGTAGCTGCAACAAACACCAATCATACCACTCTTTGTTCTTCGCGAGTCGCACGATGGGAGATAAATTTTGACGAGCTTCCATATGATCCAGTAGAAAGAAGGAGAATTTCATATTACATAGGACAAAATCTACAAGATGAGATAAGACGCAAGTATTTGATTAGAGGTCCTTTTAGACCACCACCTGGTTTTAGGTATCCAGAAAAGATTATAGCAGGTCATCCACGTCGATTTCACCCTGAATGGTTCACATAATATGATTGGCTAGAGCACAGTGAAAAGGTGGATAAATGTTTTTGTTTATATTGCTACTTATTTAGAGATTCTAATGAGGGCCAAGGTGGGAATGATGCATTTATGAAAAATGGTTGGGATGGCTTTAACAAAAAGGACAGGCTTCGAGATCACGTAGGCACCTGACCTAATAGTTTTCATAACACAGCAGTTAAAAGATGCAACAATTTCTTGATGCAATCCCAAATGACGATGTCATAGTTCGTTTTCAGAATATGGATGACCGTAACCGTAGAGTGAAATTATAAGAGGTAACAACTATTGTAAAGAGTTTTTTGTCTTATTATAACATTACTACTTTCGCTCCTCTATATGAATCTTTAATTTTTGTAGTATGTCATCATTATAAATAATTATGCCTATGTTTTGCACGTATCGTAGTGTTAAATTACTATAAATTTCTATCATGAGTCAGTGCCGATCCCGATCCCATTTTTTTCTAGTTTCGCCACTGCGACTAGATCTATGACCATGTGATAAGAAAATATTAACAACGACATCGGCACGTCGATCTTGTACCAAGTTCGTTCACGGCCGTCGGCAACCGGAACCGGGCAGCGCCCATTCACACGTTCGGCTTCGGCACCGACCACGATGCTGCTGCGATGCACGCCGTCACGGAGAAGACGGGCGGCACGTTCTCCTTCGTGGAGAATCAGGCGGCCATCCAGGACTCGTTCGCACAGTGCAACGCCGGGCTCCTCTCGGTCGCCATGCAGGACCTGAGAATTGACGTGGTGTGCGTGCATCTGGGTGTGCGCGTCCTAGGTGTTAAGTCAGGCCGCTACATGAGCCGCGTAGACGCCGACCGAAGCGCTGCCTCTGTGGACGTCGGCAAGCTCTATGCCAATGAGGAGAGGTGCTTCTTGCTGTTCGTGCGCGTGCCGGCAGCGGAAGCTACAGAAGAGATCACCCGGTTGATCAAAGTGAGATGCTCGTATAATGACACTCTGACAGGGTGCTTGGAAAGCGTTGCCGGCGATGACGTCGTGGTGTTGAGGCCAGTCCAAGTTACCGACGGCGACACCGAACTATCCATGGAAGTGGAGCGGGAGCACGTCCGCGTGGCCGTGACCGGGGACATCACAGCGGCACGGGCGGCAGCCGAGCGCGGAGACCACACTGAGGCGGCGCGCATAATCAAGAATGGGCAGGAGGCCCTACGGCGGTTGGGGCCAGGGATGGTCAAGGACCCAACGTGCGCCGTGCTGGAGGACGAGCTGAGCGACCTTCGGATCCGCGTGGCGAACCCGTGGGCATACGAGCAGACGGGCCGCACAGTCATGCTGCCGTGCATGAGCTCACACAGGCAGCAGCGCGCCTTGTCGGTGGCAGTGCGGCGACCATACTCGCGTCGTGGAGGCAGAGGTGCACGCCAGCCGTACGCGACTCCGGCGGTGTAGAACATGGTCGAGATTTGGTGGAGTGCGCGCGAGCAGCAGCAATATACGTCGTCACCAGCACCACCGGCGAAGAGAATGCATTTAGGCTCTGCAGAATGATACTAGTAATGGATTTTAGCTTGAGCGTTAGACTTGCTGTTGCGAGGGTTTAAGTCGCTAGGTTGTGCGCTGCTGTTGTTTTGACACTTCCATCTTTTTAGCTGTTCTAAACTACCACACGTTTATAGAGGCGACTGGGCCAACCATTTCTATAAATCGCTAATATCATTCAGTGGGGAACATTCTAAAAGAAGTCTGCAACGAATTCGAGCGAAGAACAATTGAACAATCACTGCTACAACAAAAGCTCTATAGAGGCGTCTGGGCCAACCGCCACTAGAGGTGGTTATCGAGCCGCCTCTATAAATCAGATTTTTAGAGGCGGCTGAGAACCAGAGTCCCTCTAGAATTGGATTTTTAGAGATTGTTCGGAACACAACCGCTTCTATAAATCGTTGTCCAGAAATCACAAATCGGGACCGAGAAATTAGAAAAAAATAAATAATCAATCCGGGAAACCCTACCAAGACACAAGTCACGTGAATTTTCACATGAAAAATGTGAACCCGCAACCTCAGACCTCACATGTATCTCTCTTAACCACTCGAACGATAACTAGCGGAGCTACGTGCAGGCCAAAGAGGGCCATGGTCCCTCCTTGGTCATTGAAAACGCCCTTAAGTAGTTATTAAACTGGTGATTAAAATCAATAACTATGAATATTAAGCAAGAAATTAGTGCTGATGGCCCCCTCTTGTTTTCCCATCGAGCCCTGCCACTGCCACCGATAAATCACTTGTGTCCATCTGGGATATTCTTTCTCCTCATTTTATCGTCATCTATTTTTTAAATAGTTAAATGCACCAGCGGTCCTCAAACTTGTAAGGATATGTCACTTAGATCCATGAACTTTGAAAATGCATTTATGGGCCCCTAAATTGTTAAGTAGTGTACCGCAGGTCCATACCAGCCACAAGGATGTTTCTTGCTGATGTGGCTTGCCAACGTGACATGTTTTTTTACATTAAACCCCTCTCCTTCCGTCTTCTCACACAAATGGATCCATATTTTCCTCTTCTCTCACACCGATTGCCACGATCATCCATGTGCTGCAGTCCCATGAGGGAAGAGGGAAGTAAGGAGAAGAAAAGATTTATTCATGAGATAAGAGGAAAGAGGGGACGCTTAAATGTAGAAAAATATGCCACGCTAGTATGCCACTGTCGGCAAAAAAACGTGTCCACACGCAGCAAGTCGGAAGGACCTGCTTGATGGAGCAAGGATGGAGATCCGCTTGGCTTCAACTCAGGGTCAGCCGATCCTGCGAACTTCCCGAGGGCGTGCCAGTCAATTTGACCTGTAATTGTCAAGGAGAGAAAGTTTATCAGTAATTTAAGGTGAAACATGCCAGTTTTGCCCAGACAGTTCCAAGTGCGCCGATGCGCGAAGAAATCGGCTGTTAAGGACTGCGATGTTTGCGGGTCGCTATTGATTTTATGATAACAAGTACAATGAACCCAGATATAAGTAAAATCATCAACTAGGTGGATATTACCAGTATAAAGCATTGAGCCGATGAGTTTAACGAGAAAAATATAACATGCGAACAAATCGACTGCCTAGTACAAATGGATCTACAAACGCTCTGAATGTAATCCGTTACCATCAACAGTGAGGTTCGACTGGATCGACAACAGCTGTGATGATAATAATAAACTAAAACCGAAGAATATATAAAACCATCTATACATTGACAGGTTTTCTAAAAGACATGCTATATGTATGAAAGCACAAGTGAATCGGCTGAAATAGCCGATTCAGGTAGAAAATGGATTACAGCACGTGAACAATCAACTATTTAACCTGGACAGATCTATAAACTCATCAGACCTAACCTGTTATCCTTAACAGTGGGGTTCGACCGGATCGATGACAGCCATGATAAAGACAACAAATCAAATCTTTAAAATAAACAGATCTATTCACATTTAACCGGATCATGAAAACATACCGTAAGCATTAAAGTGCGGGCGATCGGCTATTTAACCGATACAGGCATAGCAAACAGCAAGGGTCGTGCCTGGTCGAAAGCAAATCTACCAACTAGTATCCTCTGATCTAAAGTACAAACAGTGGAGATCGACCGGATCGTTACATCCATAATAGCGAGCTATAGACCAGATTCGACTAGCTAGTAAACTTTCTCAAGATCAGACACGTCTTAACCACGTACTATGCACGATCAAGATCGAAGTAGAACAGCCAATGAAACATAATCCATCGTTTAAAGTAAGAACCGTCGCAATGTAACAAAATAAACGATGGACTAAAAGGATGTGAGGCCGATCTAGATCGATTTTGATCGGGCAGGTTGATATTGCTGAAACTAATGACAATAAGAACATCAGCAAGATCGATAACTTAATGAATCTACCCGAAAGATGCCACATTTAGGTAGAGCCGATAACTTGACCTTAATCTAATTCGAGCAGTGGAGGTCGAACTTAACCGATGCAGTCGTACCTAAACTAGATAAGGATCGATAACTAGCTTATACTTGAGCTCGCAAGAGTTCGGCCAGACCGATGCAGCCTTACAAATAGAAGTATAAGCCATGATGGTACTTACAGACAAGCCGAAGGTCAGCCGGACCGATATAGCCCTGCTTGTTGAAGAACTCGTCGAGATCTACACTACTTCTACTCCTAAGGATTGGCGTGAAGCCAAAAAAAAACAATTGGTATTGATTGATTTGATGTCTTTTACAATAGTCGGGGTCTAATATTTATACCCGGAACCTAAGCATGAATCCTATTCAAGTACGACTCATTACAATTTTTGGTATAAAAGAAAACATTCCTATTTTAAGATAACTTGGACCCTAATCTTTTCCTTTTTGTAGAATCCGACATGTCTTTCCCGACGCCAACCGTAGCTCATTGACGTTGTCTGCTGATGTCATCCGAAGAGAGCCGATCCCAATGCCGTATCTGAATCAGCTGATATCGATCCTTATACAATCGATTTCTTGACGACACAATCTTAGAGGCTTTGAGTTCGCACGTTCTTCTTCCTAAATTTTGGTGTAAACAACCACATCAACAAGAAACGTCCACATGGTTGTCGTGGACCTGTGGTGCACCATTTACCAAGTTTAGAGAACCATAAATGCATTTTTAAAGTTCGTGGACCAAAGTGACATACCCTTACAAGTTTGGGGACAGCTGGTGCATTTAACTCATTTTGAAATGAGCATTTGAGACTCTAATCGAATTCAAATGGAAAGGTTGTCATCTACAAAGTTGTATAATTTTTTGAAATCTACAACTTTGGTTTTGATTGTTTCTCCATTCGAGGTTGTTTAAAAAATCTGAATTTCTAATGTGAGAAATCCAAACATGATTTTTCTTAGATAGATAATTTCAAATGAGAAAGTTATCAACTATAAAGTTGTATAACTTTTTGAGATCTAAAACTTTGGTTTTGATTATTTCTCCATCTGACGTCATCTCAAATTTTATTGTGCAGCTCCTATTTTTTAGAGACGACTCTATTTCCATCCGTCTCCATAAAGCAACTTGTAGAGACGGCTGAAAGTATTTCTAGAGGTGGCTTAGTTTGGACCGATTTGTAGAGACGGTTGTAAATTGAGTCACCTCTAAAAAAACCGTAGTTGAAAATCAATTCTATAGCAGTGAATACTAGAAATACGTGGCACCGCCTGCTGTGGCCTGTGGTGACCGGCGAGACCGTATCCACAGACTAAACATGTGCATAATTGATTAGTACTAGTTAAGGAGCGGAATCTTTTGCAAAATAGTCAATTAATCAGGTTGATCTCAACTTCTCAAAATAAAGGTCGCCACTCCAAAGTTCTATTGCAAAGGATATCTTGGCAATGGTGTAGTGTAGTGTGCCTGAGCGTGTGCCTTTATGGTGTGTTTTTTTAACTGAAAACTCATATATGTCCCCAGTACACAGATTAGGGATATAAATCCCCAAGTACACACGGAGTCAGCTACCTAGCAAATAGTTATATAGTGCCACTAAGTGTGAGCTTCATGTGCGGATGTATTACACTTAGTGACATGGTGAGAATGCAAGAGAAAAGCTTTGAAAAATGTTTTGAAAATACTAACTCACGTGCACAAGTCGTTAGAACACTGGGAGAACTTAGCACTTTTGAAAAGGAGGCGATATGTGCTTGGTGGGCTATTGTGGCTTATTACCTAGCGGTTGAACCGACCCCTGAAGCGGTCTCATCGTCAAGGCACCTGAGGTGCCCGGTGTGGCCTCTGGTGTAGGTGTAGCCCTCGGCCAGCCCAGGTGGTGTGGGTGGTCTGACCGTGGTGCTTGCCGGTCGGACAACCACTGGGCTAGTGCGCCGATTTTTTTTTAATATAGCCCCTTTTTGTAAAAAAATTAACGTATACACCCCTAGTGGTCGTAAATCTGCTTTTGGACCTAGAGGTCGGAGCCGTAAGCCATGGCGTCGAGGTAGCACGCCAGAGTTGGCGTGGATGCCACCGAGGCATTGATATGGCAATACCTCGGCGTTGTGGCCTGTGGCGTTGAGCTGCGATTCAAATGTCCGCGACCAATTTTCTGGCCGCGGCTCAACTCATTTCTTCCTCGCCTCTCTCCCTCTCCCCAATCATTCCAACCTTCTCGAATATGTCTATTCGACCTTGGAAACTTGGATTTGATCAAATCTGTCTATTCAATTTTTGAAACTTGGATTTGATCCGTAGGTCTTCAAGAGCAAGGTATCCTCTCTCCCCTCCTCAATTTCTACACATTGATTTGGTCTATGTTATGTGTGTTTTGCAACCCTGTTTATCTACTTAGCTAGGGTTTGAAGCAATTTTGATTTAGGCGTATAAGCAAAGGTGTTTAGGTCGATTGGTTATGTTTATGAGCCCATATTTAGGTTCTGCTATCGACTTATACGTGTAAATGTAGGTGCATGTGTTTATGATTAGGTTATAATGTTAGTTATTATGTTTAGGTTTATGTTTAGTGTAAGTTTAGTTAGTTAGTTTAGGTTGTATGTCTATATTAAATGTTTATTTTAGTGTTGGAAGGCAACTATACTGGATAAATGTTCTTAGTACCCTCCATTTTGATAAATGAACAACATGTGGCATATGGAGAAGTGTCCCTCAGCCTGGGCATTCGGTTAACCGAAACCGATTGGTCCGGTTCTTTGGTTTTGTAGGAAATTCGGTTCCATGACAACTAGGGACCGATCGGTTCTTTGGAAATACAGGAACCTACGAAATTCGCTTTCGGTTATTTCGGTTCGGTTCCAGTTATAACGGAAGTAACCGGTTTACAGGTTCACCATGCCAAGAAAAAAAGGAAAAAAAAGAAGAAAAAGCAAGTCGTCATTGTTCGCCACTCTGTGCCTTGCCACGCGCGCTGCTCCAGCTTGTGCTTGTGCTAGGGGCCGACCACCGCCGCTGTCGCTCTCCTGCTTGGATCTGCCAGCCGAGGGAAGGTCTCATGGTTGCACGCACTCTGGTGGGGCTAGATGCCGCCGCTGCTCCTGCATCGATTCAGCGACCAAAGGGAGGCGCCACAGCCTCGCGCTTTCGGGGGCCGACCGCCGTCGACGCGCTCAATTGATGGGGCCGCCACCGATCCCTCCTACTTGGGGCTGTCGATGGAAGAGGAAGGGAGAGGGGATGCGCCACATCCATAGGAGCAGTTGGCAGATGGGTCTAGGGCGGTGGGTTCTGGGTGCCTGGCGGCTAGGGTGGGGAGAGGAAAAGGATAGGGCGGCTGCGTCTTAGGGTTTTTTAAGGAGTGAGGAGGACCTACTGGGCTGGGATACAACATTTTTTTACTGGGCTTTTGTATACTTTGGTTATTCCGGTTAACCGATCCCAGGAACCGAATTCACCTAGCAAATTTTAGTTTCTAAGAAGTGGGAACCGAAGTTTTCGATTTCAGTTATTTCGGTTTCGGTTCCGATTATTTCTGTTCGGTTTTTGGTTCTCGGTTATTTTTGCCCAGGCTTAGTTGTCCCGAAGCTTTATACTCAGATGCATCTTGCAAGGATGCACATGTGCATCCTGAACTACCAGTGCCTAATTGTGACTGTGGTAAGACGGCCCACGTGTTTGAATCAAAGCATCTGGATACTGCTGCCCGAGCCTTTTACACATATGGCGATTGTCGTGTAAGTAATTGTCTGTAAATAGTTCATTATGTTCTCTATGAAGTTCATGTTATGATGTTGGCATTGTATTTATTAGCGCGAGGAGAGTTGCTACTTCTTTCAGTGGATCGATGGGCCTAACAAGTTTGACCCAAGGTCCCTCCTTTTCAAGCAATGGGGGTCTCCAACAACATACGATCACTTCAATAGCGGTGGGTTCCTCCTCCCCTGAACCCTCCAACAATGACAAACTTGGGTGTGGCAACAAAAACGAAGTAAGTAAACCATTGCACTCTTCTAATAAATTGTTGTTCTTTCTACATAATTACTTATGAATTGTTTTGTGCAGGACGGATACTGGAAGTGTGGCTTCAGGGAGTGGTTCTATGGACAAGTCTCATTGGTTGTAGCCTAAACAAAAGGAGAAAGAGAAGGATCATATCGTAGCCCCCTAGTCCTATACAAATGTGGCGTTGAAGCCCACTACGGCCTAGTGCCTTCAGAGCTTTGAATAGGCCATTGGTGCTGCCATATGGTTGATTATGATGAGGTTGGTTATATCTTTAAAAACTTTAAATTCAACCTATGGCATATAATGTCTAATTTTTTTGAACAGAGCATAGAAAATGTAAACAGGAGTCTTATTGGGGTAGAGATGAATTCATGGCTACAATTAGGCAGAATAAAGTAATGGGACAGAAGTTAAGGTGTGGATCTCAGCTCGCCGACATCTACGTTAAGCAACACAAATAGAAGGCACGTCGTGAAGCATTAGAAAGGGGTCTACCTTACCTGATACATCTAGGTACAACTGAGTGGTATGCTCAGGTGAAGCAAAGGTGGTTGGTTATTGAGAATAAGGCAGAGGAGGAGAGGGCAAGGGAGGCAGAAAAAGTTCAAATGCAGGTCATGAAGGACCTTGCTGGGTTGCCTAGATTTACTAGTGAGTGCTTGGACTATCTAATTGTTTTGTTACCTTGTTTATATTTTCATGTGCGTGGCTAACTTATTGTATGCATCCATGTAGGGAAAAAAACGTAGCGATGAGCACACCGCTAAGGTAGCGCAGGCCAGGTTTGAAAAAAGGAAGGCGGAGGAATAGAAAAAGGAAGTTATCTTAGATTTTGGAGACCGATGAGGATGGGGAAGATGAGGAGGACATTGCTAGACTTCACGAGCTCACCGATCTAGCGGAAACAAACTACTACACACAAAAACAACAACAGGAGGAGGATGCATTCTTGTCTCAGGCCGCTGATGATTTGGAGGCCAGTTACTTCAAGCAAAAGGCAACCATGGCTAAGGAAGGTGAGCCTAGCCACTGGAATGTGGTTTTGCTAGATGACGACGAGGATTGGGACGAGGACGACGAGTTGCTATTCGATGGTGGTGACGACAAGCATACATGTTGTAGTAGATTTTATTTTGCATTTGATGTAACATTTGTTCACCTTGGACCGTACTGCATCTCGTGATGTTGGTAGCGAGTAGTGCAATATGTATTTTTCATGCACGCACCCTAACCTAGGATAATTCGAACCTTGGTGTTGTAGCCTTGGATTGTTGTAATAATTTTGCAGACAAGTTTGAGGAACTATTCATCTTAGTACTACATCATAGCCTTTTTAGATGAATTGAATGCATGAACATGACTTTACTGAAGCAGCCTTTTTAGCCCATGTTTAGTTCCAACCCAAAATCCTAAAAAATGCTACAGTAGCCATCACATCGAATGTTTGCGACCTGTGCATGGAGCATTAAATGTAGACAAAAAAAACTAATTGCATAGTTTGGTGGGAAATTGCGAGACGAACGTTTTGAGCCTAATTAGTCCATGTTTGAACACTAATTGCTAAATAAAAACGAAAGTGCTACAGTAACCTAAAATTTCAACTTCCGGAAACTAAACACGGCGTTATATGCAGTACTGTAGCAATGTACTACACTGTTCAGTGTGTTGTCCGATCAACTTTACTAGTCATAAAATGTAGCCTTTTCAATCCACAAACCTAGCCTTTTTAGTCCCAATAACTAATCATTCCGGGGCGTTGAGTGTGTTGTCCATTCCAATTTAATGTGAGTTGATCACACACAGACGCTTGGCTCCGGCTATATATACATATGTATTAGTACACGTATTGCACCCTAACTTCAAAACTAGTGTTTTGGTTTCATTGTGGTAGAAATGTTGGGAGGTTCAGGGAGAGGAAAGGGTGCAGCTACAGGGTGAGGAAAGGGAGGGAGAAAGGCACCTCCCATTGTGTGGGAGGGTTCTCTCGGTCCCGATGAATTCAAGGAAGCAGCTTATACAAGGTTTCACCTCTGATGCAACGGCCTAAAAGTGTTGTAATATACCAAAAATGGTTGCAATAGATAAAATTGCAACACAAAAATTTCGTTGGCAGGCGTTGCCACAGTAACCGTGGTCTAAAGTTTGTACCACGACTCATTTTGATGTTGCAATAGGTTTTCGCCTATTACAACACAATCGAGTGTTGTTGCAACACCATGTAGTGTTGCAAGCCATAGTATAAACAACCACAGTGGACGTTGCAATAGTAACTATTGCAACACAGCCGGTGTTGCCAGAGATACCTATTGCCACATATATAAAGAGTGGCAATAGGTGCACTAGCAACAAAAATGGTTGTTGCAATAGACCTTATTGCCACACTTTAATAGCATTGCATTAGATGGACCCTCTGTTGCCACGCTATCACTATGGTTGCCATAGGTGGAACCCTCTATTGCCATAACAAATATTTGGTTGCTATAGTTGCCCTCTCTATTGCCACACTATTTATGTGGTTGCCATAGGTGGAACCCTCTATTGCCACGATAAATATTTGTTGCTAGAGGTAGCCTCTCTATTACCACACTAAATATTATGGTTGTTATAGGTGGAATCATCTATTGCCACGATAAATGTTTGGTTGCTAGAGGTTGCCTCTCTATTGCCACGATCAATACTTGGTTGCTATACTTGGACCCTCTATTGTCACGCTTACTATTGTGTTGCTACAGTTTGGAGACTCTATTGCCACGCCCACTGTTTCGTTGGTATAAGTTTTTTGCCACACCATTTGTTTGCTGCTATAGCATATATTGGAATGCCAAATTATTATGCCGATGGTCCATATTGCAACACGTTGTTTGGTAGCTTTAAACAATAATTGCACACCGAACAATATGTGATGAATGAAGCATTTAGACATCCATTAAACCAAAATATGCTTTGTTCGTACAAATCATTAATGAAACCGTCAAATGGCAAAATTAGTCGATAACACACGCACAACTGAAACACATAAGGTATCCGACACACACTAGCTAGTTTGAACATATCAAAATGTAATGAGCTATGTCTAGCACTGTAACAATGGTTGGCTTGACGTTGACCGTCACATCACTTGTGCGTTCCACTCAAACTCTATCTTGGTCCCGGAAAAAATCATTAACATTAGTATATGTAATAGGTAAACTGAAATTGTTTTATTTTGGCAACAGCGGCATGGACTGAACCATTTTGAATGTAAGCAATTTGGAATCATAAATTAAAGAGTAATGGGTTTGCAAATTTGCTGATTCATTCAAAGTAAAATTATCCATCGAAAGACTATATGATCAATTCCTTTTTATTTCTCAAATGACCAACTTTCAGTCAATGAATGATCTTCGGCAATAAAAAATTCCTTCCGTGACTAACGTGAGCAACAGCAAGGCAACTTCAGAACAAGCTAATAAAATATCAAGAGACAGTCACGACACGAGGCACTAGGTGATCTTGGCCAGCATGATTGTTCACAGGCTTAGCAGCAGGTGTTCATGCCAATTAAAGAAAGGAACAACTGATACCACTCACAGCAAGCCAAAAGTCCAGACTAATTTAATCAGAGAACCAAACGCAAGCAGCAGCAAGTACGTAATATTTTCAGACCACAACAGAATAGCTGTCTAACCAATTCCATTGATAAATATGACACAAGTAGTAGTAGGAACAGAGATGATAAAGAGATTGGCTTACAAAACTTGCAATCCAAACCCTAGATAATTTGCTTGCATTCTCAGTCATATTGATGAGGAAAACAAAAATAGAAAAAAAAACTCCTAAAGACTAATAGATTTTGCTTGCATTCTTAGTCATATTGATGAGGAAAACGAAAACAAAAAAAACTCCTAAAGACTAGCAGGTTTGCAAATAAAATTGCAGAATTATTCAAAAGTAAAATTACTCATGAAAAGGTTATATGATCAAGCCTACAAGTCAATCAGGTCTATACAAAAAACACTCTCGGTGATAGAAATCTGATCCAGAAATATTCACAGGTAGTGGACTTAAAAAAAATCACCCGTGCAGCTTGTTGATTCCTTTTGGACAATAATGCTCGTTTCTTAGCCGCACTATCCTTCAGTGCTTTTGTAGTAATAAAACTAACTGTCGTATTCCCTCCTTTATTTTGGGCAGTTTGTGACTTATTCACAGTACTTCTAGTTGTGCGAGTAGTACTTGTACCTGCCGCTGCGGTAGCTGTGAGTTGTGTTAGCGGCGGGCTTCTACATGGATTATCCTACGAATCAATAGTTGAAGGGAAAATTAGGTTATCCTACGAATCAATAGTTGAAGGGAAAATTAGGCCCTATACTATGGACTATCACATGACAACATTAAACTCTCTTCTGTTCTCAAACTACCTGCTGATGTGATATTTCTTCACTTTCTGTAGTTGTTACATTTCCTTCCACCATGTTTGTTGCGGCAGCAACCTCTGCAATTTGTCCCCCATCTTTATTAGCCTACATTTAAATTTTGGTCAGAAAAATCATGAGTGGAGTTTGAAAGTACAAAAATGATGTTGTTTACACGTTCAAATTTCAGCAGATATGCATAATGTCTACACCAAAACAACGCCTTTGCAATATATGAGAAATAAACTACTACCAGCATGGTTTGTAGCCAACTACCTGAGCCATTGATTTCAGTTCAACAAACTATCAAAAGATTAAACCAGCGGGCAGGTATAGAACCTAGAGACACATAAACACATTATTAACTAAATCTATTAGGCAATTTAAGATTTTACATTACTATTACCTGTTGTAATGATGCTTATCCTTGTGCTGCTTGCAACATTGACATAAACTCTTGCCTAAGTGCTTCTCTATTGGCCTCTCTTGCCTTCATCATTTCTTCCTGACGCCTATGTTCTTCCCTTTCGGCTTCCCTTTCAGCCTCTTGAGATTCAATTCTTTCTTGTAGCTTTGAAAACGCGTCTACGAGTGCCGCATCCTGACGGATGTGGTACTGGTATTCCTCAGACAATAGCTGCCTTCTAGTTGGGTACCTTGCCAAGTATCCATTAGCAAGGATCTTGGTTGATTTGCATTTTCTTGTTTCCTTGTAGGTTGACTAGAAAATCTGGTTTTGCTCCACGTCTGAGATGATGTTTGCATCTCCATTTGTTTCCCTCTCCGAAATTTTGCTGCTTGCACTATCCTAACAAAGAGAGTACAGTAAAAGTAGTTAATTGAAAATGAAATTGTAGGCGTTCACTTTGCATCACTTAATAAGGTTTGTACAAACTGTATACTCACATAGACATTCCTAGATTCTTGGCTTGTCCATCGCCCATTCTTACTGTGTGTCAACATAAAAAGCTCCAAATCATTTGGCTCATCACTAGTTACTGGGTCCCTCTAATTTGGCAAGAGTGTAACAAATTAGCGATATTTCATCATGTAAGGAAGCATGGACATGTGCTTCTGAAGTTATTACCCCCTCCAATGCTCTGTTACTAATACCGTTCAAGCACTTAACCTGAAAAAGTTCCACAATAAAAGAGACCTTAGTAGCATCCGTGCAACCTGGATACAATTCCTTTTCTGCCGCATGTAATAATTTGAAGATCTTCGCATGTTCATTAGGCTGTTCATTGTCATCAGTATCTCTGATCTCTCCATGTATAGCGCCTCTGATTAGGGATCTAACCAAATTAGTGGCACCACGATCGTCACTCAGTGCGCCTTCTTCATTGTCTACTCCAACTTCATGTGGTCCTGTTTCGCTGTCTACTTCTACATCAGCTGGTGGTGGTGCATCATTGTGTACTTCAACATCAGTTGGTCGTGTGTCCTCATTGTGTAATCCCACATCTGAACCTTCCCCTTCTCTGATAAAGCTTTCAGCAAACCCTCTAGCAAGCAAATGAATCTGGACCACAGACCGCGATTTGTATGCCATGCATACACATCTAGGACATGGACACGCAGCAGTTCCACCTCTCGATGTGCTACCAAATGTGATGTCCATAAATTGTTGGAGTTTCTCCATCCACTCAGGTGAAGAACGAGGCAAGCGCATCCAACTCCTATCATCACGTGACATTATTCTGCATGATGATGATCACATCAAACAAAAACAAATTAGAATTCTATCAAATATGTTAAAAATAAAAGTACATATATACAGATGTATCAGCTATTCAGCTAGCATGCATATATATATATATATATATCCACTAAATATATACAGAGGTATCAAAAGTTAGTGTATATATATATATATATATATATATATATATATATATATATATCACTAAATATATACAGAGGTATCAAAAGTTAGTAAATTACCTAGTTGACAACTTGAGATAATGATTATCCACTAAATAGTCTCAACTCTTAGATCAGAATGCCCTAACTGCACGTATGCACTTTGAACCGTATGTCTTATGGGATTGCCAAATCTTGTCCTCTGAAGAATACAAATTGGAGGTAAATAAATATATGATTGGAGGTAAATTCTTTTTGAACTGAAAACTGTGGAGCATTGCTCACCAGCTATTTTATTAAAACTGAAGGGACCAAAATACAGAGCATTGTCCTCTAAAGCATGAAATATACAAACAAAAACAAATATAAATATAGAATAAATTAAATTACCTGGATCGGATGATGCCTGATGGAATTGGACAGAGAGAGGCAATCAGCCAATCAGGCAAGCGGCACGTCCCTGGTTCTTGGCAGTTGGCACGAGCAGGCAAGCAGCAGGGCGCGCAGCGCAGGAGGCCAGGACGGCGGAGGCCTGAGCGCAGCGCAGTACACAGCACGCCGGCAACGATTGGCGATGGCCAATGCCCAATAGCCGATTGATCATTTAAGGCAGGAAGCTAGGGAACTACGACCTATATCCAAAGGCAGCAAGCAGCGCCAAAGGAGAGAAAAAAATTGGAGGTAAATTAAACATTGATTATTTTTCATAGATCAACAAAGGGAAATAGGAGCAACTGGGCAAACGACCGGTACCTGGAACACCTGACGTGGACTCGTCGCTTGCGTAGGAGTCACGTACGTGGCTACGTGAGTTGGGCTGCCGGCCGCCGGCGACGTCGCAATGGCCGACGACTGCGCAATGGAGCGGCGATCGGATCACCGCAGTGGAGCGACTCGGCGAGAAACAATTGAACCACCAAAATCACCGAACGTCCGATCGATGGAGAGGAGCGGCAGCGGCGTGCGGAACTCAGAAGGCAAACCTCTCGTAGGTTTTTCTTGACCGGGTCTCATAGCTGTTACGATTCGTTGGACCTTTTTTTTTGGCGTGCGTAACTCAGAAGGAAACCTGTCGTAGGTTTCTTTTTTTTTTGACTGGGTCTCGTAGGTTCCTGTTATGAGATTTTTTTAAGACATACCTGTTATGAGATTGGTTGGGCGTTTTTTTTGAGAGAACGGAGTATACATGTATAGGATTAGACCCCTTGATTACTATTGTTTTCTATTATTTATTAGCTTTCTATTATTTTTCTAAAATGATTAAAATAGCTTATGAGTATTAATTAAATAAATAAAGTAAAATATTACGTAGATCACTATAGGCGTGGAAAAAATTTGTGACAACCTGCAACACATGGGAACATATCTAATAGATGATATATATGGGTTTGGTCCCTTGGCCTCGAGGGCCCAATGTGGCCGTAGAGCTCGACCCCCCTTTGGACCGGACCTGACTGGCGTTCTAGGAGACGACACATCTAGGGAGCCGGCCGAAGGCTGCTGGCCAGGCGTGCCCGATCCAGATGACGATGATCGATCGATGGGGGAGTCGCATGCATCTCTAACCAACATAACATTCACATATGATGTTGGGTCCTAGACAAAGAAAGGCCCACCAAATACTTTAGTCTATAGCAACATAAAAAAACCGTAGCAATAGTAATATGATATCGCATCCATTTAGAATTATAGTTGCAATAAGTACCTAACAATTGCAATGCCATAGAAGATTATTGCAACCCAAAGAACCATGGCAATAGGAACATGCTACTGCAACCATTTCAGAATTCTTGTTGCAATAACCACCTAGCAATTGCAGCACCACTGAAGACTATTGCAACCCAGAATAACCAAGGCAATAGGTATAAGCAAAAGCAACCAAATCTAATATAGTTGCAATAACACCGAGTAATTGCAACGAAAATCAATACTAATGCAATTCCAAAGCGCCATGGCAATAATGTCAACTAATCGCAACACAATTCTAAAATGGTTGCAGTAGCAGACTCCTTTTGCAACGATAAACCACATATATTGCAACAAATTTAGTCTGTTGCATTATAGGCACATATTGCAACCATTTCACGAAAAGGTTGCAATACGACCCCCCTATGGCAACCAAATTAGTAGTGTTGCAATCGTGTGGTGTGGCATGAGGGGGAAATCCTTGTAGTGTTATGAGTTTCCCATGCAAGGAAAGAGTGACTTTACCCATGAAAATCCTCTCCGAGGATATGATAACAGGAGAGAAGAGTGGCTGAAATGCCGCTATGGTGAGGACTGCTTAGTGCAGATGTGATATGACCAGAAGGATGGAGGTCGTCTTTTCTTCAGATACCCGCGAGGTCATACAACGTGTCTTCATTCGAAGACTCAATGTTGGCGTAGTCCACCTAGGTCCATTGGCCCTTCAACTTGCACTGTGTCGCACCTACGTACCAAGCTAGGAACTTGTGGAAGTTGTAGTTGGTGTGCAGCTGATCGTTGTCTTACAAGTTTTCATGGAAGTTGTCCCACTGGTCAATGTAGTTGTGGTGCTGGGTCTCGAAGTCTCTCACCTTCTTTTGCTTCTGATGATCGAACCTGCATATGACGTACACCAGTTGTTAAATTAATTAGAACTCATGAAATGCACATGTAAGGTGACAAATACAAGTGCATGAATAAATTTAGCAGAACTCGTTAAATGAACAAGTGTACTCGCGAGTATCCTCGACAATGAAAGCTAATGAATGATCAAGTCCAGGACACTTACTTGTGCAACTCCACCGACATCGAGAATGGCTCGACTGGCAACTCTTGCCTCAATCCGAACTGGCGTGCAACTTTGTGTGGCAGGTGGTACTCAACAGCGTAGAAGCAGATCAGCGGGCACCTCATCCTTTAGAGGTCTTCATCCTCGCTATGCATGGAGCTCAAGGTAGGGTGCTGAACCTGTAGCTCGTTGTATGGCTCCCACGTAACCTACATACGATTCATTAGTAAGGTAGTCTACGAACGACAAACGGAAATTATGATATGAAATGCAATTAACCCACCATCGAGGGAGTAAGTGTGTCTAGCTCATTGGCGTACTCGACGTAGGCGCGTGTGGACCCGACAAAGGAAGCTTTGACCTAATCCCAAAGGTAGGCAACCGTTAGTCGAAGTCAAGGGCCATCCACGCGAACTAGGGACGAGGAGGAAGAACTGTGGGGAGCCCGACTGGTAGACAAGACCACATCCAAAGCTGTAGAAGGTACATGCAACCACCTAACAGCGGGTTCTATGAAGTCCAGCACACGCCTCACAAAGCTGTCGATAAAGGAACGCCAGGACTCTAGAAGCCTAGTAGTATTGCCTCGCCATGTCCTAGTCAATGAGGCAAGGGATGTACATCCACTACGTGAAGTCTCCCATTGCGTCATGGAAGAGAACAAGCTAAACAAGTGCATGATCCAAGCCCTGCAGTGGTAGCCAACTGTCAGGGCATCTGCATCGTCCGGACACTGAGCAAAGGTCTGCTTGAGCTAGGTGATGGGTACTCCTAAGGTGTGGTTTCCTAGTGTCTCTTGAAGAAGCCCTCCACTTTAGCTCTCCAACCACTAGGGACGCACTGGCCGACAACTGGACGGCCTCTAACACGGACACCAAGAAACTTCTGAGTGTCCTCAAGCGTAACAGTCATCTCACCACACGGTAGGTGAAAATTGTGAGTCTCCGGTCTCCACCTAGAGAAATAGAAAGGATTAGTATGTTGAGGTGCTCATGGACAACCCAAAATCAACACAGAAGTGGATGAATTGTTAGAGATAAACATAATACCTATCAACCAAAGTTGTGGTCGTCGTGGGGTTGACCATGGTCGGCAACCCACGGTGAACCTAATACGATACAACATCCAGGCCAACCCTCTCGAGAAGGGAGTGTACCTATTATCATCATATCTCATGTCCTAGACCTTGTCATGGGTTCATGGACGAAGAAGGGGCAATTCCTGTAAACAATATTTTTTCTAGTTAAAGCATGAACACAAATAGAAGTAGTGTGACATAAATAGTTCAACTCATTACCTCCCCCTCCGCGGTGAGCCATCCTCTGTGGTTCTCCTTGTAGTATGGATCTAGCAGGTGGAATTGTGCCATCCTACAAAAAATGGGAATGTCATTCTCAATCAAAAATAAAACTAAATAATAAATTAAACATGAATCACAAATTGCACAAATAGTAAATTAAACGAATAACATAGAAAATTACTCATGAAAGAAAAGGGTAGGAACTTTGAACCATTACGTACAACAATTATTTTCACCTAACAAAGCGTCCAATGGCATGTACATGAATTGTGGCCAAGTCTACTGCATCTGCGACATTGGTTCTGCTCAGGGTCAATGTGATTCAATTCTAGATTATGGGTGATGTTTACCATGCATGTGCAAGGGTTCTCTACGGGGTGTTTATGTGACATGTTGGGCCAGTAATTGCTAGGTTTGGGGCTCTAGGTAGCAAGTGCAACTAGTGATTTGAAAATCCATTTAGTCATGAGAAAAAGAGAGATTAAATCATGAACTTGGGCATGGCAAATTATCTTTGAGATTAGGTGACCTCTAGGCCACCAAGATCAGAGATGGGATCTGGATCATCATTGTTTCCAAGCAAAAGAGATGGATTTGGCCATTCATGAGTTTTCTTGCTAAAATCCATAAAATTGCATTAGAGAGGGATTTGAGAGATTCACAAGAAGATTGAGCTAGGGATGATCTTGATCTTACTATTCTCAATTTCAACTCAGATCTTTATCAAACCTTAACCTTGCAACCCTAGGACCTGTTGTAACTTGTCTAACACATCTTTAACACACATGTTAGTCCTAGGCTTGTGTTTCCATCTCAATCACCAAAACTAGAAAGATAAGATCATGGGCACATGATCCTTATTACACTGGACCATCTGATGTTCCACATAAATGTCATATTCATCTCTAATTAACAAAAGTTTTTCAATTAGATCCTTTTGCCAAGAGTATGCATGATGATGATATGCTTAATACAAATATATTCAACTGGGTCGTTACATGTGTGATCCTGATGGCACAACGATTAAGTATGCTTGAGTTGCGTGCAGGATACGAAATGCATGACTAACTTAAATGCATAGAGACCATGCATGAGTTAGTTGTGCATTATTGATAGTATCAAAGTGCGATATCAATGATACAGCTAGCGACCATGCATGCATAGAGGTGCCAAATGTAAGGTATGGTATGCAAGTGTATCATAGAGGTGCCAAATGGAAGGTATAGTATGCGGGAGTGCATTTATGAGGAGATATGATAATGTAACAAGATATGTATTTTGAATCGGCAAAATCATGCCGATGGGGTTGGTGAGAAAGGTTAAGATTTTGGGGTTATGGTCAAATGTGGTGGGTAGAAAGATCTAACAGTTATAACTCAATCAACTTTTTCAATGACAAGAAAAAAAGTTCTCCATAATTATTTGTCACTCAATTTATATCATCGAATTTTACCCCTATGGTACCACCATTTTATATTTCAACGATATACTTTTTACGATGTCATGTATGAATACATATATAGTCATCCAAGTTTCAAGCATATTTATAAAGTTCTATGTCGTTTTTTGTTCAAACACAAGGACATTACCATCATATTTTTTTCCAAAAAAAAAACAAGTTAAAAGGACCATAAATACCATTCATGTGAAATCCCACACTCCAATTTCCAATAAATAAAAGATGCCAAAAGTTGCCTCATACACCTTTCAATTACCCATAAAAATGAGCATCGCTGTGGCAACCCCTTTAATCAACCAAAAGCCAATAAGAAGAAAGTAAAAACAAAAAAACATTCCTATTTTGTAGTGGGGCAAAATGGAACAATTCATAACACTTGTCCCACAGATTCTTCGTTCCCCTCATTTCCTCTCTTCCCCTATGATACATGATGTGGTGGCCATGCACGGTATAAGTGTGATCCCAATGGCACAATGGTGACCGGTGCCTGGATTGGATGCACAACATGGAAAACAAGACTACCTCAACAGGACCAGGCACAAAGTCAACGGTGCGTTACTAAAGGTATCATTACGTGATTTTGAAGATACAGCTAGTGAAACCAATGCTCGAGATAGGTGTGCCAAAGGAAGGCATAGGATGCAGGAGTATTTATGAAGAGATATGGTAACGCAACATCAGGATATGTATTTTGATGGCAGGATAGCGGCGGCGGCGCGGGCGGGTTGGTGAGCGATGGAAACATGTGAGGTCTAGGGCTTAAGGGGTAAGGGAGAAGATCTAATTACTAGAAATCAATCGATCTAAATAAAAGAAAGAAAATATATTCCCAAGTTACTTAGGAGTTGCACAATCTATATCTTCCAATTCTACCCCTATATCCTACCTCCAATTTCTATTTTACTTTTAACCAAATACTTTACAAGTTTCCATTTGAACACATAAGAGTCATCCAACTTTCATACATATATATAGTTCTAGTGAAAGAACATGTAAAGAAGGCTTGGAAATTAAATCATGTACATTTGTAGTGGCATCTCTCACTCCAAACTCCAATTAAAAATGACCAACAAAATGCCCTCTTCATCTTTTCATGGCAGTGTGATCCCAATGGCACAATGGTTACCGGTGTCTGGATTGGATGCACAACATGGAAAACGTGACTACATCACCAGGACCAGGCACAAAGTCAACGGTGCATTACTAAAGGTATCATTGCATGATTTTGACGATACAGCTAGTGAAACCAATGCTCAAGATAGGTGTGCCAAAGGAAGGTATAGGATGTAGGAGTATTTATGAAGAGGTATGGTAACGCAACATCAGGATAGGTATTTTGATGGTAGGATAGCGGCGGGCGGCGCGGGCGGGTTGGTGAGCGATGGAAACATGTGAGGTCTAGGGCTCAAGGGGTAAGGGAGAAGATCTAACGGCTGGAAATCAATTGATATAAAGAAAAGAAAGAAAATACATTCCCTAATTACTTAGGAGTTACGCAATCTATATCTTCCAATTCTACCCCTATCCTACCTTCAATTTCTATTTTACTTTTAACCAAATACCTTTCAAGTTTCCATTTGAACACATAAGAGTCATCCAACTTTCATACATATATATAGTTCTACTGAAAGAACATGTAAAGAAACTTGAAAATCAAATCACATACATTTCTAGTGGCATCTCTCACTCCAAACTCCAATAAAAAATGACCAACAAAATGCCCTCTTCATCTTTTCATGATAGTGTGATCCCAATGGCACAATGGTTACCGCTGTCTGGATTGGATGCACAACATGGAAAACGTGACTACCTCACTAGGACAAGGCACAAAATCAAGGTGCATTACTAAAGGTATCATTGCGTGATTTTGACGATACAGCTAGTGAAACCAATGCTCGAGATAGGTGTGCCAAAGGAAGGTATAGGATGCAGGAGTATTTATGAAGAGATATGGTAACGCAACAACAGGATATGTATTTTGACTTGGCAAGATAGCGGCGGGCGGCGGCCGGGTTGGTGAGCGAGGGAAACAAGTGAGGTCTAGGGTTCAAGGTGTAAGGGAGAAGATCTAATGGCTAGAAATCAATCGATCTAAAGAAAGGAAAGAAAATACAATCCCTAGTAACTTAGGAGTTACGCAATCTATATCTTCCAATTCTACCCCTATATCCTACCTCCAATTTCTATTTTACTTTTAACCAAATACTTTATAATTTTCCATTTGAACACATAAGAGTCATCCAACTTTCATACATATATATAGTTCGAGTGAAAGAACATGTAAAGAAGGCTTGGAAATTAAATCATGCACATTTGTAGTGGCATCTCTCACTCCAAACTCCAATTAAAAATGACCAACAAAATGCCCTCTTCATCTTTTCATGGCAGTGTGATCCCAATGGCACAATGGTTACTAGTGTCTGGATTGGATGCACAACATGGAAAACGTGACTACATCACCAGGACCAGGCACAAAGTCAACGGTGCATTACTAAAGGTATCATTGCATGATTTTGACGATACAGCTAGTGAAACCAATGCTCAAGATAGGTGTGCCAAAGGAAGGTATAGGATGTAGGAGTATTTATGAAGAGATATGGTAACGCAACATTAGGATATGTATTTTGATGGCAGGATAGCGGCGGCGGCGCGGGCGGGTTGGTGAGCGATGGAAACATGTGAGGTCTAGGGCTCAAGGGGTAAGGGAGAAGATTTGATTACTAGAAATCAATCGATCTAAAGAAAAGAAAGAAAATACATTCCCAAGTTACTTAGGAGTTGCACAATCAATATCTTCCAATTCTACCCCTATATCCTACCTCCAATTTCTATTTTACTTTTAACCTAATACTTTACAAGTTTCCATTTGAACACATAAGAGTCATCCAACTTTCATACATATATATAGTTCTAGTGAAAGAACATGTAAAGAAGGCTTGGAAATTAAATCATGTACATTTGTAGTGGCATCTCTCACTCCAAACTCCAATTAAAAATGACCAACAAAATGCCATCTTCATCTTTTCATGGCAGTGTGATCCCAATGGCACAATGGTTACCGGTGTCTGGATTGGATGCACAACATGGAAAACGTGACTACCTCACCAGGACCATGCACAAAGTCAACGGTGCATTACTAAAGGTATCATTGCGTGATTTTGACGATACAGCTAGTGAAACCAATGCTCGAGATAAGTGTGCCAAAGGAAGGTATAGGATGCAGGAGTATTTATGAAGAGATATGGTAACGCAACATCAGGATATGTATTTTGATGGCAGGATAGCGGCGGGCGGCGCGGGCGGGTTGGTGAGCGATGGAAACATGTGAGGTCTAGGGCTCAAGGGGTAAGGGAGAAGATCTAACGGCTGGAAATCAATCGATATAAAGAAAAGAAAGAAAATACATTCCCTAATTACTTAGGAGTTGCGCAATCTATATCTTCCAATTCTACCCCTATCCTACCTTCAATTTCTATTTTACTTTTAACCAAATACTTTTCAAGTTTCCATTTGAACACATAAGAGTCATTCAACTTTCATACATATATATAGTTCTACTGAAAGAACGTGTAAAGAAGACTTGAAAATCAAATCACATACATTTCTAGTGGCATCTCTCACTCCAAACTCCAATTAAAAATGACCAACAAAATGCCCTCTTCATCTTTTCATGATAGTGTGATCCCAATGGCACAATGGTTACCGGTGTCTGGATTGGATGCACAACATGGAAAATGTGACTACCTCACCAGGACCAGGCACAAAATCAAGGTGCATTACTAAAGGTATCATTGCGTGATTTTGACGATACAGCTAGTGAAATCAATGCTCGAGATAGGTGTGCCAAAGGAAGGTATAGGATTCAGGAGTATTTATGAAGAGATATGGTAACGCAACATCAGGATATGTATTTTGACTTGGCAAGATAGCGGCGGGTGGCGGCCGGGTTGGTGAGCGAGGGAAACATGTGAGGTCTAGGGTTCAAGGTGTAAGGGAGAAGATCTAACGGCTAGAAATCAATCGATCTAAAGAAAGGAAAGAAAATACAATCCCTAGTTACTTAGGAGTTACGCAATCTATATCTTCCAATTCTACCCCTATATCCTACCTCCAATTTCTATTTTACTTTTAACCAAATACTTTACAATTTTCCATTTGAACACATAAGAGTCATCCAACTTTCATACATATATATAGTTCTAGTGAAAGAACATGTAAAGAAGGCTTGGAAATTAAATCATGCACATTTATAGTGGCATCTCTCACTCCAAACTCCAATTAAAAATGACCAACAAAATGCCCTCTTCATCTTTTCATGGCAGTGTGATCCCAATGGCACAATGGTTACCAGTGCCTGGATTGGATGCACGACATGGAAAACATGACTACCTCACTAGGACCAGGCACAAAGTCAATGGTGTGTTACTAAAGGTATCATTGCGTGATTTTGACGATACAGCTAGTGAAACCAATGCTCGAGATAGGTGTGCCAAAGGAAGGTATAGGATGCAGGAGTATTTATGAAGAGATATGGTAACACAACATCAGGATATGTATTTTGATGGCAGGATAGCGGTGGTAATGCCAAGGTTTGGTGAGCGATGGAAACATGTGAGGTCTAGGGCTCAAGGGGTAAGGGAGAAGATCTAACGGCTAGAAATCAATCGATATAAAGAAAAGAAAGAAAATACATTCCCTAATTACTTAGGAGTTGCGCAATCTATATCTTCCAATTCTACCCCTATCCTACCTTCAATTTCTATTTTACTTTTAACCAAATACTTTTCAAGTTTCCATTTGAACACATAAGAGTCATCCAACTTTCATACATATATATAGTTCTACTGAAAGAACATGTAAAGAAGACTTGAAAATCAAATCACATACATTTCTAGTGGCATCTCTCACTCCAAACTCCAATTAAAAATGACCAACAAAATGCCCTCTTCATCTTTTCATGATAGTGTGATCCCAATGGCACAATGGTTACCGGTGTCTGGATTGGATGCACAACATGGAAAACGTGACTACCTCACCAGGACCAGGCACAAAATCAAGGTGCATTACTAAAGGTATCATTGCGTGATTTTGACGATACAGCTAGTGAAACCAATGCTCGAGATAGGTGTGCCAAAGGAAGGTGTAGGATGCAGGAGTATTTATGAAGAGATATGGTAACGCAACATCAGGATATGTATTTTGACTTGGCAAGATAGCGGTGGGCGACGGTCGGGTTGGTGAGCGAGGGAAACATGTGAGGTCTAGGGTTCAAGGTGTAACGGAGAAGATCTAACGGCTAGAAATCAATCGATCTAAAGAAAAGAAAGAAAATACATTCCCTAGTTACTTAGGAGTTACGCAATCTATATCTTCCAATTCTATCCCTTTCCTTCCTCCAATTTCTATTTTACTTTTAACCAAATACTTTTACAAGTTTCAATTTGAACACATAAGAGTCATCCAACTTTCATACATATATATAGTTCTAGTGAAAGAACATGTAAAGAAGGCTTGGAAATTAAATCATGCACATTTATAGTGGCATCTCTCACTCCAAACTCCAATTAAAAATGACCAACAAAATGCCCTCTTCATCTTTTCATGATAGTGTGATCCCAATGGCACAATGGTTACCGGTGTCTGGATTGGATGCACAACATGGAAAACGTGACTACCTCACCAGGACCATGCACAAAGTCAACGGTGCATTACTAAAGGTATCATTGCGTGATTTTGACGATACAGCTAGTGAAATCAATGCTCGAGATAGGTGTGCCAAAGGAAGGTATAGGATTCAGGAGTATTTATGAAGAGATATGGTAACGCAACATCAGGATATGTATTTTGACTTGGCAAGATAGCGGCGGGTGGCGGCCGGGTTGGTGAGCGAGGGAAACATGTGAGGTCTAGGGTTCAAGGTGTAACGGAGAAGATCTAACGGCTAGAAATCAATCGATCTAAAGAAAAGAAAGAAAATACATTCCCTAGTTACTTAGGAGTTACGCAATCTATATCTTCCAATTCTATCCCTTTCCTTCCTCCAATTTCTATTTTACTTTTAACCAAATACTTTTACAAGTTTCAATTTGAACACATAAGAGTCATCCAACTTTCATACATATATATAGTTCTACTAAGAGAACATGTAAGGAAGACTTGAAAATTAAATCACATACATTTCCAGTGACATCTCTGACTCCAAACTCTAATAAAAATGACCAACAAAATTCCTTCTTCGTCATCTTTTCATGACTGAGATTCCTAGAACAGAACACAGATGTGTCAAACCCCATAAGCACCTGAACAACAATGTAGTGATAATACCAAAAAAAAATCAGCACCAAAAAACATTCCTACTTTTGAGAGGGGCAAAGTGGGAAGAACAAGTCAAAACACCGCCCCACAGATTCCTCGTCCCCCTCGTTTCCCTCTTCGTCTCCTCCCTTATATCTCTCCCCTGATTTCACTCTCACGCCACTTCGCCGCAAAACCCAAACCCGTTCCACCCGCAAGGACTCCGCTCTGCGAAGAGCGGGACAGATCGAGCTCGACCCCCCAGATCCTCCGCTCCAGCAGAGAAAAGAGACGCCTTCGTGCGTGACACTCACGCTCTTGGGGTAATGGCGCCGGCGTGGGAGCGCGCCAGGCGCGCTCTCGCAACCAGGTTCTGCATGCGCTTTGCGGCGAGGCGCGTGGTCGTCGATGACGCGCCACGTGGGTTGGTCGACATGGATGCGCCGTTTCCGGTGGCAACAGAGGCGGAGCAGCAGCAACAGCAGCCGGATGAGAGGGAGGTGTCGCTGGCCGCGGTGTCCCCTGAACCGGCGTCGTCCGAGCAGCTGGCGTCGAGGTCGTCTGGGAGCCGGAGTTCAGCGGTGAGATCTCTTTCGCCTCTTGCAGCCGCCTTGTGTGTTTTTGTCTGGTGCTCATGGTGTATCAGATGCGCCACTAGTTTCATGATTTTGCGAGGATTGCCTTGTTGTGTCTATATAGGTTGCTTGGCATTGGGACCACAGTTCTGTGGGAAATTTCCTGTGACGTGATTGTTTTCCCAAGCTTATTATACGACAGAAATGTATTGGTCTTTTTTTTTTCAGTTTCCATTTCAGGCTTCTGACATTTAGAAATCCCATACGTATGAAACTTTTACTGCGTGATTGTTCTTCTCTGCTCTTATTTCAGTATAGGACAAAACCTGTGCCACTGTTTTGGAATTCGCCTAGAAAGAAACCGGAAATCTTTCCCGTTCGGACAGGAGCCGCGCGCCGAATGGAGCGGATGCTTCACGAGCGAGCACTGCTTCTCTTCCTCTCGCAGCCCACGACGCGGCTCTCTCCCTCCCTCGTCTCCATCTTCGGTGGGCTTAGAAGGAAGGGGCCTGGGGGAGGCAGGTCGGCAGGCGGTAGGGATGGTGGTCGGATGGTTAGGGGCCTTGGCGGCGGTGGAGGCGGCTGAGCTAGGTCGGGGCGTGGGCGTTGCGGTGGTGCTCGCCGGCGAGCATGGCTGGCGATGGCGGGAGTGGGGACGGGGAGGGGAAGAAGGAGGCCGCCGCGAGCGCGGCGAGACCCTACCGTGCCACGGTGGGGGCGGTGGGCTGTGGCGGGGGCGGGGGCGAGGGCGGGGTCGAGCACGAGGAGGAGAGCGAGGACGACCGCGAGGGCGAGGAACGTGGCCGCGGAGCTCCGGCGAGACCCTACCGCGCCGCGGCGGGGGCGGTGGGCTACGGTAGGGGTGGGGGCGAGGTCGTGGGCGGGGGCGAGCACGAGGAGGAGAGCAAAGGACGACCGCGAGGGCGTGGAAGGCCGTGGGGAAGATGAACAGTACCCCCAGCCGGCGCATGGTTCGGGTCCGAACGGCCGGACCCTAACACAGCCCGAAAGAAAAACCCTAGTTCAGAACTGTTGTTGGGTTTATTGCATCATCCTTGAACGAAAATTTTGACTTTTTAGTTTTTTTGTTATCGATTTGGGAAACCGGTTGCTTGCATTTCATCAACCTCAGGTTTTCCCAGCTTTTGATTTCGCATTTTAGACTTTCTATTGTTGGTCATCGAATTGATCTTGAATGTGTATGTCTTGTTCATGTTTGATTTCCAGCTTTTTTTAATCCGTGGATGTTCTACGCATTATACTCAGCGTTTTATCGACTAATAGACAAGGGAAGTGATCGTCTATTTAAGCAATAGTTTTGGTGTTATTCTATTTCTAGGATCCAGCTGTGATTTGAAAAAGAAAAAATCGGCTGTTTGTGCAATTGCATTCCCACGTAGGCAGTTTATCGAGTACTGATCGCCATTTTTGCATATCTCATGAACAATACTTTTTGTCATTCCCAGCCCAAGTTTATCTTTGATCCTGATGGGTGTTGCCATGTACTCCTAGTATAGATAAGGCTCAAATGACTTTTAAGGATATTTTGGTGTTGACATCATTCTGCTGAGCCAAGCACTCAAACCGTGTTGCAATAATATTTCCATATAGTATGCTAGTATGATTCTATGAGATATATCACGTTGTACTTCTTCGAAGATGGAAGTGTTGAAAGTAAACTTGAGATATTGATAGTTTTGTGCAAAGCGATGCGTAATAGACATAATGGATTTCCTTCAGCAATCAAATCTATATAAAAACAGAAATGCTATACAACACACGTGTGTTTTATGAGAAAAAACACATGGATTTTTTCTCAACCCTTTTTTCACCGGTCACCGGCTCCTGAACCTGTCGGGCACTTGGACCTGTCGGCCACGATGGCGCAGTGCGTGTCCACGTCGTTGGCTCGCAGGTACCAGCCGAGCATCTCCTCCAGCCAGCCCCAGTCGCCGATCCCGTACGCGGCCACCGTCTCCTCCATGGACGCCCGGAAATCCGCGTACGGGTCCGCGGACTCGAATGCGACCGCCACGGCAGTACTCCACCTGCCACGTTCATATGCCTGCGATTTGTGATTTGTCCTTCTATAGAAAAAAAAATTGTTTCTTGTGATCTGTGATCTTGTGATTGTCTAGAGTTAGATGAAGACTAGAGGTAGAAGAAGGCTGAAGGTAGAAGGAGGATGGAGGCTGTTGGATCTTAATTCTATGGTGAAAAAAATTTATGTGTTAAAACTGTATAAAACACATGGTTGTTGGGTAACGTGTTTGTTGTTACATCAACATACATTATGATTTGAGAGATCACACATGTGTCATGCCTATCTTCAAGTAATACTATGCTCCTACAAACTTAGAGGGACAGTGTCAAATATCTTCTGAAACATGCATGGTTACAACTTGCTAGCTTGGCCCTCTGAGATATCCAGAGTATATGATGCACCACACCTTCCTCCCATGTGCAAAGAGCTGAATAATGGAGGGATGGGCTGATAGATAGCTCTTGCTGATGTGTCTGCACTTGACCTGATTTTTTTTATGGATGCATCTAATTTTTTGTGCTGCTTTTGGATAATCCCAGCCTGATAACAATATACCTGACGCCCTGACCCAGTGACCCATGCTTGAAGCATTTTTATTTTTGATGTATAGAAATGAAACAGAAGAAAATAGATGCTTTTATAAGTTGACTTGATTGATTGCATGGCTTACATAGGATGTTCTCCTCTTATGCTGATGTCGTTCATATACAGGAAGAAATAGCACTTACAGTGTTACCACTAGTACTTAATGCAGTTATTTGTGAGGCCACCTTCCCTGATTCCAAAGCTCTATCAATTTGTTTTGGTTCTTATCTGGTAATTTTTAGTTGATACATGCTAATATGAAGATGATGAGTATTACGTGCTATGCATTGATGTTTCTTTTAGTCACTACTAAACTTCATTATGTGCTTATTATTGCTGATTCTGACTTCATTGAAGAGTTTGCATGCTTCTCAATGTTCTTTGCAACCACAAATCATTTCTCGTGCCATTGGTTGATTGAGGTGTGGCTTGTCTATATTTTTTTTAACGCAGTGGCTTGTCTATATTCCTGCTTGCATTACGCTGTTACCAAGACATCCAGATATCTGTTTGTGTTATGCTTAAGCAAGTATTGTGATTCCTGTTCACAGGATATCCTGTCCTTCACTGCAAAATTTATGTGTTTTTGAAGTGTTCCAATGTCGCCGTCCACTCATTGATCTCTGTAATAATGTACTTTGTATTTGTACAAGCAAGGAGTAGCCATTTTCTAACTTTGAGTTCTCTTGATTTCAGAAGATATGTGCAATTTGCCTCAGCGCCATGAGGTCCGGCCGCGGCCAAGCTCTGTTCACTGCTGAATGCTCCCACAAGTTCCATTTCAGCTGCATCTCCTCAAATGTGCAGCACGGCAACAAAATCTGCCCAATCTGCCGTGCTGTATGGAAGGAGCTGCCTTTTCAGGGGCCTCAGCTGGCTGCATCTGCTGCCCATGGGTCAGGGAGACTAAACCCATCGATTTGGCCCCATATGAGCATGCTGTCGGTGAATCCGCTGGAGGATGAGCTCCCAGTCTTTGTCATTCCGGAGCCAGCAGTTTTCAATGACGATGAGCAGATATATCTTCAGCCTGAAACAGCAGTTGGGGGTGGGGATTATGAGATTCCTCCTTTGCTTGAGATCACGACATACACTGCATTCCCAGCAATTCAGGAGTCCGTGGCACAGGAGCAGTTTGCCATCTTGATCCATCTCAAGGCTCCGCATGTGCCGGCGTGGGTGCGCACCCGAGCACCACTGGATCTGGTGACTTTGCTCGACGTCAGCGGGAGCATGTCTGGCCCCAAGCTTGCGCTCCTGAAGCGCGCCATGAGGTTCGTGATCGAAAACCTTGACCCCAGCGATCGGCTCTCCGTCGTCGCCTTCTCCTCGACGGCCTGCAGGCTGTTCCCGCTCCGGAGGATGACCGCCTTCGGACAGCAGCAGTCGCTGCAGGCTGTCGACTCCCTCGTCGCCGATGGCGGCACCAACATCGCCGAGGGACTGCGGAAAGCTGCCAGGGTGGTGGAGGACAGGCAAACCAGGAACCCGGTGTGCAGCATCATCCTGCTCTCTGACGGCGTGGACTCCCACAACCTCCCGCCGCGGGACGGCTCGGCGCCGGACTACGCGCCGCTCGTCCCGCGCTCCATCCTTCCCGGGAGCGAGCACCACGTCCCGATCCATGCCTTTGGCTTCGGCATGGACCACGACTCCAGGGCGATGCACGCCGTCGCCCAGATGTCCAGCGGCACCTTCTCATTCATAGATATGGTGGGGTCGATCCAGGACGCCTTCGCGCAGTGCATCGGCGGCCTCCTCAGCGTGGTGGCGCAGGAGACGCGGCTCAGCGTCGAGTGCGCCGACCAAGGCGTGCTGCTCACGTCCATCAAGTCTGGCAGCTACGCCAGCGGAGTGGACGGCGACGGCCGCGGCGGCTTCGTCCACGTCGGCCGCCTCTACGCCGACGAGGAGAGGGACTTCCTCGTCACCGTGCGCGTGCCGCCGTCACGCGTGTCCACTGCGCTCATCCGGCCGATCTGCACCTACCGCGACGCGGTCACCGCGGAGATGGTGCGGGTGGGAGGCGACCCGGTGATGCTGCTGCGCCCAGAGTTCCCGGTGAGCGCGGGGATGTCCCTGCAGGTGGAGCGCGAGTGGCACCGCGTCCACGCCACGGAGGACATGGCCGCGGCGCAGGCCGCCGCGGAGGAGGGCCACTACACCCGCGCGGCTTCGATCCTGGAGGCCCGCCGCCTGCTGCTGGAGTCGTGCGCGTTGCTGTCCTGGGACCAGCAAACGCAGGCGCTGGTGCCCGAGCTGCGGGAGATGCAGGAGCGCGTGCTGAACCCGCAGCTGTACGAGGGGTCTGGCCGCGCCTACATCCTGTCCGGGCTGAGCTCCCACTCGTGGCAGCGTGCCACTGCGCGCGGCGACTCGACGGAGCTCACGGGCCAAGTCCACAGGTACCAGACGCCTTCCATGGTGGACATGCTCAGCCGGTCGCAGGCGCTGCAGCCGGAGGTACCAGAGGCACTAAGCCGGTCCCCGTCGATCTCATCCTCGCGCAGCCCGGCCCCAACCCCCGCCCCCACCTCCGGCTCGCCGAGGCCGCGACGCGGGCTCCGGTCGTTCAGACTCCGGTCGTGACTCGTGAGTGCAGGCGAACTCTTAAAGTAGCAGTAGCTAGCTAGGAGGAAGAAGAAAAGCATTACCCTTGATTCGTTTCTTCGATACTCCATTGTCGCAGAGGATTTGGTTACTGATTTGCTGTTTTATACTATTGTTTGGCCGTGAATTAATCTTGAGCGACATGCTTTGTAATGGTGTTTTGTTTTAACTTTTTTTGTGCTGTTCGTCCATTGTTTTTGCATGGAGGGAGTTTGACCTCCGCTGGTTGGCTTGGTTGGAGCGCAGAGCGTCCAACGGCTGTAGAAATAGCTAGCATCTAATATATCTTATTACACACGTGGACGAGAGAAGGTAAAAATCGATCTCGGGCCTGGTTTAGATGGTAAATTTTTACAATCTGAACATCGTAGTACGTTTTGTTTGTATTTGATAAACTTTGTCCGATTATGGACTAACTAGGCTCAAAAGATTCGTCTGGTGATTTACAATCAAACTGTGTAATTAGTTATTTTTTTACCTACATTTAATGCTCTATGCATGTGTCCAAAAATTGATGTGATAGAGAGAGTGAAAAAACTTAAAGGCCCCGTTTGCTTGTCTGAAAAAAAGAAGCCAAAATACTGTAGCAGCTGGTTGTGTGAGAGAGAAATACTATAACGACTGGTTGATGAATAATACTGCTGTGAAAAAAAAAACCAGCCAGCCGAACGACACCAGAATTTTAAAGCAATCTAAACAAGGCCTCGCTAGCGCTGGTTCAAGCAGTAGTCTCGCACACAATCCCAAAAGTTTGCGGTCACTGACACTCGGCTGCCTTTCGGTCTGCCATGCGCACTAGCGTTTTCTAGTACTATTTTAACTTTCTTCTGTCTCTTCTCGCTATCAATTTGAAGAGGTATGTTGAGGACGCCCTAATTGGTTGGGCCTGTTTGGCTTTTTGAGAAGCCGATAATGTTTCAAAATTCAAAGTGACGAGTGATGTCGTTACCGTACCGCATGTTCGGTATTCCAAAAGTCTTGAAACTTCAAAAATAGCATAGTATGTAAACTAAGCATCTAGTTAAATTCTGATTGCATTATGTTTCTTGACATGCATGCAGAGAGGCCGAAGACATGCTCTTCAGATACATGAGTTCCATTTCTTTCTACAGTGTGGAGGACCAAATTAGAGTGCCTTCTTCGGAAAAATATTCAGTGAGGATCATCCCTACCAGACACAGTGAGGACCGTGCAGCTGACAAGTGGTCCATGGGGCATCTAATTTTCCATACGTGTGTTTAAAATGATACGGTGACCTACCTGTCAGCTGCACTCCTCATCACGTCTTGGCAGGGATGGTCCTCACCGAATTTTTCCCCCTTCTCCCTCACGGTGGTTCCCTGCACAAACAACAAAAAATTACAAATACATTAGCCACTTCCGTACACTCAAAAAGAACTACAACAAACATACGGATGACACATTCCTAACCTTTGGTGTTGGCCTCCCACCAATCTTACTGCCCCGAAACCTGGGTTCCTCTCAATACTAGTAGTGGTCCACAATGATTTCCCAAAAGTATACGAGATCTTCAGGTTATCCCAACGATTCTTTAGCTGATTTTGGGCATATTATTTCCCTGTTTGAGAAAAATACTTTTGCCCCAAATTTCTATAACCTCTATAGAATCTAGGGTACCTAGAGATCTATTTCCAGCAAGAATTTCCTCAACACAAATGTTACAAAAAAAAATTATGGTCATATCCGGATCATCCCAATCTACCTTGCATACGCTCCTTTTCCTTTTTTATCTGTCTAAAATACAATTGTTTGTTCTTTTTTTTGTGCATTTCATTCATAGATCAATCAGGGTTACAATCTGAAGTCACCAGGTGATCTACACAGGTTGGGGCTAACTGCCACTCACCCAGCCTATTATCACTTGAAACTTGCTTAGCTAATACATGAGCTACTCGGTTACAAGATCGACTTGTAAACATTACAGAAAATTCAACAAAGGAAGAGCTAATTTCCCGAGTTTCCCTGACGATTGACGCAATCTGTGAACGTTGATTGGCGCCCTCCTTCCATAGCTTCACAAATTCTTGACTGCCAGTCTCCAGAATAAGTCGTTGCACCCCCTTATCCCGAGCTCGAACAGCACCATCCCGGCAAGCCAATGCTTCCAGGGTCAATGCATCAAGGCCATGGGGGTACCACCTTGCCCGTCCACCAACAAAGAGACCTAAGTCGCTTCGGAGAGCTACCCCAGACGCACCTTGCCCTTGGTCCGGATAAAAAGCACCATCAGTGTTGCATTTGAACCACCCGGGCGGCGGCACACGCCATTGCTGCACACTGTTCCTCTCCTTCACCGAATTCATTGGTTTGTTCAAGTTCCATAAGTCGATGGCTGTGTCAAGTGACCAGCGGACCGCACCACTAACTGGTTTATGATTGTCACCATGTCGTCGCTGATTCCTTTGCATCCAAAGTGCATACATGCCGATAATGAAAATGCCACGCTCCTTGTCGTTGCACAAGCCGTCCATCAGTAGGTCGCTTGCCCAGGATATCGGATGGAGACTGGGCAGCTTCAACCCTGTGATTATCTTCACCTCTCGCCAAAACATCTTTGCCGCAGTGCACTCCGTAAGAATGTGCTTGATAGATTCCGTGTCAGCTCCGCACAACTCACAAAAGGCCATCGGCTCAATACGCCTCCGATGTAAGATTTCCTTTGCTGGAAGGAATTCGTGGAGAACTCTCCACCAGAAAATTTTGACTTTCGAAGGCACTGGTAATTTCCAAATCTTTGTCCAGGAATCATCGCCTGAGCCACTCGGCAGCTCCTCATCTCTTCGTCCATTCATCGCATATAGCTTTCGATAGGACGATTTGACGGAGTAGTTACCATGCTTCTCAGGCTCCCACGCCCACCAGTCATCATCTTGTTGAAGTATTGGGATTTTAAGAATGGCATTTGCGTCGATCGGGAGAAAAACATCATGTATGAGTGCCTCATTCCAAACTCCCGATGCAGTCATGAGTTCAGACACCATAGTAAGTGCATGACCATCTTCAGGAGTGACAGGCCGAGCATCAAAATGAGCAGTTATCCACTTGTCTCTCCATATGTTGGTATGCTCACCATTGCCAATCCTCCTAATCATGCCCCTTTCTAAAACTTCCCTGCTCGTTAGGATTGCCCGCCAAGTATGGCTAGCATGTTTCCTCCTTGTACTGCCCATGAATCACCGTCATGGTAGTATCTTCCCTTCAACACCCACGCACATAGGCTATCTGGTCGCGTCACCAATCGCCAACCTTGTTTGCCCAACATTGCTTTGTTAAAAAGATGTAGGTCTCGAAAACCCATACCACCAATCAATTTATGCAGTGTTAGCCGATCCCATCTCAACTAGTGGATATGTCTATTATCAGCTAAACTCCCCCACCAATAATTTGCAATTGTTGATCTCATCTTCTTGCACGTCGTCTTGGATAGACGGAAGCAGCTCATAGAGTATGTAGGGACTGCCTGAGCCACCGATTTAAGAAGCACTTCGCGGCCAGCACAACTTGCCTCCCTACCACTCCAAGTTCCAACCAAATTTTTAATTCTTGTGGCCATGAAATCAAAGGCCTCAGTAGACAACCTCCCAACCACAGTTGGCAATCCCAAATATTTGTTAGACAAAGCTTCAGTTTCAATGTGTAGCTCATGCCTAAACTCTTGCTTGACTTGCTCATCACAATTTGAGCTGAAAAAGACTACCAATTTATCCTTGTTCACCATGTGTCCAGACCCCTGGCTGTAGGTCTCCAAGATTTCCTATAATCTAACTGCCCCCCTCTGTGACACTTCTGAAAATACGATACAATCATCTGCAAAGAGAAGATGCGAAACCCAGGGAGCATGGATTCCCACACGAACACCCCTTGAGAGATGCATTGGGCCGATCGATTTCAGTAAACATGAAAGTCCTTCAGCATAGAGGAGAAACAAATACGGGGAAATTGGGTCCCCCTACCGTATCCCCCTTGAAGGCCTGAAGACAGATGACAAGCGCCCATTAACTTTAACTGAAAAAGAAACTAACGTCGCACACCTCATGATTAGTGCGATGAACGTTTCATGAAAGCCTAGCTTCAGCATGATTCCGTTGAGATATTCCCATTCCACGCGGTCATATGCCTTGGCCATATCAAGCTTTACTACACAGGTGCCAACTTTACCCTTTAGGTAATGGGTGCACTCATAAGCAACTAACACGTTGTCTGTAATTGGACGCCCAGGGACAAAAGCGCTTTGCTCTTCAGAGATTATATCATCCATACAACATCTCAATCTATTGCAGAGAGAAATTGGCCTAAACTGTTTCATCTCCTGAGGAGTTTTGATCTTTGGAATCAGCACTATGGTAGTGCTATTAAATGACACCGGCATAAGACCTCCATTCAAGAAATCCAGCACCGCTTCTATGACACTTGGCCCCAATGTTGCCCAGTGAAACTGATAGAAACCCACCATTAGACCATCGGGTCTAGGCGCCTAATTTGCACCCATCATGAACAGCGCTTCTTGAACCTCTTATGTTGTGAACAGTCTCAACAAAAGGTCATTCATATCTGTCGTAACCTTTGTAGGTACACAACTAAGGATCGGGCCCGGATCAAGTACCTCTTTCCTAGTAAAGAGCTGTGTATATGGCCATCACCTCCAATTCCTCCTGGGTAGACATCACCGAGCCATCTTCTCTTCTCCGAGCCATGATTCGATTGGTTTTTGCTCTCTCTTTTGACTTTGCTTGGAAGAACGCCGTGTTACGATCACCCTCCTTAAGCCATTCAATTTAGGATCGTTGTTTCTCCATGCACTCTTATCTTGACAAAAGCTTAGACATTTTCACCATCAATTGCCTTTCCTGCCTCGATGGTCTAGAATGCAGCGATTGTCTTCGCACATTCTCCAACTCGCTGCGCATTCTTGCTAGCTCCTGCCGAACCGATCCAAAAGAGGATATCTCCGATTCCTGCATCACCGTCGACACATGGCCGATATTCACAGCAAGCTGGTTTAGGCATGTCAGGTTATCCTAAGAAACCCATGCTGTTTCCGCCATCTGCACATATGATGTCACGCCCCGAGATTGAGGCCAACGGGAGTTGTTGCATTTCCACCGCGAGGCCCCTAGGAGCGCACTTGGCAACTCCTCTTTAGGATTAGGTTGAGTGGCATACAATGATCCAAATAGTAAACCGACACATGGCTTATGGATAACACCCAATTATTACATCTAGGATTAATGTATTCAAAGTAAGTTACATAGGTTTCACGGTATAGTCCAATCCATGGACAAGAGTACTCATTCCAACTAAAGCTGACACTCATGGTCGCTCATACATGAACTTCAGAGTTAACCTGTAGCACAATCGGAACGCCCATTCCAAGTGCTACTATGCAGCGGTGGTTAGAGCCATGGCTCTACCCGTTCTATCATGTACCTGCAAAACAACTTAACGGCAGCGCCGTGAGTACATTGCGTACTCATAGGACTTAATTCCAACATATCATATTTGGTGGATGCAAGGTAATTATCAGGCATTTGTACATTTGCAGAAAGGCAATGGCGTTTATTAAGAGTATGCCATGCTATGACCTAACACATAAGACGTGGGTAGTCATATATCATTATAAATCAAGATGCTCATAGTCCATCAATAATGCTACCATGGGTATAGAAAGTAGGAACAACCGAATGGTTCCATCCCAAAGGACTTCAGGCTTTCAAACTCTACAGAGGTGTATAACTATACCCACACGGAGACTGAGACAAACCACCATACCAGCGCCACCCCCTTGCCAGTTTCATGGAAAAACCGGTCGCAATTAGTTACTTAGCTTGTCGACCCCATCCGCGTCATGCGGTCTGTACGGGTGGTTACTCGAACTCATGTATCCCAATAAACGGTCCTTAACTGCTCCACAAGCTACGTCGCTTGAGATCCCACACTCACAATGACCTATCCATTGCATGAGTGAAGTTACCAAAGTGGTGTCCAAGTTTATAACCTTTTGTGATATTGTGCCTTAACCAGATTAGCAAAGTAAGTCAAGTTGTACCCTCATTGATTTTAGTAATCAATTATCCTAGTGTAGCATCCGACACGCGCGAGTATGAGTTCCCTTCTCATGCTTGACTTCTACCATTGCTAAGCAACTAAGCAATAAGTAATTAAGCGTTTCCATTCCCATTGTTTAGATGAAAGGCTTCTATTAGATTAATAGGTGACTCTAAGTGTAGAGTGAACATGTTTACTAACCAAAACTACATGTAATGCATAACTCATAATGTAACACAATAAGTATCCAAAATAGGGTTCATAGTAGTGGGGTGCCTGCCGGTAGTGCTACCGATTCCTGAAGATCCAGTTAGTGGTGACGACACACACACGCTCCTCACAAGACGAGATAACCAAACCTGAAAAGAGAGGATCCGAAGATTGGAGACGGTTGTGCGATAGATAAAGAGATTCAGAGTTGATTAGGAACATGGAAAGAGACATCTAACTATGGCTTCACTATTGTACTATTAGTAGCTAAGCTCCTTAGGTGGTGGTCGACCCCTTAGGCAGGTTACCTAAGCAAACTCACATTCTCAGTCACTAGCGGACACTCTATCCTAAGTGACGGATGCTCCGTTGTACCATGCATTGGGGTGAGGTGCGTCTATTTGGCTCTGTACAGGTAGGAGGATACTCTGTGGGAGGTCACGGAGACTCCGATAGGTTCAAGACTTAGTCGATTCTAAGGTTCTCTGCCATTGTTGGATGGCCCAATCAGCTGACGGATGATCCGGTATGAACTGGGTACTCTTAGGTTACTAGGTGACTATTCCTTATAATTCACCGAATGCTCTGTCGTGAGTGATGGATGTTCCGGTATGGGATTAGTGCTCTCAGGTTCCTTGGCTGTGCACCTCTATAATTCAGTGGACATTCCACCTCGAGTGGCGTACACTTTGCTATGTCGCTCAGAAGGGAAATTAGGTTGTTGGTGGCTAAACTCAGGATTAACGGACACTCCATCCTAACGATGGACACTCCATCAGATGGGTGACAGAACCTATGTTCTTGGGTTCTTTGGTGAAAGTCTTGGGGTTCATGCCTAGATCTTGGGTTGAGGCCTTCATGCATGTGCGTGACATCCCAAGTGTAGCTTAGGTAGACAACTAGGCTTAGGATTCTTATGGTTTTGGCTGAGGTTAACTAATGTAACTAGTGATTCCTTAACTAAGAGAAAACCTTTAAAAATATAGAGAGATTGAGCATGGCAACTTAGCTTGGCCTCTTGATGAGTTCCTTGTCATCAAGATTGAAGATCCACACTAGTCATCCTTGTTCCCAAGCTAAAGAGAGAGGTTTCTTCCTTGGATTGCTTCCCATCAAGTAATCCTCATGATCCATCCATGCAAGAGAGAAGACTTGAGTTAGGGTTTAGGGATTGATCTCTAGATAATGAGAAGAGAGGATTCTTGAGCTAACCATGAGATGAGAGATTATGGAAGCTCAAGTGCTTGATCTAGATGCTGATCTTGCTACCCTTTGCAATCTTGGTTCTCTTCTCCACCTTATTCTTCTTCACTTTCTCACTCTAGTTCATCCGTTCCTTCTCTTGTTCTTCCTTCTAGAGAGAGAGAGTGTGTGAGGGAAATGAGGGGAGAGTGAGTGGTGCTGAGGTTTAGGTGTTGGGAAATATCTCCAACTCATGCTGACATGTGGGCCATGCCCCTTAATGGATAACAACTCAATTCCCACTCAATCTACAGTCTCTGCACTTTTATCGGATGGTCCAGAAAATGTGGCGGACTATCCGGTAGGCTCTGGTTTCGCCTATCCAAACTTAAGAACCTGATCTCTCTAACCTTGAGTCCATGTTGAGGCTTGTAATGGCTTCGTTCATTCCTTTGGGTGAACATGAATGCCTTGAGTTAGGTTCTTCGATTGACGTTCTCCCTTGACGGTCGCTGGGTTGACTTAGTTGACCGGTAGTTAACTGGTGCGTCGTCAGGCAGTTAGCTGCTAAGATGTAACATTCTATGGTTTGGGTTGTTAAGGATGTCCATGGAGTCTGATGGGTTGTGTCCTGAATATCCAAAAATGAGAGCCTGTGGTGTAACGAACTTGGGTCGTTACATATGAGGAGTCCTGCCTCCACATATTCTCATTGTGGAACAAACACTTCTTCCTATTTCTTCTCTGTGCTGACTGTGAGGACTCCAAAATTAGACAACAATGATCTGACTCCGTTGTCTACACATGCCACACCTTGATAGTGTTGAAGAGATTCAGAAAATCGGCGTTGGCCAAGCCCCTGTCCAACCGGACCTTCACATTACGTCCATCCGGCTATCGGTTGTCCCAAGTATAGGGGAGACTAATATAGCCAAGATCCATGAAGCCATAGTCAGACACTGCTTCACGGAAACCATCCATTTGCCTCTCTAATCTCTCCTGTCTGCCTATCTGCTCACTTGCATCTAGGCATTCGTTAAAATACAATTATTTGTTCATGCTTCTAGAAATTGCAACACACAAATACAAGGAGAAACATACATCTCCTGGATGGAGTGATGGGATAACATACCTCTACAGTGGGGCTAGTAGAAGGGCTGCTAGGCAACAGTTGGAGGAGAGCCAATGGGCATGAGTTGGGCCAAATCCAACTAGTGTGAGCGCTAGGAAAGGGCTTCACGAGCAGGAATGGTGGCGTCTTCTCCTGAGCAGGGTGTGGTGGCGGCTTCTCTCGAACATGGGGGGTAGGGTGCGACACGCAGAGGCCTAGTAGGGCTCTAGCCTTGCGTCTAGGATGCACCGCCGCTGGCTCCTAAAAGTGGCGGCAGCTAGGGTTTGCCAGTGGACGTACGGGTAGCATAGTTATTAGGACCGGACCAGCGGTCCAACAATTAAAAGATCGAACCAGAGACAACACCGGTTCGGTTCATGTCCAAAACTATCCATACAATCAGACTGATAAAAACCAAATGAATCGGCTCGTTTTTATAGAACCGGTGAACCGGCAAGTTCCATGTGAACTGGCTGGCTCAAGGCTTGTGGCGCGCATGGCCGCATGCATTGTGCTCACACTAGTGGTGCATGTGCTGCGCCTATTACCAGCCGTGGGTGAGCCCTACTTGGCTGCCACTACATGTTGTAGTTCCGACCTGTTCATTGCCTTCTTTTTTATTTTTTGCGATCGTACCCAAAGGCATGTTTTTTCATTAAAAGGACGTTGAGTTTAAAAATGTACAAAGGACTACAAGTAATCCTAGTATTACCATAGCAGTCCGAAAAACACAATGAGCAGCAAGAAAAGCGAAGGGGACAATGACCCCAAGCCACAACATCCTCAGAAACTGAGCCTATCACCAAATTATAACACAAGAATAGCCTACAGGGCAGGAAAAACACGGTGGCAAAGCATCCACCTAGGGAAGACCAACAGCAGAGGTGATGAAGTATCCGCTAGAGAAAGGGCTAGAGCGACCTTGGCGCCAAAGTATCTGCTAGGGAAGAGACCATGGTGTCCAAGTATCCACCGAGATTACACGCACAACAGTAGCGGCAAAGTATCCACTATGAAAGCCTAAACAGCAACAAAGTATCCGCTCAGCGAGAACCAGCAGCACCGGTGGCAAAGCATCCACCGGAAAATAGTAATGGAACACCGATGGCAAAGTATCTGCCCGAGAAGCAACAAGCAAAGCGGCAACACATCCGCCGAAGAAGTGACCACCCTATAGGACAAACTCGGGCTTTGAAGGAAATGAAGCACGCATAGGTACAATGAAAATCTCCATAGCTAGACAGATGACGTGGTCGGACCACAAGCAACAGCGACAGCCATGCGCAACACCGAGGAAGGGGGAAGGCAGCCCCCGCGCGCTATGGCTAGGGAACTTTAGAGGCAACACCACCAAGGAGGGTCGTGACATAGACAGTGTCACCGCTGGCTGTCCAATAGGGACAAGGTTTTCGCCCAGAAGATCCATGATGGGAGGATAGGAAGGTGCAACGACAGATGCCTCGATGGAGGTTAACAACACCCAAATAGTGTCACCATCGTCGACCTAATAGCAAGGCTTTCGCCTAGCACCCAACCACCCAGCTACAAGGCAATTGCTGCACTAGAGCCACGCAATGATCTGGGACTAGACGATAGCAGCCGAGCGAGGCAAGGCAATGGCTATTAGCCAGCCAGCCGTGGCCACCATATAGAGGACTGGGGTGGGGATTGCGTAGAGAGGAGTGTGAGAGGAGGGAGGGGATTACCACATGAGCATATTTGGGGGAGTGCACGTGGGCCCTATCTATAGTCGATGGAGGCAATGTGGAGATGCTGGGGGCACCAGAAAAGAGAATAGGGGGGTGTTTGGATTTTAGCCACACGCCACCACGCCACCATTGTGGCCCGCCATAGTTTCCCATGCTGGTGTTTGGTTGACACAAAAGCTTAGATTGTGGCATTTGATTTCTCTACCACAACTGCAGCGGCGCCACAACTCGCCCCAACTGAATCATGGCAAGGTGTGGCGTATAACCAAACATGCCGACTGCTATAGGAACAATGGTACAGCTGAAAGCCCTAGTTTGGTTTTGGATAATTAATGAAACCAATGGACTAATCCTTGCATCTAAGTGTGTGACTAGATAGGATGGTCCAATCCAAGTGGTGGAGCAAGAAGAAGTCCATGGAGGGGAAGATGGACATGAAATGATGGTGATCAAACTCCAACTTGGAAAAGAAGAAAGAGAAAAACAAAAACCAAGGGTTGATCAAGGCAAAGGTATTAAATAGGTTTTTATTTTGGTGATCAAGACACTATAGAGAGTGTGATCATGTTTAGGATCGATAGCCGTTGTCGATGTTTCACCACCGATAGCCTGCCACGGGGGTACCCGGGGCAGTATTGTTTGGGCTTCGGCGTATGCTGAACTCGATGATAAACGCAAGAGACAGTCGATTTATCCTGATTCAGGCCCTCGATCGTAGATCGAGTAACGACCCTACGTCCAGTCGGCGTTGGCCTTTGCGTTGGATTGATTATGAAGTGTTATGTTGTACCATTGTCTTTTTCTTTTAGGAGCCCTGCCCTCCTTTATATAGTCAGGAGGCCAGAGTCCTAGTCAGTTTACAATGAGATTTCCTAGTAGGATTACTTAATAGTTCTATTACTAAGATTACATGGGAAGAATCCTAGTTGAACTAGATCTTCTCTCTCCCTTGCGGGGTATCCTGTGGGTCCCACATCGACAAGCCCCCGAGCACTTCATGGTTGAGCTCTGAAAGTCTCGCTTTGCTCCTTCAAGTCTTGTTAGGTAGGAACAAAATGTTATCCGAGTGCTTTCTGGAGTGAAACCTTGTAGCGCTTCTTGGGACCTTCGAGTGGTGAGTGTTTTGTGAAGAAAAAGTACATCCATCTGGTTGTAGCCCCCGAGCCTCTTGCTATTTGGAACAAGGAGCTGGAGGATCTTGTCTTGAAGTTGCTCTGATTGTTCGTTGAAGTTTTGTCAAAAAGAACTCGAATATGGCTCGTTCCGGGTTCTTTTTGTCGTAATGTCTTGAAGTGGTCTGCGTTGAGGAAGTCTTTTGGTGACGTGCACTTTTTTGAAGAAAAAGTGCACTCACTGAGTGTAGCCCCCAAGCCTCTTGCTATTTGGAACAAAAAGTTGGAGGGTCTTGATCCTTTATGTTGTTTGAAAATTTGTGTTCTGAAGTAGTCCCCGAGACTTGAATTATGTCATCATCCGAGTAGTTTTTGTGGCATCTTTCCGAAGCGGCCCTTTAGTCTTGGATTAAACCATCATCCGAGTAGTTTCATGGCATGCAGCCTCCGAGCCTATGTCCGGGTTCTTTTTGGGTGGGTGCAATTTTTCATAAAAATTGCACTCACTTTGAGTGTGTAGCCCCGAGCCTCTTGCTTTTTGCTTGCAAAAGTTGGAGGGTCCAGATTCTTGTCTTCAAAAATTAAAAGGGTGTATCCATGCAGCTCGTGCTTTCTCCGAGTTCTTCTCTTTAGAAAAGAAGTCGGATGAAGAGTCTTGATGTGTCATCGTCGTTGTAGTCTTGAGTTTCTTGTACTCTTGGTCTTTTATCTTTGGTTCCGAGCCCCCGGGAGTAGTTGAAATGAAGGCCGAACTCCCTAGCTTAGTGTTGATTAAGCTATGATGCTGGCCGAGCCCCCGAGCGTATATCCGTGTTGTTTTGTTCAGGAAGAACTCGGATGCGAGGTCTTGGCGTATTCTTTGATAGTATGCTGCTGTCAGATGTAGTTGTATGGTGGTGGTTGAGTGTAAATGCCTTTTGTTCATGGGTTGTACTGTGCTGGTATATTCTTCCGAATATGCCCGTCTTCGAGTACTGTTTCCTCTCGCCTAAGTCATCCATTATTGAGTCATGTCCTTTCACTGTGTCCTTTGTTAGGCTTATTTCGTTGGTACTCCTAGTCCATGTGCGCCGCTCCTTTGGTCTATAAATACTGTCCCGGAGTGCTTGTTTTCATCTATTGGATATTCCGTTAAAACCTTCGTGGTCATGAACATGGTAGTTTGTGAAGTAGAGCAGCCCCCGGGCATATTTTGTAGTTCCTGTGTGTCTTGTCATAGCTGGAGGAAGTCTTGTGATAGGGATTAGAGGTAGGCTAATCCCGCGACAGCATTGTGCCAGGATGTACGTGGTGGTAGTTGGAGGAAGTCTTGTGATGTGGGTTTCGTTTCTTCATCTGGCAGTTCTGGGTTGATCCTCGTCGCCTGTCTTGAGACTGTCCGGTGCAGATCAACACCATATGCAGCATCACATCGGTCTTGGGTAGACAGATGCCCGCTGGCCTTCTCTGCTCCATGTTGTTTTGCCATGCTGCCGATTTCCGCCTTGGGTGCACTGCGTCCGTCCTTTGAAGAAAACAGTGTAGCTGATGGCGGTTTGTCCTTCCAAGTAGCAATTTGGGACACGTAGTCGTTCCAGAGCCTAGCCATGTCCGCGTTCCTCTTTGCTACCTTGCTTTTCGTGGTGCCGAGTTCGTTGGGTCTTGTAAGATTTGTAATCTTCTATTTTTGAAGTCGCTTGTAATGTAACGAATCTTGTCTTTAAGATTTGTAATCTTCTATTTTTGAAGTCACTTGTAATGTAACGAATCTTGTCTTCTGAGTTGTCTTTTACTTTTCTGTTGTGATCCATGTTGTTCATGAGATTACCGAGTTCTTTCTTAAATAACCGGGTTCTTTTGTTCCTTGTGAGGTAGCCCTTTCTTTCTTCTTTCTTTCTTCTTGGTTTGACGAGTTGTTCTTGTAGCGATCTGATAACCCTGCCGTGGTGCTGGACGGATAAGTCTGAAATCTGCCCGTTGGTTTGTACTGTTGTGTGGATTTGTGCCCTCCGTCGTTTTAGCTGCGTCGGTAAATGGACCGTCGCGTTCCCACACTGTGTTTTATCGGGCCTTGTGGGCCGTTTGTATCACTGAGAAATCTATTTAAAGACCCTTGCTGCCCAGCTCTTGCCTTTAAACCCTAGCTTTCAGAAATCCGCCGCCGTCATCGTCGCCGTCACCCGAGCACCATCATCCTAGCTTCATCTTCCTTAGTGCCTTTTTTGCTTCCGCCAGTTCATGGGAAAGAAGAAGACCGCAAGCAAGTCTCAGGCGACCTTCGTAGACGAGGAGTCATCCCTTTCTTTGATCGAAAACCAGAAGTTCGTGGCTATGAGGGCTGCTCAGAAGGTTTGGCCAGCTCCAACAACAAGCGAAGACCAGCTGCGCGAGCTCGTTAGCGATGGCTTGATCCAAAGCAAAGTCATCGCTGAATGGAGAGTTCCGGGCGAGCATCGGGTTCCAGCTCCAGGTCCTGGTGAGATTGTCCTCTTCGTTTCCTTTGTCCGCGCCGGACTTTGCCTTCCTGCTTCCGCTTTCCTTCATCAGTTTCTTGGTTATTTTGGGATTAGTCTGAACCACCTAACCCCCAATGTCGTTCTCCATCTTTCTGTTTTCGTTCATCTTTGCGAAGCTTTCCTTGGAATCCCTCCTTCTCTGTCTCTTTTTCGCTTTTTCTTTCGTCTGAAACCTCAACCTCGCCGTGAAGAAACCAACGTTCTTGGCGGTTGCGGGATTCAGTTTCGTCAGGGTCTCAAAATTAAGTTTTTTGACTATGACCTGGTCGATTCTGTAAAAGATTGGCGTGCCGAGTGGTTTTATGCTACCAATTTGATACCTTCCCTTGCCATCCATCCTGGATCTGGTCCTGTGGTGAATGACCGATGGGACAAGAAGCTTGAATCGCCTGCTGAGATTCAAGTGATCCAGCCACTCCTTGATAGGATTAGCATGCTGAAACAGCAGGGTTTGACCGGCTTTGGTATTGTTTCGAGCTTTCTTCGTCGCCGGGTTCAACCTTTGAAAGAGCGGGAGAATCTTGGCTTTGAGTATTCTAGGGCCGAGGATCCTTCACGCATGGTCCCAGCTCTTGAGCTGACCGGTGAGGAGGTACTCGAGCGTCTCCAGAAGATGCTGAAAGGAGTGAGCGTCATTCCTCCTGCTATCACCGAGTTCTCAGCCAACAACCCTCCCCCAGCTGTGAGTTGTCTATCTTTTTGTTTGAGTACTTTATGCACTCTAGCCGCATCCGTTCTTGCTTAGCTTTTCTTTGTCTCGGTGTTTTATCCTTTTTCGCAGGAGCTTGGGCAGAACTTTGTTGACCCGGTCCCTCCTGACGTTCTCCCCACCGTGGCGGAGACTGGGGATAGACTTGCTGGAACTTCTGCAATTAGTAAGTCCCAAACCTCTACCGCCCTTCCTGGGGTTTCTTCCGGATTTGTTGATGTATATGAAGAATATGTTCCTCGTCTAGTCCCTCGCGGTCCTCGCAGTGTCCCAAAGAGGGGGTGAACGGATGGGTCTTCATCTGGCCTGCCTGTCTCCAAGAAGCCTCGCAAACCAAGTACTCCCTCAGGTACTCCAGTTGTTGCTAGCATGCTCTTAGGTGAGCACATTTAATACTCTTTGTTCTTTTATTTTCCTGTTTCTCTCTTGATCTGAGTACTTTTTATCCTCTTTTCAGCAGGTGCTCTGGTTTCCTTGGCTGAGGAGGAAGAAGATGATGAAGTACCCCTCATCATGCGACGGTGAGTTGCTTTTCATATTCCTGTTGCATTGAATTTCTCTTCTTTGTCTTGACTTTTAGTCTTGAACTTTTTGAAGTAATCGGAGGCCAGGTGTGAGTTCTTCCGAGGCTCCCGTGCCGACTTCTTCTGAAGCTCCGGTGTCGAGTTCTTTGGTAGCTCTGGTACCAAGCTCTACCGCTCCTCCAGTACGGAGTTCTTCCACGGCCCCAGCCCTGGCTCCTTCCGCGGCTCCGTTGTCGGCTATTCCGCTCCCGTCGCCGGGTGGCGGGGACGTTTTCACCGTCGTGGTTCCTCCTGCGAGGCCTTCTCTTGGCTTCGCGAAGAAGAAAGTGGTTGGGTGAGTAGATTCTAGCTTTATCTTTTTGGCTTCTATCTTCCTTCCTCTGGTTCTTATCGGTGCTTCCTTTTATCACTTTTCAGTGTTTCGTCTTCTCTCATTCCTTCATCGACTTCTTCTCTGCCTCCCGCCGTGCCAACGAGTTCCGAGCCTCGGGACTCACAACATTACATTGATGAAGTTCTTTGCAAGGGGCTTCAGAGCTACTGGCGAAGGGTTGCGGTCTTGGCCGCTCGGAGGTGATCGTGGCCGTCGCGCCGGGTCCTTCGAGGGTTTGACTCGGCTTCCACGGAGGTTGCTTTGGTCGTTCCTTCTTCGCCCCATCCGGCCTCTCCTTCCCTTCTCTTGCTTCCGGCGGTCCTTCTTTTTCCGATGACGTGGTACAACAGATTCGATGCCACCCATCGGTTATCTCCGAGTCGACATGCACTGGGAAACTTGTCGACCCTCGCGACTTCTTTTTGGTGAAAAGCTCCGTAGGGTTTTACCGCCACTCCTCTTTTGCATGCTCATTTTTTCTGTCCTTACACCTTGTTTCTCTTTGCCTCTTTTTGCTCAGTCTTTCTCTCGTGATCATTCTGGCTTCTTTTTCTCATCTGAAAATGAGAGAAAGTTGTCTTCTGAGGTGGACGCTCTGAAAACCGATCTCGACCTTCTCCGGGCTGAGTTGGAGACAGAGCGTCAAATGCACCAAAAGGAGGAGAAGACCCTCCGTGCCTCCGGGTAGTGGAGACGGAGAAGCGAGAGATGCCATGTGGTGGAGTCTGCGAAGAATGAATGCAAAGGTGCCGCTGTTCTCACTGCTTTTTTCTTGTATTTTGACTTCTTTTGCTGACTTGTTCTTGGGTGTCTTGTCTAGTTCTCCGAGCTGAGAAGCAGAAGCTCTCGGAGAGTATCGATGAAATGAAGGCTCTTGTCCACTCTAGTCATAATAAGGCCGAGGAGGTAATTACTCATCTTTGAGGAAGAACTCGCCCTTGCAAAGTGATTAGGCGCTGGTCGACAGAGATCTTGTGCGAGCTCAAAAAACTATTGAAGGCTTGTCCGGAAGTCAAGCATTTGCCATCTGAAAATTGGAATGTTTTGTGGAAATCTTTTCGCTCAATGAGCCGATGTTCTCCGGACTCCAATGGATGATTCGGCAATCTTGGGCGCAGCTTCATTCCCAGATTTCGACTCGTTTCCGGGAGTTCGCGAAGAAGTGTGCCCAAGTATGTACCAAGAATGTGCTAGCCAGTCCCGGTCCTTGCTCCAGAGGCGCCTCTATCCAAGATAGCAAAGGAAGCTGAAAGCCAAGAATACCTTGATGCCGTTGAGAGGATGGAGCCTGAGGTCGAAGGTTTAGCCAGTAGGGTTGTAGACAGTCTAAATATTGACATTTCCCTTCCTGATGACAATGCCTGATCCGATTGACCAACTTCTTGTAATATTACACTCCTCTTTAAATGAAGATTCTTTGTTTTCGTTGATGTATTCTTTGCACGGTGTGGTCGGGTTACTTGACTTGTTGAGTACTTTGTCCCGTTTTGTTTCTCGCCCGCAAAACAACTCTGTGTGTTATCCTGACGAGACCCCTCGATTTGTCGAGTACTTTTCTTTTCTTCCTCTTTTGTGATCTGTCGAGTGCTTTGTCCATGCTGTGACTTGTTAGATGTAAATCTTTGTGTTGACAACCTTTCGTCCGCGCTATGTAAAAACGAATCGGCATAGAATGTTGCCTTTTGAGTGGCGCTTGTATTTTTTTGAGGAAAAAGTATTCCTATCTGGATGTAGCCCCCGAGCCTCTTGCTTTTCGGAATGAAGAGCTGGAGGGTCTTTTGTAGTTCAATTTCGGTTGACTAGTTTTGGGTGTTAGCTTTTAGCTACCCTCATCGGCGGGCTCAAGCGTCTTTTTAGCTATTTTGCTCTCGGCCGGGATGCTTAGGCATGTTTTCAGCCATTTTGCTTTTTGTTTCGGGTGTTAGCTTTTAGCTACCCTCATCAATGGCTCAAGCGTGTTTTTAGCTATTTTGCTCTCGGCCGGGATGCTCGTGCATGTTTTCACCATTTTGCTTTTTGTTTGGTGTTAGCTTTTAGCTACCCTCATCGGCGGCTCAAGCGTGTTTTCATTATTTTGCTCTCGGCTGGGATGCTCTCGAGCATGTTTTCAGCCATTTTGCTTTTTGTTTTGGGTGTTAGCTTTTAGTTACCCTCATCGGCGGGCTCAAGCGTGTTTTCAGCTATTTTGCTCTCGGCCGGGATGCTCAGGCATGTTTTCAGCCATTTTGCTATTTGTTTCGGGAAAACAACTCGTTAGAAGTCATGACAAGACATGCTGTGGATGAATATCATCTTTATTGATCATGAATATGAACTAATACATATGTTGTCGAAGAATATCGTCCTTTCGTCGATTGTGAATGTTGGTCCCTTGTGGCTTGCATATCTGCTTTTATCTTGAGTTGTTTTTACGCGTAGAATCTTCTTAGTCGGGTGATGTGCCATGTATTGCTTGACTTCTTTTCCATCTTGATTATTAACTTGTATGTGCACGTCCGGTGACTTTTGTGACAATGAACGGACCTTCCATGGACTGAGAAGCTTATGTCGTCCGTTAGTCTTTTGTATCCTTCATAGCACTAAGTCTCCGACTTGTAGTGATCGAGGATGGGTACTCTTGTTGTAGTGCCGTCTTAAACCTTGTAGGTATCTTGCTGATTGGAGGTAGCGTTTACTCGACTTCTTCCGAGTCATCGAGTTCTAATCTTCTTGTGTGTTCTCGCTTCTCCTTCATCGTATTGTTCTATCTTTGGTGATGTCGAGATCAAGTCGGCGACGATCTGACCTCGACCCGTAAACTAGGAAGAAGGGTGAGTGGCCTGTTGCTCTGCTTTTATTTGAGTTCATAGCCCCATACTACTTTTGGTAATTCTTCAATCCATTTGGACCCATAGTCCACTAGTTCTTCGTATAACCTTGGTTTTAATCCGGCTAGTATGAGTCCATTGGCCCTTTCTACTTGTCCGTTGGCTTCGGATGTGCAGCATGACGCATAGTCTATCTTTGAAACCACGGTCTTGTGCCCAACTTACCGAATTCAGATAGTCGTGAAGGGGAGCCTAGATCTGTGATGATTCGATTGGGCATGCCAAAGCGGTGCGTAATTTCTTGGATGAATTCGACTGCTTTGGTTGCGCTGTACTTCATGAGTGGTTTGTATTCAATCCACTTGGTGAACTTGTCGATTGCTACAAAGATCTACTCGAAGCCGCCTTTTGCTTTCTTCAGGGGTCCCACTTGATCCAGCCCCCAGCAGGAAAAAGGCCAAGCGGGTGGGATGCAGATAAGATTGTGAGCTGGCACATGGGCTTGTCTTGCAAACATTTGGCAACCTTTGCATTTTCTGATAAGTTCTTCTGCGTCTTTCAAAGCGGTTGGCCAGTAGAATCCGGTGCGAAATGCTTTGCCAACCAGTGTCCTTGAAGCGGCATGATTTCCGTAGTAACCTGAGTGTATCTCGTCTAGGATCTCTTTGCCTTCTTCAAATGAGACACATTTCAGGAGTACCCCTGATGATGCTGCTCTTCTGTAAAGTCTATCTCCTACTAGAACGTAGTTTTTGCTTCTGCGAACAACTTGGGTGGCTTCTGCTTTATCTGCTGGTAATTTATTTTCTTTGATATAGTCGATGAAAACTTGGCTCCATAAGGTGTTGATTACCAAGATCTAAATGCCTTTAGCCTAAATTTCGTGGGTTGTCTCACCGGGTTGTTTGATAGAGGGAACTGATAGCTCTTCTATAAATACGCCGGGTGGAACCTTTGCTCTGTCTGATCCGAGCTTGGCAAGGACATCTGCTGCAATGTTGGAATCGCGCAGGACGTGTAAAATTTCTAATCCTTGGAAATGTTTTTCAAGTTTCCGTATTTCAGCACAGTAAGCACCCATGTTTTCTTTTGTGCAATCCCAATCTTTGTTTACTTGGTTGATGACTACTGCTGAATCGCCATATACGAGTAATCTCTTTATTCCGAGGGTAATTGCCACTCGTAGCCCGTGGATGAGGGCTTCATATTCTGCTTCGTTATTTGTAGCTTGCCATAATATCTGAAGGACATACTTGAGTTGTTTTCCTTCTGGAGAAATGAGGAGAACGCCTGCACCGGCTCCGCCTAGTTTGAGTGACCCATCAAAGTACATCTTCCAGTGGTCAAGGATTGTATCTGATAAAGGCTGCTGAATCTCTGTCCACTCGGCCACAAAATCGGCAAGGGCTTGAGATTTGATTGCTTTCCGTGGGGTGAAGTCGATGTTAAGAGCTCCAAGTTCAACTGCCCACTTTGATATGCGTCCCGTCGCATCTCTGTTGTGTAAGATGTCTCCGAGCGGGAAGTCTGTCATCACGGTAATCTTGTGGCTTTCGAAATAGTGGCGAAGCTTGCGTGATGTGATAAGTAGAGCGTAGAGTAGTTTTTGTACATGCGGGTACCGGATTTTTGATTCAGATAATACTTCGCTGATGTAGTATACGGGTCGTTGTACTTTATACACGCGTCCTTCTTCTTCTCTTTCTACGACTATTGTCGTCTTGACTCTGACGATGAGTCGCCGCAATGTATAGCATCATATCTTCGTCTTTCCTTGGGGGTGTGAGAATTGGTAAGGATGTGAGATATGCCTTAAGTTTCTTGAAAGCTTCATCGACCTCCTTTGTCCATTCAAACTTGTCTGCCTTCTTTAGTAGTTTAAAGAAGGGTAACCCCTTTTCACGAGAGTCTTGATATGAAACGGTTGAGGGCCGCCATGCATCCTGTTAGTTTCGTACATCTTTGATACTTCTAGGTTGCCCCATTTCCGTTATAGCTCGAATTTGCTTGGTGCTTGGCTTCAATCCATGTTGGTGACCAAAAATCCGAGTAGTTGCCTCAAGGAACTCCGAATACACATTTATTAGGGTTCAATTTCCATCTCCATCTCTTCAAGTTTTCAAATGTTTGCTCTAAATCTTCAATCATAGTGTCTGGGTTCTTTGTTTTCACCACTACATCATCCACGTATGCCTCCACATTTTCACCGATTTGATCCCCAAGGCAAGTTTGGATAGCTCTTTGGTATGTGCACACCGGCGTTTTTTAGTCCAAACGACATGGTCTTGTAACGATAAGCACCGAATGGAGTAATAAAAGATGTCTTGCTCGGGTCTTGTTCTTTTAATGCGATCTGGTGATACCACGAATAGCAATCGAGAAAGGATAATAGTGCGGACCCCATTTGTCGAGTCGACTTATCCGGTCAATGAGTGGTAGCCCGAATGGATCTTTTGGGCAATGTTTGTTGAGATCCGTAGTCGTCGGCCTTTGTCGCCCTACTCGTCTGTGTTCTTCTTCTGCACAAGGACCGGGTTTGCTAGCCAGTCCGGATGAAGGATTTCTCTGATGAATCCGGCTGCCATCAGTTTTGTGATTTCCTTTTTAATCGCTGCCTTTTTGTCGGGTGAGAATCGTCGTAGCCGTTGCTTTATAGGCTTGGAGTTTTCATTAACATCAATTACATGCTCGACCAACTCTCTTGGGACACTGGCATGTCGGCCGCTTCCAAGCGAAGATATCTTTGTTGTCCCGAAGAAAGTTGGTGAGCGCGAGTTCCTATTTTGCCGAGAGGTGAGCACTGATGGTTGCTGTCTTGGAGGTATCGCCGGTGCCCAAGTCGATTTGCTTGACGTCGGCTTCTTTTGGTGGTGTGATGATGCTGGGCTTTTTAGTCAGTATTTCTAATTCTTCTTGGCTCATCTCCGCAGCAATTGTGGCTATTTCTTTTCTTCCATTGTCGGCTTGTGCTTTGGCGCAATTTGGATTACTGAACGTCATGATCAAAAGCACGCTTCAAATCGCTTCGAAGAGAAAGGATACCATTGGGTCCTGGCATCTTAAGCAATAAGTACGGATAATGTGGTATTGCCATGAATTTTGCCAGTCCTAGGCGTCCGAGGATCGCATGATATGACGAATCGAAGTCTGCGACCTCAAATTTGATAAACCCTGTTCGGTAGTTCGAAGGAGTTCCAAAAGTGACGGGTAAAGTAACTTGTCCGAGTGGCATGGCTGCTTTGCCGGGTACTATTCCGTAAAAAGGAGTGCTTGTTGGTGTAATCATCCCGGCGAGTTGTAGTCCCATCTTTCTTAGTGTTTCGAAAAGATGATGTTGAGTCCACTCCCATCGATTAGTACTTTGGTGGCAGATCATCATACAAGCAATAGTTGGGTCTAAAACTAGTGGGTAATGGCACTGCGTTCCCTCACGCTAGTCCATTGGTCTTCTCTTGAAAATTGGATTGGATATTGTGACCAATTGAGATATCTTGGTGTAGCCGGTTCTGCACCGCCATGATGATAGTCCATAGTGCTAGTTTTTCTTGATGTTTGCTTCGCAACTGGAGCCCCCGAGAAGATCATCGCTCTCGTTCCCACGGGTTTTTGAAATCCTTTGTCCTCGTGGTTGTCTTCATCTTTCTTCCGATTGTCCTCTTTGGTGTTCTCCTTACTATCTTTTCTTGTGTATCGATCATTGAAAGTGTAGCGCTTCCGATGGTGTGTCTCCGTTAGGGTGTAATGGGCAACGTATGTTTTCAATGTCATCATATCTTCTCGGTTTGGAAAACTTCTTTGATTTGTCGGCCATTGCCACGGTATTGTCCGGGTCTCGCTTTCTTTCTTGATGTCCGCTATTTCGATGATTTTGCCTATCCGGGTTGTCCTGTTGCTTCTATCCGGGAACCTTTCTCGTGTTTTTTTCTTCGCAGAATCATTTTTTCTCTTTGTTAAATTCGAACTCTTCATTGTTTCTCGGATTTTCTTTTTGCAGAAGTCTTGAAATTGCCACCTAGCCATGATTCCGTGAGAGAAAGCTTCAATTACTTCTCGTTCGGTGATGTCATGCACTTGAGCCCGCAATTCACCGAATCGTCGATAGTAATTTCTGAGACTTTCGCCCCCCTTTTGCTTGAGTCCTTTCAGTTCTGCATGAGTGATCGGGTGTGTGATGATACCCACGAAATTTTCACAGAAAGCTCTTTGCAAGTCTTCCCAAGTTCTGATCGATCCTGGGTTCAATTTATCGAACCATTGGAGGGGCATCGCTTCCAGCGCCATGGGAAAGAACAAGGTTTTGATATCATCGTCTCCTCCGGCTAGTTCAATTGATTGTGAATATATTCTGAGCCATTGTCTTGGTTCGGTTTTGCCATCATACTTGGAGTGGTTAGACGGTTTGAATTTGTGAGGTAATCGTCTCGATGCCAACCTTGTTTGCAAAAGCAGGGAATCATCGTCGTTGTTCCGCTTCCTTGAATTCGGATTCGGCTCCTTCTTCTGGCCAAGTGTTGTTTTGATGGGAATAAGTCTGCGAGGTTGTCTGGGTAGGCACTCTACTCCTGGTCTTCCTTGGTTGTTCAAATTGGTGGCCCCGACTATGTTCCTTCCTACTTTCTCCGTTATGGCTTCCCCCTGGCCCAAGTCTTTCAAAAGCGGACTTCCTTTGATTTTGATCTTCTTGCCTGCGGGTTGTTGATCTGGCGGGTAGTCTTGATCGGGCTCTCTCTTCATGCGTTCTTGGGATCATCGACCGGAGCAAGTCCTAGAGCTATTCGTACTTCTCTCCGTGATGTGAAATTGCCCTGAGTTCTTCTAATGCTTCTCGAATCTTATCGTAAGGCATATTCACCGTGCGTCTTTCTTCGGCTTCTTGTTGTGATTTTCTTTTGTCGTATTCAGCTAACTCTGACTCGTATCTGGTCCAGGCTTCTCTACGCTGCCTAGCGCGGTGTTGGCGCCCTTGCTTCAACTTGTTTTTCCTTTCTCTAGCCTGTCTCTGACTCTCGGTTTCTCCATCGTAGCCCTGGGCAAAGGGTGATATGTTGGACTCTGATTCATCTGATGACCTGACATCGGGTGCTTCTGGGGGATTTAATGGTGACCGAGGACGTCGAACCATGAGCACTTCCCGTGCGTGAGCCATTCCATTATTGGTGGTAGTTTTCATACTGTCGGAGTTGCTGATGACTTCAGTAGGCGCCTCGACATCGCAGATTGAGTCTCCTTCTTCGTAAGGTAGAATAGCTGTTGTTGTTGTGCCAACTAGTTGGGTTCCGCTATCCTCAGGAACGGAACCTGGCCAGTGGATGATACAGTCTTGCGATGTTATCGTTAGCACGAGACCCTCCTGAGCTCCTGTCAGTGGTATCCCAAGCGTTGGATTGAAAGACCTTTCGAACTGTCCCTGATAGGATTTTGTCGTGTTGTCGAGCCCAAATGGAAAAGAACTCGGCCTTTTGAAAGAACTCTGAGGATAATCCGAGTTGTTTTGGGTTGTGCTCTGGAATCTTGCCAAAAAAGAACTCGGTTTCTTGAAAGCACTCGAATAAGACTTCATCTCGGACACGGAGCTTGAATTCGAGTCGGATGCGTGTAGCCGTGAAATCTTATTCGAATCGGGTATTATGGGCTGCGCGAATCTTCTGGTGAGCTGATCCGTCGTAGTTGTCGAAATAGGAAATTCTTCATGATGATTCGGATCTTTGAGGAGATGGCTTTGAAGCTTGCCGTAGTTGTCCGCCTCGCAGATCCATGAGCCGAAGATGAAAATCGATCCCGTCGGGAAGATCATGTTATCGAGGTCCATCGAGCTCTCGGATGCAAAGTCGCCGAAAGCCCCTACCTGGCGCGCCAGCTGTCGATGTTTCACCACCGATAGCCTGCCACGGGGGTACCCGGGGCAGTATTGTTCGGGCTTCGGCGTATGCTGAACTCGATGGTAAACGCAAGAGACAGTCGATTTATCCTGGTTTAGGCCCTCGATCGTAGATCGAGTAACGACCCTACGTCCAGTCGGCATTGGCCTTTGCGTTGGATTGATTATGAAGTGTTATGTTGTACCATTGTCTTTTTCTTTCAGGAGCCCTGCCCTCCTTTATATAGTCAGGAGGCCAGAGTCCTAGTCGGTTTACAATGAGATTTCCTAGTAGGATTACTTAATAGTTCTATTACTAAGATTACATGGGAAGAATCCTAGTTGAACTAGATCTTCTCTCTCCCTTGTGGGGTATCCTGTGGGTCCCGCATCGACAGCCGTATTATAAAGAGGGGAAATCTTTGGCTAAGCGGTTATCGAGTGCCATTAGGTGACATGATTCTTGCATATGCATTTAGGAACCTAGTGTGCTAACATTTGACCCTTGAAAAATGCTAACACATGTGCACATGGGTTATACACTTTGTGGTTAGCAACTTGGAAGCAAGGGTGAAGTGTTTGAGGTGATAGAAAAAGAAAAAGAGGAGAAGGTTACAACCGGACCCTGCTGGCGTAGGAGGTCCGGACTCTGTCCAGGGCCAGTCTGGAACTAAACCCTAGGCCAGAGGGTAGCGGTGGTTGCTTCGGACCCTGCTTGGGGGCAGGTCCGAACCATCTACCATGGGTTCGGTTGGACGCAGCAGAGGGAGCGCGCGGGCGTGGATGCTCCGAACCTAGGCAAGCGAGGGTCCGGACCGAGAGCAACCGAGTCTGGCTATGTGGGAGAAAGCAAGGAGGTGGAGTGGCATGCAGAGGAGCTCTAGACCCACACTATGCGTGGTCCAGTTGGCACGAGCGGATCGAGTCCGGAGCCATTTTAGCGCTCTGGATGCTTATTGGAAACATCCAGACCTTGGGAGCATGTGGGTCCGGTTATGTTGCTTTGGTCCAGTCTATAACACCCTAGGTGTTAAGCATGCATTTAGCATTGTCATTGCATGAGCACAAGCATCGTTGATCATTCATGAGCATGAGCATCTCAAATTTTATATCTAGGATTGCTTATGTCACATGTGTTGGTTGCTAAATGCTTTACATATGCTGGGATTTACATGTGACCAATGTATAAAATATTTGTGGGACCTTAGGAGTACCTTAAACATGTTTAGAATGTCACATGGAACAACTTTGGTATTAATGACTTGGACCCATTTGGCCTCTAAGTCATGGTTATAGTGTAGGCTTTCATTTTCAAGTTGTATGTTTGACCTAAGTTGACTATAGCATAGAGTGTTTACATGGCAGTGCACCCTTAAGCAAAGTTGTAGTATTTGACTAGGGTAACAACTTTTATTTTTGGGTCAAGGTCTAATTCAGTGCATAGCATGCTCAAAAATAGCTCACAATTATTAACAAAATACTGTTTTGGACATGAAATTTTTTTCTAAGCCTTAGTGCTATTTACAGTTTCAATGTACCTCACTTTAGAGCAATGTAGTTTGTTAACCAGTGAGAATTAGATGATGGTTCTTAAAGCAAAGTTGGAGATCTCATGTAGCTCTACAACTTTCATTAAGGAAGTTTTTGCTAAATCACCATGGATTAGGAGTTACGGGATCACAAAATCACGCTGTTAATCATCGATCGCGGCGCCTGAACACACGCCCGCGTGCCCGGCAATGGCCAACCAACCATAGGCCATGGCCGCCGCATGGCGGCAGTACACCGGTGTTGGCCCGGCTGGTCTAGCATGAGCGCGCCCTTAAGCGCTACGCACCCACCGCGCTCACTCACTCTCGCTCTCTATGCCTCGCTTTCGCTGCGCCCGTGCGAAACCGCAGTGCCGTCGTTGCTGTCGCACCTCCGCCGAGCTCGCACGCAACCGCCACTACACCACCGTCCAATCCATCTCACTCATAGCTCCGCCACCACCTCGTCCACCTTGCCTACCCGTTTGCACCACTATTCGAGCAAGGGTAAGGCCGTATTTCGCCTCGCCGCAGCCGGCATTATCACCGGAGCACCACCACTCTCGCGGCTCACCGTGGCCCCACCGTTACGCCACACCATGTGTCTTCATTTTCTTTGGTCTAGCACCGCACTAGAGTCAAGAAGCTTAGGCCAGAGTTAGGGATGACGCTACCACGTGACGGTGCCGGAACAAGTCGCCGCCCCGCGCGCGCCCGCCATGGCCGCCGTGGCACTTGAGCTCACCGTCGTCAAGTTGGTTCACCGTATCCCTCCTTTTTTGTGCGCCTTAGGTCAAGTAACCCTAGGTCCAGTTAACGGCATGATGGAGACCCACCTTTCGTCGTCGTTTAGCCGGAACAGCGTGAGCATCGCCGTGCTCCGTGCGCCGTCACACGGCCATGCACGCGACCGAGCTCACCGATGCCACCCCGAGCCCTCACCTGCGCCGTATAGATCCGCTAGGTCACCAGGATGAAGTAGCCATCCTCGCCTGAGTTTGCCATAGCCGGAGATGGCCGGTGTACCACCGTCGACCTCCGTCGTCCGCCATGGCCACCGTCGAGCTTGCTCCGGTGAGCCTCCGAGCCAACCAAGTGCACCCATCGATGCGGGACGTCGAGGCGAAGCCGTCGGTGGGGACCTCACCACCGGTGACCTCGCTAGCGACGAGCTATGGCCAATCAGCACCGTGCTCTGCTTCTGTGTGTCTGACGGGTGGGTCCCCGTTGACCGCGGGCCCCGGCTGTCAGTGTGTATAGAATTGATTTTCTGATTTAGTTCATAGATTTGAATGTATGTTTCAAAATTCATATCTCAAGCTAGAAGTGTCCAATTTTGGTGAACCAAATTTTGTTGGATTCCTCATGAAGTGTAGTATTTTATAAAAATAGGATATGCATAGTTTCTAGTATTTTCCTAGGAGAATAAAATGTGGCTAGATAAATGCTTTTTAAATGATTTCTATCTTGTAAATTGCATAACTTGAGCTACAAAAGTGATAAAATTGTGATTCTAATTTTGCTGGTTTTGTGCTGGCATGCTCTAGCCAGAAAAAATATTAAACCTATAGTAAACTTAATTTTAATATGGTCTTCATATTTAATCCAAATTAATTGCTAGTTTCTTATGAAATTAATCGAGGTAAAAATACATAACATATGATCATGTAAATTTTTACATAGTATTCTTATGCTTGGAGGAATGTAAGAAAAATATTAAATCTATTGTTTGACACTTTTCACTATGCTAAACTATTTTTGCTAAGATCAGCCTATGTAACTTGTTATTTTTGTAGAGGTAGTTGTGCTTATCCAAATGACATAAAATTTGTACAGTATACTATTGAGGTCATTTTGAGGCTACTGTAATTTTATTAGAATTTATTAAGCACTAGAATTATTTATCCTTTAAATCACCCTATTATTTAAGGAAAATAATAAATTAGTTATATCTAACCATGATGTTTTCTATGGTGCTTGAGATGCGTATGATCTGTTAATGTTATTAGTAAGGCTTAAAAGCAATTGGTTGTATGCAACTAATTAATTATTGCTTTATAATTCAACTAGATGGCTCCATGTATAGTTTCGGTTGAGTTGATAATTTCATGATGATTATTGTCTTTTCTGTAAAACTTATTAATAACAAAGTTGGAGATAACTTACTGATATACCTTGTGTTAAATTTTCATAGTCATAGGCTTTATGGTTTAAGAATTATGGTTGTTAGAAGTTTGCTGTCAGAAATACTTGCTCTCTAGATAGATTTGAATGATTGAATTGTTTGACCTAGATAATGGCTGAATCACACTACGTGTATTAAAAGAAAGTTGTAGGAAATTTCATAAGATTTCCAGAATGTCCATAACCATATTATTTTGAGGTGTATAACTCTAGTTATGGTCAAAACAAGTGGCTGCTATCTTGTAGTCCAGAAAATGATTTACATAAGTGTTTGTTTAGTTATTAGAAAAGAGATATGCACCAACTTAGTAAAATAAGATGCAACCTATTATTACTTGATGCAAAGTCATTGAAAACACTTATGAGGATGTATTCATTACATCATACTATATTATACATATCATCATATATGCATTCATGATATTTTAATTCATGCTCATGCATATAGGATCGTCCGAAGAAATAACTCTGTTGGAGTTCAACGAAGAAGAGAAGGAGGATCAACAGGAGATGCCTTAGGCCATAGCTCTAGGAGAAGAGGAGAAAACTCTCAGAGATCTCCCTGAGTGCCTAGATCACCGGCCAACCTCTTTCCTCAAAGGCAAGCCCTGGAGCATTCTAAGCCTCCAATGTTTTTATAAATATCACTTGCGTCCTTTATGTTTGATGTATTAGGTTATAAGAGTTGGTTGGAAACACTTGATGCATAGAATTTCCTTGTCCAGAAATATACCTTTAACCCTGTGTAGGTCTAGGATCAAATATATGCTTAGCCATGCTTAGACCGATAGAAGTCAGGTGATTTCCTGTCACCTGCAAGATATAGGTGGATATCGAAGCACAGTTGGCTATATTTGCTATCGTGGAACAGAACCATGGGGTAATGTAACTAGAGGCTGGGCAGAGTCTATGTGTAGGTTGACTCATATGATTCTGTCTGTGCCGATTAAGGACCGTACCGTTGTTGGCCCTTTTGACAAGATTGAATGCATGCCTATCACTTAGCTGGCTAGATGACTCGTTCTGACTGCAAAGACGAGTAGCTCAACTCAGGCCAGGCCCCATTCTGTAAAAGTGTGCACTCTGGATGGTAGTAAGGATGTGTGGGGAGCCAGCCATGAGCCTAAGGGTAGGGTAGTCCTGATCATTCTAGCAGCTAGTTGTCCCTAATTGTGCAGCGCTAGGCGAACCCGCGAAATGTGGACTTGAGTTGTACCAAAGGTGACCTAAGCTGACCATTGATCTGGTCTGTCTGGGTTTGTGTTAGGAATAAATTCCCAACTAGTTGAAATCGATTCGAATCACCGTCTCTCCCGGACAGTGAGAAACTTGTCTAGTACAAACATCGTAGTAACTGTGTTATGGAATGTGATGATTCGGATGAGCATGGAATTACTATTGTATGCTCTTAAATGATATACTACATGTTTAGCATAGGTTAGTTGCTAATCTAGAGATGAATCGCTATAATTAACTTGATGACCGATATATAATTGTACAACTGAGTTAGTCGCTTTTATGTAAAATGTTGTCAAGCTATCTCCACTTATAAAGCCTTGCATAATCCTTGGAGTCACCCTATTTTTGGTTTATGATGGGTAAGTCTAGTGGAGTACCTTCTCATACTTAGGGTTTTATTCACATTATTACAGATGGTACAGTTTATCATGGCTATTGCAAGAACTGCTTCTGTCCCGCCATGCATGAGGAGTGAGCCCTGGGTAGGCATCTCTTATTAATCCTTCTTATATGCTTTTGTGGGAATTTGATCATGAACTGGCACTATGTATTTGAACTATGATGGCACATGTTAGTTTCAAACTTTAAATTTTCTTCCGCTACTATCTACTGAACTTGGTTTGTAATAACCTTAATTCGTACTCTAATGAATGAACTGTATTTGTGAACCTTATGTAACATGTGACATGTATGTCGAATCATGTACGATCTTGATTGTATGTTGATGGTTAATCAAGACCCGTCGTGGTACTCAACGGACTACCGGGTTTCTATGGGCTCAAGTATGATAGTGCGACTGCTTGCGAGCTGCCATTGTACTTGTGCTCTTATAAATTGGTTGATTCTATGACATGGTCTAGAGGTGTTATTGATTGCGCTGCGTTTAAGTGATCGTTGAGATCCAGCGCGTAAGATTCAAAGGAGGGACAGGTAGCGCGAATCCGAGAACCGGACCAACCCTGTAGATGGTACGGACCGTGAGTCCGGTCGGCCCCGAGTGAGAAACAGCTAGTGGAGTATTGGGGGCTCTATAAATGGACTTGGGGCACCTTGGGCTCACTCTCTTGCACTACATCCTTGTGAGACTAAGCAAATATCTCACACTCATCTCCATCATTGATTCATCATCATAGTGAGATTGGGAGTGATTCCTAGTGCATTTGCTTGAGTGATTACATCTAGTGGCACTTAGGGATCGTTGTGGCTACGGATTTCTTGTTTCTCTTGGTGGTTGCCGCCACCTAGATGGCTTGAAGTAGCGGAGGAGCTTTGGCATGAGTTGGTGATTGTTCGTGGCCATCTCCCGGCGATTGTGAGGGGTCTTGTACCTTCCCCGGTGGAGAGCCAAAAGGTAACTCTAGTAAATTGCTCATGTCATTGAGTTACCTCACTTGTGGATAGGTTCTTGCAGCGCCCAAGTGTTGGTCTAGGTTTGTGAAACACCTATTAGCCACCGAACCACCAAGTGTTGGTCGACACAATGGGGACTAGCATGTCGGTAAGCACGTGAACCTCAAGAGAAAAATCTTATGTCAATTATGATTGGAATTCTCCCGGTGATTCTCTTGGAATTCATTGATTGGTTCATTGTCTCTTGTTATAGTGGTATAATCATCTCACTCACTCTCTTGTATTTACATTCTAGTATAGCTAAGCTCTTTAGTGTAATTAGTTTTGAGAGCTAGCTTGTCTTGTTGAGTAGTTTGGTTAGTGAGGCTTTTTAGTCTAGTCTTTGAGAGCTCACTAACTTAGCTTATAGTGACTTAGCCTTTGCTTGACATAGAGAGCATCGATAATTAGAATTATTGGAATAGGTGACTTGCAACCAGTGTTCGCCTAAACGGATTAAACAACCGTTTAAACGGCCAGTAAACGGTAAATGGTGGTAAAGTATTATGTTTAGGGGCTAAACATAAATTAAACGGTTGACCATTTAAACGGTCAAAAAACGGGAAAAAACGACCTAAACAGAACGCAGATAAACAACATTAAATGGGCTAAACAGCTGTTTAAACGGCCGTTTAGGTAAACACGAGGTAAATCTAGTTCAGTTTTGTATGGATAAATTTATATCCTTAAGTTTATTATATTTATAAATGTGTACACTTGATATGTTACATGCATAAATATCTATATTTGGTTCTTTTCACATGCATAAATATATATACATACCAAAATAATTGATTTTTACTCGGATAAATATGTATAAATGCTAGAATACTTGATTTTTTACATGCACATATATAATTATATGTATTTTTTTAAAGTACAAAACCGTTTAGACCGTTTAACTTTGTTTAAACACCGTGTAAACTGTGGCAGAACCTCCTAAGAAATCAGGCCCACGTGCACCTATCGATGTCTCAACAGACCTCTGATAGCGTACACGAGTTTCCAACAACTTAACAGGTCTGTCGGATGTCCTCAGAAAACCCGAATCATCCACGAATCTTTTTCAAACAGGATCCCAATCACAGACATTGCAGATTACAACAGTTTTCGATATACATACTAGAGATTATAAAGTGGAAGACTTAAGTTTTAATATTACAAACCAGTTGTTTCAAACTTACAAAACCATAAGTGTCATACAACCATAGTAGCGGGATAATATTACATTAACATTATTTATTTCACACAAACTAGTGCCTTGTCCAAAGGCCATTCATCATTCCTCATTGTCATCGACTTCAAACACTGACATGCAGCAGGGACCAAAACAAGCCTGCTCATGCGACTCACCTGCAACAAGGGTTAACAAACTCTGAGTACAAAAGTACTCAACAAGACTGACCCGATGAAAAAGGGGTAAAGGACTTTAGAGATGCAGGTGTTGGGTCAAGGTAAGGATGTAGCAAGATTCAAAAGTTCTTTGCCAAAAGCTTACTATTCTTGATCCTATTTTCGAGTTTTACCCCTAAGTACTTTAGTTCATTATCTCAAACTAAGTGTTCATATTTCATATTCCAATCCTTCTCATTCCATTCTTTTTCTCATGTTTTAGTAATTCACCAGTCCTGCATTGCTTCTATAATGAATCGAGTCTCCATATCCGCGGAGTACCGGCAATTCGAAATGATTCAAGTCCCAGCTGGGGATTCCTTATCACACGACATATGTAGAACTTAATCTTGCATATATCAACCTCGCTACCGGATCCTTCCATACTAAGCCATCTCCACGCCACCCGAGAGCACAGCATGCCTCAAATCCGGCCACATTCAAGCCACGAGGGTACACGCTACTCCTGCCATCTCACCACTCCTAGTGCATGGGCATTCGTCTTAGTATCGGATTATTCGAAGTAGGCTTACCGGAGTATGTGACCAGTACTACAAAGTGTCTCGTTCAGAAGATCCACAATGAGTGGCCTTTAAGCGACATAGTCGGCAACATTACCCAACATTCAAGATAAGCCACCCAACTAGTCTCTAGTTCATTCTATCTTCTTTCTTTCTTTCTTTGGTCAGTATGCCATCTTTGATTGTATCGAAACTTTTACTTTGAAAACCTACCATAAAGCATACTAAGCAATTCTACGCCTTTGTAAATGAAATCATCTTCAAGGATGGTAAACAATTAACAAGGTAGGCAATGCATCAAGTAGGTAACATTTGAATAAATCAACTTAATGCAATAAGTAACATAGGTGATAAACTTTTCAAAGTAAACAAGGTAATGGTTTAATGCATAAATCGGGGCTTGCCTTCGTTGACGATCTCGGGTTCCGGATCAGTACCACAATTATCGAATCCCGTGACAACCGGGGATTCTTCCACAACTTGCTCAACTAGAATCATTTCACTCTCGGATTCTACATGAAATAATAACATATGCTTCAATATGATGATAATGTAAACATGATGCTTTCATGATACATGAAATGTAATAACACCTTGAATACAACTTTCCTTCGCGTTACAGTTGTAAGTCAACAAAACTAATCGACACTAACATCTAGGGTTTATGACCTAAGTGACTTGACCAACTTGATCTTGAAACCCTACTAGTCACAAAACATGACCCAAACAAGATCAAACCCTAACCCTAACACTTAGGGTTTGCTTTTATTCATTTTTGAATTAATTTGGAAATAAGCCCAAAAATAAACTTATTCTAAATGACCTCAAAATTTTATGTAAGCTTCCTCATGACAAATTAGTGTACCAAAATAACTTTCATAATTTTTGGAGCTATATAGTGACCTACAAAAATTATGGAAATTACATTTATCAATTAATTGACTGAATTTTTGAACATTAAAAATTTATTTAAATTTCAAGTTTCATATTTTTCCTAAATAATATTCATCACAGACAGGTCACACAAAAAATTTCATAATTTTTGGAGCTCTAAACAAATCTACACAAAAATAACAAAAATAGACACTATTCATCCATTTCTGAAAATAGAAAAATTTCATTTGAACTATACAGTCGCTGACATACGGGACCCACTTGTCATCCCTAAGCTCTGGCTTTGACCGCGGCAACAACGGCGCTGACCGACGCGAACTCGCCGCCGGTGAGCTCAACGGCGACGGCCAAGTACCAAAACGCTCGCAAAGACTAGGCGCATCGATCTATGGCATTTCGAAGGTTGATTATGACACGGAACAAGACTAACGCTGGCCATGGTGGACGCGGTGGCACGACAACATTACACCAGCGAAACAAGGCCGGTAACGGTGAAACAACGAGTCCAGGAAGCATCAGGGACTCACCCCGGACGTGTTGAAGCAACGAGCGAGACCGGAGAAGCTCTGGTGACGCGTTTCGACGGTGACAGTGATCACGGCGGAGCGGACCTCGTCGACGACGGTGTTTCGGTGACTGTAGTAGGCAAAACGACCAAACAAGAGTGGATTAAGCAATACAGCATCAAGACGAAACTGTAGAGACCCCAAGCAAGGGCAACAGCTCACCGGATGGTGCTGACCACGGTGAAACGGAGTTTCGATCGAGGTCGCGGGACGCGAGGAAGAAGGCTCGCTAGCGGCTGTTCTTGGTGGAGTCAAGTGGTGGCAACAGGTCAGTTGGAGGTGCAAGGAGCAGGCGAAACTGAGACACTGCTTTTTCGGGGCTATCTTGCGCTGAGGAGGCGAGGAGAGCTCGCCAAAGCTGAGGCGGCGGTGTCGGGAAACAGAGGAGAGGAAGAAAAACAGCGAACGTCGTCGGGGCTTTATAGCGCGGCCACGAGAGCGAGGGGGTGACACGCAGTGAGCTGCTTGTGCCAGCGCGAAGCCGAGGGCGGCCACGGACACGCCTGGAAGGCCGGAGAAAGGACGCCGGCGGTGGGGCGGTGACCGTGTACTATTCACCCACAATTACAGAATTGCCACTGAGCTCATTTTACAAATTACTCCCAAATTTTCTAAAGAAGTTGAAAATCTCTAAAAATGAAAGTTGCTCAACTTTTCAAACTCTACAACTTTGTTTCAAGAAACATTTTCAAATTCTGCCTCCATTTTGAAATTTGAATTTGGGGTGTATTTGAGCATTCGAATCATTTCAAAATTACTTCAAATTTTATATGTAAACTTTAAAAACTTTGTATACCAAAGTTGATCCTTATAAAATAAGCTTCAACTTTGCTTTTTATCACAACCCCAAATTCCAAATGGATTTTGAAATATACAAAAGGGGCAAAAAGGACTTTTATAATTGGAATTTGAATTCAAATTTGATTTGTTTACTTTTTGACTTAACTTTGATTTTTGACCAGTAACATGGCCCATTAGGGTTATTTGAGTCAATTAACACATGGTCTCACATGATCACATGAAATTTGACCCTTGTGGTCATGATCTTTATTTAAAGTTTTGAATCACATTACATCACATAAAATAACAACTTATGAAATAAAGCTTATTTAGTGAATGCATTCAAAATTTTCTACTTTATGAATGCTTTGCAATACATATGATGACATGTCAAATTTTAATGATAGGTCAAAACACCAGAGGTATTACATAAATAGCCTAAACGCTAAACGAAGGGCGACTGTGTAAAGACCGTTTACCATTTAGGAAAACATTGCTTGCAACCCTTGTAGAGCTAGAGCAAAACTGTAATTCACCATTTAGTTTACTAACAAAGTGCTCTAGTGAATTTATAGAGATTTTTATTGGCTATTCACTGCCTCTCTAGCCATTTAGGACCTTTCAACTGGTATCGAAGCCATGGTCACCGTTTGATTGAAGGCTTAACAACCTCGGTGTCAAAAGATGGCTCAAGTTGTGTTCAACCATGTGGGGGCAAACCACCCTTCTTTGATGGCACATGCTATGATTATTGGAAGAGAAAGATAAAGATGTATCTTGGTTCAATCAATGATCAATTGTGGGTGTGACCGAGAGTGACTATGTGATTCTTGATCCCACCAATCTCACCAACCAAGACAAGGCAAACAAACAATGCAATACAATGGCTCTCAACACCATCTATAATGCCATTGATTCCAAGGTGTTTGAGCAAATCAAGGATTGTGAAAGAGCTAGTGAGGTGTGGAAGAGATTGGAAGAAACATATGAGGGTACACCGATGGTCATGAGTGCTAAGTTGTACATCCTCAAGGACAAGTTGACAAGCTTCAAGGTGAAGGATGATGAGAGCATTCTGAAGATGTTTCATAGATTACAAGTGATCATCAATGACTTGAAGGCTTTAGGTGAGAAGATAAATGATGATTATGTCTCTCATCGGTTCTTGATGTGCATACCTCCAAGATTTGAGACATTGAGATTGATCATCATAAGAGGAGGATGGAAGGACATAACCCCTAACCAAGTACTAGGTGATGTCATCACACAAGAGACATACCATGTGGAAAGGGAGGAGGTTGACCAAGATGAGAAGAAGGATGAAGAAAAGAAGAAGAAAAGTGTAGCATTCAAGGCTACCACCTCATCGAAGAGCAAGGGCAAAGCAAAGAAAGAAGAATCAAGTGGTGATGAAGATGCTAGTGACTTTAATGATGAAGCCATGGCTCTCTTTGTGTGCAAGGTGGGCAAATTCATGAAGAAGAAGGGCAATGGTGCAAGAAAGAGAAGAGATCACAACAAGAAGTATGTGAGGAGATGCAACAAGTGCAAGAGCAAGGATCACGTTGTAGCGGATTGTCCAACAATAGTGAAAATGATGAGGATGGGAAAAAGAAAGAAAAGAAGGAGAAGAAGGAAAAGAAAGAGAAGAATATGACATTCAAGAAGAAGAAGAAGGGTAGAGGCTATGTGGTCACTTGGGATAGTGATGGCTCATCGAATGATGATGATTCTAGTGATAATGACAAGAAATCTCTCAAGAAGGCACTAGCAAGCATCGCCATCAACAACAAGCCTTCCATTTTCAACACTCCATCGACTTTCCTCATGGCAAAGGCCACCACCAAGGTAAAATATGATGTGAGTGATAATGATGATTGTGAAAGTGATGATTGTAGAGGAGTGATGATGAGGAGTACTCAAAGGAGGAGCTCATAGACATGTTGGAGCAAGTTCATACATGCTTTGAGATGAAGAGAAAGGAGTGCAAAAAATTGCGTAAGAAGATCAAATCTCTTGAGCAATCATTTGATGAGCTCAATGCCTCTCATGAGAGTCTAAAGGAAGACCACGAGGAGCTTGGCAAAGCTCACACTAAGCTTGAAAAAGCTCACTCCTCTCTCCTCGACCAAGCCAAGATGGAGGAAGTTATTGTGTCATGTGATGTGGGCATAACTTGTGATATCCTTGATGAATCTTTTTACAAGCCCATTGTTGTTGCTCCTACTAACCCTTCTTGTAGCACTTATACTTTTACTTTACCTTTAAGTGATGGTTTCACTTGTGATACCTCACTAGTGGTGGAAAATAAGACCCTCAAGAAGGAGGCGAATGAGCTCACTCGTGCCTTAGGCAATGCCAATGGTAGAGATGCCCGCTTGCTAAAGTGCTTGGGTAGCCAAAGGTTTTCTCTCAACAAAGAGAGATTGGGCTATACCCCCGAGAAAGGCAAGGTGGCCTTTGTCACTCCCAAAGCTTGCTTTGTCAAAGGCAATGGTCAGTTTTGCAATAAATATAAGCAAGTTGGGCATATAGACCAAGATTGCAAGAATAAGAACAAGAATGCTAATATATCCTCAATTAAGTTTGATTATTGTTATTTGTTTACCAAGGGTGCTAATGGTGTGAAGGCTAAGTTCATTGGTGAACCAATTGTGGGCTCAAAGAAGAAAGCCATTTTGGTACCAAAGAGTTTAGTGACTAACATTTATGGACCCAAGCAAGTTTGGGTACTATTGGTATATTTTAACGCATATAGATAGATCCACAAGCGTATGGATACCGCTGTAGCTTTCACTCAGAGGTATTCCAAGTATCGTATCCATAGGGAAATGTGTAAGACTAACTATAGTCTAACTTAACTAGGGATAGCAACAAGGTTAGGATAAATAGGAGCATAGAGAGGATAACTAAGGTTCTCTAGTTCTGACTTGGGTAAGCTTATATTTTCTACTATTTAACTAGGGACATTACTAAGGAAAGACACCAGCAGAGGATGCTTTCCTTTGCAACCGCGTCCTACGTACGCCTACAGACGAGAGGTGGACTACAAAGGATCAACAAAGCTATATAGTACAAGCTATATAGAACTTATGTCACACACGCGATCTACCACCTTCTGAAATATATGGGGCCTCCACGATTAACCCAAGTCTAAGAACCACACTTACACTTATGATTAATACTTTAACTGTGATAGAACTGCCCAATTTATATAAGATCAAGTATGGCTGCCCCCGTTTAGCACGTTGACGCGCACATACTTTCACTTATATAAACCCGGTAGTCCGCCGAGTGTCACGGAGGACCTCGGTAAATCAACATCACAGCCAAGATCGTGTGATTAAGCAAATACCCATCACATACACATAATTGCAACAGAAATAATATTATAAGTTTAGGTTTCAAAACCGGTTAAGGGAAACAACATAGCTTTCAAGGATTACATTAATATAAGTTCCAAATACATTGCTAGCATAAGTGACATCCTCTGACAAAAGCATATAGATGAGAAATAAATATAGAGTCACCGAGCCCACCGGTGGTTAGCCACCATCTTCCTTAGGCCAAAAATTTCACCTGCAACATGGTGGAATAAACCCTGAGTACTCGAATGTACTTAGCTAGACTTACCCATCATAAACCAAAAATAAAGTGACTCCAAGGATCATGCAAGGTTTTATAAGTGGAGCTAGCTTGACAACATTTTGCATAAAAAGCCACTAATTTAGCTATACATTTTATAATTTGGTGATCAAGTTAATTATAGCTATTCATCTCTAGATTAGAAACTAACATGTGCCAAACATGTGGTATATCATTTAGTAGCATAACAATAGTAACCATAGCCGGTGTAGTAATTCCATGTTCTTCATAACCATCCATCCATAATACACATACTACGATATTGGGGCTAGTCAAGTTTCTCACTGTCCGGGAGAGACGGTGATTTGAATCTATTTCAACCAGCTGGGAATTTATTCCTAACACAAACCCAGGAAGACTAGATCAACGGTCACCTTAGGTCACCTTTGGTACAACTCAGGTCCACATTTCGCGGGTTCGACCAGTGCCACACAATCAGGGACAACCAACTGCTAGGACGTTCAGGCCTGGCCTACCCTTGGGCTCACGTTTGGCTCCCCACACATCCTTATTACCATCCAGAGTGCGCACTTTTATAGAACAGGGCCTGGCCTGAGTTGAGCTACTTGGCTTTACGGTCGAAATGAGTTATCCGACTAGCTAAGTGAGAGGCATACGTTCAATTGCGACAAAATTGCCAATAACGGTACGGTCCTTAATCGACACAGATGGGATATAACATGCACACAAGACCTCCATGTCTTGTTGCCTCTCAATCACCAAATCCTGTCCAGTCTCCGTTTATTCATCATCACATGGTTATTTTCCACGATAACAATATAGTCAACCGTGCTTTGGTATCCACCTATATTTTGCCGGTGATAGGAAATCACTCGACTTCTACCGGTCTAAGCATTATTAAGCATATATTTGATCCTAGACCTACATAGGGTTTAAGGTATATTTCTGGACAAGGAAGTTATATGCATCAAGTGGTTCCAATCAACTCTTATAACCTAATGCATCAAACATAAAAGGACTCAAGTTGATATTTGTAAAACATAGGAGGCTTAGAATGCTCTGGGGCTTGCATAGGATCCAACACTAGGTCAGGGTTTGTTAGATGACACTCGCTTGGCGAGCATCTCCCATCTCGGCACTTGCTTAGTCCTCTGTCTTCTGGATGGATTCACCAAACTCCATCTTCGGATTCGGCTCCAACATCATATCCTTTACGTGGTGCATCTATCATACCTAAATGAGATGAAAAATGCAGATGTATGAATGCATAGAAAACAACTCATGATGCATTGCAATAGGCATACAAAGGCAAGGACAAGGTAACATCATATTGACTTAAGCACTAGAGAGCAAGTCATTTAACTAATTATTGCACATGCCTATCATGGTAAGGTAGCAAGAAAATAACACCAAGCATTCACCAATGAGGCACTCAAATTAAGCTACTTTAAGGAATCATCTAGCACAAGCTAATCCTAGTAATCATACAATCAAGATCAAGCATAAGCAATCAACTCCAAGTATATGCACAAAATCTGGACAACAACATAACAACCACTCAATTTAACCATAACTAGAGTTATAGGCCTCCAACAAGGGTGATCCTAGACTTTATGGACAGCTAATGAGATTATCTAAAACTTTGTTATTATCATCTAAGGGTGACTTCACAGCTAAAAGGGTTAAACAACACAATGAAGACATCTCTATCCAAAGTTGGATAGAACCTATCATTCCATTTTGAATAGCAATAACTAGAGTTCTAGAGCACCAAAAGTAGTGATCTCAGACATTTTAGAAAGCTTAGGAAAATCACTACAACTCTCCTATTATCATCAATACATGATTCCATGTTTAAATGAGCCAAACAATACAATCATTCAGATCTATCCAGAGGACATGCAAAACCTGACAGCAAACTTCTAAAATCTATAACTCCTAAAGCATCAGGCCTAAAATCATGAAATTTTAGTATAATAAACATAAGGAAATTATATACAATTTTTGTATTCACCATATTTATAGAAAACATCATTTGATCCACGAAGTTATCATCACAACAGAAAACACATATGCAGCCATTTCAGAATGTAACAATTTGATGTTTCACTTGTTTTGCTAACAAAGAGCATGCACACATGATCCATTCAAGAACTTCAACCACCAGTAACATACTTATCAACACTTTATTGAACCCCAATCACTCAAAGCATCATCAAATACAATTACAAGTTTTATCTACAATTATGCTTTTACTAATCCCTTTTCCCAATAAACATATATATAATTTTAGTGATATATGAGAACAACTAGTTTGGGGATAAGACTTTTATGAGTGGTAGATATTATCAAAACATGGCTACTGCACAAATTTCATATGCTCAGGTTTTATAGATTAATTATTACAAAAAAGACAAATTGCTAATGCAAGAAAACATGTGAGAGCAAGATAAATCTAAAACACACTATTTTCTACAAACACATGGCCATATTATGTATCAACATGACACAACAACATCATACCAAGGTAATAGAACCACCTTTTCCATTTTTCCATCTTCATAAAAATTATAACTTATTTAAAACCATTTAACAAGCAATAAAAAAGTTAAATCAATCATACTATATCCAATGACCATTAAATTTTTACCACAGCACACACATAGCATCAGTAGACTACCATAAAATTTTCACAGCAATTGGAGCTCCACAACTTTATATATGAATTTATCCCTAGAAAACCATAATTAACCTAGATAAATAAAAACAACAAAAACCTTCTACTAACACATATCATAAGATGACTATACTATGTATATCTACTCACAAGGATTTCAAAAAGTCCTCATTTGCTATTTGACGATTTTTCTACAATTTATTATGATTTTCCAAAGTTTTACCCATAAAAGAAAAACATATTTGCACCGAGGCCCCTAAACTTTCATGAAAATAGACTTCAGTGAATAGGTCCTTCTAGGCACTATTCATTTGAGTCAACGGCTTTGCAGTTAGGCCCTTCCCTTTTGTCGAATTCTTGCGCGAGATCCTTCACGCGACTTGGAGAAGAGGACGCGCGGGAGCTCACCAATGTCGGTCGAAGGAGGCTCATCGGTGGTGGTGGAGTGGCAGCGGAGCACCAGGGAGTCCATGCGCATCCAAGGGATAGCTCGTCTCGACCCAAGGCAACCCTAGGTGGCGCGACCACATGCGTCGGTGGCTGCGACTACGTCCACCTGCCACGGCGAGCGCCGGAGGTGGCGGGCCGTGGAGGAGGAGCGCGGGAGGCGAGGCGCTGCAAGGGGAAGGAGGTGGAGATGGTGGCTGCTACTAGTGATGAGCAAGGAGGAATTGAGGAAGGAGAATAACAGTGCCATGGAGCTTGGCCCAGCGATGGATGCTGTTGCGCGTGCTTGAGTGATTGCATCTAGTGGCACTTGGGGATCATTGTGGCTACGGATTTCTTGTTTCTCTAGGTGGTTGCCGCCACCTAGATGACTTGGAGAAGCGGATGAGCTTTGGCATGAGTTGGTGATTGTTTGTGGCCATCTCCCGGTGATTGTGAGGGGTCTTGTACCTTCCCCGACGGAGGGCCAAAAGGTAACTCTAGTAAATTGGTCGTGTCATTGAGTTACCTCACCTATGGATAGGTTCTTTGTCTCTTGCTATAGTGGTATTCATTGATTGGTTCATTGTCTCTTGCTATAGTGGTATAATCATCTCACTCACTCTCTTGTAATTAGTCATGTGACATGGGCATAACTTGTGATATCCTTAATGAATCTTTTTACAAGCCCATTGTTGTTGCTCCTACTAACCCTTCTTATAGCACTTCTACTTCTACTTTACCTTTAACTAATGGTTTCACTTGTAATGCCTCACTAGTGGTGGAAAATGAGACCCTCAAGAAGGAGGCGAATGAGGTCACTCGTGCCTTAGGCAATGCCTATGGTGGAGATGCCCGCTTGCTAAAGTGCTTGGGTAGCCAAAAGTTTTCTCTCAACAAAGAGGGATTGGGCTATACCCCCAAGAAAGATAAGGCAGCCTTTGTCACTTCCAAAGCTTGCTCTGTGAAGGGCAATGGTCGGTTTTGCAATAAATGCAAGCAAGTTGGGGATATAGAGCATGATTGTAAGAATAAGAACAAGAATGCTAATGTATCCTCAATTAAGTTTGTTTCTTGTTATTTGCTTACCAAGGGTGCCAATGGTGTGAAGGCTAAGTTTATTGGTGAACCAATTGTGGGCTCAAAGAAGAAAGCCATTTGGGTACCAAAGAGTTTAGTGACTAACCTTTAAGGACCCAAGCAAGTTTGGATACTATTGGTATATTTTAACGCACACAGATAGATCCGCAAGCGCACAGATACCACTGTAGCTTTCACTTGGAGGTATTCCAAGTATCGTATCCATAGGGAAACATGTGAGACTAACTATGGTCTAACTTAACTAGGGGTAGCAACAAGGTTAGGATAAATAGGAGCATAGAGAGGATAACTAAGGTTCTCTAGTTCTGACTTGGGTAAGCTTATGTCTTCTACTATTCAACTAGGGACATTACTAGGGAAAGACACCAGCAGAGGATGCTTTCCTTCACAACCGCGTCCTACGTGCGCCTACAGATGGGAGGTGGACTACAAAGGATCAACGAAGTTATATAGTATAGGCAATATAGAACTTATGTCACACACGCGATCTACCACCTTCCAGAATGTAGGGGGCCTCCATGATTAACCCAAGTCTAAGCACCATGCTTACACTTACGATTAATACTTTAACCTAGAGCATCTATAGATTAAAGCACTCAAAAGAGAGTCATGATCCTGATGAACAATATAAACAATTACTTACTTGAATCAGAAGTTGATTACCAGAGAGATCTCGAAGGCAAGCTCAAGTAGAACTTGGATTCACCAAGGTACAAGCCGTAGAGAGAGCACCGATAGGCCAGCACCTCCTCCAAACTCTTCCCTCACTCTCTATCTTACTATTCTATTGATAAGACTAAATCCTATGGAGGACTAATCTTCTCTTGATTGTTGGCTCTGATCCTGAAGATATGAATTAGGGTTTCAGGGATCTGCTAAGGGAGGGGGGGTACATGGCTATTTATATAGTCCAGAGCATCCATCATGAGCCCTTGGATCAAACCGACTTAAAGGATGGCGTAGATGCAACCTAGGAGGCAGTGGAGAACCGACATTGCGACGCGGAGGCTGATAGGTGGGCCTAGGGGCCGAGCAGCCTACAGCTGGGGCCGGTCGGCCCCACATGGTAGCCCCTCAGCTCCTGCTTCAGTGTGGTGTCCTCTAGAGTCCTCTGAAACCTTCTAGTGCCTGTTTCACAGCGGATAAGTACGATTAATTCTGACATGTAGGTCCACCTTGACGGTTTTCTGGATAAACCCTACAGAAAATACAGATTCACCAAAACTCATGAAATTTATTAGTTTAAACCCCTAGACCTTTGTTGGTGATCACAGTTGTGCCCTTATACATTTTTTATTGATGGTTTATAATGGTTGTTAACTACCGTCAACAGGTACCTAAAAAGAATTGATCTTTTGTAGGTCAATTACAAAGCCAAAGAAAGGCATTGGGTGCTTGATAGTGGGTGCACACAACACATGATCGGTGGTTCAAGAATGTTCAATTCAATCAACACAAATGATAGTAATGGGGTTGATAGTATCACATTTGGTAATAATGGCAAAGGCAAGGTCAAAGGGCTTGATAAGATCGCAATCTCAAATAACTTGAGCATTTCCAATGTGCTACTAGTAGAGAGCTTGAACTTCAACCTATTATTGGTAGCTCAATTGTGTGATCTTAGTTTCAAGTGCATATTTGATGTGGATGATGTAGAGATCATAAGTATAGATGGCTCTAACTTGATATTCAAAAGATTTAGATATGAGAATCTATACTTTGTTGATTTCAATGCTAGAGAAGCTCAATTATCAACATGTTTGCTCACTAAGTCTAGCATGGGTTGGTTATAGCATAGAAGGCTTAGTCATGTTGGAATGAAACAATTGAACAAATTGATTAAGCATGATCTAGTAAGGGGCTTGAAAGATGTCACATTTGAGAAGGATAAGCTATGTAGTGCATGTCAAGCCGAAAAGCAAGTTGGTATGTAACATACATCCTAAGAAGAGTATGATGAGTACATCTAAGGAATTTGAGTTGTTGCACATGGACTTGTTTGGACCAACCACATATACTAGTATTGGTGGAAACAAATATGGATTTGTGATAGTGGATGATCTTACTAGATACACATGAGTGTTCTTTCTTATTGATAAGAGTGATATGTTTGCAACCTTCAAGACATTCATCAAAAGAATTCACAATGAGTTTGAGACAACCATCAAGAAAGTGAGAAGTGACAATGGTAGTGAGTTCAAGAACACTAGAACTGATGAGTTGTTTGATGAGTTTGGAATTAAACATCAATTTTCGGCCAAGTACACTTCACAATCAAATGACCTTATTGAGAGGAAGAATAGAACTTTGATTGATATGGCAAGATCAATGTTGAGTGAGTACAATATGAGTCATTTATTTTGGGCTGAAGCAATCAACATGGCTTGCTACTATAGCAACCGCCTCTATTAACACCGCTTCCATCGCCGGCCCCACTCCACCACATCCTAGTCAAGATGGAGGAGGAGGCCACCAACAAGCGGAACGAAGTAGACATCCTCATAGACGATGTATTGGTCCTTATCCTCCGCCGCCTCACCGCCCATACCTTGTGCTGTTGCAAGTGTGTGTATTGCTCCTGGTACCGCCTTATCTACGAATTCGAGCACCGTAAGGAGCTGCCCAAGTTTGTCGTCGAATTCATGTATGGCAACTGGAAAGGAAAACACCGATTCACCAGCTTCACTGGTGAATACTCCTACTTTTCCTTCTTGCCCTTCCCCATTCAGAATTTAGTCATCTTAGATTGCTGCAAAGGCCTCTTTCCCTGCTGGTGTGTTGGGCTTCGCTATGTTGTCTGCAATTCGGTGACTAGCAAATCAATGGTACTACCGCATAGCAACCTTTGTTATGGTTTAGCTCGCTTGGGGATCGATCCCACAATCTCCTCGCACTTCCATGTGGTAGAACTGTGGGTAAGGTCACCTAGGGTGTTAGTTGTCAGCATCTACTCATCCAAAACTGAAGCATGGATGTGTAAAGAATCTGAATGGGGAGAGCATATTCTAGTATGCAAATTTTCAGGAACTATGTTTCTTAATGATTTTATGCACATGCTAGAGGTGTCCCACATAGTTGCTGTTGATATGGAGGGAAAGACATGGAGGAAAATTCTTAGGCCACCAGGTCCTGCAATGTCCATCCATGGAGATCAGGGTTAGTTGTGTCTATGTATTGCCGATATTTTCAATACGTCTGACCTTTCAATTTGGATCCTTGAAGACTATGATACTAGTAAATGGATATTGAAACATACGGTGAACACGCTGTAGCTATTTGGACTGAACAATATTGGACTCAGTTCTGAGGCTGCCAATGCAGACTACAGAGCGTTTGCAGTTCACCTAGAATGGAATTTGATTTTCCTTATTTGAGAGGACAGAACATTGATGGCATATGACATGAGCCGCAGAAAAGTTCATGTCCTCCCTGCCCTGGTCGTCCGCTATCCCAAAAGTACCTAGAGTATTTATTTGAACGGACCTCGCTATCTGCCTTATGTTCCCTTGTTCATGGAGTCATTTGTAGAGCAGTAAAGGTGCATATGCTATATTTTGTTGTTAGGACATGTCTTTGTTTAGGTAGGGAGTTGTTTTGAGTTTATATATAGTCCAATTTTGGCTTGGTAACTAAACCAATGGCATGTTGAATATTATTAATTCTGCTACTTTGCATTGTGTAGATTTTGGAGTTTCTGTGCTTTTGAACAATTTTCTTGCAATGGCTATGGGAGGAAGAAGAGGGGTTCCATGCTGCATTGGCTGCCAAGCTGATCAAGGAGTGTCAATCTAAAGGAGCGGAGCACATCTACCTCATTTTAGTTATGTAAGTCTGTAGGGAGCAGAACCTTTATTATGCTATCTATGTACCGCTTGTGTTAATTCATTAGTTGACACAGTTATTATGTTAGTGTCGAGCATTGTTATTATAACAAGTACTCTTCATTGTGGACATGATGAATGATGTGTAATGATTATATCTGTATTGTGTGTGTTTAGTAAGTTATTAAGGCCTAGTTGAATTAATAAATACATTGTGAAAACCAGATGCAATTTTGTCACCGTCGGATGTAAGGGCCGTTGGTTGTTTTGTCATCACCGCCGTACCACTCGCCTTTGGTGAAGCAGATAGCCATCACCACCGCTATTTGTCTGAAGTGGTAGGGGTCAATAGTGCATCACCGTCGAATCGCTTAGTAACCAAACACCGACTAAAGGATCATCATGAGCGGATCGTACTGCAACACGACGGTGACTATACCCTATGACCAGACGGTTCATATGCTGAAGCGACGGTGATGTTCGCCTCGATACAGGCGGGTCACGCTCTAATACGACAAAATAAGGATGTGATCACGGACGGATCATAAGCCATGCGGCAGTGTTAGTGCATACCCACACACACGGGTCGTACTCCAATACGACGGAAGGAAGGACCTTATCATGGACGGATGATAAACCAATACAGCAGTGTAGTGTACACCGTAGACGGTCTCAGATAGCGACGGTGAGGGCTATGAGTATCACTGCCGACAGCTTACTGCCAAGGCTGAAATTGGACTACGATATGGGTTACGACACGACTGTGAAAGGTGCGAGTGTAGTAGTGAAACCTATGGACTAATCCTTGCATCTAAGTGTGTGACTAGATAGGATGGTCCAATCCAAGTGGTGGAGCAAGAAGAAGTCCATGGAAAGAAAGATGGACATGAGATGATGGTGATCAAGCTCCAACTTGGAAAAGAAGAAAGAGAAAAACAAAAACCAAGGGTTGATCAAGGCAAATGTATCAAATAGGTTTTTGTTTTGGTGATCAAGACACTATAGAGAGTGTGATCACATTTAGGATCAATAGCCGCACTATAAAGAGGGGAAATCTTTGGCTAAGTGATTATCTAGTGCCACTAGGTGATATGATTCTTGCATATGCATTTAGGAACCCAGTGTGCTAACATTTGACCATTGAAAAATACTTTGAAAAATGCTAACACACATGCACATGGGTTATACACTTTATGGTTAGCAACTTGGAACCAAGGGTGAAGTGTTTGAGGTCATAGAAAAGGAAAAAGACGAGAAGGTTGCAACCGGACCCTGCTGGCGTAGGAGGTCCGGACTCTGGCCGCGGGCCACTCCGGAACCAAACCCTAGGCCAGAGGGCAGCGGTGGTTGCTCTGGACCCTGCTTGGGGTAGGTCCGGACCATCTCCTGCGGGTCCGGTTGGACGTAGCAGAGGGAGCGCGCGGGCGCGGATGCTCCGGACCCAGGCGAGCAGAGGCCCTGGACCGAGAGCAACCGGGTCTGGCTGTGCGTGAGCAAGCAAGGAGGTGACATGGTGCATGGAGGAGCTCTGGACCCGCACTGTGCGTGGTCCGGTTGGCACGAGCGGACCGGGTCCAAAGTCATTTTATAGAGATTTAGTTTACTAACAAAGTGCTCTAGTGAATTTATAGAGATTTTTATAGGCTATTCATCCCCTCTAATCATTTAGGACCTTTCAACATCTATCGTGGTATTTGAGGGACGGAGGATGGACTGCTGTTTGAGCAGTGCTACAGTTCTAGTAACATGCGTCTCCGAAACAAAGGATCTTAATACTCCGTTCCATAAAAATAGTTGCTATGAGACTCGTGCTGGTAAAACTTTTTAAGTTTGATTATATTTGTAGAAAATATTAATAATATTTATATCTTCAAATAAGTTTGTTATGAAAATATATTGAACAATCTATCTAATGATATTAATTATGTGTCATAAATGTGAATTGATTATAGATCAGTTGGTTAGGTTCCTTGTGGTGGAATCTACCCACCCGGGTTCAAGTCCTCGATTTGCATGGGTGCTCGTATTTCTCTGGATTTTTTCTATGATTTAATTGTGCTATGCTTTTGGTGGTAGACGACGTCCCTGTGGACAGTGAGGCGCCTGTGGTGACTTCATAAATCTCGAGATCTGTCGGCTCAGTCATTCGAATGTGTTCATAGGGGTGAGTGTGCGTGCTTATTGTGGACGCATGCGTTGTACTGTGTAATTCTAAAAAAATTACATGTAGTTACTTTGGAGGTGCTCATAGGGGTGTGCATGCGTGTTATGGACGTCTGCGTTGTATTGTGTAATTCTCAAAACAAATTATGTATTATAAATATTAATATTTTCTTATATACAATTGGTCAAAGTTAAAAATCTTTAACTTCTTAAAAAGCGAGAATAATACTTTTTGTGGGACAGAGAACATATGATTTGAGGGAGACTTACAATTACATATGCTCTGGGACTGGGCCATGCTGATGAAAGAGCAGCGGATAAGATCCGACACTTATATCTATAATACATCAAGCTACCGCTGTTTTTTTTTACTTGTTTCAGACTTCAGCAGTGTCTAAAACATGCTGGGGAAATTGGTTATTATATAGCAATAATACATGTGAAACTACTTTTCTGATACCTGGTATAAGTTTTGGAAGTTTAATCCGATGCATTCCAACTTATGACAAGAGTAACCAGCTACAAAATGGAGAAAAATGTGTCCGTTTATGTCTGTCAGTGAACATACCCTACCCATGAGGCCATGATGCTTCGCTTGCGGCACAAGTCCAACCCAGTCATATGTTTTTTCCATCAAAGTAACAGAATGTGCATTTCTTCCCAAATACCTGGATCAAGCAATGCATCATTTCAGTTCAAAGCATGGAATTACCATCGCCAAACAATGACACAAATGCACGTAATTCTTCTTGGATTTTCAAGGCCATTAGTATTCAGCAAGCTTAAGATGTTGATTTGTTCAGTAGAATGTTTACTGTCTAAGCATCAAGTGACATAACGTTAAATATTCTAGCCAAAAAATGAAATGTCAAAAGTATTGAGAGGATCTGATGTAAATAAACTATATAAAATAATTGCACAAATGAATGGCCTCATTCGCTTGTCTTGAATTTGGCTTGTTCGGCTTATTTTTTCAGCCGGAACAGTGTTTTTCTCTCACAACAATTCAGCCGGAACAGTGTTTTCAGTCAGTTTCAGCCAAAGTTCAGACCAGCGAACGAGGCCAATGTCACAGGAACAAAGGATGAAGGTGGGTTATACTATTGGGTACGTGTATGTGTCTTAAACCAAACTTGCTGCATAATTAGTGGAGAGGAATAGATATCAATCTGGCAAGGAGGAACTGGAACGTTAGTAAGTTTTGCTGCTTTTGTGATAAAAATGGAGTAGTCCAACATTTGTTCTTTTAATGTCATTATGGCCGTTTTCTTTGGCGTGCAGTCCATGTTGTGTTTGGAATCAAGCCGCCTCGACATTCTTACCATCTGTTTGGCAGTTGATCAAAGTTGGGAAACAAAAAATATAATGTAAGGAGGTATTTGGATTCAGGGACTAAAGTTTAGGAGGTGTCATATGGGAGTGTCGCATGGAGTATTCAGATACTAATAAAAAGATAAATTATAGAATCCGTCAGTAATCCGCGAGACGAATTTATTAAGCCTAACTAATCTGTCATTATCACATGTTTATTGTAGCACCACATTGTCAAATCATGGACTAGTTACGCTTAAAAAATTCGTCTTGCAAAACAGTCTCAATCTGTGCATTTAGTTTCGTAAAATAGTCTATATTTAATACTACATGCATGTATCAAATATCCGATGAGACAACGACTAAAGTTTAGAAGGTGGAACCAAACACCCTTTAACCTTATTGAGTGGAGCTGCAACTCACTGCTGGCCAATTTGGCTAACAAAGAATGATACAATGTTTAATAAATGTCACCTAAAAGCATTTTTGCAGGTTCTGTTCAAAGGGATGTACCGACTTTAGTTCTAAGCTCTATTGCAGCTCATGGATGATCGCAAACATAAGATGATTGAGGCGTGTCGAGTTTTAAAATCCTGCGCCATGGAGTTCTTCGCATCCAATGGGTGGCCTTTCATTTTCCGTCTACAATAATATTATGGAACTGCTGTAAGCGTTTAAAGTGGGTGTATTTAGTTAACTTTGAACTGATGCCTCTTTTTTAAAGAGGACTAAACCTAGATTTTTTCATTCACCCTGTTCGCTTCTCTTATAATCCGTCTTTTTTAGTTTGTTTTTTCAGTCGAAACAGTGTTTTTCTCTCATAACAAACCAGCCGGAATAGTGTTCAGCTTGTTTTTTTAGCGAAGCGAACGGACCATTATCTAAGAAAAAGAATAGTAATAGTACATTAAAGACATAAAGACTGCAAAATTGGGCCAGCAAACCTGGCTCTGTATATTCAGACCGTTTGCAGCAGCAGCTATTCTCTAACTACACATCTAGTGAAACCATTTGCAGAAACATTTAGACATAACTGGCTGCTAGTAACTAATCATTAAAACAGGCATCTTGCATATTTACTGCCCTGCAAAGTTGACAGATGAGGGCTCTTCCCAGACTCCAATGTTTTTTTATAAATAAGGCCTTGTTTAGATCCCATCAAAATTCCAAGTTTTTTCACTCTTTCTCCATCACATCAATTTTTGGACACATGTATGGAGCATTAAATGTAGGTAAAAAAATAATTAATTGCACAGTTTGGTTGTAAATCACGAGACGAATCTTTTGAGCCTAGTTAGTCCATGATCGGACAAAGTTTGTCAAATACAAACGAAATGTGCTACAGTGTCCGGATTGCAAAAATTTGCAATCTAAACAAGGCCTAAAGGAGAAGCAAAGAACAAAGGTGTCAGAGTTTTTTTTTCATGACCGTGCCGTGGCATGTTTTTCGTTAAATAGAAGAAAAGTTTTCATTACAATCATGCCTGATCACAGTAATCCCTAGATTACCGAGATGAGCTCCTTCCAGGAAACACGTGGTTGTGATTTACAGTTGTCGGAGTAACCCATAAACCTACAAAACTGCTTGATACATCGAGGGCAAGGGATTATTAAAATTTTCAGACTGCGGAAATGTTCAAATTAGCAAAAGAATTAACTGCTGAAGCGAAATTGGAGCCAATTCCCATCAGATTAATTAACATGATACAAATATTTATATTCGGGATTAAGAGAACCCTTTCTAGTTTATGCATCTTTCGTGCTGCCTTTTTGTCTCAGTCGCCTATTTCCCTACTGCTGACCACTTGAGGCTGGCGCTCAGCTACCAGCGCCTTGCCATGGCGTGGTGCCGAGGCGGCTGTACTGTGTTCTTGCGCCAAAGCCATCCTTTTGTCCGTTTCCGTTGGTAGCGTGGGAAACTGATGCAGTGTGCCTGCAGCCTGCAATCTTTGCTTTTTTTTCCCCATAATGCTCCACAGGATGGACTCGACCCGCTCGACATGACCCACCCGTGTCGCCGCACTCCGCCTTATCCTTCCAGTGCCGCTCGTCAGTTTGCTTAAAAAAAAAAAACACAGCGCTGCTCTCTTCTCCGGCGCCAGGCTGCTCGTCACAGGCAGCGCGAGGCCGCTAACCGTGGCCTTCTCCGGCGCCCATGAGCGCCGCAGCGCCGCATCCGCGCCCATCCCACGCTGTCCACAAGACAGCGCCGCTTCCTTCTCCAGCGCGAGGCTGCTTGCCCCAGGAAGCACAAGGCCGCTCGTCGGGGCCTTCTCCGGCGCCCTCAAGCGCCGTGGCACTGCATCCGCCCGTCGTACGCCGCTGCCTGCGGTGTCATCTCCACCTCGCCGACGCTGTCTTTGCCACCAGTCGCCTCGCAGCCGGCCGCGCAGACGCCCCTGACCTCCCTGACCCCGCTGAGTGCATGGCTCGGTGCAGATCTGCGCTGCCGCTAGAGCCGCCACGTCGAGCCTCATCCCCAAGCTTCCCTTCGTCGTACGTGGAGCCACCGCAGTTCCCCACCAGGTAGGTCGTGGCCGCCGGCGACGATGTGTTTCAAGTGTTTCAGATTTATGTTTCAGGTGTTTCAGTTGTTTCAGACGTTGTTTCAAATATTTCATCTAGATATTTCAAAAGTAGATCTTGGTGTTGCGCATGTTGCAAGGCTACACACGCATGTTTCAAGTGTTTCATCTGTTTTAAACTTATGTTGCAAATGTTTTATCTCGATGTTTCAAAAGTAGATCGGGGCGTTGCACATATTGCAATGGCTATACACGTATGTTTCAAGTGTTTCATTTGTCTTCAGACGTATGTTGCATATGTTTCAAAAGTAGATCGGGTGTTCCACCGTGGTGGTGGCTGGCGGGGAGCGGCCTATCGCAAAGCTTTGGCTCCTACCTCACGCCTTCCTCGCACAGGGCACCTCGCCCTCTCATCTCCTCTCCTCTCCCTCTCCTCCCTTTCCCTTCCCTCCATCTCGCCATGGGCGATGGGCGTGGGACGAGGGAGCTGCGTGCGTTGGGCGCAAGTGAGGAAGCTCCATACGGACGGACGCGGCCTCCGGAGCAGGATTGGGCGCTGGACGGAGGGGTCTGTGTACATCGCAGTTTCCTTTTTTTGGTTCAAGCATACATCGCGTTTGTGAGCGGGATGCAGGCGCGGGCGAATGGGAGCCACGTCCCGGCCTAAGGCCAGACGTCCGGACACGAGACTTGCGTTTTTTTTTTTTTGCTTGGCCGTTTTCATCCCTACTCCTATGCCGATGCAGCCCAACTAGTACATAGCCCAATACAGGAAAGCCCACTCAATCTCCCTCACGGGCTCACCTAACCCGGTGACCCGTGGCTTCTTCCCCAATCGGAACAATCCGAAGTTGCCGACCCAATCCGGCATTCCCTGTCGCTAGCGGCGGCCGGCAGCTCGACTTGGCAGGAGAAGGGCAGTGGGCGCAAGGGTGCTGGGTGGCATACGGCAGGAGTCGCCGCGGCCGCTGTGGCCTGTGAGCCGCTGAGCACTGAGGGGCTGAGGTCGCGCCGCACGGCCGCAGCCAGCGAGCAGAGAGGAACGCAACGACGCAGCAGAGAGCAGGCAAAAGGTCCTGACGCTAGGCGGAGCGGCAGCACCGCATCACGCAGCCAGAGGCAAAGAAGCAGCGCAGCACGGTGGCAACTAGCAGGCAGCCATCGAAGGTAAGGAATTAAGGATTCATCATGAATCGGCTATGCTCCTTCCGTTCCAAGTTGCAGTTCATTCTCTCCTAAATCAAACTTGTCTAACTCTAATCAACTTTATATAAAATGTAACAATATTTGGAACATTTAATTAGTTTCATTAAGGCCCTGTTTGTTTCTACGGGCGCTCCTAAAATTCATGTCACATCGAATGGTTAGACACATGTATGGAGTATTAAATATAGACTAATTACGAAACTAATTACACAACTTGTGACTAATTTGCAAGACGAATCTTTTAAGCCTAATTAGTCCATGATTTGACAACGTGGTGCTACAGTAAACATGTGCTAGCGACAAATTAATTAGGCTTAAAAAATCGTCTCGCAAATTAGCCTTCATCTATGTAATTGGTTTTGTAATTAATCTATATTTAATGCTCTTTATTAGTATCTAAACATTCGATGTGACATGAATTTTAAGAGCGATTAAAGAACCAAACACCCCCTAAATTCATTTACATGAAATAAAATTCTCTATGTAATATGCCTTGGTCACGGACGATTTGGAATGGAAATCGGTTGGCCTATAAGTATTGATTCATGGGGCTCATTATATGGATAGCTTGTATGGTATGAAGAAACAGACAAATCATAAAGTGCTGACAGCTAATGTATATTAGCGGGCGATGTGGCTCGCAGACATAGATAGCTTGCATGAAGAGATAGCTATTATAACTACATGCTTGTGAGTGCTGACGTGGCTAACCTGCACGAAACAGATAGCTATGCTATGGGTTTGCTTTTAAAATTAGGACAAAACTAAAGTGCCCTATAATTTGAAATGGAGGAAGTATAATTTTTGTAGCTGATGTTCACAATGCAATCGATTTTTGTACATGTTACTGGATTCAGTTCAATTGTTAGTTTGAAGTGGCTGCTGTTATTGACTGTCATATAAGTTATTAAGCTCATTTGTCCTCTAGCTTTGCACCAGTTTGATGTATGCCAAAATCATTGATCATTTGACAGGTTGTGTGTCCCAAAACCTGTCTCTTGCTGCATTGAACTCTTTTGCGCCTGGAATGTCAGCACCGAAGCCCATTTCTCGGCTTGTTTCCCATGTCATCCTTGATTTGGATGGCACCCTCTTAAACACAGGTGACTGAAAATTGAAAACACTAATAGTTCATGGTTTTATAGGTTTAGAGTGTGTACTAAATTCACTTGTCTAAGCTAACTTTGATTCTCTTGGTTGTACTAATTAGCAGATTCCGTTGTAAGTAAGGTGGTAAAACCATTTCTTGTCAAAAATGGGAAAACGTGGGACAGCAAGAAAGCTCACAAGCTAGTTGGGAAGACACCTTATGAAGCTGCAGCTGTTGTTTTAGAAGACTATGGGCTCCCTTACTGTACAGAAGAGTTCCTCTCAATTATTACTCCAGTGTTCAGTGAACAGTAATGCCATTGGAACTTCTATGTGCTTGTATATTTTCTTATATTTGGGGGGAAAATCACACTGAATTCTTTTTTTTTATGTGATGACCTGTGCCAGTAAGTTCTCTTCTTGAGTTAAATATTCTTGATTGACTACACCTCATATTGCAGGTGGTGCAACATAAAAGCTCTTCCAGGAGCTACTCGTCTGATAAAACATTTAAGGAGTAATGGGGTCCCTACTGCTTTGGCTTCGAACTCACCAAGATCTAACATAGAAGCCAAAATTTCATGCCATCAAGGTATCTCTGGAAAATATGGTTACAAGGAATCCTTTTTTCTGTTTATGTGGTAGAGTTACTTACTAGTGAATTTGTTCCTACCTTGTATAGGATGGAAAGAGTGTTTCTCTACAATTGTTGGTGGAGACGAAGTAGAGAAGGGGAAGCCATCCCCAGATATGTAAGACATCATGTTGCATGATGCCATCATCTCTGATACTCCAGATTTGCTTAACTTGTCTCAGTTTTTTTATTTCCGGTTGTCTGTTGTGATGGTATTCAAGATTTTTGGAAGCTGCTAAAAGAATGAACGCCACTCCTTCAAATTGCCTAGTAATCGAGGATTCCTTGTAAGTTTTTTCTTCAAAAACTTTATGCTATATGTGGTAATACTCTTCACAAAGACATTATGTTCCCTCCTCCCACGTCCTGAAAACATAGGAAGGCTAGTTAAAATCATGTTGTGGATATGCTTGTGGAAATTCATGAGATTTTAACTAGTAACAAGTAATGTTTTCCTTGCTGTATTTTATGAAGAGAATATTGTTATACACCATATTTTGACATATCATTTTACATATGAAGCGTTATAATAATAAGATACTGTGGTACAATCCCGTTGTCTTGGTTTAGTAATACGCAGCATGGCACCTGGAATTTCTACTGAAGTAAATGTTTATTTTCTCTTCCATATACATGTATAATTCTTCTGGGCTGACATGACATCACATGTATAATCTGTATTTTTTTTCTGATAACCGTCCCTTTTACTGGTTCAAACTCTATGATATAGGATGAAGTACTTTAGTGAAGACATTCAGCCTGTTCGTTTGCTCGTAAACGATCGTAAATTTCCAGCGGTGAACAGTATTTTTCTCTCACACCAAACCAGCCAGCAGTAAATAATCCACGATACGATACGGCCTCCCGAACAGGCTGATTACCTTTAACATTGTAAGTAATGGTTGTGCTAGGCCAGGTGTTACAGCTGGAAAGGCTGCAGGGATGCATGTCATAGCTGTACCTTCAATACCAAAAAAGACTGCTGAGTTCAGTTCTGCTGATGTGGTGATCAATTCCCTCCTTGATGTGAGGCCTGAGAAATGGGGTTTACCACCATTTAATGATTGTACGTTTGAATTCTTGAGCTTGTATATTAGTTTTATTCATTCAGAGGAGAATATATCTAGTCTTTTAGCTTATCCGTCAATAAATTTTCTGCACAGGGATTGAAGATACCTTACCAATAGAACCGTGGTTTATCAGTGGACCAGTGATCAAAGGATTTGGCCGTGGTTCTATAGTACTAGGAATACCAACAGGTATGGTGGGCTAGAAACATAAAGGTTGAATATTACAACTGTTTTGAATCTCAATTTTTTTTTTCATTGAATGGACCGTTTCAGATGTTTCCCCAACTAGCTGGTTTACTTTTGAATCAGTTCAGCATTTTGCCTCACTAAGAAAGTTGCTAAACAAAACTATATGATAGACCAATGGTTTCATGCTGGTTTGCAAGCTCCCATCTGAAATGGACATTATTTGGTCATACTTCTGGAATATATACATAGCAGCCCCTTTGTGTTATACTATTCACCAATACAATTTCTTGTGTACAAGGTTGGGTGATGTGCCATCTTTTTTTGTTAGAATGGCAATATCCTAACCATTACTAGTCCTCATATCTTGGCCATTATTGGATCTAATAGCACATCATGATATCATATCTGCATGAGCCTGTATTGATTAAACTAGAAAGGACATTATAGCATTTTAGTTCTTTTTCTTACAGTACACTCATTTCTGTATAATAAGTATAGTCATATAGCAATGGAGCAATTATTTTGCTCATTCTGTTATTCGCTCTATTCCAAATTGTAAGACGTTTTGGCTTTTCTAGATACATTGCTTTTATTATGTATCTAGACATAGTGTGTATCAAAGCTATGTATCTAGAAAAGCCAAAACGTCTTGCAATTTGGAATGGAGGAAGTAGCTTTCAGTTCTGTTTCCTATGTGGCGAGAACACACGTGTAGTAATGTAGTATGGTGGTGTGGCAGCCAGGTGTGCTGCTGGCCAGCCAGGGCTAGAATCCTGGGTCTTACTAAAAGGGCCCCTCACCAGACCAGAGTTAGGCCAAGTTTTTTGTTTCCTGTATGGTTATTATTTTGATGTTTTTTCTTCAATAATTCTGCCCGTTTATGTTATGCTGTTCTTTTTTCTGGATCATATAGAATAGTATACTACTATTCTATAGGAGTTCATATTTGTTTCTTTGATACTACTACACTTAATTTTTCAACTGGAACATTGATGGTTTTTATTTTGTACTGTAGCTAATTTACCTGCAGAGAACTTTTCTGATGTAGTGTCCGAGTATACATCTGGGGTATACTTTGGCTGGGCTGGACTTTCAACACGTGGTATATATAAGATGGTTATGAGTGTTGGCTGGAACCCATATTTTGGCAATACTGAGAAGACAGTAGTGAGTATTCTTTACAGCCATTTCCATGCTCATTATATTACTTTGTTTTAAAAGACTTCGATTGCAGGAACCTTGGTTGCTTCATAATTTTGGTGAGGACTTCTATGGTGAGGAGCTGCGCCTTGCCATTGTTGGCTACATAAGACCTGAGGTAATTGAGAGCAAAACAAATATTTTAGCAGCGACAACTGATCCATGAGTTGGAATGCATACCTGATGTGACATCCCTGCCTAATTCTTAGGCCAACTTTCCTTCGCTCGAGAGCTTGATAGAGAGGATTCAAGAGGATGGGAGAATAGCAGAGAAGGCACTAGACTTACCGATGTATGCCAAGTACAAAGACTCACCATATCTGAGAAATACTTTGCAGCTGGGAAGTACTACTGATGACAGCCAGGCTGAGCTGAATTCCAAGTGACAAGCCCCTGCAGTTGGGCACTAAATAAGTTGCCGGTTATTGTCGTGTTCGTGATAGAGTGAAATACACTGGTATTGATGCAGAAACGATTGGACTCTTGTTGACTTTATAGGCTTATACGCAGTTCTTTCCACTTTTAGAACCAGTGTTAGTTGGTTGCACTATATGGTGGTTCCTCAAAGAGGGGTGTTGATACCCTTTCTAAAGAACATGGTGGGATGTTGAAAGTTGAATACAGGGAGATGGTCTGCACTTCATGAAAGCATCTAGGCCCTTAGTTGGGTTTCGGTGATTAATGACAATACATGATTACTATGATTAACGTGTGTTTTGCAGAGGCAATTAAGTTAAGTCATGGTAATGGAGATCGATTGGGCAATCATGGTGGTCATGCCCCTACGATGGAAATCGTTTCGGTTTTCAAAGGATGGACGACAAGGTTAAGGATGACTAGTTTTAAGTGTCAATTAGAGTTGGAGAGACACTTAGAGTAGTTTAGGACTTTGTTTTTCTTTTGGCCGTACTATTAAGGGGGTATGGACGGGGAGTTAGGTGTGGTGCACACTTTGTCAAAACTAGCGCTAGGTAGCTCCTACATATGCCGAAGATTCAATGGAGCAAACTTCATTCACGTATGATCGAGAGTTAGAAGTGAATGGAGGGTCAAATACTGACCGGACGTTGGCTTCGGTGTGACTGGACGTTGGCGCCGAGTCCGGTCAATTCATTTGACTGAGGTGAAATCGTTCGGTGTGACCGGACGCTGAGAGCCAGTGTCCGGTCGTTTCCAGTAAGGTTCCAGAGAGGGAAAATCGTGACCGGACGCGTCCGGTCACACTGTAAACACTGGAGTTCGGGGTGTACTGACCGGAGCGTCTGGTCACCCCACAGAGGCACATAACGGTTCATTTTTCAGTCCATGTTATAAATAGGAGCTCCACTCATGTGTGGAGTAATTTTTGCTCATTCCAATAGCTGAAACAACTTATAGAGTGCCAAGAAGAGCAAGGTCCTAGTGAGGTGATTGAGATTTGAGAATCCCAAAGAGAGACCTCATTAGTGAGATTAAGAGTAGCAAAGTGTGCATCCACCCTTCTTCCTAGGCTTATCGTGGTCAAGTGAGAGTTCGTGCTTGTTACTCTTGGTGATCGCCATCACCTAGACGGCTTGGTGGTGATTGGAGAGCTTGGTGATCATCCGGAGAGCTTGTGGATAACCCAACTCAAGTTGTGAGCGGTTGTGGGTGATTCACCGCGATGGAGTGTCGAAGAATCAACCCGTAGAGAGCACTTGATCCTTGCGTGGATCAAAGGGGAGCTACACCCTTACGCGGGTGCTCCAACGAGGACTAGTGGGGAGTGGCGACTCTCCGACACCTCGGCAAAACATCGTCGCGTTCCTCCTTTATTTGCTTTGAGCATTTACTTTGAGTATTTCCTTTAAGTAATTACTTTGAGTATTTACATTGAGCAATTCAATTCTTGTCTTTACAATTCATAGAATTGCCATGCTAGAGTAGGATTGGAACTTAGGTTGCAAGTCATTTGTGCGGTAGAACTAGAAACACTTTTTAGGCACAAGGGGTTAATTTGGCTAACCGTATGATTTAATTATTGGAAAGAAATTTAGAATTAGCCTAATTCACCCCCCCTCTTGGGCATCTTGATCATTTCAATTGGTATCGGAGCCTCGTGCTCACATATTTAGGCTTAACCGCCTAGTGAAAGATGTCTCACGGGGATGGACCTCCTCCTATCTTTGAGAGGGACGATTTTCCATATTGGAAAATTCGCATGGAGGCGTATCTAGAAGCTCTAGATGTTGGAATACTTAGAGCCGCCTCACAAGGGTTCCCAAAACCTTGGGATGCCGTACACCCGCAAGGCGATGAGTTGAACTATGAAAAATGGAATGCAAAGGCTCGCAACACCATCTTTAGAGGCCTTTGTAAAGATGTGTTCAACCGGATGAGGAACCACAAAGACATCCATGCACTATGGTCGAATGTTTGTGCGCTCCATGAGGGAATAAAGAGTGAGCGTGAGAAACGCTATCATCTTGTCATGAAAAAGCTCAACTCTTTTAAAATGTTTCCTAAAGAATGTGCTAATGAAATGTATTCACGTTTGAATGTTCTTGTAGAGGAAGTCAATGGGCTTGGACTCACTCAAATACAACCATCCGATGTTGTAAGAAAAATTTTGACAAATATGGGCATATTGTGACCGTGCTACATCAAGGTGATCTTTCCACCGCTACACCGACACAAATCTTGGGGAAGATCAATGCTCATGAGATGTACATGCACATCACACCTCAAGATGGCTCATCCTCTACAAAGAAGAAAGAAAAAGACTTAGCATTCAAAGCTAGCCAAGAGAAGAGCAAAGCAAGGCTTGAGTATGAGAGCTCAAGTGATGATGAAGTTGATGATGAAAGCCTTGCTCTCATGGTGAAGAAAACCGCCAAGATGCTAAAGAAGCTCAACAAGAGTGGCATCAAGTTCGATGGCAAGAAGTTCTTCACAAGCTCAAGAAGAAAGCCAATCTCCGAGATGGATTGCTACAATTGTGGCGAACTTGGTCATCTAGCTCACCAATGCACAAAGCCCAAGAAAGACAAGTTCAAGAACAAGAACAAGGGCAAAAAAGATGACTCAAGCAATGAAGATGAAGATGAGAAGAAAAAGAACAAGCCATACAAGAAGAGAGATGGCAAGAAGAAGGACTTCCACAAGAAGAAGAGTGGAAATGCTTACATCGTCGGTGATTGGCTCATGGACATTGATTCATCTAGTGGATCATCCGATGATGATAGTGACGATGAGAAGGTGGCCGCTATTGTTATTGATTCTTCATCATCTTCACCGCCACCACCGCCATCATCCTCTACACACCTATGCCTTATGGCCAAAGGTGAACGAAAGGTATCACATGATGATGATAGTAGTGGTGATGATCATGCTCATAATGATGATAGTGATAGTGATAGCGATGATGATGAATATGAATCACCTTCTTATGATGATCTTGCTAAATTGTTAAAGAAATACACTAAGATCATTATAAAGACTAGAGTTAAAAATGAAAAGCTTGAGATTAAGAATGATTCTCTTTTAGCTAAATGTGATGTAGTGGAAAAGGCAAATGTTGAGCTTAGAGAAGCAAATGATGCTATGTCATCCAAACTCAAGGGGCTCAAATCTTCTAAGAAAGAGCTTAAAGATAAACATGATAAACTTGAGTGGGTGCACAATGAGCTCATCACTAGCCACAACAAGCTAAAAGATGAATATACTACTCTTAAGATTAATCATGATAATCTTGTTATTGCTCAAGAATTTCTATCCAATGAGCCACATGATGCTACTAACCATGTTGTTAAGATTGATATAGCTACATCATGTGATGACTTGATCATTGAGAGCATTGAGCAAGGTTCTAGTAGCAAGGGCAAGCAAGTGGTTGAGGCCGATGATTATGATGAGTTTGTCAAGCTCAAGAATGACAATGCAAAGCTCAAGAAAGATCTTGAAGAAATCAAAAGCCACAACACCATTGTGCATCATGATGGTGACTTGATCCTTGAGAATGAGAAGCTCAAAGAAGAAAACAAGAAGCTCAAGGAAGAGAAGAACAATGATGCTCTTAAGGAAGAGAACAAGAAGCTCAAGTTGGAAAAAGAACATCTCAAAATTGGATTGAACAAGTTCACTAGAGGCAAGTATCTTCAAAGTGAGCTCCTAATGAATACCGTCATGAAGATGGATAGAAGTGGCATTGGATACATGGCAAATCAAGAGAAGAAGAAGGCTCAAGCTCAACAATAACAATTAAAGCCAAAGCCAAAGCCAAAGAGATGCTTTGAGTGTGGACAAGAAGGCCACTTTGCTCATGAATGCCAAACTCCACCACCACAACCCTTGCCAAGCATGCTAGACCCTTTGCCTTCAATACTCACTACATGCTTAGAAAGGATTCTAGTGGAAAGATGAAAGTGATGTTCTTAGGACCTCCCAATAAGAATAGGCCTAAAAAAATTTGGGTTGCAAAGTCACTTATTGAGAAGGTGAAGGGCCCTCAACAAGTTTGGGTTCCTAAAGCTTGATCTCTTGTGTGTAGGTGAACTACAAGACCGGTGGAAGTCACTAGGTTATTGATAGTGGTTGCACACAACATATGACCGGTGATCCTCGTATGTTCACCTCACTAGATGAAGAAGTAGATGAACAAGAAAGAATCACATTTAGAGATAACTCAAAGGGCAAGGTTAAAGGATTGGGCAAAGTGGCTATATCAAATGATCACTCAATCTCCAATGTGCTATATGTTGCTTCATTGAGCTTCAACTTGTTATCCATTGGGCAATTGTGTGATCTTAGCTTCCAATGCTTGTTTACCGAGAAGGAAGTTGTTGTATCTAAGAAGGATGATGAACAAGTGATATTCAAAGGATTTAGATACAACAACCTATATCTAGTGTACTTCACCTCCGAAGATGCAAATTTGAAGACTTGCCTATTCACCAAAACAACACTTGGATGGCTATGGCATAGAAGACTTGCTCATGTTGGGATGAGCTCACTCAAGAAGCTAATAAAGAATGATTTGGTGAGAGGGTTGAAGGATGTGAAGTTTGAGAAAGACAAGCTTTGTAGTGCATGTCAAGCCGGCAAGCAAGTTGCAAATACTCATCCAACCAAAGCTTTCATGTCAACCACAAGAGTGCTAGAACTTCTTCACATGGATTTATTTGGACCAACAACATCCAAGAGTTTGGAAGGAAATCTTTATTGTCTTGTGATAGTTGAAGATTATTCAAGGTATACATGGGTATTCTTTCTACATGACAAATCCGAAGTTGCATCTTGCTTCAAGAAGTTTGCCAAGAGAGCTCAAAATGAATTTGAAGTGAAACTCAAAAAGATTAGAAGTGACAATGGCAAAGAATTTGACAACACAAACATAGAAGCCTATTGTGATGAAGTTGAAATCAAACATGAAGTCTCCGCAACATATACTCCTCAACAAAATGGTGTAGTTGAGAGGAAGAACCAGACATTGATCACTCTTGCAAGAACTATGCTTGATGAGTACAACACCCCCGAAGCTCTATGGGCGGAAGCAATCAATACCGCATGCTATGCATCCAACCGCCTATTCCTTCAAAAGTTCCTTGGCAAGACACCTTATGAGTTGCTCAATGGGAAGAAGTCGGACGTCTCCTTTAGGGTGTTTGGTTGCAAATGCTACATCTACAAGAAGCGGCAACACCTAGGGAAGTTCCAAAGACGTTGTGATATTGGTTTTCTTGTTGGTTACTCATCAAAGTCCAAAGCATATAGAGTATTTAATCATGCCACCGGCTTGGTTGAAGAAACATATGATGTGGAATTTGATAAATCTAATGGCTCCCAAGGAGCACATGAGAATCTTGATGATGTAGGTGATGAACCATTGAGGGAGGCTATGAAGAATATTCTGGTTGGAGACATCAAGCCCAAGGATGATGAAGATGATGTACAAGTGATTGATCTACCCTCTTCATCAAATGTGCCACGAGATGGTGAAAAAGATGGGAGAGTAGAAAATGAAGATACTCATGTCTCCCATGAGCAAATGGTGGTACAAGCACAAGATGTTGATGCTCCACAACCTCCTCCTCAAGTGGTCAATAGAAGAAACACACTTCTACTACAAGATCATCCACAAGATCTCATCATAGGGAGTCCATCAAAGGGAGTGATGACACGCTCACAAAAACTTGCTTCATTTATTGCTCATCACTCTTTTGTCTCTTGCTTTGAGTCTACCAAGGTAGAAGAAGCTCTTCAAGATCCGGATTGGATCAATGCCATGCATGAAGAGTTGAACAACTTCACCCGCAATGAAGTTTGGACTCTTGAAGAGCGACCAAAAGGTGCAAGAGTTATTGGAACAAAGTGGGTGTTCCGAAACAAGCAAGATGATCAAGGTGTTGTTGTGAGGAATAAGGTAAGACTAGTTGTAAAGGGGTTCTCTCAAGTTGAAGGTTTAGATTTTGGAGAGACCTTTGCACCGGTTGCAAGGCTAGAAGCCATTCGTATCCTCCTTGCATATGCATCGCATCATGAAATGAAATTATATCAAATGGATGTGAAAAGTGCATTTTTAAATGGCTTTATTAATGAACTAGTCTATGTTGATCAACCTCCCGGGTTTGAAGACCCTAGATATCCTAATCATTTTTATAGGTTGTCCAAGGCATTATATGGGCTTAAGCAAGCCCCAAGAGCTTGGTATGAGCACCTTCGGCACTTCCTCATTGAGAAGGGCTTCACCATTGGGAAGGTCGACACCACACTATTTACCAAGAAGCTTGATGGGCATATCTTCATTTATCAAGTGTATGTTGATGATATCATCTTTGGATCATCAAATGAAGATTCTTACAAAGAATTTGATGAATTGATGTCGAAGGAGTTCGAGATGTCAATGATTGGAGAGCTTACATTCTTTCTTGGTTTTCAAGTCAAGCAAATGAGAGAAGGGATTTTCATCTCTCAAGAGAAATATACAAATGATCTTCTTAAGAGATTCAAGATGGATGAATGTAAGCTAATCAAGACACCAATGCCTACCAATGGACATCTCGACCTAGATGAGGGAGGTAACAAGGTTGATCAAACTCTCTACCGTTCTATGATTGGTAGCTTGTTGTATTTAACCGCATCTAGGCCCGACATCATATTTAGTGTGTATATGTGTGCTAGATTTCAAGCTAATCCTAGGAAAACTCATTTAATTGCCATAAAAAGAATCCTTAGGTATCTTAAGCACACACCAAGCATTGGCCTTTGGTATCCCAAAGGAGCTAGATTTGAATTAATTGGCTATTTCGATTCGGATTATGCCGGTTGCAAAGTTGATAGAAAAAGCACATTCAGAGGGTGCCATTTGCTTGGTAGATCACTTGTGTCTTAGTCCTCCAAGAAACAAAATAGTGTGGCCTTGTCCACCGTCGAAGCGGAATACATTGCCGCGAGTGCTTGTTGTGCACAAATACTTTACATGAAACAAACTTTGCTAGACTATGGTGTAGTTCTAGAGAAAGTATCTCTTTTGTGCGACAATGAAAGTGCGGTAAAACTTATAAATAATCCGGTTCAACACTCCCGCACCAAGCACATAGACATCCATCATCACTTTCTTAGAGATCATGTTGCTAAAAATGATATATCACTAGAAGGTGTAAGAACCGAGGATCAATTGGCGGATATCTTTACAAAACCGCTAGATGAGGCAACGTTTTGTCGTTTGCGGAATGAGCTCAATGTGCTTGATTTTAGTAACTTCACTAAACGACGAGCTTGTGTTGTCCCTTGCATTGCATTGTAATATACTACATGTTTATTTTGTGGCAATGCACATAGGGCTTGTCTAACATGGTTAAGATAACCGTTGAAAAGCGTGTGAAGAAGCTTAACCTTGGATCAAACTTGACAAGCAACTAGATTTACATTCAAGTATTGCATATGCATAAATGTTGTTTTGTTGTTTATCTTAATTTGCCCTCTTGTTTGCCTATTTTTTTTAAAAAAATTATAGCCTAAGGCAAAATATTTTGAAAAACTTGAAGGTTTGAGAGAGGTCACTCACATCGGTCCCAATTGGTGTTTATTTGGACCTTATTTGAGTTGGGACTTGAATGGGAACAGGCAGCACGAAGGACTGTGAAGACTTGCTGGAAAAAGAGTGACCGGACGCGGCACCAGACTCTGATGTCCAGCGTCCGGTCAGTTCACAGGAGGTGAACTTGCTGTGAAGGAGTGACCGGATGCTAAAACAGTGTTTTCCCAGCGTCTGGTCAGGAGGAGCTTCAACGTCCGGTCGTTCATGAAGACATCAAGGCTAGGTGACCGGACTCTGGCTGCGTCCGGTCGGTGTCCACCGGATGAAAGCTCTAGTTTTGTTTTGGTGAATTGATAAAACCCTAAGTGCTAACCTAGTTTATCAAGTGATCATGATATAAGTAGCACACTCCAAGTGGTGAAGCAAATGAAGATCATAACATGATGATTGTGATGCCATGGTGATGATCAAGTGCTCGGACTTGGAAAAAAAAGAAAGAGAAAAACAAAAAGCTCAAGGCAAAGGTATAAACCATAGGAGCTATTTTGTTTTGATGATCAAGACACTTAGAGAGTGTGATCACATTTAGGATCGATAGCCGTACTATTAAGAGGGGTGAAACTCGTATCGGAATGCGGTTATCAAAGTGCCACTAGATGCTCTAACTCATTGCATATGCATTTAGGATCTAGTGGAGAACTAACTGAAACGATCTGATTTCCGCGAAGGGAAATCCACAGAGTCGAAGTGTATTATGACCGTTGTAGATCATATTACCCAAATTCCAGTCGAATACCACATCCATACAACGATAATATCAGAGTACAAATAGTGTAGAATTACATAAATTATTACATCGCCGCATTGGCGGAATCAAAAGGAGCATTCATTCAGAACAGCTTGAAGACAAGATCGCCAAACTCGAGCGTAGGAATGAACCCGTCAACCGTCAAACTCCTCAGGGCTATACTCCTCAGCAGAACCTGTGTGCCAAAATTTATCAGTACGATTTGTACTGGCCACTCCCACCCTATGAGCATTGCTTTGTGGAAATTGGATGCAAATTGGATATAATCAAAAGGAACCTATAAGGCTGGGGTTTCCTATGTTTTAGCATATCAAGTATATAATAATAGTTGGTCAAGTTTTAACACCATTCCACACCCATTCCACCCCATTCCCGTCCAGAGCCAGGTTTCGATCCTGGGATCGATATACCACCATCTCCACATCATCACCACATCACAACCATACCATCGCTCAGTCGACAGGCCAACTCTCTCTCGGCACTGTCTCATGGCCCATAGCCCCTGGCTACGTCTGAACACTCACTCCTAGGGGGAGAAGAGAAGGACTCATCTCACTATCTAGTTTAAACGAAACCAAGGAAAGGTCCATAGCCGACAAGTCGGCATATGTATCGATCGATCAACCATACACTCTGCAGAGGTTTTACATAACCACAAGATCCGCCTTCCTCACTGACCGTCGTCAACTGGGCTGATTCCGGCCGCTTGCTAGCCTAGGATAATGCCACTCTACCATTCAGCCCTAGTACACCCCAAGTCTAGTCTGGGGTGGCTGAAACTATGAGTCATGAGCCGGGTCCACAAGGTCTCCATGAAGTCTCAGAAGGGTGTGGGGGATCCTCCGTGCCCCGTACCTCCCTCGCACTATCCGCTATCAACCTAGCAGTAGTGGCAATATCCTACCAAGTAGTCCGGCCGTCCCGCACCATATAGGGCGAGTGGTACGTAAGGCTTCCCGATGAATCTAAGTACTAGTAAGTCCTTAGGGATGACCAAGCCAGAATGTCTTCATCAGGGTTTCCATTTACCGTGCCACCACAGCACCTCCACCCTGGGCTCCTCCCATCACAGGTTCACACCCAGGGCCACCTCATATATCATTTACCCACCACATGTATCCATTTCCAGGGGTGCCTAGGTAGCACCCCATGGCAAGACTTGCCCTAGGCTCGTCGTATATTCCAACTTGGTCGACACAACCCTCACCCTCCACGCACCCAAGTCACACACGCAACACTCTCCCCATAGTCCAGATAACACCAGTTTCCACCATGCATCAATGTAGTAGAAATAATAAGCAGTGAATTATAGCAGCGAGCGTGTGACTAGCCTAACAGCAGGGTGAGCAGGGGTAAGGTTGCGTCAAGGTAAAGGCCATCAAGAAAGCATACTACCATGCAAGTCCTATCATAGAGTGTGATTATAACAATAAAGTAAAGCAATAGCAGCTCTATATTAGTCATGCGTAATAGGTGCTATGAGATTGGGTGGGTTGTGGCACCTTCAGTGAAGTTGTCCCCGCACTCCTCACGGTACTCACGATCCTCGTCTGTCTGGTTCGCCTCTAAGTCTGCATACGATCGAATTATAGTCGTGTTAGCGACGTCTATAGAATAGCACAAAAAGCAATGAAAATTCAAAAGAGCCAAATGCACTCAAACATGGGTTCATTGCGTAGAGCTTGATTTTAGATGAATTTTGGTCTTGGTCTTGTATTTTTCTGAGTTCGTATGAATTAGTTATGAATTTCCGAAGATTAAATCCATTTCTGAAAGTAATAAAGGCCAATTAATTCTGGGCTGACATGTGTCACACTGTGATTGGTTTACGTGGCATGTAGGGACTTGGTGTGATGTATCAGCTAGTGAGGTGGTCGGAGAGGTCGTCGAGGTGGTCGGAAAGCTCGCCGAGGTGGTCGGAGAGGTTGCCGAGGTGGTCGGAGAGGTTGCCGAGGTGCTCGGAAAGCTCGCCGAGGTGGTCGGAGAGGTCGCCGAGGTGGTCGCAGAGATCGCTGAGGTGGTCGGTGAGATTGCTGAGGTGGTCGGAGTGGTCGCCGAGGTGGTCGGTGAGATCGCTGAGGTGGTCGAAGTGGTCGCCGAGGTCCTCGACGCTGGCGTGGTCTCATCTTTGGCATGATGTCAGCATGGCATCGTCAGAGCTAAACCGTGGCTAACAGGTGGGTCCCGCCAGCATGACGTCATCATCTCGATTGGTCACTGACAGGTGGGTCCGAGGTCAAACGGTGACTGATAGGTGAGGCACGGTTCATGGTGAACCCGCCTGCATTGGTCCATAGACCGCAGAGCCGGTCTATGAAGGACTTGGTCCACTTACTCCTTCCCAGGGTTCGGTTCACGTGCACCTAGTGCACGGACGTGTGGCTGGCGAGGGGAAAAACCCTTTCTCCTTCCCCGGCGTGCTCCCGCTAGTGGTGAGCTCATCGGCGAGCCCCTCCAGCGGCGCGGGTGTGCAATTAAGGTGGGCAAAAGCTTGGCCTTGCCATGGCGGGTGCCCCGGTGAAGTTAACGTGGTGGCCGGGCGGCTCCAGTTGGCTGGCCACGGTGGCGGCGGTCCTCGTACACCGGCGAGCGGTGGTGTGGTGGCTGTGGCAGCGGTACCAGAGATTGGTGGTGCGCACGAGCTCCCCGACGCTGCTACGGCCATGGCGAGCAGGTCGAAGGGGCTCCGGGAGCTCTCAACGCCTCCGGCCACGGTGGTGGGGGCAAAGCGGAGGCGGTGGCGCTCCGATGAGGTGCGGTGCGGCAACGCAGGGCTCCGGTGGGCTTCATCCTCGGCTAAGGTGAGCGCGGTGTGTCTCTCGTCATGGTGGAGCCAGTTGGGGTGTCAACGTCGCCTTTACCGCGACGTAGAAGACGCGGTGGTCTCGCCATGGTTGTGCTCTCAGCCATGGCGTGCAGGGTGGTCGTGCTGGTGTTCCTGAGCCGCTAGGGGTCGGTGAGGCCAGGCCTTGGGCTTGTGCGCGTGCGGTGCATGTGTAGCGTGTCCAGGAGCGGGAATGCTCCGCCTCTATGTTCCCCAGGTGTGGGAACGCGGTGGCATTCATGGCGAGTACGGCTAGCGCGGTGAGCAGCGAACGATGTGGCTCACCGTAGGGCTCGTGGCGGTAGGATGGTGGTGCGGTGGCGAGGCGAGGCCGTGATGAGGCGATGCAGTGCCGTGACGAGCAGCTACGTCGCTGTAGCTGATCGGGGCGGCGCTCCTGGCTTCGACGAGGTTCTGTTCCGCAGCGGCTTCCTTCTCCTCCTTGCTTCTTCCTCCTCCCTCTCTCTCGGCTTGACGTGGTGTGGTGCTATGCCACCAGCGGCGGCAGCGAACGGGCTGAGGGTTTGGGCTCGCTTGCGTTGGCTTTTATATCCAAGGGCTCCAATGGCAGACGGCGATCGGGCGGTGGTGATGCGTGCAGTGCATCCGACGGCCCGCGTGCGGTAGCGTAGGCGCGGCGCAAGGGGAAACAGGGTCATGCTTCTTGCGTGACCCCCTAGACCGTGCCTGCCACGCTGGTCGGCCCCCGGTCGTGCGGGGAGAACTCGTGGGCGAGGGGAAGAAGACGCTACTGTGCTGACAAGCGGGGTCGGGTCGTCAGGCGCTTGGCGCGTTGTGGCTGCGTGCTTCGCGTGATGGCTGACGAGCGGCCCTGGCTCGTCAGCAGCTGTGCGCATGCGGGCGGCGACGCTGGGCTAGCTTCGTGGGCTACGCGCGTGAAAGGGCAGGCGAGGCTTGGCTGGGCTGAGCTGCTCCCTCTTCTTTCCTTTCTCTTTTATTTCTTTTGCTTCGATTCAAATTTAGTTAGAGTTTAAACTTGTGCTTCGAGTTATGTAGTGGGTCCCACAAGGTGTTTCAAATGGTGGTCAAAATACATCCCATATATTAGGGTTTATCATAAATATTAAGTAAGTTAGTTAACCATCACATAAGGCAAAAGAATCCAAATCACAAGTGGAATTAATGATGCATGCATGATTTGTTTATTTAGGAATTTAATTACACATGTGGCATAAAACCAAGCTATGCTTATGATTTTAACCTAGTTGGGTCACATCTAATCCAAAACTAGGGTTTGGCTTCTACATGTGTCACTCAACATCACATAGGGTTTAAACAAAAAAATTTGTAGTTGTGATTTTTGGTGTGTGGATTTTTGGGTTGTTACAGTCCTACCCCCTTAACAGAATCTCGTCCCCGAGATTAAAGCGTAACGTACCCTTCGAAGAGATAAGAATATTGTAGCCGGAGGTCAGACTCTTTCTCCCATATTGCTTCTCTTTCAGTGTGATTGCTCCATTGGACCTTGCACATAGGAATAGTTTTGCTTCGGGTCTCTTTGTATCTTTATCCATAATTCAGATAGGATGTTCTTTGTACTCAAGAGTGTCTTGAATATCAAGTGTATCAGTCGGGATCACTTCATCGGGCACTCTCAAACACTTGCATAGCTGGGATACATGAAACACGGGATGTACACCCGCTAATTCCTTAGGTAGCTCAAGTTTGTAGGCGAGCTTTCCAATCCTCTTGCAAATCTTGTATGTGCCAACAAATCTAGGGGCAAGCTTTCCTTTCACATGGAATCTGACTGTTCCACGTAGCGGGGATACCTTGAGATAGACGAAATATCCCACATTGTACTCAAGTTCTCTTCTTCTTCTATCAACATAGCTCTTGTATCGACTTTGAGCAATTCTCAAATTCTCCTTTACTTGAGCAACTCCTTCTTCGGCATCTTGAATCTTAGCGGAATCAAAAAACGATCTTTCTCCCGGTTGGGACCACATCAAAGGTGTCTTACAAGGTCTGCCATACAGAGCTTCAAACAACGACATCTTGATGCTGGCTTGGTAACTGTTGTTGTAAGAGAACTCTGCATAGGGTAGACATTTCTTCCAATCAGAGCCATAATTCAGTACACTAGCGTGGAGCATGTCTTCTAAGATCTGATTTACTCGTTCAGTCTGTCCATCTGTCTGTGGGTGATAAGCGGTACTAAAATCAAGTTTGGTTCTGATGGACTTGTGCAGAGCTTCCCAGAATCGGGACATAAGCTGAGGACCACAATTAGATACAATATTAGAGGGAGCTCCATGCAGTCTGAGGATATGCTCAACATATAGATCTGCTAACTTTTCAGCATCGGTCTTGGTCTTAACGGGTACAAAGTGAACAACCTTGGTCAAACGATCAACAATCACCCAAATGGAATCATTGCCTTTCTGTGAACGGGGCAATCCGACTATGAAATCCATGGATATGCTCTCCCATTTCCACTCGGGAACGTCAAGAGGCTTTAACAATCCTGCAGGCCTTTGATGTTCAGCCTTGACTCTATTACAGGTGTCACATCATGCCACATGTCCCGCAATGTCTGTCTTCATGCCTTTCCACCAAAAGTGTTTCTTCAAGTCTTGATACATCTTTGAACCTCTAGGGTGAATACAATACTTAGAATCATGAGCTTCTAACAGAACTTCTTCTCGTAGTGCTGGATCGGAAGGTACATAGATTCTGTCCTTGAACCAGACGGTTCCTTGTTCATCTTCATGGTGGTTGGTCTTGTAGCCTAGTTTCATCAGACCACGGAGATACCCAATTTCTTCACAATTTTTCTGAGCTTGACGGATGCGATCTGTAAGATCATACTGTATGCGGAGCTCATTCAACAAGCCATGCGGTAGTATCTCAAGTTGGAAATCTTCAATCTCTTCTTTGAGTTCAGGTGGTATAGATTCTGTGATCGAAGTATGACAGTAACTCTTGCGACTAAGAGCATCTACGACTACATTAGCTTTTCCTGGATGATAGTGAATTTCTAGGTCATAGTCCTTGATCAGTTCTAGCCATCGGCGTTGCCTCATATTTAGATCTTCCTGAGTGAAAAAGTACTTCAAGCTCTTGTGATCAGTATAGATATCACACTTGTTGCCTATCAAGTAGTGCCTCCAGATCTTCAATGCATGTACAACTGCTGCTAACTCAAGATCATGAGTGGGGTAACGGTTCTCATGTTCTTTCAACTATCGAGAAGCATAAGCTATCACTCTCCCACCTTGCATCAATACACAGCCAAGTCCTTGATGGGATGCATCACAGTAGACCACAAAATCTTTGCTGATATCAGGCAATGCTAGCACATGAGTTGTGGTAAGCTTCTGTTTTAATTCCTGGAAGCTTTGCTCGCACTCGGGCGTCCATTCAAACTCCTTAGTCTTCTTCAGAAGGTTGGTCATTGGACGGGCTATCTTGGAAAAATTTTCGATGAATCGGCGATAATATCTAGCCAATCCCAAGAAACTTCTGATTTCTGTCACATTACGGGGTTGATCCCACTCTTTCACAGCTTCAATCTTAGCTAGGTCAACTGCAACACCTTCAGCTGATAGTACATGGCCTAGGAAGGCAACTTTCTGTAGCCAAAATTTGCATTTGCTGAACTTTGCGTAGAGCTGATGTTGGGCTAGTTTCTCAAGCACAGTTCTCAGATGATGTTCATGTTCTTCAGCGGTGGGTGAATAGACAAGGATGCCATCAATGAATACTACCACGAACTTATCCAGTTCATCCATGAAAACCTTAATCATCATGTTCATGAAGTATGTGGGAGCATTCATGAGTCCAAAGGACACCACAGTGAACTCAAACTGCCCATACCTAGTTATGAAAGCTGTCTTCGGGATGTCACTCTCTCGAATCTTCATTTGATGATAGCCAGATCTAAGATCAATCTTGGAGAAATACTTGGCACCTCGAAGTTGATCAAGCAAATCATCGATCCTTGGCAGGGGGTACTTGTTCTTGATGGTGACTGCGTTCAAGTTTCGGTAATCAATGCACATTCTCATTGAGCCATCCTTCTTCTTAACAAACAGAACATGGGATCCCCAGGGTGAAGCACTGGGTCTGATATATCCCTTCGAGATGAGCTCATCAAGCTGTTTCTTGAGCTCGGCCTATTCGTCAACTGACATGCGATAGGGTCTCTTGGCAATGGGTCTTGTTCCCGGCAAAAGATCAATGATGAACTCTACATCATGGTCTGGTGGCATACCCGGTAATTCTTCAGGGAATACATCAGGATAATCTCTGACCACAGGCACATCATGAACTGTCTTCTCCTCTTTTTGTGATTCTGAACTGGCTTTAAGGGCACATAGGATAGAAGTGGACTTTTCGGACTGGGGTTCACATCTAATATCTTGGCCTGATGGGTGGGTCACTTGGACGTATCTAGGTGAACATGACATGATACCTCGGTGAATGGTTAGCCAATCCATACCTAAAATGGCATCTAGGCTCGTGGAAGGTAACAGGGTTAGGTCGGCTTTAAAGATAAGACCCTCAATGGTAAGACTCACTTCCTTACAGATGTGGGTGCACTTTAGGTCTCCTAAAGGTGAGCTGGTGATGATAGGCTTTCCATGTGGGGTTACAGGCAGGTCATGCTCTCGTGCAAACTTGGATGATATGTAAGAACAAGTTGCTCCAGAGTCAAATAGAACTGATGCAGTATTGCCATTAACTAAAAACATACCGTACACAACATCAGGGGCAGCCTGTGCTTTCTCGGCGTCTAGATGGTTGAGACATCCATGAGTAGCAGATCCCTTGAACTAAGACTTCTGAGCGGCTGAGTTCTGAGGGAACTCAGCGGCTTTGTGACCCGATTGGCCACAAGCGAAAGCAGGTGAAAGGCGCACCGCCTGTAGGGGTTGGCGCAGGTGCCTTCCAGTTTCTAGTGCTTGGTGCGGAGCGGTTCTGTGCCGGGCGTTCATTCACAGAGTGGGAACGGTTGTAATGGTCCTGAGTGTTGCGGTTCTGAGCATAACGGTCCCGGGTGTAACGATCCTGAGCAGGGTGGGAGTATTTGGTGGTGTAGCCTCCACCACCCCTACTCGATCCAGGGTTGTCATCCCTGTTGTGGCGTGAGCGTTCCCTGGATGGTGCATCTCTGTGGAACCTCTTGCAATCACGGCCACGGAAGGACTATTTAGGCTTACGCTTCCTCTCCCTATACTCCTCTCCAGCTTCAGCACGGTCCTTCTCAATCTGGATGCAGCGATCCACCAGAGCACGCAGCGTGCTACTCTCAATACCGCCAAAATTTAGCTTGATGTGCGGGTTAAGTCCCTTGCAGTAATAGTACAGCTTCTCCTTCTCAGAGTTCACAACATAGGAAGGTGCATAGCGTAGAATGTTGGTGAAACGAGTAGTGTACTCAGTCACCCTGTCCTTTCCCATCTTGATGTTGTAGAACTCCTCGACTTTGGCCTCCATGATACCCTTGGGAATGTGATACTCAGTGAATGCTTCGACAAACTCATCCCACGAGATGTTGGTAGGGTCCTCATGGGAATCACTGAAATTGTCCCACTAGGCGCGTGCTGCACCTGTGAGCTGGTGTGTGGCAGCTCCAACACACTCATCGTTGGTGAAGGTGGTGAGGTCGAGCTTCTTTTCCACCTCCTTGAGCCAGTCATCGGCTACAAGCGGGTTAGGGTCGGTGCCATCATAGGTAGGTGGCCTTAGCTTCAGAAATCCCTCCAGCTTCCTTTGGAAGTCATTCTGCTGACCTCCCTGGTGATGGTTTGCTCCGTCAACAAGAGCTGCAAGAAGCTGAGTCTGTTGCGCCATCACCTCTGCCAGGTTCGGTGGTGGTGGTGGCAGAATTTTCTCCTCAACAAGCGGCGGGGTATTCTCCAAGTTGAAGGGTATCCCTCCACGTCCACGCCCACGGCCACAGCCACGGTTGTTACCACCATGCCCCCCCGTTTGGTTCGACTGGTTCGGCGGTGGGCGCACGTCTACGGTTCATTAGGCGAGCAGATCGACGGTTCGGTATCTGCAACCCGGATCATAGGAATTTTAGTGTTTGTGGCATAAGTGCTTATAATTCAGTATGTTTACATGATTTTGATGATTTAAGAAAAACATTTATTCTATCCAACACTCATTACAAATAAGATCCATAAGATGCAATAAGATCCAAAACATTCATTACATGGGTTTTATTACATAGCATCGTCTCCAGTAGCTACACTTGAAGACTTGCGAGAATAGTACTACGCATAGTGTCTCATATTACATCTCATAAGGGGGTACATCATGTGGTACAACTTATGGAAGGCACTGACATGACTCATGACCACGCAGGGTCATCTACTCTAACTCGTACACCGCAGCTGGGATACGACTGTTCTGACAACCGGTCCTTCGATTCCTCCTTCCTGAGCTAACTTCTTGGTGCAGGTGACCTTGACAAGCTCGTCAGGGACTCCTAACATGATGAGAACTCGGCAGAGGGTCTGTGCAAAACCCCCAAGCTCACGTAGGTCGAAGGTAAGCTTGGCGTGGTCCAGAGGTAGCGGTCCTAGAGGCGACCATTCGACGTTCGTTGCCATCTGTATGTTTTAAGGAAACAGGTGTTAGCAGGTCAATAAATAGATAAGCCTTGCATAAAAGTAAATGCAGGGTCGATATATAACCGAAAGAAGGGCTGTTCACGTCCTATTCTATCGTCCATTTCTGAGGGTTTCGTCCTAGGGTCAAGTATGGCTCTGATACCAACTGAAACGACCTGATTTCCGCGAAGGGAAATCCACAGAGTCGAAGTGTATTATGACCGTTGTAGATCATATTACCCAAATTCTAGTCGAATACCACATCCATATAACGATAATATCAGAGTACAAATAGTGCAGAATTACATAAATTATTACATCGCCGCATTGGCGGAATCAAAAGTAGCATTCATTCAGAACAACTTGAAGACAAGATCGCCAAACTCGAGCGTAGGAACAAACCCCTCAACCATCAAACTCCTCAGGGCTATACTCCTCAGCAGACCCTGTGTGCCAAAATTTATTAGTACGATTTGTATTGGCCACTCCCACCCTATGAGCATTGCTTTGTGGAAATTGGATGCAAATTGGATATAATCAAAAGGACCTATAAGGCTGGGCTTTCCTATGTTTTAGCATATCAAGTATATAATAATAGTTGGTCAAGTTTTAACACCATTCCACACCCATTCCACCCCATTCCCGTCCAGAGCCAGGTTTCGATCCTAGGATCGATATACCACCATCTCCACATCATCACCACATCACAACCATACCATCGCTCAGTCGACAGGCCAACTCCCTCTCGGCACTATCTCATGGCCCGTAGCCCCTGGCTACGTCCGAACACTCACTCCCAGGGGGAGAAGAGAAGGACTCATCTCACTATCTAGTTTAAGCGAAACCCAGGAAAGGTCCATAGCCGACAAGTCGGCATATGTATCGATCGATCAACCATACACTCTGCAGAGGTTTTACATAACCACAAGATCCGCCTTCCTCGCTGACCGTCATCAACTGGGCTGATTCTGGCCGCTTGCTAGCCTAGGATAATGCCACTCTACCATTCAACCCTGGTATACCCCAAGTCTAGTCTGGGGTGGCTGAAACTGTGAGTCATGAGCCGGGTCCACAAGGTCTCCATGAAGTCTCAGAAGGGTGTGGGGGGATCCTCCGCGCCCCGTACCTCCCTCGCACTGTCCGCTATCAACCTAGCAGTAGTGGCAATATCCTACCAAGTAGTCCAGCCGCCCCGCACCATATAGGGCGAGTGGTACGTAAGGCTTTCCGGTGAATCTGAGTACTAGTAAGTCATTAGGGATGACCAAGCCAGAATGTCTTCATCAGGGTTTCCATTTATCATGCCACCACAGCACCTCCACCGTGGGCTCCTCTCATCACAGGTTCACACCCAGGGCCACCTCATATACCATTTACCCACCACAGGTATCCATTTCCAGGGGTGCCCAGGTAGCACCCCGCGACAAGACTTGCCCTAGGCTCATCGTATATTCCAACTTGGTCGACACAACCCTCACCCTCCATGCACCCAAGTCACACACGCAGCACTCTCCCCATAGTCTAGATAACACCAGTTTCCACCACGCATCAATGTAGTAGAAATAATAAGCAGTGAATTATAGCAGCGAGCTTGTGACTAGCCTAACAGCAGGGTGAGCAGGGGTAAGGTTGCATCAAGGTAAAGGCCATCAAGAAAGCATACTACCATGCAAGTCCTATCATAGAGTGTGATTATAACAATAAAGTAAAGCAATAGCAGCTCTATATTAGCCATGCGTAATAGGTGCTACGAGATTGGGTGGGATGTGGCACCTTCAGTGAAGTTGTCCCCGCACTCCTCACGGTACTCACGATCCTCGTCCGTCTGGTTCTCCTCTGAGTCTGCATACGATCGAATTATAGTCACGTTAGCGACGTCTATAGAATAGCACAAAAAGCAATGAAAATTCAAAAGAGCCAAATGCACTCAAACATGGGTTCATTGAGTAGAGCTTGATTTTAGATGAATTTTGGTCTTGGTCTTGTATTTTTCTGAGTTCATATGAATTAGTTATGAATTTCCAAAGATTAAATCCATTTCTGAAAATAATAAAGGCCGATTAATTCTGGGCTGACATGTGTCACACTGTGACTGGTTTACGTGGCATGTAGGGACTTGGAGTGGTGTATCAGCTGGTGAGGTGGTCGGAGAGGTCACCGAGGTGGTCGGAAAGCTCGCCGAGGTGGTCGGAGAGGTTGCCGAGGTGGTCAGAGAGGTTGCTGAGGTGGTCGGAAAGCTCACCGAGGTGGTCGGAGAGGTCGCCGAGGTGGTCGCAGAGATCGCTGAGGTGGTCGGTGAGATCGCTGAGGTGGTCGGAGTGGTCGCCGAGGTGGTCGGTGAGATCACTGAGGTGGTCGGAGTGGTCGCCGAGGTCCCCAATGCTGGTGTGGTCTCATCTTCGGCATGATGTCAGCATGGCGTCGTCAGAGCTAAACCGTGGCTAACAGGTGGGTCCCGCGAGCATGACGTCATCATCTTAGTTGGTCACTGATAGGTGGGTCCAGGGTCAAACGGTGACTGATAGGTGAGGCACGGTTCATGGTGAACCCGCCTGCATTGGTCCATAGACCGCAGAGCCGGTCTATGAAGGACTTGGTCCACTTACTCCTTCCCAGGGTTCGGTTCATGTGCACCAAGTGCATGAACGTGTGGCCGGCGAGGGGAAAATCCCTTTCTCCTTCCCCAGCGTGCTCCCGCTGGTGGTGAGCTCACCGGCGAGCCCCTCCAGCGGCGCAGGTGTGCAATTAAGGTGGGCAAAAGCTTGGCCTTGCCATGGCGGGTGCCCCAGTGAAGTTAACGTGGTGGCCGGGCGGCTCCAGTTGGCTGGCCGCGGTGGCGGCGGTCCTCGTACACCGGCGAGCGGCGGTGTGGTGGCTATGGCGGCGGTACCGGAGATTGGTGGTGGGCACGAGCTCCCCGACACTGCTACGGCCATGGCGAGCAGGTCAAAGGGGCTCCGGGAGCTCTCAACGCCTCCAGCCACAGTGGTGGGGGCAAAGCAGAGGCGGTGGCGCTCCGACGAGGTGCGGTGCGGCAACACAGGGCTCCGATGGGCTTCATCCTCGGCTAAGGTGAGTGCGGTGTGTCTCTCGTCAAGGCGAAGACAGTTGGGGTGTCAACGTCGCCTTTACCACGACGTAGAAGACGCGGTGGTCTCGCCATGGTTGTGCTCTCGGCCATGGCGTGTAGGGTGGTCGTGCCGGTGTTCCCGAGCTGCTAGGGGTCAGTGAGGCTAGGCCTTGGGCTTGTGCACGTGCGGTGCGTGTGCAGCGTGTCCAGGAGCGAGAATGCTCCGCCTCTGCGTTCCCTAGGTGCGGGAACGCGGTGGCGTTCATGGCGAGTATGGCTAGCGCGGTGAGCAGCGAACGACGTCGCTCATCGTAGGGCTTGTGGTGGTAGGATGGTGGTGTGGTGGCGAGGCGAGGCCGTGATGAGGCGATGCAGTGCCGTGCCGAGCAGCTACGTCGCTGTAGCTGATCGGGGCGGCGCTCTTGGCTCCGGCGAGGTCCTGTTCCGCAGCGGCTTCTTTCTTTCCTTGCTTCTTCCTCCTCCCTCTCTCTCGGCTTGACGCGGTGTGGTGCTGTGCCACCAGAGGCGGTGGCGAACGGGCTGAGGGTTAGGGCTCGCGGGCGTTGGCTTTTATATCCAAGGGCTCCAATGGCGGACGGCGATCGGGTGGTGGTGATGCGTGCGGCGCACCCGACGGCCCGCGTGCGGTAGCATAGGCGCGACGCAAGGGGAAACAGGGTCATGCTTCTTGCGTGACCCCCTGGCCCACGCCTGCCACGCTGGTCGGCCCCCGGTCGTGCGGGGAGAACGCATGGGCGAGGGGAAGAAGATGCTACTGTGCTGACAAGCGGGGTCGGGTCGTCAGGCGCTTGGCGCATTGTGGCTGCGTGCGGCGCGTGATGGCTGACGAGCAGGCTCGGCTCGTCAGCGGCTGTGCTCGTGTGGGTGGCGATGCTGGGCTGGCTTTGTGGGCTACGCGCGTGAAAGGGCAGGCGAGGCTTGGCTGGGCTTAGCTGCTCCCTCTTCTTTCCTTTCTCTTTTATTTCTTTTGCTTCGATTCAAATTTAGTTAGAGTTTAAACTTGAGCTTCAAGTTATGTTGTGGGTCCCACAAGGTGTTTCAAATGGTGGTCAAAATACATCCCATATATTAAGGTTTATCATAAATATTAAGTAAGTTAGTTAACCATCACATAAGGCAAAATAATCCAAATCACAAGTGGAATTAAGGATGCATGCATGATTTGTTTATTTAGGAATTTAATTACACATGTGGCATAAAACCAAGCTATGCTTATGATTTTAACCTAGTTGGGTCACATCTAATCCAAAACTAGGGTTTGGCTTCTACATGTGTCACTCAACATCACATAGGGTTTAAACAAAAAAATTTGTAGTTGTGATTTTTGGTGTGTGGATTTTTGGGTTGTTACACTAACACCCTTGAAAATGTTTGTGAAAATATGCTAACACATGTGCACAAGGTGATACACTTGGTGGTTGGCACATTTGAGCAAGGGTGAAGAAGTTAGAAGTGAAATGGAGTTGGTCGCAGTGATGCTGGCGTCGGTCAACTGACCGGACGCTGGGTTGCTCTGCGACCAGACGCTAAAAGGCTGCGTCCGTTCGAGTGGTCGGTCGGCACAGTGGTTAGGGTTAAGCACCGGACGCTGGGCTGTGTCCGATCAAGGATGACCGGACACGTCCGGTCGGCAAAAAACTAGTTTTGGACCCTTATTGTAAACGACCGGACGCTGAGGGTTCAGCGTCCGGTCAGTTCTGTCGGAGCGTCTGGTCAGCTTGTCGACCGTTGAGATCAAACATTCACTGTTGAACGCAGGAGACGCGTGGCCGCCATCAGGCGACCGAACGCTGAGGAGCAGCGTCCGGTCAGTAGGACCAGAGCGTCCGGTCACCCCGATCAGTGCCCAGTGAAGGGGTACAACGGCTCTATTTCGTGGGGGCTTCTATTTAAGCCCCATGGCCGGCTCAAGTTCACTCTCTTAGCCATTTGCATTGACATAGCAACCTTGTGAGCTTAGCCAAAGCCCTCCCACTCATTTGCATCATAGATTAAACATCTTTGTGAGATTGGGAGTGATCCAAGTGCATTGCTTGAGTGATTGCATCTAGAGGCACTTGGTGATTGTGTTTCGCTGCGGATTTCGCTTGTTACTCTTGGTGGTTGCCGCCACCTAGATGGCTTGGAGCAGCGAGGATCGTTGAGCGGAGGGTGGTGATTGTCTCCGGCTCCGATCGTGGTGATTGTGAGGGGTTCTTGACCTTTCCCCGGCGGAGCACCAAAAGGTACTCTAGTAGATTGCTCGTGGCTTGTGTGATCCTCATCTTGTGTTGGTTGTGCAGCACCCTATTGAGGGTTTGGCGTGTGATGTCAATTAGCACGTGAACCTCCAAGTGAGTGAATCACCACAACGAGGACTAGCTTGCCGACAAGCAAGTGAACCTCGGTAAAAAATCATTGTGTTCATCATTGATTCTGAGGTGATTGGTCTTCATTGTTATTCATCCTTGTGATTGATTGGTTCCTTCATCTACACGGCGGTATAACTTTCTTGAACACTCTCTTTACATTACCGCAAACTAGTTGTCAAGCTCTTTAGTGTAGTTAGTTGTGAGAGCTTGCTTGCTTGGTTGGTGTGGCTCTTTAGTTAGCCTTTGAGAGCACACTAACATAGAGTAGTGTCATAGCTATTTTGTGTATAGATTCTACCTAAACTAGAATTGTGGTAGGTGGCTTGCATTTTTTAGTAGGCTAGCGCAAAACTCGCTTCGCCTCATAATTGTCTAATCCTTTTGTTAAGTGTTGTTGTAGAAATTTTATTAGGCTATTCACCCCTCCCCTCTAGCCATTAGGACCTTTCACCGGACGCGTCCGGTCGGTGTCCACCGGACGCGTCCGGTCGCGATTCTAGAGGAATTGGACCTCTCTGGAATCAACTGGATGCTGGGTGGTAGCGTCCGGTCGCTACCACCGGAGCATCCGGTCAGTAGTTCTCGTGCGGCTTCAGAACTCCTTCTTCGTTTCCTTTTCTGATCCGCTGGGGGCCACCTTATTTAATCAAAGTGACGGGGCTTTGACCTAATTTATCCGCCGTCATCACCGCCGTAACCCCTGCCCGCGCTCGCCTCTGCCCAGCCACCGAGCTCGCCTCCACCGCCGCAGTCTAGTGCTGTGCTCCACGGTCCCGAGCGCCAGCGCGCCGTGGTTCCCCGCGCTCCCAAGCCGCCTATCTGCGCCGCCGCAGCTCACCTGCTCCCGCACCAGCACCGCCATGCCATGCCATCTCGAGCCCGCACGACACCAAGCTGCCTCTCCCACGCCGTGGCCTGCACCGCCGTGGTCCAGAGCCGCCCCTTAGCCGTCCAGCGCCGGTAAGGCCTTGTCCTATCGCCGTCGTACCCTAACCCACATTGCTTTGTCCATAACCTAAATCGATTTCAAAGCATTGTTCTCAATTGCATTTAGGGCCATCGCTTCACCGCAAACCCAAACCCTAGATTCGGTGGTTCCCCGCGGATTGCTTCTCTTCTTTTCGGATTGCTGGTTCGTCAGGTAGAATGCCCGCATTTCAATTTCGTACCTAAATTGCTTGCTTCCTAAGGTTTCGCATCTATTAGGTATATTGTATTTATTTGTATACCCTATCTATTCCATCGTGCAGCGAGTCGGTGTCGTTGAGGTGTCAGTGGCAGTTGTCAGTTAACTCGGAGCCAAGCTCATGGGTACAGAACGAGGCCAAGCCTCGAAAGTGTTAGAGGCAGTTGTTTCTTGTCAGCGGCAGTTGATTCTCTTCAGATTCATCAGATGGCTCGCACGAAGAATGTCGGTGGTGGTCCAGGAGATGAGGATCCGAGGCATCCACCTCGCTTGCCTGCAGATCCTAAAAGCAAGGTGATGAAGAAGGTTGCATCAAAGAAGCACAAGTACCCTGATGCAGAGACAGCCAGAGCAGCTGCAGTTGCTGAGGCCGCAAAGCGTGCCGAGAGAGGAGGTACTCGCAGTGGAGTTGTTATTGCAGATCATCTATCTCCAGAGGCGCAGGGTCGACTTGAGCGTATTGAGCGTCTTCATGGTGGTCCACCTGGGACTGTCATGATGGCAGGACGATGTCTTGCTATTGAGGAACCTCAGCCTCAGGGAGAGCCACAGCAGCAACCCCCGCCAGCAGAGCTGACAGAGCAGGCTCAGGAGGGAGAGCAGGCAGAGGAGACAGAGCAGGCACCTCAGCCATAGTTACGCCGCTCTGGTCGCACTCGTGCCCCAGTCACACCGAGAGCAGATACTCAGCGGAGGGGTTCTCGTCCACCACCCAGACCACAGGGTCCGCCTCTAGTGACCCATCTTGACTTGAGGGCCGCCACGGCCAAGCATGTTCAGCAGCTGAGATTTCTTGATTTTGAGGTGTGGTTTCCACCGAGGAGGGATGAGAGAGCATCAGAGGGTTTCTACACTCCACTGTAGGAGGACTTCTACAACGCCTATCTCAACAGTGGGGCAGTTTTTAGATCTCAGAGGGTGTGTCATATTGATTCTATAGTTGCAGCAGCTGGAGAGCACATTCGCCCCTATCTTGCATATCTGCCGGGGCTAACAGATCTGATTGGATGGACAGGATTATATGTTCCATCTTGGGTTCGTCAGTTCTATGCTTCTCTCTTTATTGACCCACACCATAACTTCATACACTTTACATTTAGAGGCAGAGACTATCGGATGACGAGCACTAGAGTCAGAGAGATACTCAGACTTTAGGAGCAGCCTGTCAGACTTCATGAGGTTTGCTATGGACAGACTGAACCTCCCAGACACCTGCATGGTGGCAATGTGCCCCCTACTGACTTGGTCCATCACTGTTTCAAGGAGCCTTTTGGCGAAGGGTCGAGGAGGAACCCCAATGATCTTAACCCCACTGCTCGTGTGCTTGAGGCCATTATGAGGAGGACACTGCTTCCCAGGATGGGATACAGAGAGGGCTTGACTCGGATACAGCTGTGGCTTATCAACTCTCTGATGCAGCAGACAGTTTTTGATATTTGGGATCTTCTTCTGTCAGAGATGGAGGATACTATAGCTGAGGGTTTTAGAGGTCGCAGGCAGTTGCCCTATGCTCATTGGATCACCTGGCTTATCCACAGAGCAGTCACAGTGAGGCCACCAGAGATGCTTGCAGAGTATAGTGGTGCTACGACTGAGTTCTCTGCCTATAACATGACACATATGATCTGTCATAGCACTCCAAGGCACCTAGTCAGCCGCGTCGTCGTCTCGATGTGCCAGAGTCTGCAGCCCAGCAGGATGATATCATTAGGGGCATTGTAGCTATAGAGGAGAAGGAGCTTGCTCAGCAGGAGGGGATGGTCGTGAGCGACCCCAGTGACAGTTCTGATGATGACTATCAGCCCATCCCTCGGATGCCTCCTCAGCGACATGACCATGAGGCTGGCAGCTCTAGCTCAGTGCCACCTGCCCCGCAGACTGACCCTGCTCTCCTTGCTATACTTGAGCGGGTGAGGCGGGACCAGGCATGACAGGCTCAGGAGATAGCTGCTACATTTGCTCAGTTCCAGACTTGGTAGGATGAGTTTCAGGCGCCAAAGCAGACGTGTGACTAGCTATACATCGCCAGAACCACGGGCTCTACAATAGCAGCGCAGCGTGGAGCCATGCATCGCAGAGATCCTCATGCAGCAGCGAAGCAGCCTCCTTGATTTATGCTCAGACATGTTGTGATCATATTGGGGCTCTACCGTCACAACCTTCACCCGAGCTTGGTCAGACTGCCACTACCTCGATGACTCTAGCATTACAGCCTAGTGGGCTTCAGAGTCAGGGACAGCCACCAGCACAGTTTGCTTCTCCTACAGAGCAAGTGTCCCAGTATTTTGCTACGTCACTGCCAGCTCCACAGTTCGCACCGCTTCATATGGGCTTCACACCAGATGAGACGCCCTCGCTACTAGTGCCAGAGACCATAGTGTCCAGGAGCCTTGGTGCTTCCTTTAGTGAGTTGACACGGATGCCTACTCCTCCATATCTACATGTCCCAGGTCCTTCTACTGTTGCACCTGTTACCGGGACTACAGAGACGCTCCCTTCCTCAGTGGCATCATCAGAGCCTACTATAGTCCTACCAGCTCAGTCTACAGCAGCTCCAGTTCCTGATCCGACCTAGATTGCTACAGCACCGATTACAGCTACAGAGGGTCATACAGCTCAGAGCTCTAGATCAGATGATGATGGTGCCCAGTTCCAGCTTGCTCCTTGTACCTCAGCGCTCAGCTCGTCCGCTGCAGCCCCGCTGACCGACCCTTAGGTTTTGGTGTTTGACGCCAAAGGGGAAGAGGGATCGAGTATGATAGATTTAGGGGGAGCGACATATTCAGGGGGAGCTTAGTTATTATATTAGCTTATCCTTTTACATTTGGAGTTTTTATGTGTGATACACTATTATGTATTCATCGTGTGTTTACTTTCATGCATGGAACTATATATATGTGATAGTGATATCTACATGACCGTGATATATGACATGTGTGCCCTCTACTTTGAATTATTTATATGTCATATCACTTGTGTTATGTTCATTTGCCTTTCCTTCCGCGTTTTACTCCGATGCAAATGAGCTTTATTACTTGTACTCATGCTTATTTCATATCTTTTGAGTGTGCATCCCAAAGAGAGCCCTCATTAGTGAGATTAAGAGTAGCAAAGTGTGCATCCACCCTTCTCCCTAGGCTTGTCGTGGTCAAGTGAGAGTTCGTGCTTGTTACTCTTGATGATCGCCATCACCTAGATGGCTTAGTGGTGATTGGAGAGCTTGGTGATCATCCGAAGAGCTTGTGGATGACCCAACTCAAGTTGTGAGCAGTTGTGGGTGATTCACCGCGACGGAGTGTCGAAGAATCTAACCCGTAGAGAGCACTTGATCCTTGCGCGGATCAAGGGGGAGCTACACCCTTGCGCGGGTGCTCCAACGAGGACTAGTGGGGAGTGACGACTCTCCGATACCTCGGCAAAACATTGCCACGTTCCTCCTTCTCTATTTACTTTGAGCATTTACTTTGAGTATTTCCTTTGAGTAATTACTTTGAGTATTTACATTGAGCAATTCAATTCTTGTCTTTACAATTCATAGAATTGCCATGCTAGAGTAGGATTGGAACTTAGGTTGCAAGTCATTTGTGCGGTAGAACAACTAGAAACACTTTTTAGGCACAAGGGGTTAATTGGGCTAACCGTAGGATTTAATTATTGCAAAGAAATTTAGAATTAGCCCAATTCACCCCCCCTCTTGGGCATCTTGATCCTTTCACTTCATTCGTTGATTACTGAACTGATGCATTCGAGTTTGGAAAGATATCACTTTTACTAGTTTAAGTTAAGAAACAGTAAAGAGATACTTGACAATTCCTTCTTGATGAAATGACGTGCAGCTCTACTGCGTAGTTCGAGAAAAAAACAATCATTCATAACCCACAACTGAGGCATCTCAACAGCATATCACAAATTGTCTCCAAAATTATAAAGATGAACTCAAAGATAAATTCTAACAATAAGGAGGGGTTTGGGTAATATTCTGCTAGACGCCCCACGCCTGCAGCCATTTCCTGTGCGATTTCGCGCACCCACATGGGGCCCACACCACCCCGAACGTCACCATCATTAAGAAAGAGGAAAGAGGGGGTGGTGGATGCCCAGCCAACGCCAGGAGGAGGAGGAGGAGGCACCGAGGAAGGCAGCAGAAAGTGAGGAAGGAGATGCAACACCCGATCTACTTTTGAAACATCCAGATGCAATAATTGTAACATACGTCTGAAGGTAGATAAAATATTTGAAACATGCATCTGAAAACACTTGTAAAAACACATGAAAAGCACTTGAAAACCATTGTAAAACATACGCAACATCCAGGAAAAACACTTGCAACATATACGTGAAATACATGCAACATTTAAATAAACACTTGTAACATATGTTTGGAAAAAACATAGATGAAACATTGGAAAAAGCTTGCAACATACGTGCACAACTATTGCAATATGTGCAACATTTCGATCTACTTTTGCAACATCCGCTTAAAACACTTGGAACATACCTCTGAAACACTTGGAACATACGCTTGCAACATGCGCTTTCAGCGTAATATTTCCTTGTTGTTTTGGAATAGAGGCTTATTGGTGCGTGGAGTTCACCGGTGTACAGTTCACCGGTGGCGTGGAGCTCACCGTGAAAGGTCCTAATGGCTAGAGGGGAGGTGAATAGCCTAATAAAATTCTACAACAACACTTAACAAAATGTGTTAGACAATTTTGCGGCGAAGCGAGTGTTGCGCTAGCCTACTAAAATGCAAGCCACCTACCACAACTCTATTTTGAATAGTGTATGTCCACACAATAGCTATGATACTTAGCTAAATTAGTGTGCTCTCAAAGACTAACTAAAGAGCAACACTAATCATACAAACAAGCTCTCACAACTAGCTACACTAAAGAGCTTGATAACTAGTTTGCGGTAATGTAAGAGTGAGCAAGAGAGTTATACCGCCGTGTAGTGGTAGGAACCAATCAATCACAATAATGAATACCAATGTAGACCAATCACCTCGGAATCAAATGATGAACACAATGATTTTTACCGAGGTTCACTTGCTTGCCGGCAAGCTAGTCCTCGTTGTGGCGATTCACTCACTTGGAGGTTCACGCGCTGATTGGCATCACTCGCTGTAACACCCTCGGTGTTACGCCTTAATCAAAATATTAAACCATGTCATGAGCATCATGTTTATGTATTATTGCATATGGTAAATGAGAAATTAAATTTTATTGCACTAATTCTCAAATTGAGCTCTAATTTATTCCTTGTCTAAGTTGTCCTTCCAGCACGTCATCTCTCTCCACGTGAGAGCTCCTTAGCCACAAAGTCAAATGATAAATTATTGTCATTCACTAATTATTAGCATACCACTTGGCAAGATTTATATCTTCATCAATCTCGTGACGCGCCTCTGTCATCTCTCGTTGTTCTAATTATCCCGCCTTTACTTCGCTTGCTAATCGCCTTGCAAAATTATCACAAGACGTCATACCGTCGCCGCCATAGTGTGTCGCACACGCCACGCATTTATATCACTCACAAGCTCACCACCGAGCACTCCGCCTCGATCAACGCTTTGCACCTTGCTTTGCAAATGAAGGACGGACACTTTTTCCACACGTCGACATCAGAAAAGATAGGAACACTGCTCATAGTAGAAAACACGGTTCACGATATTTTGATCCTTTCTACACGCAAAGATCAGTAGCAATGACGAACCACTGTTTGCCCGTGGAACACTGTTTCACCCGTAGACAACACGGTTCCTCATTGTTTCGATCAAATCATCAGAGTACGAAGAATCACTAAGAATCATTGTTTTGGTACAGGAGTGTAAGCACATGCACCAGCTTTCCTAGTTAAATGATCATAGATGACATATGAGCCCCGATATTGTGATCGGATCCACATCATACCGTGAATGGTTGAAATCATTGGATCGAGTAAAGTCGTTCATGTTCTAAAAAGATCAGGATAGTTCTACTAGTCATAAAGCAAGTCAAGTCTTCAGTTAGTCAAGGAGACAAGGACTAGGACACTAGACTCTCTTTTCCACTGTAGGAGAAAGATAATCACCGACTTGAAGGAACACCTCGCACAAAGACGGCATTGCAAAGAAAGGCTCATTCTGGCTTGGAGACATGGCTCATCTACTCACTTCACTCTCGTGGCCCATTCCCTAGTCTTGATCCAAAGACTTAGACTATACTCAGACACTATAGTCTGAACCGTGTCACACGTTTGTCGAAAGCTTTGAGGCACCGGCTCTACTTTGACTTGTTAGGTGACAAAACACTGCTCACATTTCCACACGCATCCATTGTCGACGACGGTAGCGATACGAGCATGATCGACCATGACCAAGGCGTCAAACGAGCCGCCTTCTCCTCCCGTCTTTTGCCTTTATAAGGACATGCCGAGCCATCGAAATATGCTTCGCTCCACCGATCATTCACTTCTCTCAAATCAAGTAACCAAAGATCTCACATCCGATTCACCGCTTCGTGTTCTACCTTTTCCAAGAACAAGCAAAGGTGCGAATAGATCGATTGGTTAATCAAGCTAATTGGCCTCCTCCAATAATATCGCTTTTCTTCATCTCTAGAGCTCATTTGAATTTATTTATTGATTGTGAAATAAATTTTGTTAGATTCCTAAATTCATGATCTATCTCATTAGTGTAATTAGTTCAGTATAGTTCAAAGTGATACCTTTAGGGTTACTTTATTATTTTGAAATGCTTATTATGGTTATTTAGAGAATGAATTTTTTATGATGCATGGTAGCTAGTGCACCTTGTTTTATTATATATATAGTAAATTGATATTAACAATAAGGATGCCTTTAGTTGCTAAGATAATACATGAAATGTTTCATACTTGTTTAGTGGGAATAATAGGTAACTTTATGTATTAGTCATTAGAGTTAGCTTAGTAGCTTGGTAGATGTATTCTTATTTTAAGAGTTGCGGTTGCCTATATATTAATTATTGCATCATCATCATTTGCATGCATATAGAGGACGAGCCACTCGGAGATCGTGACATTCGGCGAAAGCAGAGTACGACGAAGTCATCGAAGAGTACGAGGAGATCCTCGTCAGGCAGAGGACGTTCCGAGCCACCCGTCATCGACTTTTTTTGACACTGCTTTTGCCCAAGGCAAGCCCCCGTGCATAACCCCTATTTTTAAATGATCTGAATATATTTATATGATATGCATTTACGTTACGAGCATTTTATGGAAGCTACATGCATAAATATATCCACCATGAGTCCTACTAGTATAGGTCGAGTAGTCATTTGCTATGCTCGGGGATGTCGGTGGCGTGAGTAACCCGTCGTTACTACGCAAATAGGTGTTTAAACTGTGATATCATGATGAAATAATGGAAAGGAAAATGGTGACCGGATAGGGATGTGGATTTGGTACTGGTGGGTGTGAGGGGTTGTGTCCTGCGCCACCATGGGCATAGCCCTTTACACTTTTTCCCTGCCTGTGTCGATTAAGGACCGGTCGTTGCATATGACTCTAGGCAAGTCACAGATTATTGTCCCGAGCACATACTTGGGTATGGGCGCAGGGAAGGCTTGCTGCTCTCTTGTCGTGGATCTGGCTCTTTCCGGACCAACTGATGGGAAGAGGAGGTGGTGGAGGTCCTTGCACCGCACTGAGTCCGGACTCAAGGATGTGGGGGCTTGAGTCCAAGTTTGGACGGGGACACGGACACCCGGGACAGGAGAGTGGTGGGTTAGTCCTGCTTGTGCACGGGTACAAGCGGGCGTAGTCATTCGAGGTACCCAGCTGGGCACATTGATTCGCGAATCGCCGGGCTATCCGGTATGGCTTGTCTGCGATTTAGCACCGTAGTAAGAACTGAAAGTTGAAAGGAGAAGAAATAAAACTGATTGCTCAACTCTTGCTTGAAAGTAGAATAGGATTATATAGATTGACTAGATGAAAACTTAATACGGCTGATGATAATAATGTATCAATAAGGACTCACTATTAGTATTGCTTTTTGCTAAAAGAGAACCAGCAAACCATAAAGCCTAGCATATTCCTTGGAGTCGGGAAAGTATTCCCACTGTCGGATAAGTCTTGCGAGTACATTGTGTACTCAGGGTTTATTTACCCCTGTTGCAGGTGACGCTTGAGGAGTTCCTTGTGTGGAAGATCCATCTGGTGGGCTCAGATGGAATCCTCGTTATCTTATCGCTAGATGTTATCTTTTAATATTCCGCTGTTTATCATTCTGCACTCTATATTTGGTATTGTAATAATGTACTTTTCAAGAAACTCTAATGTATGAGATAGACTTGTGTTGTAACTCGTTTTCATTATTGGATCCTTGGGAAAAATGTGGATCTTTCGATTTCTCCCTTGGGGTGTGCTCGACGGACACCGCTCGCTGTAGTTACTTTCGAGGTGCTTAGTGTCTGATGGAAGACAAGCGCCTTCGTAAGTATGCTATTTCGGGTGGTTCTGCCACAGTTGGTACCAGAGCCAATAATGGTCACGAATTCCTCACTCTTTTACAAAACTAAAAGTGGACCAACAAAAGTTTTACGAAAAGTAGGATGCGATTAAGTTAAGTATAAGCCCTAGCTATATGGTATATCTAGGATAGCGGCACTGGTTTTATCTAATCAGTTTCTGCAGGTACACTGACTTACATGACGTAAGAAATCGCTTAGTATACGGAAAGTGAGTGTGCGATGTGCTGAAAATTTTACGAACGCCGCTATATTTCGGCTTGAGTGAACGTATAGGTCGAAGCATGCATCATATAATAGCATCTTACTTGAACTAGGAATCCCCCTTCACGTATAATGAAAGTAGTAAATTGGTAGGATTAACTTAATGAATGCCTTAAAAAATGTGCTGCCATTTCTTTAATCCCTGGATCCTAATCGGGAAGGTGTTCTAATGGATGGTTTGTCTCTCTTATAGATGAATCTGAGGTCCGGACGTGAGAGCACCAGTTCAGGAGCGGCCAACAAGGGCCATGGTGACAGTGCTCAGGCCTTTGAGCGTGGCAACGAGGGAGCTCGAGAGGTTCCACCCTTGGTTCCTCAGCCTTTTCCGCCACCGCCTCCGCCGCTGTCCATCGTGGAGGTCATGGTGGAGTTGTTGGCTGCTCGCCAGGAGTCAGCCGCTGCTCGTCAGGAGACAGCTCGTGCCATGGAGATTATGGCACAGGCCCTCGCGGGTCTCGCCCGTGGAGGCCCCGGAGGCAACGGTGGAAATGGGGGTGGTGCTCGTCGTCCTAAGGGACAGTCCTCTTACCAGGACTTCCTCAAAACCCACCCGCCCACATTCACACCGTCGGACGATCCGTTGGAGGCGGAGCACTGGCTTCACACATTAGAGCAGAAGTTTCGGCTGCTCGGAGTGGCCAACGAGCAAAAGATGCACTTTGCGTCCCAACTGCTTTTGGGGTCCGCAGGTGCCTGGTGGGAGACTTTCCAGGCCACGGAGCTGCCGGATCTCCCAGCGACGTGGCAGGAGTTCTCCACCGCCTTCCGCGAGTTCTTCATACCTGCTGGTGTTATCCACCAGAAGGTGACCGAGTTCATGGAGCTACGTCAGGGGAGCAGGACAGTAATGGAGTATGTGACCCAGTTTAACCACTTGGCTCAGTATGCTGGTAGTCAGGTGGACACGGATGACAAGAAGAGGGATCGCTTCTTTCGCGGTCTCACTCCTGCTCTTCAAGAGAAACTATACCTAGGGAACTATCAGACCTTTGGGGCTCTGATGAACGCCGCCATTGCTCTTGAGGGTTTCCAGCGGGCATCCCAGGTGGATTGGAAGCGGAAGCGGGTGGCAGCTGGATCCTCCAGCCATCCCCATACTCAGAAGGTGCAGATTGTTAGGCGGGGGCCCTATCAACCATCCGGCGGGCCTCCGTACCGATCACCCCAGCAGACATCACAGACTTCTGCTACTCAGTACAAGGCACCTCAGCAGCAGGTGCAGCCCCAGCAGACTCAGGGACAGCTGGTTCCACCTCGTCAGGGATTCGGGAACAAGCCTGGTGCTTGTTTCAAGTGTGGCAAGGATGGCCACTATGCTAGGGAGTGTCCTCAAGAGTAGATGGCTCAAATTGGCCTGCAAATTCTAGGCTGATTAAGAGGACTTTCATCAAGAGGAAGGTGCCCAGCAGATCTGGTCAGGTGCACTTCACGGATGCTCAGCAAGCTATGCAGCAGGAGACAGTTATGGCTGGTATGTTTACCATCGAATCCCATCCAGCTTTGGTGTTGTTTGATTCTGGTGCATCGCATTCCTTTATGAGCATGAGGTTTGTAGAGCGGCACAACTTATCACTATTGGCTATACCGTATGCCTATAAGATCCGTACTGCGGGTTCTCAGATGTTCATCAATACCCGCACGGATACAGTAAGTTTGGTATTAGCCACCCACACTTACCGTCTACAGTTCATGATAATGCCTGGGCAAGGCATTGATGCTATTCTTGGAATGAACTGGTTGCGGTTGTATGGGGTAGTATTGGATATGAAGAGAAGAAGTGTAGAGTTACGGCTTCCATTTTCTGAGGATAGGATGTCTCTCATCATACCCTCAGAACTGGTCTTACCTGTTGCTGCCCATGCTGAAGCCGTTCCTGATCTTACCTCCATTCCAGTAGTACGTGAGTTTCCAGATGTTTTCCCTGAAGATCTTCTTGGATTGCCACCGGACCGTGAGGTAGAATTCTCCATTGAGCTTGAGCCTGGTACTGCTCCTATCTCCAGGCGTCTATACCGCATGGCTCCAAGAGAACTGGCAGAAATGAAGAAGCAACTGGAGGAGTTGATGGACAAGGGTTTCATCTGCCCAAGTTCTTCACCATGGGGTTGTCCAAATGATTTTCGTGAAGAAGAAGGATGGTACTCTGCGGATGTGTGTGGATTACCGCCCCTCAATGCGGTAATGATTAAAGAACAAGTATCCTTTGCCCCGCATAGATACTTTGTTTGATCGATTAGTCGGTGCCAAGGTGTTCTCAAAGATAGATCTCCGATCGGGCTACCATCGAGATCAAGATCGTGCCACAGGATATACCAAGGACAGCTTTCTCTACTAGGTATGGGTTGTATGAGTACCTAGTGATGTCTTTCGGTCTCACCAATGCCCCGGCTTTCTTTATGTACCTAATGAACTCGGTCTTCATGCCGAGTTGGATAAGTTTGTGGTAGTGTTCATTGATGACATTTTGATCTACTCCAAGAATGATGAAGAGCATACCACACCTCCGGATAGTCCCGACTGACTTCGAGAGCACCACCAATTGTATGCTAAATTCAGCAAGTGCGAGTTTTGGTTAGATCGAGTGCGCTTTTTGGGACATGTGTTGACACACGAGGCGTTTACAGAGATCCCAACAAGGTGCAAGATGTGTTAGATTAGAAGTCTCCTAGGTCCGAGACCCGGATCCATCAGTTCCTTGGGCTAGCTGGATACTATCGACGTTTTATCCCGATTTTTCCAAGATAGCCCACCCATGACTAAGCTGCTCCGAGAAAGAAGCTAAGTTTGTTTGGGGTCCACTTGTGAAGAAGCTTTTCAGATCCACAAGACTTTTCCGACCACCAACGCTCTCAGTATTGGCTCAACTCGATATTGAGAGGCCCTTTGATGTTTATTTGCGATGCCTCAAAGATGGGATTGGGGTGTGTGCTTATGCAAGAGGGCGTGTGATAGCTTATGCTTCAAGCCAATCGAAGAAGCAGCACGAGGTGAACTACCCTACCCATGATTTAGAGCTAGTCATTGTAGTTCACTCTCTGAAGATTTGGAGACATTATTTGTTGGGCAACAAAGTGCATATCTTCACCGACCACAAGAGCCTTAAGTATATTTTCACTCGATCTGAGTTGAACATGAGGCAAAGGAGATGGTTAGAGTTGATCAAGGATTATAATTTGGAAGTCCACTATCATCCGGAAAAGCCAATGTGGTAGCCGATGCCTTAAGTCGTAAGTCGCATCAAAGTTGAGGATATACCTTTGTCACTTCACCACACGGAGGTGCTAGCTCAGATTGCTTTGACCTCGAGAGCTGCTGGAGCAAATTATTCAGGAACAAAAGGAAGACCTCGAAGAGATTCCTCACATCAAGAAGTTGCTAGCTGAAGGACGTGGACCTCATTTTAGCATTGATGAGCTGGGAGTCGTGAGATACAAGGATAGGCTGGTGGTTCCATCCAATGAAGAGCTGAAAAGAAAGATTTTAAAAGAAGCCCATCATTCCAAGCTGTCTATCCACCCTAGTAGCAACAAGATGTACCATGATCTACGCCAACTGTACTGGTGGTCTTACATGAAGCAAGATATCACCCAGTTCGTTGTGGAGTGTGACACTTGTGGTAGAGTCAAGGCAGATCACATGCGTACTCCTAGATATCTGCAGCCCTTGCCCATTCCTGTTTGGAAATGGGAGGATATTTCCCTGGATTTCATTGTGGGTTTACCCCGCACCTCCTCGGGCTTTGATTCTATTTGGGTCATTGTGGACCGTCTCACCAAGTCTGCCCACTTCCTTCCGGTGGACACTAGATATAATGCCAAGAAGTATGCGGAGTTATACTTTGATCGAATTGTGACCCTACATGGAGTTCCTCGCACCATCATCTCTGATAGAGGGTCAGTTTTTGTCTCTCGTTTCTGGGAGAAACTCCAGGAGTGTTTGGGTACTCGTCTTCTCAGAAGCTCGGCATACCATCCCTAGACTGATGGTCAAACTAAAAGGGTGAACCAGGTGCTCGAGGATATGTTGTGGGCTTGTACCATCTCTTTCCCCGAGAAGTGGGATCAGTGTTTGAAGCTAGCCGAATTTTCTTATAATAACAGCTATCATGAGAGTATCCGTATGGCACCATTTGAAGCTTTATATGGACAGAAGTGTAGGACGCCACTAAACTGGGTTGAGGTAGGAGACCGTGGGTACTTCAGGCCGGATTTCATAAAGGAGGCTCAAGAGAAAGTAAATATAATTCGTGAACACTTGAAGTCAGCTCAGAGTCGATAGAAGGCTTACGCAGACAAACGAAGAAGACCTTTGGAATTTGCAGCTGGAGATTATGTGTATCTCAAGGTATCTCCTTTAAGAGGGGTACATCGGTTTGGTGTCCATGGCAAGTTAGCCCCTCGGTATGTGGGTCCATACAAGGTGTTGCAAAGCAGTGTGGTCCCGTTGCTTATCGCCTCCAACTCCCTCAAATTCTCTCGGCGAGTTCACAATGTATTTCACGTCTCATGAATCAAGAAATGCCTCACGAGTTCTGAAGAATCAGAGAAATAGAAGGACTTCCGCTCAACTTTGATCATCTTATGTGGAGCATCCTATAAAAAAATTGGATGAGAAGGAGAGAATGACCAGAAATGGGGTGATAAAGTTTTACAAGGTACAATGGCAAAATCATTCTGAGGTTGAAGCCATGTGGGAACAAGAGAGTTACCTATTGAAGCATTACCCCATCTCCTTAATGGTTCGATAGTTAGTTGCTACGTCGAAAATGTATTTCCTACCTTGTTCTCACACTAGGCACATGAAATCTCGGGTTAGAGATTTTGTTTTAGGGTAGATTTGTAACACCCTCGGTTATTACGCCTAATCAAAATATTAAACCATGTCATGAGCATCATGTTTATGTATTATTGCATATGGTAAATGAGAAATTAAATTTTATTGCACTAATTCTCAAATTGAGCTCTAATTTATTCCTTGTCCAAGTTGTCCTTCCAGCACGTCATCTCTCTCCACGTGAGAGCTCCTTAGCCACAAAGTCAAATGATAAATTATTGTCATTCACTAATTATTAGCATACCACTTGGCAAGATTTATATCTTCATCAATCTCATGACGCTATCTCTGTCATCTCTCGTTGTTCTAATTATCCCGCCTTTACTTCGCTTGCTAATCGCCTTGCAAAATTATCAACATGCGTCGTCATATTGTCATTTGCCATAGTGTGTCGCTACGCCACGCATTTATATCACTCACAAGCTCACCATTACCGAGCACTCCGCTCGATCACTTTGCTCAATTGTTTTGCAAATGAAGGATGGCACTTTTTCCACACGTCGACCTTTGTGGCAAAAGATAGGAACACTGCTCATAGTAGAAAACACAGTTCACGATATTTTGATCCTTTCTACATGCAAGATCTTTGTAGCGTTGATTTGAACACTGTTCACCACGGAACACTTTGTTCACCCGTGAGACGACACGGTTCCTCATTGTTTCGATCAAATCATTTGTAAGTACGAAGAATCACTAAGAATCATTGCTTTTGGTGCAGGAGTGTAAGCACATGCACCGGTTCCTAGTTAAATGATCATAGATGACATATGAGCCACGATATTGTGATCGGATCCACATCATACCTATGAATGGTTGAAATCATTGGATCGAGTAAAGCCGTTCATGTTCAAAAAAGATCGGGATAGTTCTACTAGTCATAAAGCAAGTCAAGTTTTCGGTTAGTCAAGGAGACAAGGACTAGGACACTAGACTCTCTTTTTCCACTGCGGAGAAAGATAATCAACGACTTGAAGGAACACCGCACAAGACGGCATTGCAGCAGAAAGGCTCATCTCCGGCTTGGAGACATGGCTCATCTACTCGACTTCACTCTCGTGGCCCATTCCCTAGTCTTGATCCAAAGACTTAGACTATACTCGTACACTATAGCTGAACCGTGTCACACGTTTGTCGGAAGCCTCAAGGCACTTTGGCTCTGCTTTGACTTGTTAGGTGACAAAACAACGCTTCACATTTCCACACGCATCCATTGTCGTACGGTAGCGATGCGAGCATGATCGACAAGTGACCGCAAGCAACGAGCCAGCTTCTCCCTCCCCGCGTCTTTTGCCTTTATAAGGACATGCCGAGCCATCGAAATTTTCGCTCCCATGATCATTCACTTCTCTCAAATCAAGTAACCAGCATCTCACATCCGATTCACCGCTTCGTGTTCTACCTTTTCCAAGAACAAGCAAAGGTGCGAATAGATCAGTTGGTTAATCAAGCTAATTGGCCTCCTCCAATAATATCGTTTTCTTCATCTCTAGAGCTCATTTGAATTTATTTATTGATTGTGAAATAAATTTTGTTAGATTCCTAAATTCATGATCTATCTGTTAGTGTAATTAGTTCGTATAGTTCAGTGATACCTTTAGGGTTACTTTATTATTTTGAAATGCTTATTATGGTTATTTAGAGAATGAATTTTTTATGATGCATGGTAGCTAGTGCACCTTGTTTTATTATATATATAGTAAATTGATATTAACAATAAGGATGCCTTTAGTTGCTAAGATAATACATGAAATGTTTCATACTTGTTTAGTGGGAATAATAGGTAACTTTGTGTATTAGTCATTAGAGTTAGCTTAGTAGCTTGGTAGATGTATTCTTATTTTAAGAGTTGCGGTTGCCTATATATTAATTATTGCATCATCATCACTGCATGCATATAGAGGACGAAACCATTGGAGATCGTGACATTCGGCGAAAGGTGAGTACGACGAAGTCATCGAAGAGTACGAGGAGATCCTCGTGTAGGAGGACGTTAAAGAGCCACCCGTCATTTGACTTTCTTGACACACTTTTTGCCCAAGGCAAGCCCCGGTGCATAACCCCTATTTTTAAATGATCTGAATATATTTATATGATATGCATTTACGTTACCGGCATTTTATGGAAGCTACATGCATAAATATATCCACCATGAGTCCTAGTAGTATAGGTCGAGTAGTCATATGCTCGGGGATGTCGGTGGCGTGAGTAACCCGTCGTTACTCGCAAATAGGTGTTTAAACTGTGATATCATGATGAAATAATGGAAAGGAAAATGGTGACCGGACAGGATGTGGATTTGGTACTGGTGGGTGTGAGGGTTGTGTCTCCTGCGGCCAATGTGGCATAGCCCGATTACACTTTTTCCCCTTTGTGTCGATTAAGGACTGTGCGTTGCATATGACTCTAGGCAAGTCACAGATTATTGTCCCGAGCACATACTTGGGTATGGGCGCAAGGAAGGCTTGCTGCTCTCTTGTCGTGGATCCGGCTCTTTCCGGACCAACTGATGGGAAGAGGAGGTGGTGGAGGTCCTTGCACCGCACTGAGTCCGGGACTCAGGACGTGGGGGCTTGGAGTCCAAGTTTGGACGGGGACCTGGAAACCCGGGATAGGAGAGTGGTGGGTTAGTCCTGCTTGTGCCTGGGGTACAAGCGGGCGCAGTTTTCAGTACCCACTAGGCACATTGATTCGCGAATCGCCGGGTTATCCTATGCACGGCTTGTCTCATGTTTTAGCACCGTAGTAAGAACTGAAAGTTGAAAGGAGAAGAAATGGAACTGATTGCTCAACTCTTGCTTGAAAGTAGAACATGCTTATATAGATTGACTAGATGAAAACTTAATACGGCTGATGATAATAATGTATCAATAAAGACTCACTATTAGTATTGCTTTTTGCTAAAAGAGAACCAGCAAACCATAAAGCCTAGCATATTCTTTGGAGTTGGGAAAGTATTCCCACTGTCGGATAAGTCTTGCGAGTACATTGTGTACTCAGGGTTTATTTACCCCTGTTGCAGGTGACGCTTGAGGAGTTCCTTGTGTGGAGGATCCATCTGGTGGGCTCAGACGAAATCCTCGTTATCTTATCGCTAGATGTTATCTTTTAATATTCAACTATTTATCATTCCGCACTCTATATTTGGTATTGTAATAATGTACTTTTCAAGAAACTCTAATGTATAAGATAGACTTGTGTTGTAACTCATTTTCATTATTGGATCCTTGGGAAAAATGTGGATCTTTCGGGTTCTCCCTTGGGGTGTGCTTGACGGACACCGCTCGCTGTAGTTACTTTCGAGGTGCTTAGTGTCTGATGGAAGACAAGCGCCTTCGTAAGTATGCTATTTCGGGTGGTTCTGCCACACTCGCCAAACCCTCAATAGGGTGCCGCACAACCAACACAAGATGAGGATCACACAAGCCACAAGCAATTTACTAGAGTACATTTTGGCGCTCCGCCGGGGAAAGGTCAAGAACCCCTCACAATCACCACGATCGGAGTCGGAGACAATCACCTCCTCCACTCAACGATCCTTGCTGCTCCAAGCCGTCTAGGTGGCGGCAACCACCAAGAGTAACAAGCGAAATCCACAGCGAAAACACAATTACCAAGTGCCTCTAGATACAACCACTCAAGCAATGCACTTGGATTCTCTCCCAATCTCACAAAGATGTTTAATCTATGATGGAAATGAGTGGGAGAACTTTGGCTAGGCTCACAAGGTTGCTATGTCAATGAAAATGTGCAAGAGAGCTCCCTTGAGCCGGCCATGGGGCTATAAATAGAGCCACAATCAAATAGAGTCGTTATACCCCTTCACTGGGCAAAACGCGCTCTGACCGGACACTGGCCCTCAGCGTCCGGTCGCCCGATGGACGCCACGCGTCACCACTTCAAACGCCGTTCGTCGATTTCAACGGTGCATGTTTGATCGGACGCTCGATAGAAATTGATCGGACGCTCGGTAAAACGGACCGGACGCTCCGTCCCCCGAGCATCCGATGCGTTTCGATAAGCTCCACGAGGCATGTTTTTTCGACGGACGCGTCGGTCCACCTTGACCGGACACGAGACCGGCGTCCGGTGCTCAACCTTAGCCATCGTGTGTTGCCTCGACAAATCGACCGGACGCAGACCTTTCAGCGTCCGGTCATTGAGTGACCCAAATATCCGGTCGATGAGACCGGCCGCCACATCATTTCGATCAACTCCATTTCAACTCTTACTTCTTCACCCTTGCTCAAGTGTGCCAACCACCAAGAATTTTACATCCGGTAATAGAAAATAGACATTTCATTTTCCGAAAGCGCCCGAATCCCGCTCATAAGCTCGGCGGGAGGGAGAGAGGGACCCAAACCCATCTCAACCCTACAAACACCTTGTGCACATGTGGTAGCATATTTACACAAATATTATCAAGGGTGTTAGCACTCCACTAGATCCTAAATGCATATGCAATGAGTTAGAGCATCTAGTAGCACTTTGATAACCGCATTCCGATACGAGTTTCACCCCTCTTAATAGTACGGCTATCAACCCTAAATGTGATCACACTCTCTAAGTGTCTTGATCACCAAAAAAAATAGCTCCTACAAGTTATACCTTTGCCTTGAGCTTTTTGTTTTTCTCTTTCTTCTCTTCAAGTTTAAGCCCTTGATCATCTCCATGCTATCACCATTGTCATGTTATGATCTTCATTTGCTTCTCTACTTGAAGTGTGCTACCTATCTCATGATCACTTGATGAACTAGGTTAGCACTTAGGGTTTCATCAATTTACCAAAACCAAACTAGAGCTTTCACACCGCTCCGGTGAGAAGGCCGTGACAGGATCGGTGGAGAAGGCTACGATGGGTCCACGCACTCTAGAAGGCCGCGGTAGATTACAACTTGCACGCCATAGCCACCCTCGCCTCCCTCCCGCACGGCGGCACGGGTCTCTGTCGTCATGCTTGTCTCCCACGCCGCTCGCACGCGGGCCTCCGGAGCCACCGTGTCCTCCCACGCGCGTGGGCTCGGAGCTGCTGTCACCTTGTTTGCACGTCGACAGCCGGCAGCCGGACGCGGGAAGCGCAGTGGTTCGCTGACGTCCTGCGGTGCTGGGGAACGAAGATGCGCTGCCGTGCGCGAGATGGATGTCGTTGCCTATGCGACTGCATTGCTGACCCCACGCCACCGCCACTGAATCTTCGATTCGCCACAACAGCTGCTCCGATGAGTTGGGTCAGCATCTCACCCACCTCATTTTTTAGCAGAATCTCGCTCGTCTCCTGGCTCGGTGAATGATAGATGAGGCTAGCTTGCTCGAAAAGATAAGACCACACCGGCCACTGCTTCAACCTTTTTTTTAGGCGGTAGTTGGGCTGGCGCGGACGGCCCATAATTCCGGCGCAGATTGACGCTCTCTCTCTCTATATATATATATACCAAGAATTATCGTTAAAACATGGATGAAGACATATTAGTGTGACAGTGGGAAGCGGTGGCATTAAAACATGGATGAAAACATATAAAGTCTAAAATAATAATTGATTTATTTCTCGGACATGAACATTTTCTTTATAGAATTATTATCCTATAGAAAATAGAAAACAGTTCCCACAGCAAACAGGTCTTAACGAGCAAGAGCATGTTGAAACCTTTGTGCAGGTACCGACTCGCTCAACCGGCTTTGCAAGACAAGAACCCGTATCTCTCCTGAGCTGGCAACCTCGCGCAGCGCACACGCATTCACGACCTGACCTCGCCGGCGGCGAGCGTGTGCCCATGGCTGACGGGGCCGAGATGGACGAGGAGGCTATGCGGGCCTTCTTCCCGCTCTCTTTCGGCAAGGCGCCCGCTCGGCCCGGTTCTGCGGCCTCCTCCGCCCACTCCTCCACCCTTCGCAAGCCTCAAAACCCTAGTAACCCCAAGTCCTCCGCCTCTACCGCCGCGGACGACGATTCAGCCGCTATGATTGGTCCCCCTCGGCCGCCGCCGGCGTCCGCGGGGGAGGACGACGACGAGGAAGGCGGCGGTGTCATGATCGGGCCGCCTCGGCCACCGCCGCCCTCAGCTCGCGGCGAGGGGGACGACGACGATGGCGACGGCATGATTGGGCCGCCTAGGCCGCCGCCAGCGGATGATGAAGACGTCGATGACGATGACGGTGAGGACGAGGAGGAGGAGATGGAGGATGATGGCGATGGTGGATTCAATCGGATCCCTCTCAGCAACGAAATTGTTCTGCGGGGGCACACTAAGGTACGAGCAACGAGCTCCAGCTCTCCTCCTTCATTTGGTTTTGTTATACTGATGTGGCCTTCTATCTAGCTTGGCTTGATTGCTTTAGGCGCCATTTGGACGAATTGTTCTTTTTCTGAGACAATTTAGCTGAATTAGTTGGTTTTAGAAAGAAAAAAAAGACCAAAGTTCCCATGCTGTTAGCTGGTGACGGTTTTATTTTTAGTATTAGGATACTCCCCAGAGAAGGTAGATGGATTACTGGTAGGTTCGATTGTTAAAACCTGTTTGAAACATATAATGAAATTGCAAATGAATATCAGCTTTTGTTTTATCTTGAATTAGATTTTAGAATTAGTGTGATTGATGGTAAAGCTGGTTTTTGAACATTCAATGCTTATGAAAAGTTCAGCAAGATGTCAATTGTGGTGTTCTAATTGGAATTGATAGCTCACAGGCTAGTCAATGGTATAGTTCGAGAAACAGATTTCATGAGATTGCTAACTTGCTAGTCATTCAAATCGTAATGCTACAGTTTCTAATACATGTATTTTACTGGTTAATAATAATACTATTTCTGCCAGGTTGTCTCTGCCCTTGCTGTTGACCATACAGGATCCAGAGTGCTCTCTGGTAGCTATGATTATACAGTGCGTATGTACGACTTCCAGGGTATGAATTCAAAGCTTCAGTCATTCAGACAATTGGAACCCTTTGAGGGCCATCAAGTTCGTAGCCTAAGTTGGAGTCCAACGTCTGATCGATTCTTATGTGTTACTGGTTCAGCTCAGGCCAAGGTATTCTTCTCTTGTAACCTTTCGTATTTCCCAATACTTCACCAGTAGAGCTGAAAACTTGTTATTGACAAGTATGCTTTACATCAGATTTATGACAGGGATGGGCTTACGCTAGGCGAGTTTGTTAAGGGTGATATGTATATTCGTGATCTGAAGAATACAAAAGGTCACATCTCTGGGCTTACAGGTGGTGAGTGGAATCCAAAGTCAAAAGAGACCATTCTGACATCATCTGAAGATGGCTCCATACGTCTCTGGGATGTGTCTGACTTTAAAAGTCAGAAGCAGGTATTTTGATCTATTATTTCTATTTGCCAGACATTAACAAATTGTTTTTCTAAAATAATATCAGGAGACCTTGGAAGGCACTGTTATTGGTTCATTTTAGTACCTCGGAATTCTTCATTTGCTATTTCAAATAATCAAAATTTTCATCATTTGAACTGTGGCTGGCTGAATCTGTTAATTACTTTATGAATAGGTCATCAAACCTAAGCTGGTAAGACCAATGCGGATTCCTGTTACATCATGTGCATGGGACCATGAAGGAAAACGAATTGTGGGTGGCATAGGAGATGGTTCTATACAGGTATATATTTTATGTAGAATTCTTGTGTTCCTTTATCACTTTATACTCAGTCAAATTGTTTCTTGTAATGCTCACTGACCTGCATACTGTATCCCTCATAGGTCTGGACCATAAAAGCTGGATGGGGTAGCAGACCAGATATCCATGTTGAGAAAACACACACAGAGGATATTACTGGGGTTAAGTTTTCAACAGATGGACAGATTCTTCTGTCAAGAAGTATGGATAGTACTCTTAAGGTAATTTACCTGAGCTTTGAGGATTACAAATTTCAAAACTTTAGATTAACTTTTCAACTTGATTATGTCCTTATGGATGTGAGGGGAGGTCACATATTTATGGCTATTATTGAACTTGCAACTTTGTGGATTGACTGGTCGTGTTAGATATTTTTGGGCTGTTCTGTTGTACTGTAGCTATGCAAATATGTGATTTATAGTAATGTGGCATTGATGTGTTCTTCCTTGTTTAGAACCCTGCTATACATACAACCAGACTGTACAAATCGACTCTATGCTAGTTCAAACTTCAAAGTAAGATATTAGATTCACACTAGATCTACGCAATAAGCCAATAACACTGGTTGTGCTAGTCCCTGTATTGTCAGTGTCAGGTTGTATGCATTTCCTTTTTTTTCTTATTATTCCAAGGTATCTAATTGGGATGTTGCATTGGTGAATGCAGATATGGGATTTGAGAAGAATGAAAACTCCTTTGAAAGTATTTGAAGATCTGCCAAATCACTATGCTGAGACAAATGCAGCCTTTAGCTCAGATGAGCAGCTTATTTTTACAGGAACTTCTATTGAAAAAGATGGTGACAATGGGGGATTACTTTGTTTCTTTGATAGAAAGAAACTTGAGCTTGTATCAAGGGTGGGAATTTCACCACAGTACAGTGTGATAAGGTGCCTCTGGCATCCAAGAATCAACCAGGTTTTTTTTTTTCTCTTACTAATGAATTTCAAGAAATGAGCACTGCCATTTTAAAGGATATTATTGAACTTCTTTGTTTTACCTTTAGGTGTTTGCAACAGTTGGAGACAAGAAAGAAGGCGGGACTCATATCCTGTATGATCCTTCTATTAGTCAAAGGGGAGCTCTTGTATGTGTTGGACGAGCACCAAGGAAAAAGTCTGTTGATGATTTTGAGGTGCAACCTGTCATACACAATCCACATGCATTGCCACTTTTCAGAGATCAACCAAGTCGTAAACGTCAAAGAGAGAAGATACTGAAAGACCCGCTCAAATCACACAAGCCAGAAGCACCTGTTAATGGTCCAGGTTATGGTGGAAGAGTGGGTACTACAAAAGGCAGTTTGCTGACACAGTACCTCTTGAAGGTAGTGCACATACTTAATATCTCCATGTGTTTTGTATGTATATATGTTGTAATTGGGGTTGTTTTAGGTTTTCTGCATGTCCCACTGATACCATTTGGGGTCAACTGATTACTTACCCCATATATTTGCCCCCTTTCTGCATGTTACAGGAAGGTGGTTTAATTAAGGAGACCTGGATGAATGAAGATCCAAGAGAAGCGATTTTGAAGTATGCTGATGCTGCAGAGAAAGACCCAAAGTTTATTGCGCCAGCTTATTCTCAAACCCAGCCGAAACCTGTTTTTGCAGAGTCTGATTCAGACAATGAAGAGAAATAACCATGTGTCTGGCTACCTAAGCTAGCAACTAGCATGCACCTGCATTCTATTTTCTGACAGCTGCCTCTTGCTGAGCTTATTGCACAAGCCCAGTAACCTACTTTTTAACAGTGGAGAAACAAAAGAGCATATTTAAGTGTCTTGAAGACAATAGGTACCACAAGTCTTTTCAGTAACGTCTAATTTTTTGGAATGGATGATAGGAGCTCTGCCCCTTCAGTACAGATGGATTGGATTAGTAATTACAACACTTTAGCACTAAAGCCTCTATGATTTGTTTGATGTTGTACCCACTGTATGTACTTTTAGGTGTAAAAGAGTGGCAATTTTATATTATATATGCCTTAAACATGACTTCAGTGCACTGAATGTAGTCAGCCTTTGTTTGCTTGGGAGAATAAGGTTTTGTTGTTCTGGTATCATAGTCTCTTTGATGTTCCTATTGGGCTAGTTGGAAGATATTCTGAGGATTTTGAAAGATACTATATTTCTTTTTTGTTGCTTGAGCTGTACGGTTCAAACAAATTCTGAAATAGTGGCGTATCAGCCTTGTTATTATTATTATTACTATGGTCCAATAAGCCAGTGGCCCTGGATATAGCAACCAGTTCAAGATCTGGATAATACAATCCTGACTTATGTGTCTGGATCAGAATATTATTGTTAAACTCGTCTGCATGAACGTACAATATGTCTCAGTATCTAAAGCAACTCTTTTTTTTTTTAAACATATCTTTAATGTTCTATAGATCCAATGAATAATTCATTATCGTATTTTTGTATTTAAAGAAATTATTGATGATATATATGAATTGATATATTAAGAATTTAATTAATATTTTTATTGTATTTGAAATAGTTGTATTGCATGTGTGTGTCGTACGGACCTACTGTGCGAGTAGAGAGAAAAAAATTGATAGAGAAAATCTACAAAACACTGTATTCCGAGCCACCGAGGCACGCAGACGTGCCGCCTCTGTCCTCTCCCAATTCATGAGAAAAAGAGAAAAAAACAAAAGAAGAAAACAATCCCACCGCTTTCCTTCAGATCCCCCGCACCGCACGTCTCCTCCCCTCGCACCACCGGCCACCGGAATAGGAATAATCCAGCGAGATTCAGCTTGTGATTGCAAGTATGCGATGACGACGCCGTGCCCGGGCGACGCGGCCGTGCGCGCCCACTGGACGGCGCGCTCCCTGGCGGGGGCGTTTCTCGACCTCACGCTCGCCTGGGCCTGCCTCTGCCTCGCCGCGCTCGCCGCCGTCGCCGCGCGCCTCCTCTCGTTGCTCGGCCTCCCGCTCCCCTGCACCTGCGCGCGCCCGCACCTGCCCTGTCTCCTCGCCTTCCTGGCGTGCTACCCATCCTGCGCCGTCGGGTCCCTCCACGCCGCCCTACGCGCCCGCTTCCCCTTCGCCGGCCCCACCGATGGCGAGGACCACCGTCAGGAGGGGGCGGAGGAAGAGGGGGAGGAGCAGGCGGCTGTCGACGCGTGGAAGGAGGAAGCGGATCTTTGTCGCCGCGAGGAGGCGCGCGCCGAGCTGCAGCGGGAGCTCGAGAAAGAGCGCAGCGCCTCGGCGTCGGCGACCGAGGAGGCCATGTCCATGATCCTGCGCCTGCAGAAGGAGAAGTCGGCGCTCGAGATCGAGGCGCGACAGCAGCGCCGCACCGCTGACGAGCGCTGTGCCTTCTACGAGGACGAGGTCGAGGAGCTCCGGGACATCGTGCTCGTGCGGGAGCGCGAGGCGCGCGCGCTGCGCAAGGAGGTGGACGCCTACCGACGCCTGCTCGGGCTTGGCGCTGCCGAGGATGACGAGGAGGAGGATGACGAGCAGGAGATGGTCACGCCGCATAGTTTCCTCATGTCCGAAGGAGAGCCCAGCTCGTCCAAATCGGTCGATGCGAATCGGATGCAACATTTTGGGAATGATTCTTCTGGGTTCAGCTTCAAGACGCCATCACTGCGTGAGCAACCAATGGTGCCGCCTCTTGCTGCCGGTCGAATCAATGTGGGAAGCGATGATAGTGTTTCTGTTCAGACGCCGGCCAAAGTTCCCACGCCTCAATCAAGGCTGAAGCTAGATAGCTTTGAGGATGAGGATGAGGATGAGGATGAGGACGATGATGAGGATGATGGAGCAGAGACAGTGGAAATCCTCCCCCTGTCCGCCCGGAGCCAAGATTTGGATCAAGGTGGCATTTTCCATGTTGATGCTGCACCAGGTATGGAATCTACCTGTACCAAGGATACTTGTACCAAGGAACAGGCAGCTCATGCATTTCAGGAAGTCGATTGTCCGGGTATAGACAAGATTGTCAATGACCAGACAGGAAGTAAGAATGATGCCAATGTCTATGATGTGCATGTGGTCGATGACATACGCTTCTCAACAGAAGTCAAGGGCCTGATTGGCCGAAGCATCTCAGAGGCAACAATGCAAGCAGAGAGATTACAGACTCGAGCTGCTGCAGATGATCTCCTTGGGAAAAGTCTGAATGCCATTAAAGGTGCACAGGACAAGATAAGGCATGCAGCAAATGAAAGGAGGCAGTCATTACAGTTGCAACTCTTAGAGGACATAGCTAATCAGCTTCAGGGAATCAAGGATGCTGCCGAAGCAGGGAGACGAGTGTACTGTGCTGCTCCTAAAATCTCCAAGAGGAGCTAGATTACGCCACCAATGCATGGTCGGCGTCGTACATAACTTGTGTTGGGTTTGTAGACTAGGTCTGTTGATTTGTTGGTTCAACAAGTTTGCTCCTTTTTTAAATACGTATTGGATATTGTTTTGTACATGTATATAAACAACACGGGGATTCATCCCATTGTTTGTTATCCTGTGATTATGAGTCCAAATAAAAGTTCTTTATAAAACGAGTGTATGTGTAAAGGAAAACGAAATGGATGTTTAATCCGGAAGCTGACTGTACTGCCATTGTATGGACGGCAGTTTCTTAAACATGTCCAACCATAATCAAAGTATTTCCTCTAAGAAGTTTCTCCTTGGGCTGTGGACAAACGGGTCCGACCTGGGAATGACAGAGCTAAGGCAGATGTTGACCTGAATATAACATTTATTCATTTGCAATGCAGAGAACTCAAGTATAGAATCTCAATGCCCCCATTGTCCATGATAGCTCATAGACAGAATTTAATCATAGCATATCTTTGTCGACCATTCAAACCATCTTAACAGTAACTCATTCAGCAGCCTGGTGCCCAAAGACAGGAGAGGGTAATGTAGGTCAGCTATTCTCATTCCCCTCAACTATTCTGATGTTTTTATAAAGCAGGACCCTGCACTTTGCAAAATTCTCTTCATTTAGTGAAAAGTTTATAGACATACTGTCGGCTTCATAAACCCGGGGTTCCCAATGGACCCGCTTCCCTACAAAACCCAGCCCGGCAGGCGGTGCAGCGACAGCACGCGCCTGGGCCGGCTCAGATAAATAATGACAGGCCAAGATAACAATCCGGTTCCCGATCTCCTTTCTCCGACCGAGAATACACCGGACCTCTGCTCGCTGCTCTTTCCCGACCGACACGGTCGGGGCCGACTGGGAACGACTGACCGGGGATGCCCGCTCGGTGCGGGCCCGGGGAGCAGGCGGAGCAGATAAGGTAAGGCGCTCAAGTCAACCGAAATACCGAGGACCATACCCTGCCATGCCCTGCGCACATACAGGACGGTGCCATCGGGGCATGTCAGACGAACACGGTAGAGCCTACCAGACGCGTCAGAGCATAAATAGTATTGTGGGCGCCGTCGTTTGCGGTACCAGGTGAACATGGTAGAGCCTGCCAGACGCGTCTGAACATAAATAGTATTATGGGCGCCGACGGCCATCCTGTACCCAATGACGTGGGCAACAAGACTAGGCAGCGGCCGTATGAACTCTCCCTTTCTCTCTGACTTGTAAGGTCATCCCCTTCAACTATAAAAGGGGATGCACTCTCTCCTACCAAAAGGACAGGAGCTTGGAACCCCCCGAAGCCCCGAAGACTCGAGGACTCGAGGACAATAGCACAACGGCTCTAGAGCTCGACAGCTATACAGTCTACACACTCTCAACAGCTGATAAGCTCGGATACACAGAGCATACGCTCCGATACTTAGCGCACATTTGAGCATCTGTCACTCTACCACTCAGCTCAGAGTCCGACCGGGCCTCTAACACCCCTTCTCATTCCTTACTCGTTTGTAACCCCACAGCAAACTTCGAGCACCTAGGCTCAGGAATAAAGTCACCGACCGACCTCAACTGGACGTAGAGCCTGTTGCCTAAACCAGTATAAATCCTGTGTCATTGAGTGCTAGGCCACATCCGATCACAACGCACGACAAAACTACAAATATTTACTTGTTGGCCACATTTCGCACTGACAGTTGGCGCCGTCCGTGGGGAGGACGTCGTGCGTTCACGCTTTTGATCATCGGATGGCCCACCTTTCAACATCTTCGGCATGGCGGGCTCGAGCGATACAATTCGCTTCGGCTCGCTGGAGTTTCCCATGCTCCCACTTGCTGGGATGTGGGCTCCTCTCGTCTTCGTGCCACTCCAGACCTTCCTCTTCGAGAGTCTGGACTTTGTCCCCAACCAGCTCGACGTACTCCGCCTCCGCAAGGAAGCTCTTGTCCCGGCGCCCACTGGAGGAGGAGCACCCTCCATCGGCCCCGGGCCACTCGACGACCTCAACATCGAGACACCCGCGCTTCACCTCCAGCCCATACTGGGCTCAAACCCCACGGTGAGTGATGTACATTTTGTTCTTTACTCACTATTTAACACCTTCCGCCAACTCTCCGGAGGGACCCCGTTGTCCCCACCGTGACCGCTGTGCGACCGATTCCCCTACGGCTTTGCGTCCCCTGTGGACGCGTGCGCGCGGGCACTTCAAAGGATGCTGACGTCGCCCCCTCTCACATTCGAGTTCGTGGGGATGGCGGGCTACGCTCCCACCTCCTTCCATGACCTCGTCGATGATGAGGTTGAAAGCGATGGCTCCAACATCGGCTATGTCATGGCACCTGGCCACCCTCTATCCCGGGAGTGCGCTATGGTGGACGTCCCGGGACAGCCACCGGAGGTAGTGGAGTCTCTGCAGACTCACACCCCTCTAGACCCCCGCGCGTAGGCCTTGGCACGTGCATAGCAGCACGGCGAGAAGTTACGGCAAAGGGTGCAGAGCTAGCCCCCGCCTACGCCGGAGCGCCCGGCGCATCACGCTCTGCCACATGCGCGTAACCTGGCGAGCGACGCTCAGGGTCATGCCTGTCAGGTCCAGCGTAACATACTGGATGGAGGGGACGACCCCCCTTAGTTTGCTCGGGCTGGCCAGAACATCGCTGCTACAACAATGCTTCTGCGCGGCCTCCCCGAGCCTGCCGACCCCCTGGAACGGGCAATCCATCGGAACCTTCGGGCGCTGGTGGAGAACGCCGCCGTTCAGTAGGTGGAGAGCTCCATGTCGTGACATCGGCTCGTGGCCCCTTGCCCAACCGGGGGACTAGGGCCAGACCAGTCGAATCGCTCCGTCCAGTCACCACAGCAGTTGCCGAGCGTGGAGCAGGAAGCCAGGGCTGCACCGTAGCCTGACCCGGCGCCCGCTCCACACCGACCACATGTGCGTGAATGGCTCGGGCCAAACCATGATGCTCGTAGCGTCATCAACAATCGACGCCACGCCTGGCATGATGGTAACGCCCATCGAATGGCGTTGAGAGCAGGCGGCGTGGGCTCTGGCCTGACCATCGAGGAGTGCGAGGACACGCACCCCAAGCATGGTGGCCGACCAAACGATAGGAGCCCTAGCCCGGATGGCCTAGGGCCATGGGCCTTTGGTCGTCACATCTAGAAAGTGTCGTTCCCACATCGCTTCTGATCGCTCACCAACATCGCCAGGTACATCGGGGAGACGAACCCCGGTATATGGCTCGAAGACTTTTGGCTCGCCTACCGAGCTAGAGGAGTCGATGATGACTACTTCATCATCCAGTACCTCCCCATCTGCGTGGGGGAGCATGTTCGAGCATGGCCCGAATTCCTTCCGCCCGATAGCATCCGCGACTAGGCAGATCTCAAGAGGGTCTTCGTCAGAAATTTTTAGGGGACTTATGTCCGTCCTGGGAATTCTTGGGACCTCAAGAGCTGCCAGCAGGACCCCAACGAGTCCCTACAAGGTTACATCTGTAGGTTCTCAAAGCAGTGCAACTTCCTTCTTGATGTCGTCGATGCGTACGTCATCAGCGCATTCCTTTTTGGGATAACCTGTAGGTCCTTGATCCACAAGCTCAGCTGTGTGAAGCCCCGTACCACCTGCGACCTGCTCGACATCACCATGAACCAAAGGAGGCAGTCGGGGCGGTCTTTAGCGGAGGTTGGGGTAGGGGCAAGGCCGAGCACGAGAACCAAGGCGAGTGCCCCTCCACACAAAAGGGCAAGAAGAACAAGAAGGACCGGCGTTGACCGGCTAACCCAACTTTGGTCGCTGCGGCCGACCGATCAGGCAAGCAGCCCCAACAGGGCCAGCCCGACCACTTCGACAAGCTCATGGAGAATCCATGCACCAAGTATGCCTATCCCGTCAAACATCTCTACAAGGACCGTGATCTCCTCAAGCGCTTCCTACCGCAAGCCACCAAGCCAAAGGAAGGGAAAGGCAAGGAGGAGGCAGCCAAGAAAGGAGGCGTGGTGGGCAAGGATGAAGACGGCTTCCCCGACCCTGAGGAATGCCTCATGCTCTTTGGGGGATTCGACACTATCCACTCCAAGCGCCAGCACAAGGTACACTACAGAGAGGCATGCGCCGCCAAGTCGGCCATTGTAACACCCTCGGTGTTACACTGTATAGTCTTTTGCTAAAACACTGCATGATCATCATATTTATGTGTAAATATGTATAATATAGGGTGTAAAGCAATGTACATAACTTGAAACGATCATCGAAAACACGAAACGAAAGATGCATTCAATGTCACGTTATATCACTTAGGGTTTTAAACGAATTTTTATTGAACGAAAATACTATAGAATGCATATACGGTACTTTAATAAAGTTTGTAGTATAAGCTTCGTAGGTGGCGGTGAAATACTTGCGGCCGAGAACGAGATTCACTAGCTAGCATACTTAATAGCTTGGAAATCGAATTTGACGCGAAAACGATCAAGACTTAGTCAAATTTCTTAAGTCGGAAAACGCTTTGACGAAGCTAAGTTCAGCAATTTTTGTAGAAGAATTGGATTAAGTAGCGGTATGGTCTTAGGGCTTGTTTTAGTAGCCTAACATGCCATCTCGAGTGTAAAATAGGTGGTTTAGCAATTGAAGCATCGAGTTGGATTTTTGGGGTGCTTTAAAAAGCGTGCAAGGCACGTTCCCAACCGGCTTCAGTATCTGGACGCGGTCACCATGCCTCGGTTCGGCTCGGTGCCGCAACACTGGCTTGCCCAAGCGCACACACCCGCACCGCCGTTGCCGCGCCCTGGCACGCGACTCACGCACGCACGCGCACGTCGCGCCTGGCGGGCCTGGCCGCTCTGCCATCGCCGCTGTCGCCGCGGGCCCGCTGTCCTAGCCAGTCCGCTGCCGCCCGATTTGCCGTGTCGCTGCCTGCGTTGTGTCACGTCACTGCGCTGCTGCTAGCCACGGCCACGAGTGCTGAATCTCCATGTGCGCTCGCACTGCTTGCGTCATGCCCGCCTGACCGCTCTGCCACCGCCGCTATCATCGCGGGCCCTATGCCCTGGCTGGTCCGCTGCCGTCTGCCTCGCGGTGTCCTCGCACTGCTGCTAGTCGCGGTCATGATTGCTGGGCCGCCCACGTGCGCCTGCACCACTCGCGTTGCGTCCGCTTGAGCCGCTGCACCGGCACATGGCCGTGTCGCCGTCGGCTTGCAAGTTAAGGCGCTGCAGCCACACGAGCCGTGCCAACTCGTACGCACATGTGTTCCTTCCCTGTGTGCCCTTGTCCATTTCGTTTGTGTGGCGTGAACCTCTCTGCGCCCCGGTCACCTCCGCCTTTAAGGGCATCGCGTCGACGTCACCGAGCCACGCCGGGGGGCAGCTCGCAGCGCCGGTCAAATCAATGCAATTGAGTGCGCCTCATAGTTGAGTAGGATCCAAGCTACACGCTGAGCTCGGCCACTATTGCCACTATACCTTGCCAAGGCCCAATTTGAACCTTCCTTCGTCGTCGGCCATCTTAAGACCCCACGGTAGCGGCCGTCCAATTCGCCTAGCACCGTCCACCTCCCTTCAATTGCTCGGCACTATGTCTTCGCCCTGTTCCCCTCCATCCCATGCGCACCCCATTTCCACTGCTACTGCTTTCACAGCGCCGTGGACACGGTCGCGCCACCACCGCCGTCTCGAAGCTTGTCATGCACACGTGGCCGGACGCACCCGCTCCGTCCCTGGTCAATCCACCACGTCTGGTAGGTTTTGGGTGAGTCGCTGATGCCCATTATTCGGTTCGTTCACGTCGTCTATACCTTGGCTCACAGGAACGTGGCTACCATTGCAAGGAGGAGTCCGCCGCCGTAGAGGGAGCTGGGGACAACATCTCCGTTCACCGCTTCGTTGCCCAATGCTTCGAGTTTGCGCCTAGGTGAGCATCGGCTGGCTATTGGGGGCGGGGAGGGGCTGGTCTGGCCGGCGTGACCGCCCTGTGCCAGCGTCGCCGCGTCGGTGCGCGCGTGGGTGCCCAAGGGTATCACCGTTGCGAAGACAGATTGTTCTGAGGGCTTATCTGCGAAGTAGCTGACTGTAGGAATAGTGTTGTGGGTCTTAGGGTGATTCACCGGTAGGTCAGGGATGTTTTCACAAAACATCCATAGCACGGGGCCTCCCTGTCACGAGCCGTCGTCGCGCGGATGGGCCATGTCCGCGTTGGGCCGCGCTGGTGGGACGCAGTGTGCGCGCGAGGCGCCGATGTGGGCCGAGCTGCTCGCGCAGTGGGCTGCACGGGTGGATTCGGTTTTCCTTTTTCCAGTGAATTAACAAATGTTTATTCAATTTAGTTTTGAGCTGATCTTAGTAAAATTATAGTAAATTCTATAGGTGTTCAAAAATAGTGAAACAAAATTTGTTAGGTTCACAAAAATGCTATCCATCTGTTGGTGTAGTTAGTTTATAGTTAGTTGTGATAATGATAGATTCATAAATTCAATTTAGAAAGTTTAGTATTAGTTAGCTTAATATTTGTAGGAATTTTTGTGGCAAATCAGTGATAGCTTTAGCCATAAAATTTTTACAGTAGGTTCATTAGATTATTATGTGCTCACTGTAATTTTTGTAGCCCTAGAGTAGGTTGATAAATAGATGGATAGTACTCCCTGTTTTATCATATATAGAGTAAATCGATATTAAGAATAGGGATTCCTTTAGTTGCTAAGTTAATACATGAAATGTTGCATACCTATTTAGTGGGAATGATAGGTAACGTAGTGTCTTAGTCAGTACAGCTAGTTCAGTAGCTTGAAAGATGTATCTTTATTTTTAGAGTTACTGTTGCCGTATTACTAAGTGTTGCATCATCATTTCATGCATGTAGATCATGAGTTGGTAGAGTTCGTGCCTGTGGACGAACAGGACTATGAGGAGATTATTGAGGAGTATGAGGAGGAGGTTCTCGTACAAGAGGGAGCCTCGGAGCCATTCATGCTGACTTTATTGACACACCGCCTGCCCAAGGCAAGCCCTGGAGCATAACCCTTATTTTTGAATGATCACTGAATATATATATAATGTGCATTTATGTACAGGCATTTTATGGAAACTACATGCATAGATATTCTTACCTATGAGTCTTACTAGTATAGGTCGAGTAGCTGCTATGCTCAGGATTTCGGTAGCGTGAATAACCTGCCGTTACTCACAATAGGTGATAATTATGATCACTTATGATAAAATGGTGGAAAGGAAAATGGTGACCGGACAGGGATATGGTTTGGGTATTGGTGGGTGTAAGAGGTTGTGTCCTGCAGCCAACAGGGCATAGCTTGGTTACACTTTTTCCCTGTCTTTGTCGGTTATGGATCGGCCGTTGCAATGGACGCTAGACAAGTCACAGATTTATTATCCCGAGCACATACTTGGGTATGGGCACAGGGAAGGCTTGTTGCTCTCTTGTCGTGGGTTCCGGCTCTTTTCGGGCCGACTGATTGGAGGCGGGGATGGTTGTGGTCTAAGCACCGCACTGAGTCTGGGATTTAGGAGCGGGGGCTTGGAGTCCAAGTTTGGACGGGGACCTGGACCTCGTGACAGTAGAGTGATGGGTTGGTCTTGCTTGTGCCTGGGTACAAGCGGGGCGTGTGTTTTTGGGGTACCCAGCTGGGCACATTGATTCGTGAATTGCCGGGCAATCCAGTACGGCTTGTCTCAACTCTAGCACTGTAGTAAGAGCTAAAAGATGAAAGGTGATGAAATGGAATTGATTGCTCAACCCTTGCTTGCAAGTAGAACAGTTGCTTACATAGAATGGCTAAATAATAAAATAATCATGACTCCTAATGATAACATAAATAAGGACTCACTACTAGAAGTGCTTTCTGTAAAAAGGAACCCAGCAAACCATAAAGCTTATCATATCCCTTGGAGTCGAGAAATTATTCCCACTAGTCGGATAAGTCTTGCGAGTATATTGTGTACTCAGGGTTTATTTACCCCTGTTGCAGGTTCAACTTGAGGAGTTCCTGTTGTGTGAAGGATTCTTCTGGTGGGCACAGACGGATCCTTTTCATTATCAATAGATGTTTATTATCATTCCTGTTGAAAAATAAGGCATTTTCATATTTATTTTAATCCATAAAAATAACGCAACAAAAAGGAGAGTAAAGTCATGAATAAGAAGACAGAAACAATTCATGGCAAATGTTAACATGATGATAATACAAACTATAGAGCCAAAACATATGTGAAACATAGTTTTACATAGCTGAAGCATCACAGACATGATTATAAATATAAAAGATGTGTTCTCAAATATCAAGATCATGATGATCACAAAAATAAAAGGAATCAGAAAACCAGTACTAGCATAGTCATCCAAATCAACCAAACAGAGCATGTTGAATATGAAAGCAGTATTGCCTAGAAACATCATGATATTGATAATGAAACTCAGAAGAGGATGAAGAAAATTATACCCTGCGGCGGAGCCGCTCGCACCAGGAAAGGCCATGGTGGTGCTTTGTTGTTGTAGTCGTCCCGCTCGATGCAGTGCAGACAAGGACGCCGTGAAGAAGCACCGCTACTGGTTCACCAGCGAGTAGTCGTGCCAGCACTGACACTCCCCAAAAACGTAATCACCCGTCTTCACCCGAGCAGGTGAAGCCCACGACGGAGACGCGTTCCGGAGGCCTACTCTTCCATCTCTGGTGCTCGCCGGAGGTGGAACGGGAAGAACTTGCGCTGCTGGAAAGTGGTGTACTTCGCCAAGAGAGCTTAACCGAGAGGAGAGGATTTGTTTTATAGGCAGAGGCCAGAAAACGAGAAGCCGACGGCACCGAGGGGTCACACCTCCCTTCTGCGGTGGGAGAGACGGAGACGGAGAGCCAGGAGTCACGGGAGTTACCAGAAACTCCTCCAATCAATTCCTATCAATTCGTCAGTTTCAAAAATAAAGGCCTCGCCCGCCCGTCCGCTCGCTCGCCGCCGCCCGCCTGCCTCGCCTCGCCTCGCCTCGCCTCGCCACGCCACGCCCACGCGCACGGGCACGGGCTCGGGCCGGGCCGGGCGGCGGCGGCGGCGGCGCGCGCGCGCGCGTGTGGCATCCAGGTGATCCACTTTTACTTCTCAAATAGATCGGCCAATGACCAAGTATTTAAGTAGAGTCGCCTCTCGATTAAATTCCCATATGGTATAAAACCATTAATGCACATGTACGGACCATAGAGTTTAATAGAGTTATTAAATAAATGGGCCAAGCCCATAATATCTAACAATCCCCACCAAACTCTAGGGTACGCAGTTTGGAGTTCTCAGAACCACATTCCTTTTATATACCAGTGTTTCGATGGAGACTGTTAAGTTGAACATCCATCTAGAAAGCTAGCTACACTCATTCACAACTGAACAATGGACAGAACCTTGAATTGACAGTTTTGTGCGAGATGAGTTTCACATAGCCTCTTAACTGATACTAGGCTGCCAAGTGCCTTCCCTCTGTTTGAAGCATATAAGTCACACTTCGAGGCCTTTTCATGAGCATCTAGAGATTACCCACATCTCATAGATTGTGACTAGCAATCGAGCTCATATAGGTGTGTTCCTTATAGGATGTTCTGTAGGACAACATCCCCGCTATACCAAGCCGCTCGGATCACATTAAGAACTTAATCATCCTGCCTAACAGTATTGGAGAGACGGTGCATCTCCAACAAACTGAGCTATAATCTAAGGGGTCTCTCCCTCAGTCAATCAACAGCTTGTTTCGCCATCCTAATTCACGGGATCTCCGATCACATAGGATAGGTTACCACTGTTGATGGCTCTATGTGGGTCTCAAACCCAGTTCCCTCGACGCACCTTCTATCACATTGCGTGACAGACCCTTAGTGAATTGATCTGCCAGATTATTTGATGTATGGACATAGTCCAATGCAATTACTCCGGAGTTTCTCAGTTTTCTGACAGTCTTCAAACGTCTCTTCACATGCTTTGTGGACTTCATGTTATCCTTAGAACTGTTTACCTTAGTGATCACAGTTTGATTATCACAGTTCATGGAAATTGCCGGGATTGGTTTCTCAACAATCGGCAAATCCATCAGGAGATCACGAGCCACTCGCCTCAAAGACTAGCGGTATCCAATGCGATCGATTCTGCTTCCATTGTAGACTTCGTTAAAACAATGCCTTGCAAGACTTCCAAGAAACAAAGACCACCTCCAAGTAAGAACACATATCCACTGTGGCATACAACCGATCCGCATCGAAATCCAATTAGCATCACAATAACCCTCTAGTACCCTCGGATACCCTAAAAGTGAATGCCGTAACTCATTGTCCCTTTCAAATAGCGTAGCACTCTCTCAAGAGCATTCCAAAGAGTATCTCCTGGATTTGACACAAACCGCCTCGGTTTGCTTACAAATGAATCGAGATATCGAACCTGGTTGCGCTAGCTAGGTACATAAGAGAACAAATTATCTGTGAATATCTCAATTGGTCTCTTGCAATTACGTGATTTTTCCTCAAATGAACACTTGGATCGTACGGAGTAGGAGCAGGCGTACACTCACTATACCCAAATCGGTTCAAGACCTTTTCCACATAGTGAGATTGCATAAGAGTTACCCCACCATTTCCTTCCTCCCTTGAAAGCTTAATGTTGAGAATAACATCAGCCTCTCCTAAGTCTTTCATCTCAAAGTTACTCGACAAAAATTCTTTTACTTCTTTAATCACATTTAGATTGTTGCCAAATATTAATATATCATCCACATATAGGCATAGTATCACACCATCACCACCACCAAACCGATAATATACACATTTATCAGCTTCATTCACAACAAAGCCGGCTGATGTTAAGGTTTTATCAAACTTCTCATGCCACTGCTTGGGGGCTTGCTTTAAGCCGTCACAGGACTTCAATAACTTACAAACTTTACCCTCTTGACCATTTGCAATAAACCCATCAGTCGATCCATGTAGATCTCTTCCTCAAGCTCTCCATTTAGGAAGGCTGTCTTAACATCCATCGATGAATGATAAGACCATGTGAGGCACCAGGGGATAGCAACACACCACGAATGGTCGTCAATCGAGCAACAGTGAGTAAGTATCAAAGTAATCTTCACCTTCCTTCGTGTATAACCCTTAGCAACAAGCCTAGCTTTGTACTTCTCAATTGTACCATCAGCCTCGACTTCCTTTTAAACACCCATTTACATTACAGTGTTTGCAACCAAATGGACGATCAACCACTTCCCACGTCCCATTGGACATAATGGAGTCCATCTCACTTTGCCTTTGCCTCCTTCCACATGTCGAAATCGGAGAAGAGTATGCCTCGAAATGGTTGTGGGAGTGTCATCCACGAGATATATAATAAAGTCTTCTCCAAAGGATTTTGCAACTCTTTGCCTCTTACTCTTTTGAGTGACAGTATTATCATCCTCCTCGTGAGATTTTGCTCAAGCTCATTGGTGTTATCATCGGCGTGTATATTTGATTCATGAAGTTCGTGAATAGGATTATGATTGGACATGCTAGATGCACCTATTTCATTGGAAATTCATTCTCAAAGAACGTGGCATCTCTAGACTCCATGACCGTTCCAACAGCCATATCAGGAGCACTAGAATTTATTATTAAAAAACGATAGCCCACACTATGAATGGCATAGCCTAAGAAAACACAATCTATAGTTTTTGGTCCAAGCTTTAAGCTTTTTGTTTATTAGCACGTTCACTTTGGCCAAACAACCCCAAACGCGAAGATAAGAAATATTTAATCTCTTTTTCTCCCAATCCTCAAATGGAGTGATTTCTTTGTTCTTTGTGGGCACTCTATTTAGGACATGATTCGCAGTTAAAATTGCCTCACCCCACCATTCCTTAGATAAACCAAATTGTCTCCAACATGGCATTCACCAAGTCGGTTAGAGTACGGTTCTTTCTTTCAAAGAATCCCATTGGATTGTGGTGAGTATGGAGGTGTCCTCTCATGAATTATACCGCAGCACAGCATAAAACTTCGAAAATTCATTAGAGAAATATTCCCCAGCGATCGGACCGCAACCGCTTGATGTGCTTTTCAAGTTGATTCTCACCTCAGCTTTAAAGGTTTTAAAATAATGTAATGCCTCATCTTTTGTTTTAATTAGGTACACATAGCAATATCGAAAGTGCAATCATCTATGAACGTTATGAAGTATCTCTTACCACCTTTTGTCAAAATTCCGTTCATTTCACAAATATCGAATGGATGAGTTCAAGTGGTGCCAACTCTCTCGCCACAAATGCCCTTGTGAGGCTTGCGAGGTTGTTTTGCCTCAACGCATGTATGACATTTGGAGCTTTTGGCAACGCCAAATTTAGGAATTAAATTCAAAACAGCTAAGCGGGACATGCAACCAAGATTAACATGACATAATCGAGAATGCCAAACATTCATCTCAACATTAACGTTATTAACGACATTATTCAACGCAAGAGGTAAAGTATCAACCAAAGACAAGCGGAACAAGCCTCCGCTCTCATAGCCTTTTCCAACAAAGGTTCCATACTTTGACATAACACATTTATTCGACTCAAACACAAGTTTAAAACCGTCTCGACATAGCGTAGAGAGCCACTAATAAGATTTTTCCTTATTGAGGGGACATGATGCACGTTCTTGAGTTGCACGGTCTTCCCCAAGTAAGCTTCGGATCCACCGTACCAACACCATGAACACCAAAGACGCCATTTCCCCATCGACAAGGCTCCACTCCTCTCGGTCTGGTAAAAAGAAAACAAGGACTTATCACCACACACATGTATATTTGCACCTGTATCAACCCACCAATCAGGTGATGAACAAACTGTAAATGCAGATAAATTACAGCACCCGAGCGTCAGATCGGTCTCAATGGTGTTGACTGTCTTCGCTTTGGTGGAGGCTTCCACTTAGCCTCGTGGACTCTCTAGAGAAGTGCCCAGTGTTCCCACAAGTGAAGCAGTTCATCTTTGCCTTGTCTAATCCCATCTTCTTATTATTACCTTTCTTGAAGAAGGTAGTGGATTTCTGCTTGAGCTCCTGCTGAGGCTTCTTCTTTTGTGGCTTAGGACAAAACTTTTGCACCACATGTGCACTAGTAGTCGCCTCACCATTTCCGCCTTACTCTTTCCCTTAACATCCTTTGCTCTTGCCTTGTCCTCAACATCAAGAGTGCCAACAAGTTCAAAGCAATGCTAAACCTGCTGTTGCCTCTTGTGTTTCAAGGTAGTAGCAAAATCAGTCCAGGAAGGTGGCGACTTAGCAATAATGCACCACGCCACGAACTCTGTCGGGGAGAGGACAACCGTCTGCAGCTCCAATTCCTTCACTGGTCCCTCAGATCTCATGAGCCTGTTCGACTACAGACGGTTATCAACCATCTTGTAGTCATGGAACTGCTCCATGATGTACTGACTCGAACCAAGCGTCGGAAAGACCGTCACATGCGGGCCTCAAGGGCTTCCCACACAGCTCTGCCGGTCGGGGAGTGGTATGTAGGCATCAACCAGAGAATCATTGATGATGCTCAACAAAGGCAGCCTTGCACATGGTCTCAAGATGTCCCCAAGCCCGCTCATCCTCATCGGATCTCACAAGAGCAGTGTGCTCATTGAGCACATGACCACACGGCGCATGGGCCGACAACCACGTAAGAAAGGCTTTCTCCGCCACCTCTTGTAGTGAGTGCCCTCAAGCGGCGTAGGCTTTAGCATGCCCGCAAAGCCAACAGATGAAAATGGCCTGAAATTACGTTTTGGAATGTTGAAAAATAAGGCATTTTCATATTTATTTTAATCCATAAAAATAACGCAAACAAAAGGAGAGTAAAGTCATGAATAAGAAGATGTAAACAATTCATGGCAAATGTTAACATGATGATAATACAAACTATAGAGCCAAAACATATGTGAAACATAGTTTTACATAGTCTGAAGCATCACGTATATGATTATAAATATAAAAGATGTGTTCTCAAATATCAAGATCATGATGATCACAAAAATAAAAGGAATCGAAAAACCAAGATTAGCATAGTCATCCAAATCAACCAAACAGAGCATGTTGAATATGAAAGCGATATTGCCTAGAAACATCATGATATTGATAATGAAACTCAGAAGAGGATGAAGAAAATTATACCCTGCGGCGGAGCCGCTCGCACCAGGAAAGGCCATGGTGGTGCTTTGTTGTTGTAGTCGTCCCGCTCGATGCAAAGTCATAAACAAGGCCGCCGTGAAGAAGCACCGCTCTTCGTTTCACCAATGAGTAGTCGTGCCAAGACCGACACTCCCCCAAAAGCGTGTCGCCCGCCTTCACCCGAAAGGTGTGAAGCCCACGACGCGACGCTGCGTTCCGGAGGCCTACTCTTCCATCTCTGGTGCTCGCCGGAGGTGGAACGGGAAGAACTTGCGCTGCTGGAAAGTGGTGTACTTCGCCAAGAGAGCTTAACCGAGAGGAGAGGATTTGTTTTATAGGCGAGAGGCCGAAACGAGAAGCCGACGGCACCAAGGGGTCACACCTCCCTTCTGCGGTGGGAGAGACGGAGACGGAGAGCCGAGAGTCACGGAGTTACCGAAACTCCTCCAATCAATTCCTATCAATTCGCTCGGTTTCAAAAATAAAGGCCTCGCCCGCCCGTCCGCCGCTCGCCGCACCGCCGCCGCTGCCTGCCCTCGCCTCGCCTACCTCGCCACGCCCACGCCCACGCCAAGCACGGGCACGCAGGCTTCGGGCAGGCAGGCCGGGCGGCGGCGATGGCGGCAGCATAAGGCGTGTGTGGCATCCAGGTGATCCACTTTTACTTCTCAAATAGATCGGCCAATGACCAAGTATTTAAGTAGAGTCGCCTCTCGATTAAATTCCCATATGGTATAAAACCATTAATGCACATGTACGGACCATAGAGTTTAATAGAGTTATTAAATAAATGGGCCAAGCCCATAATATCTAACAATTCCACTGTTTAATATTCTGCACTCTGACTTTGGTTATATAATAATACAATTTTTAAGAACCCTGGATGTATGAAATGGTCTAAGTATTGTAACTCGTTCTCATTATTGGATCCTTGGGGAAAAATGTGGACTATTCGAGCTCTCCCTTGGGGTGTGTCCGACGGAACCTGTCCGCTGTAGCTTGCTTTTGGGGTGCTTAGTGTTTGGTGGAAGACGAGCGCCTCTGTAAGTGCGTTATTTTGGGTGGTTCTGCCACAGTTGGTACCAAAGACAATAATGAGTTTATGAGTTTCATCACTCTTTTCCAAAACTTGAAATTTGACCAACAAAAGTTTTGTGAAAAGTAGGATACGATAAAATTATCTAAATAAGTATAAGCCCAAGCAATATGGTCTATCTAGGATAGCGCACTGGTTTTATCTAATAAGTTTTCTGTACGTACACTGACTTACATTGCGTAAGAAATCACTTAGCATATGCAAAGTGAGTGTGCGATGTGCCGAATTTTTTACAAATGCCGCTATATTACGGCTTGAGTGAGCGTAAAGGCCGATGCATGCATCATGATAAGAGAATCTTGCTAAAACTAAATCCCCCCTACACGTATAAATTGGATTAGTAAATTGATAGGATAAATTAAAAGAATGCTTTAATAAATATCTTGTCATTTCTCTAATCCCTTGTTTCTGATCTAGAGGGTTGTCCTAAGTGGTTGGTTCCTATCTCTTACAGATGAACTTGAGATCCGGTCGCGGGAGCACCAGTGCTGGGGCGGGCCACGGTCTTAGCGAAGGCCAAGGTGAAAGTGGCCGGGGCAATGAGCACGGCAACGGGGAGAGCCATGAGGCTCCACGTCTAGCTCCTCCTCCTCCGCCACCTCCACATCCGATGACTCATGCAGAGATGTTGGCTGCTCGTCATGAGTCGGCCCGTGCCATGAAGTTGCTGGCACAGGCTATCAGTGGCTTCGCCCGTGGAGGCCACGGGGGCAATGGTGGGAACGGGGGTGGTGCCCGTGGTCCTAAGGGACCCTGCTCTTACCAGGATTTCTTAAAGACGCACCCACCCACGTTCACATCGATGACTGAGCCTCTAGATGTGGAGCATTGGCTTCGCATTCTGGAGCAAAAGTTTCTATTGCTCACCATAACTGATGAGCAGAAGGTGCGCTTTGCAGCGCAACAGTTGTTGGGGTCCATGAGTGCATGGTGGGATACATTCAATGCCATGCAGCAGGCGGATCATCGGGTGACCTGGTAGGAGTTCACTGCGGCCTTCAGAGAGTATTATATTCCTGCTGGTGTTCTCAACAGAAAGTTGACATAATTTCTGGACCTTCGATAAGGGAGTATGTCCATGATGGACTACATCAACAAGTTCAATCACTTGTCACAGTATGTTGGGACTCATGTTGATATACATGAGAAGAAGAGGGACCGTTTCTATCGCGGCCTCTCTTGTAGCCTACAGAAGGAGTTATATACTAGGAACTATCAGACCTTTGGGGCGATGATGAACGCTGCTATTGCCATGGAGGGCTTGCAGCGTGACTCATAGGCAGAATGGAAACGCAAGCGGGTGGCTACTGGGTCTTCTAGTCACCCCATGCCCAGAAAGTATAGGTTGTCAGGCGGGTTCCCTATCAGTCTTCGGGTGGGCATTCGTTTCGACTGCCTCAGCAGACTTTTCAGGCTCCTTCCACGCAGTATCGTGCACCTACTCAGCAGGTGCAACCTCAGCAGCCTTAGGGATAGCAGGTCCCACCTCATCAACGATAGGGGAACAAGCCTGGTGCTTGTTTCAAGTGTGGCAAGGAAGGCCACTGTGCCCGAGAGTGTCCGCAAAACTAGCCAGCCCAGTCTAGTTAGTTATCAGCTAACAGCAGGCTAATCAAGTGGACAGTGACCAAAAAGAAAGTGCCGGTCAGCCGATCTAGATAGGTTAATTTCACGGAGGCTGAGGAAATATTACAAAATGAACCAGTGATGGCTGGTATGTTCACCATTGATTCCCATCCAGCTTATGTGTTGTTTGATTCTAGTGCATCACATTCATTCATGAGCATGGGATTTGCACACCGGCACAATATACCTCTTATGGCTATACCTTTTGCCTATAGAATCAGTACTCCGGGTGTGCAGATATGCGTTAATACTCGGACGGACACAGTGAGCTTAGTATTAGCCACTCACACTTACCGTCTCCAGTTCATGGTGCTACCTGGGCAAGGCATTGATGCAATTCTTGGAATGAACTGGTTGCGTGTATATGGGGTAGTCTTGGATCTGAAGCAGAGAGTTGTCGAGTTACGACTTCCTTCTTCTGAGGATAGGATGTCTCTTCTTGTACCCTCAGATCCAGTCTTACCTGTTGCTGCTCATGCTGAAGCTTCTCCTGATCTTACCTCTATTCCTATGGTATGTGAGTTCCTGGATGTTTTTCCTAAAGATCTACCTGGGTTGCCACCGGACAGAGATGTGGAATTCTCCATTGAGTTAGAGCCTGGCACTGCTCCTATCTCCTGATGCCCGTACCGCATGACTCCGAAGGAATTGGCTGAAATAAAGAAGCAGTTGAAAGAGTTGTTGGAAAAGGGCTTCATCCGTCCTAGCTCTTCACGATGGGGTTGTCCAGCCATTTTTGTGAAGAAGAAGGATGGCACTCTTCGGATGTGTGTGGATTACCGCCCCCTCAATGCAGTAACCATTAAGAACAAGTATCCTTTACCTCGTATAGATAATTTGTTCGATCAGCTAGCTGGTGCCAAGGTGTTCTCCAAGATTGACCTTCGTTCAGGCTATCATCAGATCAAGATTAGACCACAAGATATACCAAAGATAGTTTTTTCTACTAGGTATGGGTTGTATGAATACCTAGTCATGTCTTTTGGTCTCACCAATACTCCTACATTTTTCATGTATCTCATGAACTCAGTCTTTTTGCCGGAGTTGGACAAATTTGTGGTGGTATTCATTGATGATATCCTAATATATTCCAAGAACAAGGAAGAGCATGCCCAACACCTTCGGATAGTACTGACTCGATTGAGGGAACACAAGCTGTATGCTAAATTCAACAAGTGTGAATTCTGGTTAGATCGAGTGCAGTTTTTGGGGCATGTTTTGACACCTGGCGGTATCTCCGTTGACCCCAGCAAGGTGCAAGATGTGCTAAATTGGAATTCTCCTAAGTCAGTACATCAGATTCATCAGTTTCTTGGTCTTGCTGGATATTATTGGTGCTTCATCCCAGATTTCTCCAAGATAGCTCAGCCAATGACCAAGCTGCTCCAGAAAGATGCCAAGTTTGATTTGAGCCCGACTTGTGAAGAAGCCTTTCAAGCTTTGAAGAACCTTCTTACCACTGCTCTTGTCCTGGCCCAACCAGATATCGATAGACCTTTTAATGTATATTGTGATGCCTCGAAGACAGGGTTGGGAAGTGTGCTTATGCAGGATGGGCGTGTGATAGCTTATGCTTCGCGCCAACTGAAAAAGCATGAAGCGAATTACCCCACCCATGTTTAGAGCTGGCTGCTGTGGTCCACGCTCTAAAAATTTGGAGGCATTATTTGTTGGGCAACAAAGTACATATTTTTACAGATCATAAGAGCCTCAAATATATTTTTACTCAGTCTGAATTAAATATGAGGCAAAGGGGATGGTTGGAATTGATCAAGGATTATAACTTGGAGGTACATTATCACCCTGGAAAGGCCAATGTGGTAGCTGATGCCTTGAGCCTAAAGTCATATCAGGTTGAAGAAACACCTTTGTCTCTCAACCATGCAGAGGTGTTGGCTCACATTGACTTAGTCTTAGAATTACTTGAGCAGATTATTATGGAGCAAAGGCAAGATACTTTAGAAATTCCTCACATCAAGAAATTGATTGCCGAAGGGCGTGGTCCTCAGTTTAGTATTAATGAGCAAGGGGTAGTGAGGTACAAGGACAGATGGGTGGTTCCATCAAATGAGGAGCTGAGAAGGAAGATTTTGAATGAAGCTCATCATTCAAAGCTGTCTATTCATCTTGGCAGCAACAAGATGTACCATGATTTACGCCACTTGTATTGGTGGTCCAACATAAAGCAGGACATCACCCAGTACATCGCGGAGTGCGACACTTGTGGAAGAGTTAAGGCAGATCACATGCGTACCCCAGGATATTTGCAGCCATTTCCCATTCCTGTTTGAAAATGGGAAGATATTTCCATGGATTTCATTATGGGTTTACCCCGCACATCCAAGGGCTATGACTCTATTTGGGTCATTGTGGACCGTCTCACTAAGTCTACTCATTTCCTTTTGATGGACACTAGATATACATCTAAGAAGTATGCCCAAATATATTTTGACCGGATTGTGACCCTGCATGAAACTCCCCTTAGTATCATCTCTGATAGAGGGTCAGTTTTTGTCTCTCGTTTCTAGGAGCAACTTCAGCAATGTCTTGGTACTCGTCTCCTCAGAAGCTTAGCATATCATCCACAAACTGATGGCCAAACAGAAAGGGTGACCCAAGTACTCGAGGATATGTTGAGATCTTGTGCCATTTCTTTTCCTAAAAAGTGGGATGAATGCCTGAAGTTAACTGAGTTTTCTTACAATAATAGCTACCAAGAAAGCATCCGTATGGCACCCTTTGAAGCTCTATATGGAAAGAAATGTAGGACACCACTCAACTGGGTTGAAGTGGGAGACCATGGATACTTTGGGCCTGACTTCATCAAAGAAGCTCGAGAGCAAGTCAGCATTATTCAGAGTCATTTGAAGGCAGCTCAGAGCCAACAGAAAGCTTATGCGGACAAGCGAAGAAGGCCTTTGCAGTTTGCAATTGGGGATTATGTGTACCTCAAGGTGTCTCCTATGAGAGGGGTGCATCGGTTTGGTGTCCATGGCAAGCTAGCTCCTCGATACGTGGGTCCTTACAAAATTTTGAAGCAGTGTAGCCCAGTTGCTTATCGTCTTCAACTTTCAGATATTTTATCGACGGTACATGATGTGTTCCACGTATCTCAGTTGAAGAAATGTTTGCGGGTGCCTGATGAAGCTATGGAAATTGAAGGAATTCCCCTCCAGCCTGACTTGACGTATATTGAGCATCCCGTCAAGATCTTAGACGAGAAGGAACCCAGCAAACCATAAAGCTTATCATATCCCTTGGAGTCGAGAAATTATTCCCACTAGTCGGATAAGTCTTACGAGTACATTGTGTACTCAGGGTTTATTTACCCCTATTGCTGGTTCAACTTGAGGAGTTCCTGTTGTGTGAAGGATTCTTCTGGCGGGCACAGACGGATCCTTGTTCATTATCGATAGATGTTTATTATTATTCCGCACTCTGACTTTGGTAATGTAATAATACAATTTTTAAGAACCCTGGATGTATGAAATGGACTAAGTATTGTAACTCATTCTCATTATTGGATCCACAGGTGTCCGAACCGCCTGAAATAATGCACTTACAGAGGCGCTCGTCTTCCTCTAGACACTAAGCACCCCGAAAGCAAGCTGCAGCGGGCGGGTTCTATCGGGCACACCCTAAGGGAGAGCCCAAATAGTACACATTTTTCCCCAAGGATCCAATAATGAGAACGAGTTACAATACTTAGTCCATTTCATACATCCAGGGTTCTTAAAAATTGTATTATTACATTACCAAAGTCAGAGTGCGGAATATTAAACAGCGGAATGATAATAAACATCTATCGATAATAAACAAGGATCCGTCTGTGCCCACCAGAAGAATCCTTCACACAACGGGAACTCCTCAAGTTGAACCTGCAACAGGGGTAAATCAACCTTGAGTACACAATGTACTCGCAAGATTTATCCAACTAGTGGGAATTATTTCCTGACTCCAAGGGATATGATAAGCTTTATGGTTTGCTGGGTTCCTTTTTGCAGAAAGCACTTCTAGTAGTGAGTCCTTATTTATGTTATCATTAGCAGTCATGATTATTTTATTATCTAGCCATTCAATGTAAGCAAATGTTCTACTTGCAAGCAAGGGTTGAGCAATCAGTTCCATTTCATCACCTTTCATCTTTTAGTTCTTACTACGGTGCTAGAGTTTAGACAAGCCGTACTGGATTGCCCGGCGATTCATGAATCAATGTGCCCAGCTGGGTACCCTGAAAACACACGCCCCGCTGGTACCCCAGGCACAAGTAGGGCCAACCCATCACTCTCCTGTCATGGGGTCCAGGTCCCTGTCCAAACTTGGACACCAAGCCCCTGCTCCTAAGTCCCAGACTTAGTGTGGCGCTTAGACCTCCACCATCCCCGCCTCCAATCAGTCGGTCCAGAAAGAGCCGGAACCCACGACAAGAGAGCAACAAGCCTTCCCTGCGCCCATACCCAAGTATGTGCTCGGGATAATAAATAAGTGACTTGCCTAGCGTCCATTGCAATGGTCGGTCCTTAACCGACAGAGACAGGGAAAAAGTGTAACCAAGCTATGCCTTGTTGGCTGCAGGACACAACCTCTTACACCCACCAATACCCAAACCATATCCCTGCCCGGTCACCATTTTCCTTTCCACCATTTTATCATGAGTGATCATAATTATCACCTATTGTGAGTAACGGTAGGTTACTCACGCTACTGAAATCCTGAGCATAGCAGTCACTCGACCTATACTATTAGGACTCATAGGTAAGTATATCTATGCATGTAGTTTCCATAAAATGCCTGTACGTAAATGCACATCATATATATATTCAGTGATCATTCAAAAATAAGGGTTATGCACTGAGGCTTGCCTTGGGCAGGCGGTGTGTCAATAAAGTCAGCAATGAACGGCTCCGGGGCTCCCTCCTATACAAGAACCTCCTCCTCGTACTCCTCAATAATCTCCTCGTAGTCCTATTCGTCCGCAGGCACGAACTCTACCAACTCATGATCTACATGCATGAAATGATGATGCAACACTTAGTAATACAGCAACAGCAACTCTTAAAATAAAGATACATCTATCAAGCTACTAAAACAAGCCCTAAGACCTTACCACTACTTAACCCGATTCTTCTACAAAAATTGCCAAACTTAGCTTCGTCAAAGCGTTTTCCGACTTAAGAAATTTGGCTAAGTCTTGATCAGTTTCACGTCAAATTTGATTTCCAGGCTATTAAGTATGCTAGCTAGTGAATCTCGTTCTCGAATGCAAGTATTTTACCGTCACCTATGAAGCTTATACTACAAACTTTATTAAAGTACCGTATATGCATTCTATAGTATTTTCATTCAATAAAAATTCGTTTAAAACCCTAAGTGATATAACGCGACATTGAATGCATCTTTCGTTTCGCGTTTTCGATGATCGTTTCAAGTTATGTACATTGCTTTACACCCTATATTACACACATTTACACATAAATATGATGCTCATGCAGTGTTTTAGCAAAAGACTATACAGTGTAACACCGAGGGTGTTACAGAGGCGAAGCCCATCACCAATATCCACTCAGAAGAGGTGGTCAAGTTCTTCCTCGACATCATCTATCGGTTTGGTGTTCCTAACTGTATCACACCGACCATGGAACAAACTTCACCAGGAAGAAGTTCCTAGACTTTTGTGATGGATATGGCATCAGGATCGATTGGGCCTCGGTCGGACACCCACGTACTAACGGTCAGGTCGAACGTTCCAATGGCATGGTCCTCCAAGGACTCAAGCCCCACATCTTGGACCGACTCAAAAAGTATGTCGGGCGTTGGGTTGCAGAGGTCCCAACGACCCTCTAGAGCCTAAGAACGACCCCAAACCGATCCACGGGGTTCACCCCTTTCTTCTTGGCATACGGAGTCGAAGCAGTGTTGCCATCTGACCTCGATCACGGTGCCCCAAGAGTAAAGGCCTTCGACCAAGACTGAGCCGTGGAGGCTCAGCAGGACGCGGTCGACCTGCTCGAGGAAGCTTGTGAGACGACCGTTATCCGCTCCGCTCTTTACTAGGAGACTCTTCATAGGTACCATGAAAGAAAAATTAGGGGAGGATCCTCGAGGTCGGTGATCTCATACTCGGGAGGACCCAGTCAAACAAAGACAAACATAAGCTCTCTCCACCATGGGAAGGACTGTACGCGATGGCCGAGGAGATCCGATCGGGCGCCTACCGGCTGAAGGACGACAACGACAACGTTCTCACCAACACATGGAACATCGAACAGTTACGATGTTTCTTTCCATAAAACTTAGTCTTACCATTTGTTTCCATTCAATGCTTGCTCTGACAGTGCCCCAGCCCGAGCACTCTCGGCCTAGGTCGCTTGGGGGCTCCACGGCGATACCACCCTTCTTCTTTTTACTATCATATAGTAACACTTTTCGCCCAAACAAAAGGGCGTCACTTAAATGAAAGGGCATTCCATTCCTTTGATTACCCTACGTAACTTGCGCTTTAACCTTCCGACCGATCACACCCCGCCATGACCTATGATTATGAGCAGCTGAGCCTCACGGTCCACGCTCGGGTTCTTAAAGTTACAACCTACGGGTCAACGGGCAGGTGCGAAAAAGAAAGGACAAAAGACAAAATTACGCAAGGATAAAAACAAGGGCGGACGAGACAAGCTTCCCCTCAGAAGTGATTTCATCACAAAAATGAACTTAAAATATTCAGGAAAGTAAAACTGTTCACACGGGGCCTCCCCACGAATTCATCTTTTACATAAACTGACTACTTCTACTCTAAACTCTATTGTGGCCACCCAGCGACGTCGGTTGACGGTGTGATTGGCGAGGACGAAGGCAGCTCGGTTGTGGTCAGGACGATGGCGCTTGGCTCGGCTGCAGTCGGGATGACGTTTGGCTCTATAGGGGACAGGAGGATGCTCGCCTTCGACCTGGCCTCCACTGCCTCCGTAGGCTGGATGATGTTTTCCCGGCGCACATCTGTGGCCACGGTCGAATGGTGAGCCTCCATCACCCACTGAGCGGTGACCTGCTCAGTGACTATCTGTGCGTGTAGCACTAGAATTTCCCCCAGCACATGGATCTCATCTACGCTCCACCCGTTGGCATATCCTCTGCAGATGGCCACGAGTCCAGATCGGGGTAGTGGGTCACCACCAAGGCCAACACCCCCGACATCCTGTAGAATATACCATTGGAGATGAGTGCCCAAACTTCATTCGGGACCTCCGCCAGCTGGACGGTGGGCGTACTGGTGCTCGGTCCTGACCCAAACACCTTAGAGACCACCACCTGTGCAATGTTGCGAATCTGGTCGAGCTCTCCCTTGAGAGCGCATTGCTCCTCATGGGATTGGGCTAGCGCCTCCATGCCCCGATCGACCACCGCTTTGACCATTTCCAGCTCTTGCTCCAGAGAGCCAATCTTTCCACCCAGTTCTGGAAATGGACAACAAATTCAGGAGCAAGGAAAAGAAAAATTCAAGGCATCAACCGAAGGTAGAACAGGTACGTATCGAGGCGGGCGCTTTCGAGAATGGAGAGCCCTTCCTCTTGTCGGGTCACCCTCTCGAGCAGTCGAGTGTTTGACTCCTCTGCCCCGAGCATCTGCTTCCGGAGCGCGATGACCTCTCGCTCGGCGTCTGACTGGGCCTTCCGCTCCGCTTCCAGAGCCTCTAGGGACTTCCTGAGCACCGCCTAGGTCTCCACCAAATGGGCCTTCACCGTGTTGATTTTCTGCTCGGTAGCAGTTGCCCGCTCGACCACACGCATCTTCGCCGCCCATGCTCCCATCCCTCGGCCGCCTAGTCATGGGACTCACAGCGGGCGGACTCTAGCTGGTGCCTGAGCTCGTCGACCCACCGTGATGCCACCACTTCTTGCTCCATCCGTCCATGCTCCTCTCGGAGAAACTGGGATTTGCGGATTGACATCATCTCTAGGTCCTATGAGACAAGAAGCAGGCATGCTGAGACAATCGTTTGAATGCCAAGGAATAAAAAATAACACCAGGAACGCACAAAACTTACCTCTACAATGCATGGTAGGTCCACAGTCATGGCCCGATGGATGAGCTCAACCCTCTCCAAGGCCTCCTTGAGCCTCACCTTGGTAAGGGTGAGATCGAACTCCATCGACACTCCTCTCTCCCCAAGCAGGTGCCAAAGCTTTACCTCCTCCTCATCATGAAGGACGAATCAGGCCTTTCCTGGCTCACTAGGGCAAGGTCACACCAGCTCGTGGGTCACCCCGACCGCTGGAAGATCCAACCATCACAGTATCAAGCGATGACCGGATCATCACCAACTCCCAAGACAGCGGGATGGCTAGCGGCTCCACCCCGGTGTCTTCCTTGCTGACGAAGGGGATGTCCACCGCTAGGACTCCATGGCTCACCGATGGCTGCTCTACCTCTGGCTTGGCCGTGGCTCCTTTGGACCCTTCTAGCTCTGACCAGGCGAGCGAACCATGTGCTCCTCCACTGAGCGAGACAGGGAGCCCAGTTTCCCTCATCTCCGCCTCTACGACTGGTGGGGGAGGGACTACGAGAGTCACCTCCGACCCGGCCTCCACCATCACCATAGGGATCGCCGCCATCATGGCCGCCGCTGTGCTCACCACCGGTTGGGAAGACGCAACCCCCATTAAGGAAGGTCGCGCCGCCACCAGCCTGCATCCCCTTCGCTCGTCGCAACCCACCACAGGCTGGGTCTCCACTCTTCTTGCATGGGAGGTGGGGAGATCCCTAGTCCTGCTGGCTCCTGGCCGCTACAAAAAAGGGACAAGCATAGGTAAGTCACACCCAAAAACTCAACTATGAGGGCAAAGGGAAGCATGAATACATACCCAGATGAAAGCGGCATAACCTTGAAACCCCGACCGGCTGACAATGACCCGACCGGATGAGGATCGCTCGGGGGTCGTAGTTTGTGCCCCCTCGGACCGACCGAGGGTAGGGACGACATGGTTGGTCCCTATTTGGCTCACAAATGGTCATGGCCACCAGCTCGTGGCGAGACCACTGGAGCAATCGGTGCGGCATCTCCCCATTGAGGGCCATGCACGAGCGGCAACCTCGAGGGAACGGGTGGACAATCGTGCTCCCCCGATCGACCAACGTGTTCTGTCACACTCAGAGCAGGGGGTTGAGAAGCCGATGGTGCCTCCGAAGGGTGCGGCGCCCGCACCCGCTTCGCCTCCACGTTGCTCCGGCTCTCACCACCCCAGACCCACCAGTTGATCTCCTCCTTATCAAACCTCCTCCAAACATTCTTGGCATTCTTCTTCTTGGCAAGCATGGCCTCCCTCTGGGCAGCTTGCCGAACCATGCCTTTCGGCCCTCTTGGAAGATGTGTCTGGGATTTATAGCCCGCGAGTCGCTTCGAAATGGGCAACTCGAAATCCATCAAAACATCAAAATAAGAAGGAAAAGGTCATGGGAAAAAAGCATACCAAATTCGATAGCTTCGCGTCATGAAGGGGCCCGAGCGTCCCTTCGAGGGAGTCTTCATCCCTCAACTGCAGTGCCCGACCAAGATAAACCCGAACTTCATCTTTTGATAACTCCTCCGGTGATGCGCGGTCAGGATCCGTCGGGCCGGAGTATTCCCACATCGGCCGCGTCCTTTCCCCCAGTGGGGCAACCCAACGACGGAAGAAGGTGTGGAAGACCCGCAACCTGTCGAGGCCGTTTTGCACGAGCTTCTGAAGCTCCAGCTCGATGATCGCTAGCTTTTTCTATTGACGGGAAGGACCCCACGTCCAACTTTCCCTCTTCTCTGGCCTCCCCCCGATAAACGTCGGGAATGGTGCCTCCACCGGGTTCCTGATATAGAACCACTCGCCATGCAACCCCTGATTGGAGTCACTGGGGGAGTACGCGGGGTAGGGGACCGACGGCTTTAGCCTGTTCTGCAGGGCAAACCCCCCAACCGGTGCGGTTCTGGGCGGTTTCCCCTCGGACAGGGCTCGCCCGATGAAGACTCGCCGGAATAGATCCACATGCGGCTCCATTCCGTGGAAGGCCTCATAGACGGTGATGAAGCCGGCGATGTGCAGCACCCCAGTTGGGTTGAGGTGCTACAACTCCAAGCCCCACTCGTTGAGGAGATCGCGCAGAAACTAATGTGCGGGGTACCTGAGCCCATGCTTGTGGAAGGCGAGGAAGGAGATGACCTCATAAGTGCAAGGTCATAGAACAACCTCCCCCAGCATGGGAGCCCTCTAGTGCGCCACCTCCTTTGATGGAAGTAGCCCCTTCACGGCGAAGTCGGCCAGCACGGCCTCATCCACGTTGGAAGGCCTCCAGTTCGACATCGCACCTTGGATTTATGAACGAATCTGTGAGTTTTTCCTCTCCCTCGCTCTGCTCTCCTCTCTCCTAGAAACCGCCATGGCACACGAACAAGCTTGGAGAAAAGGAGGAAGAAGAAACGACAGCGGTTGAAGAAAGGCGAAAGAACGGGAGGAAACCCCCCCCCTTCCCCCTATTTAATGCAGAATGGCATGCGGCGGGACGTGACCTTTGCTGATGGGACATGGCCTGCCCGATGGAATGTCACCTGGCTAACAAGACGTGGCCTAGGTAGGCCCCACCACTATCACAACCTGGGCACGGGAAATGAGGCGCAACCGCACACAAATGACCCTCCGCCTTCCCAGGCAGGGTTTGGAGGGGGCCACCGCTACCGCAACCTAGGCATGGGAAATGAAGGCACAACCGCACACAAATGACCCTCCGCCTTCCCAGGTAGGGTTTGGAGGGGCCCACCAATGGAATCTCCATCAAGGAGAAGCCAACGGGTCACTCAGGTCGATCGGACAGCTCGAGCGACTGCCAGGAGACATGTAAGGAGCAGTGGGATGCCCCATGCAGATTATGCTGACTCCGTCATGAACAACGGACCCGGATTCCACTCGAACATATCCAATAGAAGCTCCCCAAACCCGTCACTCCAGCCATCAAGGTAACTTTACCAACCCTCGTTTTACTTTTCCAATGCATGAGCCTACATTCATCCATTCTCATGCATGCATTCGTACATTCATCCATTATCATGCATGCATTCATACATTCAGTCATATATTCATTCATCCCATACAGCCAAGCATTGCATAAGCAATTGATGCATCACAACGCTTCACGTCGATTCACGAAGCGAGAGTCGTCTCATTCGATATGAGCGGCGACCGACCGGGGTTCAAAGGCCAGCCCACGAAGGGCTCGAGGCCACCTCACGTCAAATGGAGCTAGGGGAGAAAACACAGATGAGCCCCAGTGGCGCTTGCCTGACCCGCTCAAGAGCGGGCAGGGTCATCTCAACCTTCTCGTTCGATCCTGACCTCGAGCCGTTCCCACAGAATCTCCATCGAGGGGAGGCCATCGGGCCACCTGAGTCACTCTTTGGAACGACTTGAGCATCTGCCGGGAGGCGGGTTAAGGAGAAGTGGAGTGCCACATGAGGGCTATGCCGACCCCGTCATGAATGACGGATCCGAATTCCACTCGAACATACCCGTTAGCAAGATCATCGAAGCTCGCCACTCGAGCCATCAAGGCAAGTGGCGTCAGCTCAACCCCTCTGGTTGTGGAAACCACGGATGGGGTGATGCAGGAAATCATGCGACCGACCCCTACCGACCCCTAGTGGCTTAGGGGCTCGAGCTGTTAGGTCCCGACTCAAGAACCCAACCGACCGCACAGGTTACGGTCGGAACAGACACGGGCGAACACCCCGATCGAAAGAGATACAAGAGTCCACAACCCCAAAAAAGAGTACCAAGGTGCTTAGTCTCCGACCGACTCCTCAGTCGGCCGCAGGCTCACGGGCTAGACCCACCGAGGTGCGCTCACGCTTACCCGGTGGAAAATGGATTACCAGCAAGTCTCCTCCTTAGGGGCTGGGCGCCAATGTCCCTCCGGCATGCTTCTGCGGCCTTCGCCAGTCCTCCCCAGGGAGGCTGGGCGCCCGTCTCCACTCTGCGCGCCTCCGTGGCCTTTGCTAGTCCTCCACATGGAGGCTAGGAGTCTAAATCCTACTTGGTTACCCTATGCAGTACAACAAAACGAGGGGGAAAACACCAAAGTTCAAATAAACAGCCCGCCTCCACAACACAATGGGTACATGAATTACAAAGCGAATACAAGCTTTCATTAAGCTAAAAACACAAGCCCCTGGCTTTTACAATATCATGTCAAACGTGTGTGAACAACCCCTTCACGGCTTCACAGAAGTCCCAAAGGGGCTTAGGGGCTCCTGTCGGGTTCATAAACCTGGGGTCCCCAATGGACCCGCTTCCCTGCAAAACCCAGCCCAGCAGGCGGTGCAACGACAACATGCTCCTGGGCTGGCCTAGATACATAATGACAGGCCAAGACAACGATCTGGTTCCCGACCAAAAGGCCTGGCTGAGGTGGGACCGCAGTCCGACTCCGACCCCCTTTCTCCGACCGAGGATACACCGGACCTCTATTCGCTGCTCTTTCCTGACCGACACGGTCAGGGCCGACTGGGAACGACTGACCGGGGAGGCCCGCTCAGTGTGGGTCCTAGGGAGCAGGCGGAGCAGATAAGGAAAGGTGCTCAAGTCAACCGCAATACCGAGGGCCGTACCCTGCCATGCCCTACGCACCTGCAGGACGGTGCCATCGGGGCATGTCAGGCGAATATGGTAGAGCCTGCCAGATGCGTCAGAGCATAAACAGTATTGTGGGGGCCGTCGTTTATGGTACCAGGCGAATATAGTAGAGCCTGCCAGACGCGTCTGGACATAAACAGTATTATGGGTGCCGACGGCCATCCCATACCCGATGACATGGGCAACAAGACTAGGTAGCGCCCGTATGAACTCTCTATTTCTCTCTAACTTGTAAGGACATCTCCTTCAACTATAAAAGGGGATGCGCTCTCTCCTACCAAAAGGACAGGAGCTTCGAACCCCCCGAAGCCTCAAAAACTCGAAGACTCGAGGACAACAACACAACGGCTCTAGAGCTCGATAGCTACACAGTCTACACGCTCTCAACAGCTGATAAGCTCGGACACACAGAGCATACGCTCCGATACTTAGCGCACGTTTGAGCATCTGTCACTCTGTGCCACTCGGTTCAGAGTCCGACCGGGCCTCTAACACTCCCTTCTCATTCCTTACTCGTTTGTAATCCCACAGCAAACTTCGAGCACCTGGGCTCAAGAATAAAGTCATCGACCGACCTCAACTGGACGTAGGGCCTCTTGCCTGAACCAGTATAAATTCTGTGTTATTAAGTGCTAGGCCACATCCGATCACAACGCACGGCAAAACTATAAATATTTACTTGTTGGCCATATTTCGCACCGACACATACCAACAGATTTCAACATTCACAAAAAAAAATGTTTGCTAAACACCTTGGCCCTAGGTTTAACTCTTGTGGTACACTCAGTTTGGTTGTACAGTTCACACAAAATTAATAACTGGAAAAAATAGTGATTGGCAGTATTAAGTTCTATAATAATAGTGCTATTGATGAGATTGATTCATATCCTCACTGCTTCAAGGCAGAGACTGGAATGGGGAAACTAGTCGCAGCAATCGGCAGGTTCTTATGCTTTGTACAGGTGGACCAGTCAAAAGTATGCATCAAAGAGAGATTTGGGAAGTTTGAGGATGTACTTGATCCTGGATGCCATTTTGTGCCATGGATCATTGGAAAACACGTCAAAGGTCAGCTCACGCTGAGGCTTTAGGCAGCTTGATGTCCGTTGTGAGACAAAGACAAAGGTTTTGATATCTCACTTCGGATCGACTTGTCACATGCAAGATTCAGCTTCATGTTCATTGTAGATAGTACTCCCTTCGTTCCAAATTATAAAACGTTTTAGCTTTTCTAGATTCATAATTTTTGCTATGTACTTAGATGCATATTATGTTTAAATACATGGTAAAAGCAACGTATCTAGAAAAGTCAAAACATCTTATAATTTGGAAGTGATGGAGTATTTGTTAAGATAAAGATTAGTTTTTACCGCCTGTTTGCAGGAAGGATTCTAAAGATGATTTGCTCAACTTATCTAATAATGTCTTTGGACTCTTATATTTATTTATGCATCCTGTTGCAGGATAATGTTTTCGTTACTGTTGTTGCATCCATTCAATACCGGGCAATGGAAGACAAAGCAAGTGATGCATATTAGTATATTACAAGCTGAGCAACCCAAAAGCTCAAATTCAATCATACGTATTTGATGGTAAAACCTACTTATACTAAATTCTTGACGTTTCGAATGGTTGTCCAAACTGCTCCATGCGTGCAGGTACAAATAAAAGTAGTAAATCAACAGAATTGGACCATTTACCCACATGAAATACTCCCATTGGTCAGAAAGAAGTGATATGTTTAGGGTTGCATGCAGTAAACCATCGAAACTTTGATTACAAGTAACTTATTATGAGTTGAGTTTGGAAACTAAAATGGTACTATTAGATTCCTCTTGAAAATACTTTCAAAAAGGTACATCTTTACTATGATTTATAAAATACACACAGCAAAAATTACTAGTCTAAATTATGTTTTGAAAATTATGTCGATGTCCACAACAAAGTGACCCATTTCAACCACACTTCACATTTTCCAAAGTATTTGTGGGATGGAAAAGGTCTAATAAACAAACTTTTTTTATTCCACCAATGATTTTTTTGAACCAGATTCCTTAACACAGGGCACCTATTCTGGAACAGGGAACAGGGGAGTAGTAGTCATTTCTGGAGGTTCTAAGAGTCCAGATAATAATTAGTTTTGATACTGCTATAGAGGAGGTTTTTGATAAGGACGTATACAAAATATGTACCTAAATATCCACAGATGTTTCATAATATAATAACATGGCATATCCTATTGATTTTTACATGCTCTCTTTCTTCACAGTTATAAGGGCAACTGTTCCCAAACTAGAACTGGATGATACTTGCAAGCAAAAGAATGAAATAGCAAAGGCTGTGGAGGAGGAACTTGAAAAGGCAATGTTTACTTATGGTTATGAGATTGTGCAAACACTGGTGAATCTACATTGGTGAATCAGATATCGAACCAGATGAAAAGGTTAAAAGAGCTATGAATGAAATCAATGCTGGTAAATGTCCATCTACATTGGTGAATCTTGCTTTTGGGCTATGATGTATGAACTCATATACAATTTGCATATAACTCTAGAAAATTTCCATTCACACGTAGTATTCTCTCAGTCTCTTTTTATAAGGCATGCATCCGTTCCAATATTCAAACCTTGCCATATTCGACCAACTATTGCTCTAACAATATTTAAACACTATGATAAATAAACAATGGCATCATTTGATTGGCATTTGAAAGTACATTCAAATGATCATAATTTTGTTGCAATAGACATTATTATACTCAAAGAGAAATCAGTGGTCGATGAGAAAATTTGGAGATTGTGCCAAATCAACACGCACTTATATTTTGAAACAAAGGAAGTATAATTTAACATGAAGAGCTGCTAGAACTTGAGGACTTACAGCAATTGATCATCCATCTAAAATCTTCAGATTGGTTTGTAATGAGCGATGAATTAATCACACATAGATATCCTGATAATATACTGCAGTTTGATGTTTACCACTAACCATTTATTTATTTTTGCTTTTGTTCAGCTGCAAGACTAACTCCGCCTATGTTGTCTCAACATAGCAGGTCCCAAGCCCTGGTAAAGGAGGAGGGTTGTGATAGGCGTGGCGAGCCAACGTTAAATCTAGCCATTCTAATGGAGATAAAACCCAAAAGTACGTCGGGCTCATTAAGGACATGTACAATAATGTTGTGACTAATGTTCGAACAAGTGATGGAGACACGGATGACTTTCCGATTAGGATAGGACTACATCAAGGATCAGCTTTGAGCCCTTATCCGTTTGCCTTAGTGATGGATGAGGTCACAAGGGACATACAAGGGGACATCCCGTGTATGCTTTTCGCGGACGATGTAGTGCTAGTTGATAAAAACAGGATAGGAGTGAATAAAAAACTGGAGTTATGACGGGAGACTTTAGAGTCCAAAAGTTTTAGACTCAGTAGAACTAAAACTGCGTATATGAGATGTGACTTCGGCACTACTACTCGGGAGGAGAAAGATATTAGTTTGGAAGGTCAAATAGTGTATAGGAAGGATACCTTTCGATATTTAAGATCAATGCTACAGAGAGACGGGGATATTGATGAAGATGTTAGCCATAGAATCAAAGCAGGGTGGATGAAGTAGTGCCAAGCATCTGGTGTCCTATGTGACAAAAGGGTACCACAGAAGCTAAAAGGCAAGTTTTATGGGACGGCGATTAGACCTGCTATGTTGTATGGTGCAGAATGTTGGCCTACGAAAAGACGACATGTTCAACAGATAAGTGTCGCGGAAATACGTATATTGCGTTGGATTTGCGGTCATACAAGAAGGGATCGAGTTCGGAATGATGATATACGTGATAGATTAGGGGTAACACCAATTGAAGAAAAGCTTGTCCAACACCGGTTGAGATGGTTTAGACATGTCCAACGGAGACCTCGAGAGGCACCGGTGCGTAGTGGAATCCTAAGCCAGGATAGTAATGTGAAGAGAGGCAGAGGAAGACCGAAGTTGACTTGGGTAGAGGCAATAAAATGAGACTTGAAAGGATGGAATATACCCAAAGACTTAGCCTTAGATAGGAGTGCTTGGAAAAATGTTATTCACGTGCCTGAGCCTTGATTGCTTCTGCTGGGTTTCAACTCTAGCCTACCCCAACTTATTTGGGACTTAAAGGTTTTGTTGTTGTTGTTGTGTTCAGCTGCAAGACTGCGCGTTGCGGCAAATGAGAAGGCAGAGGCAGAGAAAATCATTCAGATTAAAAGGGCTGAGGGTGAGGCTGAAGCCAAGTATCTTGAGCCTGGACTCCTAGTGTACAAGTTGTAGTATCTGTACTCTACACAACACACTCACACCACCACACACACGCACACCCCTAGAAGCTACAACCTATACACCTCAAACATCCTTCTGGAGATCACCGAAGCCACACGAGCCTCGTAGACGACGGACACGTCATGGTCCTATTGTAGCATCACGCGAGTATCCAGGACCTGCAGATATTGGGGAAAAACCCCAGTGCGAAACGTGAGTCGAGCAGAGCTCGAACCCACGACCGGCCGCTCCACCACCTGGAGCATTTACCGCTCGAGCAACGGCTCGATCCCCTGAAGCCAAGTATCTGTCTGGTCTAGGCATTACGGCAGCGACAAGCCATAGTTGATGGGCTAACCGGCTAAGAGATAGTGTACTTGGCTTTAGTGGCAACGTGCCTGGGACTTCAGCTAAGGATGTCATGGATTTAGTTCTGACCATCGAGTTTTTTGACACCATGAAAGAAATTGGTGCAGCAAAGAAATCTTCTGCAGTTTTCCTCCCACATGGTCCTGGTGCTGTTGCAGACATTGCTAGTCAGATCCGTGATGGATTTCTTCAGGCATCTACACAGCAGACAAAGTGATAGATTGCAGAGAAACCCAAATTCAACCAAAACATGAGTTTGGATGGCAAAAACATCCCTACTGCCTGCTGGTTTGTCATAACTGAGTGGTCAATTAAATGCTTGAGAGTATAGTGTGATCTTGTTAAATGGTATCGAACTTGTAAATGATTTGTATTTAATAAAGATTAGGTAGGCTGTGTACAGGCGCCACAGATACAAAATGGAGCATAAGCACGTTACAAGAATCTAGTTAAGTATTGTGGTGTGAGTATACTTGGCCTGTGAGAGCTCTCAAAATAATGTTATACTCCCTCTATTCTAAATTATAAGACTGTCGGGGACATAATACTGGGATACCCAATGAGGTGGAGCTAATAAACATCAAACGTTGATGCTTCCAAACAGGCAAGGACGCAACTACACTTCTTGCCCATAGAACCGAAGGTTGGCTGCGCCTCGCCCGGCTCCGAAGGGTTGGCTCTGCCTCGCCCGACCCCCGAGGGCTGGACTCCGCCTCGTCCGACTTCTAGGGGAAGACTCCGCCTCGCCCGATGACCGGGGACTGGCTCCGCCTCACTCGATGTCTGAGGGCTGGCTCCGCCTCGCCCGACGACTGAGGGCTGGCCCCGCCACGCCCGACGTCCCGGGGCTGGCTCCGCCTCGCCCGACGACTACACCATGCTCCTTCATAATGATGAGCACAGGGTAAGACAGGACATTCGAGTCAACCGCAGTACCAAGGACCATACCCTGCACGCCTACAGGAAGGTACCGTCAGGATACGACGGAACGGGCGCTTTCAGCCCTTCCAGGCATGACAGAGCCCGAACAGTGTTGTAGGCGCCGACTTTTGTCTTACAATATTGTGGGCGCCGCCATCAGCCCTCGGATGTGGATCCTGACATAAGCATATGACAACCACTACAATCCAGGAGAGAACTCGCATCATCTACAGTAACGGATGTATAGTCACTTCCCCGTTTGCTCCCCGTAGGGTCACGGCTCGACACCCTGGCACGCCACATCGTCTGCTGGAGTAGGATGGGACGTGACCACTTGCTGAAACAAAGCCAGAGCACGGCCCTATCAGGATCAACGAACGTACTTTCCCTGGCATGGTCTACCATGTTAGCAGGGCAGGCTCAAGGGAAAAGGAAGACCCGACACCTTCGAAGGACCTTCTCTACCTATGTTTTTTTTCTCTTTCTCCCATCTGTAACCCCTACCCCCCTTGGTCTATAAAAGGGAGGGCAGGACGCCCCACTAAGGGGAGGGACCCGATTACACACATAACACACAAGCCAAGCAGCAACCGAGCTCTTGGCATCCTTTCGACCTTTCCATCAGAGACTTGGGACCTGTCCCTCTCTCGACCGTTTGTACCCCCTACTATGAACATTTTTCAGTGCTAATAACACGAGCAACATCAAAATTAGATGTAGGGACATTCTGCCCGAATCAGTATAAACCTTGTGTCCTTTAGTACACCATCCGGGCCTAACGTACAACAAATATAAATTTACTAGTTGGTGTTTATTCGAAATACCGACAGTTGGTGCGTCAGGTAGAGGACCTTTGCGCATTCCGACGATAAACATCAGGCCACAGATGGCTAGCCACGGCATCAGCTGGGTCCCGGGCGCACACGTGCGCTTCGAGCGCCTAGACTTCATCATTATGGTGGGAGGAGAGTTGGCATTGGCTCACGCCGCCATCGAATCTCTCCCCTCCATCGGCCTCAACCATGAGAGGTTTGAGCATTGGCTCGGTGTCTCCCTTGGACCCCAGTAGTCCAGGGAGGACCAGCGCCGTCTCACACTTTTCGACGCCAATGACATGGCATGGTATTCCGGAGGAGGATCCCTCTCTCTGGAATGCCACATATGGAGCACCCCGACAACGTTTCCGTTCAGTCTCCGCAACGCTGCGGAGACCGTTAGCCACCTTGTGGCATGACGCATGGTTCAGCCGCCCGCGAACAATGAGTTCATGGGGGTGATCGAACACGTCATGGAGTCTCTCCACAACCTCCTCACAGAGGAGCCGGGGTCATCCTCTGGCTCTGACTCCAGCAGGGGGAGCCATCACCCCTCCCGGGAATGCTTCATGACAGGTACCTCCGAGGGGCACGTCGAAAGCATCTCCGTGGAGGAGGCTACCCCGGCGGGCAACCTCGCCGACGAAACCGAAGGGGAGACAGCGGCTCCACCTCGCATGGGGGTGGAGCAGCTGAAAGCCCAAAAGCAAGAGATCAAGGAAGCCGAAATCCAGCTTGTGCAGGAATGCGCAGAGCTCGATCGGGAGATCGAGCGCCACGGAGACGGTGGGCGCGCGCGCGCCATGGCCCGTGATGTTAACCGAAGGATCATCATTGACGATGAAGCCCTTCCTCGCTTCGCCCAGGCGAGCTAGAACATCGTCGCCGCGATGGCCTTGCTCCACGGCCTTCCAGAGGCCGCAACACCCGAGGATCGTCAGGCGCACCACGAGATTCGGACGCTGCTCGAGAGTACGGCAGAGCAGTAAGCAGAGAGCTTGTTGTCTCGGCGAAGCGAGCTCAACACCAGCCAGCGCATGACCTCGACGCGCCCTGCCAGGGACGCGTCAGTCCACCAGGCATCGTAGGGCGGCAGGCAGCGCGCCGCGGTCCTGGTGCATCAGCGTCTCGGCCGCAACCACGACGCACGAAGCACCCTCGATGCCCGCAGATGCACCTACGGTGACCCAAGAGAAGGAGCCTACCATGGCTATCATCCTTGTCACGGCGGACGCTACGACAGCGGCGATGACCGGAGCCCGAGCCCTGGCCTACCAGGCCCTCAGGCCTTCGGTCGGCACATCCTCAACGCTGCTTTCCTGCCAAGGTACCGACCACCTATCAATATCCCGAAATACTCTGAGGAGACAAACTGAACTTTGGCTCGAAGACTATCGGCTTGCCTACTAAGCCGGTGGTGCGGATAATGATGACTTTATTATCTGCAACCTTCCACTATTCTTAGCCAATTCGGCACGAGCGTGGTTGGAACACCTGTCGTCCAACGCGATCCAGAGTTAGGCGGATCTGAAAGAAATCTTTGTGGGGAACTTCCAGGGCACATACAAGTGCCCTAGGAACCCATGGGACCTCAAGAATTGCCATCAGAAGGCCAGCGAGACCCTCCGTTGGTACATCCAGCGCTTCTCCCGATAGTGCAACGAGCTCCCTAACGTCGCCGACACCGACGTTATAGGAGCCTTCTTGTCCGGGACTACCTGCGAGTCCATGGTTCATAAGCTAGGACGCAAGGGCCCGTGAACCACCAAGGAACTCCTGGACATCGCCACCATCCATGCCTCAGGATAAGAGGCGGTCGGAGCGATCTTCGGTCGTCTCGAGGGCAAGGCAAGGCGGGACGAGGGTGCCGGTGAAGGCACCTCCAATCGTTCCGCCAAAAGGAAGAACAAGAAGCAACGACGCGAGGACTTGCTCGTGGCCACTGTTAACCGCAAGGGTGGTCGGAAGCCCGTGGAGGGCACTCCGAACCTCTTCAAAAATTGCTCGAGGGGCCGTGCCCGAACCACGCCTTCCTGGTTAAGCATCTGCTCAAGGACTATAGCCTCATGTGGCGGTTCTTGTCCGGAGGCTCCAACAAGGGGGAGCATGGAAAGGACCCTACCCCCACCACGGATGACACCAAGGAGAAGGACGATGGCTTTCCGACGCTGGACGGCTGCCTTATGATCTTCGGAGGATCAGCGTCCTATGACTCCAAACGTCGTTAGAAGGTCGCGTGCCGTGAGGTCTACACGACCGAACCGGCGACACCTCCCTTCCTCCGGTGGTCAGAGTCCGCCATTACCTTCGATCGGACCGACCATCTGGATAGCGTCCCACACCTAGGGATATATCCGCTTGTGGTCCACCCGATCGTCGGCCCAAAGTGACTCACCAAAGTACTGATGGATGGGGCAGCGGCCTCAACATCATGTACGCCAAGACGCTTGATGAGATGGGCGTCAATCGGACCCGCCTCCGCCCAACCCGAGCACATTTCCATGGCATTGTGCCCGGGAAGCAGGCCATGCCACTTGGGTAGATCGATCTGCCCGTTACCTTTGGGGATCAGTTCAATTATAGGACTGAAACCCTCACCTTCGAGGTGGTTGGGTTCCCTGGAGCCTTCCACGCCATCCTAGGACATCCATGCTATGCGAAGTTCATGGCCGTCCCCAACTATACATACCTCAAGCTGAAGATGTCGGGCCCCCACGGGGTCATCACCGTCGGCACCTCCTTCCAGCGCGCCTATGAATGTGAGGTCGAGTGCTACGGCCACGCCGCAGCAATCGTCGCCTCCGGGGAGCTTGCCACCCTCAAGGAGGAGGTCACCGAAGAAGCGCCCGACGCCAAGAAGTCGACCAGGTCGTTCAAGTCGGCAGAGGGCTCTAAAGAATTCCTCGTAGACCCCAGGAGCACCGAGGGCAAAATGGTATGCATTGGTACCGCGCTTTCCTCCGAATAGGAAAGCACGCTCGTCTACTTCCTTCGTGACAACAAAGACATCTTTGCGTGGAAACCCTCGGATATGCCAGGCATTTCGAGGGAGGTCACCGAGCATACCTTGAAGATCCACCCAGGCTCCAAGCCGGTGAAGCAACGTCTATGTCGCTTCGATGAGGAGAAAAGCAGGGCCATCGGTGAACAGATAGCAAAACTATCGGTTGCCGGATTCATCAAGGAAGTACACCACCTAGAGTGGTTAGCCAATCCTGTTCTTGTACGAAAGAAGAGTGGAAAATGGAGGATGTGTGTAGACTATACGGGTCTCAACAAGGCGTGCCCAAAGGATCCGTTTCCTTTGCCACGCATAGACCAAATAGTCGACTCTACCTCAGGGTGCGAAACCCTCTGCTTCCTTGATGCGTACTCTGGGTACCACCAAATCGCAATGAAAGAGTCCGACCAGCTCGCGACATCTTTCATCACCCCCTTCGGATCGTTTTGCTACGTTTCAATGTCGTTCGGTCTGAAGAACGTTGGGGCTATGTACCAGTGTTGTATGTTCAAATGCTTCAGGGACCTCATCGGGCGGACCGTTGAGGCCTACGTTGACGACATCGTAGTTAAGTCCAAATAGGCTGATCACCTCGTTGTCGATCTTGAGCAGACCTTTACAAAACTTCGAGCAAATGGCATCAAACTCAATCCCGAGAAGTG